>JBBBDQ010031453.1:0-661218 GCA_037127315.1 Ascarosepion bandense
AGATAGATAGATAGATAGATAGATAGATTATCCTACGGTTTAGGCACGTCGAAGTTTCATGCATTTCAGTAATGTTCAGTTGCATATCATATCATATATCATACTGGCCTATTCTTAATTTGAATTATTTATTAGCCTTCCTTTCTTAAAGTTCGTTATGGTATTAAATCGGTTGTGCGCATATTTTTATTTATTAAATGTATAATTAAGACGCACTAGATCAATTTGTGGCTTCCCCTATGTTGATAGGCGTCGCAGGCTCGAATCCTGCCGAATGACACACATTTTCGTAATAATATTCATCGTAAATAATCAGGCCGGTAGAAATTAATATATAAACATACTGTTTGAATAAAAACAGAATATCTACTCAAATACCAGTATCGATTAAAAATTTCTTGAAACAAATAAATTATGTGTGTGTGTGTGTGTGTGTGTGTGTGTGTGTGTGTGTGTGTGTGTGTGTGTGTGTGTGTGTGTGTTTTAACTACTGTTTTTAGCGACGTGTCAATTTATCCGTTAAATTCAACGCTAATGTCAGAAGTGTCTATAGACGCTACATATATTGGATACATGGAAAATCTGAATTCGAAAGAAAAGATGGGCAGAGGAGAGGGCTATGTAGACTTCAAAACGAACACAGTCATATTCCAATGCATAAACATACAAGCATAATAAAATATATAAGCACGCAAATTTACAGGCCAAAAACAAAATACATACACACACAAAAAACAGCAAAGACGCATATACAAAAATAAAAACACATACACAGTTTCACTTATACAGAACTCTATGTATAAATGCACATAAACACAAAAACACTCCCACACAGAAACATACACACACGTATACACATAGACAAATAAATATATATATCTGTGTATGTGTATGTGTATGTGTGTTCGCAATTTTCTTTGTTTTTTTTTTTTTTGGATCGCGTTTGACTTTAGTGTGTTTTTATTATTCTGTTTTTGTTGTTTTTTATCGTGTTTGAATTTAGTGTATCCGTGTGTGTGTGTGTGTGTGTGTGTGTGTGTGTGTGTGTGTGTGTGTGTGTGTGTGTGTGTGTGTGTGTGTGTGTATCTTAGTTTTTTCGTGCTGTTTTGTTAAAGGAAGGCTTGTATTTTTTTATAAATATTTCTTCCTGCATCATGAGCGTGTCATAATCTGCATTTTGGTAGATATTTACTTCCACTGTAAATGTTGGGAAACGTACAATTTCATGTTATTGGTTAGTTTAATGTTACTTCTGTGCAGCGCTACTCTTTTATTAAGGCCTTGTGTCGCCCCACGTATATTTTTGCACATTCATTGCATTTTAGACAATAAATTAACAAAATAGCGGGGTAAGCATTTCAAAACATATTATCACACACAAACACATCCACACCTCAAGTACACTGACAAAGTTTTACCAAACTACTTACTAACGGACCCACATAACAAACAAATATTTTATAATAATAATTTTAATCTTCACGCACCTACACATCCACTCATCAAGACGTACCAGGCCACCCACCAACGAACCCACGACACAAACAGGCACAACTACAAAACATTACCCTCAACACAAAATTGATGATAGTACTACTACAAATCCCACTATCACCCACCCAAGATCACCCAGACATGCCAACACCACATTTTTCAACCCAAACAGACCTTGGACCCAGACTTTCAAAACAATCACAACCCCCATAACAATCTCACACACAAACAAAAACTAGCATTAGAAAACATCTGTGAGAACAATGACATAATAATAAAGGAAGAAGACAAAGGCAGTGTTGTAGTCATTATGGATGAAACTTACTACATAAGTTATATGAATTGAGATTTATTTGACATATATTTACATAAAGAGGATATACATATTGTTCTAAGGCATGCTAGGCGTGAAGTGAAAGTGTTACTTGTCGATTTCTACGCCAAGGGGTTGGATGTAAATTGCATGTAGGAAAATAGTTCCATGATATTACTACATCCCCCTTACCTGATAGAAAAGAAAGACATTGTTCAGATGTTTGCTATGTGCAGTAGTACATTTGTTGTTTGTATCTTTTTGGCCTATGTATTTCGCGGCCACTTCTTGTTGTGTTGTATGTTGATTGTTTTGGGTTTAATTGGTGTGAGATGTTGCTTGTGTTAGTGTGTCCAGTTTGTGATGAGATGATGTGATCATTAATATGAACTTGTTTCTGGGTGGATGTTCCTGCTGTTCTTATCTGGACTCTGTTTCGTCTTTTTGTAGATCCATCTGGTAGTTGAAGGGTGTACGATCTTGGTTCTGCACATTTACTCAGAACCGTTGCTGGTTTCCATTTCCCCGTTTGGTTATCCAGCAAATGTATATCTTGTCCAGGAACAAGTGCTGTTAAATCATGAGCTGTTCTATCATGATAAACTTTCTGCATATCCTGCTTGTGTTTCAGTTGTTCCTGGATATGGTCAGGGTTTGGAAATCTTAAGTTTAGAACTTTCGCAGTTATGTTCGATCTCATAATGCGATTGTTTAAGAGTTCTGCTGGACTTGGGAGGTTTTGGTTGATTGGTGTTGTTCGTAGGCATAGCATTGCTAAGTTAGGATTTCTTCCTGCTTGCTTTGCCTTAGTTAATGTTCTTTTAACTGTTTGAATTTGTCGCTCAATAAAACCATTCGATTTTGGGAACTTTGGTGATGATGTTATGTGATCGAATTGCCATTGTTTGGCAAATTCTTTGAATGCTTCACTGGAATATTGTGGCCCATCGTCACTGACAACTCTAGTGGAAATACCATGTTCGGAGAATATCTGCTTCATTACTGAGATGACCATATTGCTTGTAGTCGGGCCAGTCATTTTCCATATAATTGGAAATTTGTTGTAGTAATCAGCAATTATTAGGTATGCCTGATCATTGCAGTGGAACAAATCAGTGCCAACAACTTCCCATGCTCTGCTGAAAATGTCATGTGGCTGTAAAGTTTCCTTTGGTTGTGCTGGGAGATTTTCATGGCATATTGAGCATTTCTTGATCATGTTCCCAATATCAGCATTAATCCGCTCCCAGTATATAGCATCTCTGGCTTGAAGACGTGTTTTTGCAATATCTTGATGGCTGTAATGCAGCTGGTCCAAGATGATTTTCTGTTGGGTTTCAGGGATGATAATCCTTGATCCTTTCATGATGATACCATCGTTGACAGATAGTTCATCTCTATATGGTCAGTATGACCGTATTGCTGGCGGTAGCTCCTTTATTGAGTCTGGCCATCATGTTGTTATGATTTCTTGTAGTTGATCAAGTATTGGATCAGCCTGGGTTTCCTTTCTTATCTCATTCAGGCGCTCACTCCTGAATCTAACCAAGTTGACTCGAACATCTAGGTGAATCGTATCGATGTTTTCAGTGCTGGGGAGACGGCTTAGAGTATCAGCTAGAGTCATTTCCTGTCCTGGTATGTACTCCATTTGCATCTGGTATCCCTGTAACTTGATTATCATTCGTTGTAGTCTAAGAGGTGCACTAGTCAGTGGCTTCTGTAGTATCATGATGAGTGGCTTATGGTCGGTGAGTACTTTAAATTTACGCCCATATAGATATGTATGAAATCTTTGGACACCAAATACAATTGCAAGAAGTTCTCTTTCTATGCATGCGTACCGCTTCTCAGTGTCTATTAGAGACTTTGATGCATATGCGATGGGTTTTTTGTTTTGCATTAATGCAGCTCCAAGTCCTTTCAAACTTGCATCGATTTGTAGTACTGGTATTTCAGCTGTGTTAAAATATGTCAATGTAAAATCTTGGCTGATTACTGTTTTGAGTTTTTCACAACATTCCTTGTGGTGTTCTTCCCAAAGAAAGGGTGCATCCTTCTTTAACAGTCCTCTTAGTGTATGTGTCTTGTCAGCCAGGTTAAGAATGAACGGTGATAAGTATGTGATAAGACCTAAGAATTCTTGTAGCTCTTTCTTACAAGTTGGGTAAGGCATGTTTTGTAGGTCCTTGAGCTTTTCTGGGTCTGGGCTGACACCATTTTCACTATAGATCATCCCGAAGAAAGATATGCTTTTTGACTTGATTTTGCATTTTGTTGAATTAAACACGAGACCATTATCAGCAGCTACTTGCATGAGCCTGTGTAGAATCTTGTCGTGTTCTTCTTCTGTTTTGCTATAGACAACAAGATCGTCAGCGATTCCTATTGCGCCATCAACTTGTTCAAGTATCTGGTCCATCTTCATTTGAAAAATATCTTGTGATACACTCAATCCAAATGTTAATCTCTGAAAACAGTACCTGCCATAAGGAGATTGGAATGTTGTTAGTAGTTGAGATTCGCTGTCCAGGTGTATAGACCAATAACCAACTTTAGCATCAAGTTTAGAAAATAGCTTGGCACCTGCGAAATGGTGTGTTAGCTCTTCTACTGTAGGGGTTGCATGGTGTGGTCTTTTGAGCGCTGTGTTCAGGTGTCTTAAGTCTAAACGGATTCTTAGACTCCCATCTTTTTTATGTGAGTATGCTAAGCTTGAAACCCAGTCTGTTGGTTCTGTCACCTTCCTGATAATATTGTTTTTGACCATGTTGTCAAGTTCCATTTTTATGCTGTCTTGTAGAGCAATTGGGGTTTTTCTAGGTGCATCAATATGGGGTTGTAGGCTTTTGTTGACCGATAGTCTCACAGACCCTGGCATGGAGCCAATTTTATCAAACCGGTGTGGATACATCTGCATCAGGTCTTTGGTTGCATTGATTGGTGTTACTACAGGAGTTTGGTGTGCATCTTTTTTGACTGTGCACTGAAGCGTAATTATTATTATTTTCAGCTGTTCTAGTGAGGGTAGTCCTAGAATTGCTGGCCCTTGTACATATACAATGTAGAAAGTGCTGTTAAGCCAGTCTGATTTGTTGTATTTACATGGTATATTAATGCTACCATAACACTTTATTGGGTGCCGTTGTATGCTACCAGTCTCTTGTCCCTTGTTTGGATTTCTTTGTTGTTTGGGAAACCATCCGCATCTATTTTTTTCTGGGAACATTCTATGAAATGTAGAGACAGTTAGTGTGTTTCCTTGGGATCCTGTGACGATTTTCAATCGCAACCTGTGGACTCCACTTCTGTTTGGCAATTTGATGTTTACGTAAACAAAAGCTTCATCTCTCTGAGTGATAGAGAATGCTTTGATGCTATTGAATGTTATGCCTTCGGGTTGTTCCTCTAATCCTTGGGTGTTGAATACTGCATCTGATTGGATGGATTGCCTTTTCTTGGACTGGTTTCTTCGATGTTGTGGTTGATGCTCTGATTTCGATTTTATATGGTCTCTGCTTTGTGACCTTGATCTTCGTTTTGGCTTGTTTGATAAACAAACTGTTGCCCAGTGGTTAGCTCTACCATATGCGTTGCATTTTGATCCAAATGCTGGACAGGCTTCACGGCGAAATTCATGGCTTCTACCACAATTGAGGCTTGATTTCTAAGAACGTGTTGGCGTTCTTATAGCTTCAATAGTGGTGCTTTTAAATTCGTTATTGTTCAGCATGACCCTAAGTTGTTTTCGGTGTAAGTTAGAAGCTTCGTATGTTTTGCCAATCCGAACAGTTTCTTCCAGTGTTAGAGTATCGTCTTTTCTTAGTAACTCTTTTTGAAGATCTGGAATTGGCGTTCTGGCGATAAGTTCAATTATCCGCTGTTGTTGTTCGGATTCGGATAACGAACATCTCTGTGTGAGTCGTCGACATCTATTCACAAAATCATCTAACGACTCTTCTTGTTTCTGTTTATACGACATTAGTTTTAAACGATTGACTCTGAAATTTTCTTTTGGTTCTAGCTGATCTATGAATCTATTAAAAATAATTTCAGGAGAACGTTTTTCCTCCTCCGTCAACGACCACGTGTTGAACATTTTCAGTTGTTGTGTTGCTTCGTTTTGGTATAATTAGAAGATAACACAAACTTGAATTAATGATGTTTATTTTTCGTATAAAACTTTAGATTTTTACATCAAGTTACAACCTTTAAATTTTGTGTGGATACAGGAGCAGACGAGCTAAATTCTCTTCGCTGTGGGATGCTAGTAGTAAACGAGCTTATCCCTTCTGTACTCTAGTGATCAACTGACTAGCGTCTTCCTCTTTTCAAATCTCCGAACACAACACTACTATCCTTAACTCCTACTTCTTACTCCTACTCCTACCAAAAGAAACGGTTCCTTATTTTGCCGCCCAATTTTGAATTCTTGGCGTCAGTGTGTCTATCTTTTTCTATTTTTAGAACACTCGCCATTTTATAAACCATAACAGAAGTTCCCCCTTTAGAACGAAGTGTACTAATAATAATAGTACTCGTTATATTTCTTCCAGGAAACTTTTCGACCTGAACGAGATTTTGTATTTATCATGGGAGAATCTTCTTTTTTATTTCTTGTATTTATTTCTTGTTCTGAATCACTAAGCGTTTTGTTTTTATTCATCTTTTCTTCTACTTGTTTCTCTACTATTTGTTTTTGTACTTCTATATATGGTTTCAACCTGTCCACAGAAACTTGAGTATCCATATTATTTATCTTAACCAGAAAATATTTAGGCGTTCGCTGAAGGACTGTGTAGGGACCTGAATAGGGTGCCTCCAATGGTCTTCGAACACGATCCACTGTAATCCAAACTTTATCACAAGTTTGAAGTTTTTCTGGGGCATAAGATTTTACGGAATTATTAACTCTTTTGGTGAAGTCTCTCACATCAATTTGTGACATGGTTTTATGTAAATCTCTTGTGAACTTTTGAGTTATAGCCTCCACGCTTGTGATATCTATTAGTAGCTGTGGTAGCAAACAATGTGTGCCTGCAACAGCATAAAAAGGAGAAAAATCAGAGCTATTGGGCATACTGAGAATCCCAAGAAGTACTATTGGAAGAGCTGAGAGCCAGGACACTTTTCGTGTCATAATAGCAGTTTTAATGGTCCTGTGCATTCTCTCAATCAAACCATTACATTGAGGATGATAATCTGTCGTACGTAGTCTATAAAAACCAATTATTTTTGCTACTTCACTAAACAACTCACTTTCAAATTGTCGGCCTCTGTCGGTTATAACATGCAGCGGGACACCCCAACGTGTGACCCATGTGTTTATAAAAGCCTCAGCTACACTAGCTGCAGTGATTTCGCTGATGGGTTGTGCTTCTACCCAACGAGTTGTGCGGTCAATACATGTGAGGATATATCTATACAGGCTGATGTAACTGCTATTTGGGCTTTTTGCTGGTGGGAGTGGTCCTACTATATCTATGTAAACTGTATGAAATCTAGCTGATCGTATTTCTAATGTCTGTATAGGTGATTTTGTATGTTTGTAGACCTTTGCTTGTTGGCATGCTGTGCATGATGCACAAAAGTCTTTGATTGATTTATCCATGTTTGGCCAGTAATATCTAGCTTTAATCATCTTAATGGATGATTTAATACCAGGGTGATTTATGGAATGAATACTATAGAATATGGACTCACGCAATTTAGATGGAACAAAAGGTCTGGGGTAAGACGTTGATAAGTCACACTATATAAATTAGTTATCTCTAGGTATGGTGAATTTTTTTAAGTCCTGAAAAATTGAATTTCTGTATCAGATGCCTGTGCTTCTGCAAGTGCAGGTAAATCACACGCATCTATTTGTACAGCAAGAGTTGGTCGGGATAGACAATCAGAAACTATATTCTGACTACCTTTTACATGTTCAATATCTGAAATAAATTCTGTCAGGATAGCTAATTGTCGTTGATGTCTGTCTGATTTAGCGGGGTTTAAACTATAAAATGCACCACACAATGGCTTATGTTCAGTTAAAAGTAGCACTTGGCGACATTCTATGAGGTGACGGAAGTGCAGCACTGACAAATAAGCTGCTAAAAGTTCGCGATCAAATGTAGAATATCTCATTTGTGTTTGTGTTAATTTTTTAGAGAAAAATCTGATCGGTATTGGATTTCTTTCCACCATTTGGTGCAATGCCGCACCGACAGCATAATTACTACTGTCAGTGGCTAATTGATAATTTTTACAGTTAGTTTCAGAGTGAGCTAATGAGGATGCATCATTAAGATCCTTAAGTACAGAATTGAAATATTGTCGTTCAGATTCATCTAAAGTGAACGAGCCTTTAGGGAATAACCTCATTCTCTCAGATAGGGGTAAGACTATCTCTGAAAATTTTGGTATTAATTTTCTATAAATTCCTACCATTCCAAGAAATCTGCGTAGCCCTTTTGCGTCCTTAGGCTAAGGAAAAGATTTTAATTCTTCTATTTTACTAGTTGTAGGTTTAATGCCATCTACGCTTATATGAAAGCCTAAGAAATCTAGGGAAGTCACATTGAAAACATATTTTGTGGCTGAAATTTTTAAATTGTGTTCATTTAAAATATTAAAAACAGTTTCAATGTCTTTTTTATGAGAAACCTCATCATTGCTGAAAATTAAAATGTCATCAATATATATAAAAACACAATCAATGTCTTCAAAAATTTTGTCCATATACCGTTGAAATGTAGCTGACGCATTTTTTAATCCAGACGGCATATAATTATATTCATAAAGACCAAATGGGATGGTGAGAGCAGTTTTTGCTACATCGTTCGGATGCATTTTAATTTGGTGGTAGGCTGAAATCAAATCGATTTTGGAGAATCGTCGTTTGTTCGCAAGTTTTGCTAAAAAAGAGTTTATGTTTGGTATAGGGTACCTGTCAATCTTGGTTATACTATTGAAGGAACGATAGTCTCCGCGACATCTAAATCCTCCGCTTTGTTTAGATACTATTTGTAGTGGGCTAGACCACTCGCTTTTGGAAAGGGAGATCACTCCGTCTTTTTGTAGGGTTTTAAATTCGCTACGCGCGGCTTCCGGTTTTTCTACATCAAGCCGCCTGGGTTTTGCAAATACTGGCGTATGGCGTCCTGTGTCAATTCTGTGGTAGACGCCGCAGTGTTTTTTGTTACTGTTCTTATGTGGTGTGATTAGGTTCGGATATTTTTCTTTAATCATGTTCCGTATGAATGACGGAAGCTCCGTTTCATTTACGACTAGATTCACCGCTGATGCAGATATTTTTAAACTCTTTCTCTGGGTTGTTGTAGGATCGTAAATGGTTTTGTTACTGCAGTCTACTATTAGACCAAGGAGTGGGTTGGTGATATCAGCGATCACGAATGTCCAAGTAAAAGATCTCCTTAAACTGGGTATTCCAATTTCCAAACTCGCTTGTCCGTAGCATTTTATTTTCTCACCATTTGCAGTGGATAGTGATATGGGAGTCTGTTTTAATGTAATACCCTTTATTGCAGAAGTTGGTAATATTGAGATACTTGCGCCAGTATCTCCAATAAATTTTAATTTGGTAGCCCCTAATTTTGCGGTAATTTCTAATAGCGGCGAACCTCGTGGGATTGAACTTGTTCGGGAACTAGGCAACATTTGTAGATTGTTCTTTTTGGGCCATTTACACCAAGGTTTACATGTTCTTGCTTCATTGGCGAAATAAATATTTTTGTCCGTTGGTTATTCCGATACGGCCTGACGTTTAGTGGCACTGAAGTGTCTTGGCTGTATTTTCCTTTATAATTTGTTTGTGAGTTATTCTTAGTAGATAAGAGTCGCCGAACAACAAATGCCTTATCGTTATTCAATAATGGCATCAGTTCATCTGCTAACCTGCCAAGTTGGGTATGGTTTAAATCTTTTTGCGAGGCTATTACTGGAGCTATTGTTGACGGTAATGCCTGCAGGAATTTGTGTCTCACGATGTCGTCGCTAATACCTATCCGTTTAGCTACGGATAGCATTTCGTGCAAATATGTCGACGGTCGTTCTGAAATAGTCGTAGCCGACATTAATTTTTCTAGAAGCTCCAGTTTTGTTTGTTCGTGAGCTACTGTCAGAGTCCGTTTTAATTCCTCGTCGTCTTGTGATGCGAGGGTAGCATTTGGTAGTATACCCACTTCTTCGGCAGGTAACGACGATATTACTGTATAAAACTTTGTTTTCGACGCTGTCACATTTCGCAATATATATATATATATATATATTGTATATAAGGTTGTTCGTATGTCGTGGTCATCACTGTTGTTTTGTTGCTTCGTTTTGGTATAATTAGAAGATAACACAAACTTGAATTAATGATGTTTATTTTTCGTATAAAACTTTAGATTTTTACATCAAGTTACAACCTTTAAATTTTGTGTGAATACAGGAGCAGACTAGCTAAATTCTCTTCACTGTGGGATGCTAGTAGTAAACGAGCCTATTCCTTCTGGACTCTAGTGGTCAACTGACTAGCGTCTTCCTCTTTTCAAATCTCCTACACAACACTACTGTCCTTAACTCCTACTTCTTACTTCTACTATTACTCCTACTCCTACCAAAAGAAACGGTTCCTTATTTTGCCGCCCAATTTTGAATTCTTGGCGTCAGCGTGTCTATCTTTTTCTATTTTTAGAACACTCACCATTTTATAAACCATAACACAGTCCTTCATTATCGATTTGCAATAAAATATAGTTTACTTGTTGTTCTGTTTTTATTTTGTTAAGAATAAAATACAGTTCCAAACGTTGTTTGAATAGTTTAAAAGTTTCGGTCGGATTTGGAGTTTCCCAAGTCATTAAAGGAATATCGTTACTAGACATCGTAGAGATAGAAAGTAAACACGTTGCGAGTCAGGCTGTTATGAAAAGATAGTGGTAGTAGCAGATTCAAGATGGCGGTCAATCGAGCACAAAAAGATCACACGTGGAGAATCAAAAAAAAGGGTTAAAGTTAAATTAAATACCTTGGCAATGTTTGGGTATTCTGTGAAAGACAACTTTTTTTTCCTTTGCTTCGTTGTTATTTCCAGTGCGGATTTTTGTTGTTGTTGTTGTTGTTGTTGTTGTTGTTGTTGTTGGTTTGTTCAGTTTCTGTTCGAAGTGTTTTTGCATGTTATTGCAAATAATGGAAGTTGATTTTTTTTTTTTTTTTTTTTTTTGCTGAAAAAGTTATCTAATGTCATTTCATTGTTTTTACATCCCAAGCTGCCACCATGTAAAGATGTTAAGGCGTGGTAAATTGCAACAGAGACATCGTTATATGAATTGAGATTTATTTGACATATATTTACATAAAGAGGATATACGTATTGTTCTAAGGCATGCTAGGCGTGAAGTGAAAAGTGTAACTTGTCGATTCCTACACCAAGTGGGTAGATGTAAATTGCGTGTAGGAAAATAGTTCCATGATATTACTACACTAACTAAAAATGAAAAAGATTTTCTTACAGACTTTGTTTCAAAAACTAGCAATTTTTACGAACTCCCAAATATACACAAATCAAACACAATTAAAACAGCTATCCAGGAACAAAAGTCGGAATATATTCACACCCCAAACCATAATCTTAAATTCAGACCAATTGTAGCAGGGCCAGCCTGCCCAACAAGCAAACTGAGCAACTTAACAGATAAAATATTGCAACCATACACCATAAAAATAAAAAGCTACATCAGAGACAGCATACATTTCCTAAGCTTCATACCACAAAATGAATCGAGGTACACTCGTAGTAACATTTGCCTGTACAGCAACGTACCCCATGAACTAAGTAAACAGGCCATTACAATTTGGATCGTGAAACACGCAGAAATACTTCCCACACGCTTCACAAAAGCATTTATTATACATAGTATAAAACTAATTTTAGACAACAATTCATTCCAATTTAACAGCCAAAATTATATTCAAACACTAACAGGTATCGCGATGGGAACAAAATGGCACCAACATAAGCAACACTCACACTAGCATATCTAGAAGAAAGTCTATACAGCCAAATAGGACATAAATATGGCGAGAATATAAAAACAGAATTTACTAACTCAATCTGCACAATCTACTACAAAACTTGCACCCCAAAACTAAGTTCACACTAAAATATCGCCATAATGAATTGCCATTCCTAGACATACGCATAAAAAAAAACAATTATTACATCATTACAGACATTTAAACCCACAGACACCCAACAATACCTCCATTTCAAGAGTAACCACCCTAAAAGTGTTCTGAAATCCATTCCCTACTCACTAGCACGATGAATTTGCACAATAGTATCTAACAAAAAAAACCTTCGTAACATACGCCTTTTGGAACTACGAAAAACACTACAAATAAAAGAGGAAACCCTCCCCACTCCACTAATAAACAAGGGTTTCCAACGGGCAGAAGAAATAGCATTTAGAATCTCTTCGGAATCCAAAAAAACGAAAAAAAAAAAGAACACAGAAAAAAAGAAAACATTTAAAATTAGAATTAAAATTAAAATAAGAAATAATAAAATGCAAAGAAGAAATCAAAGGGGCGTAAATCATGAAATTTAAAAATTTAAATATTCAAATATTACATGTACATAAAAATGTAGGGCAAGTTAAAATTTTAAGTAAAAATAAAAATTAAAAAATTAAAATAAATAAATTAAAATTAAATTAAATTGAAAAGAAAATTAAAGAGGTAAAATTTAAGGAGCCAAAATAAAAGGGGTTTAATTCATATTAATAAAAATAATCGGGCGAAAGAAAGAAAGAAAGAAAGAAAGAAAGAAAGAGGCCAACGTAAAGAAAAATCTCAATCTGGGTCTAAGAATTTAAGTAAGTATTTTTTATGACAGCATATGATCATGAAATCGCTTTTTTTATTAAGCAAATTTATATTCTTGATATGGTTCAAGTTTTTCTAAGATTCATTATGTATCTCCTTTTCCAATGTAATTTTTGGATTTAGTTACCATATTCCAGATAATAACTGGGTTCTTACTTCTTACTGTTGTTTTTTAATTTCCAATAATGTATGGATAAAGGAAAGCAGTACTTTTGCTGTATTTACTGTTCTTTAAAGACAACGTGTGGTTGTTAAATCTTATCTTCCACCTGTTAGAAGAACTTCCAAAGTAAAATTTCATTATGATCCGAATGAATTCGAACTCTATAAACAACACTTTCGGACATACACAACCTGCCCCTTGAATGGCTAGTCACTAGCCATTCAATGGGCAGGTTGTTTTTTTTTTTCGACAGTTGCAATTATTTTTAGAAGGGTCATTTTTTTTTTTTTTTGCTATTAGTTGGGTGAGGGATGTTGTTTATGTAGGCCAAATATTAATTTGATATCATAGCATTATGTTGATAAATATATTTATCTATGTTTTTAACGTTTTAACGCAACTAACTTGATTATTGTTTTTGTTGATTTTTTTTTAGTGTGCGTTATATATTTCTTTCTTTTTTCTTCTCCTGCAATAATTAAACCCCTATTATTGTTGCTCCTTTCATTTTTAATTGTTAATTCTAAATTTTACCTCTTAATTTTTCTTTTCATTTTTCTTTTATTATATTTTTATTTTTATGTAAAATTTTAAAATTTTAACTTTCCCTATATTTTTTGTACATGTAATATTTAAATTTTTAAAACTCACGATTTACGCCCCTTTAATTTTTCTCCCTGCATTTTATTATTTACTTCTTTTTTAATTTTAAATTTAAAATTTTATCCTTGTATATTTAAATTTTTAATCTTGTTATTAAAATAACAGTAACTTAATTTTATAAAATTTAATTCTCATGAACATCAAGTGAACTTAAATTCAAATCTAGTAAAATGTCAGTTTGAAATATACACCTGATAACGCATGAAACTCCGAGTCGTGTCATAGACGTAGAATAATATGTACATTTATTAATTTATATGTGCGTATTCATATATATATATATATATATATATATATATATATATGATAAAAAGTGTAAGAGGCCGTGAACGCTTAGTTAAAGTGTATATTTATTGTTGCATAAAGATATTATATATATTGTGATATTTTAAGTGTCCATAATGGTATTTGTGACGCTACACGTGTTTGGATTTTAAGATTGACTCTCTTCAGGCGAATAAATTTGTGGTTTTACATATCGATTTCCTTTTGTTTCTGAGGACCATGTTCTTGTTTATGTGTAGGTAAGTAAAAACTTAAAATAAAAATAAAAATAAACTATAAAAAATAAAGAAATAAATCAAATCAGTGAAGAAAAAAATAAAAAATAAATTAAATCCAATAAGTCATATGTTGGCGTGTTGAATAGTCTGTGTTTTCATACATCAGCACGTGCATAAATGGATAAACAAATAAATAAATGAATCAATCAAGTGCTTATCCCAATCTGAAATTATTTTGGTCTGGGGTCCCTCTTTAGTACTTAAAAATTATCTTCTAGGCGCCTTTGTTTATTTACATGTCTTTTCATCTGTCAGTTGTTTGCTTTTATTGCTTCAACGGTGTTTTGAATTTGGTCTGTCTGTCTGTCTGTCTGTCTGTCTGTCTGTCTGTGCGTGTGTGTGAGCGCTCCTTGATTTCGTCTTTATGATTTAGAATTATTTTAAAACTATTTTTTATGGGTCATCTGATTCTTTTTTATTGTTTGGGGTAATCATTTGAATTCGGTGTGTATGTATGTGTGTATGTATGTGTGTGTCTGTGTTTTGTGTGTGTTTTTTCTGGTTCTTTATTATTGTCATTTGAATGTGTGTGTGTGTGTGTGTGTGTGTGTGTGTGTGTGTGTGTGTGTGTGTGTGTGTGTTTTCATTATGTCATTTTGTTGAGCGAAGGCTTGTATGAATCTTTCTTCCTGCATTATTAATGTTTCGTAGTCTGTATCTTGGTAAACCGGTGCAACTTTGAAATTGCCATTAGTGCATTTATGCATATGTTGGAAGACATATAGTTTCCTGTTGTATGATAATCTTATATTGCTTTTATGAAGAAATATTCTATTATTCAAGCATTTTGTCGCTCCCACGTATATCTTTGCGCATTTGTCGCACTTTAGACCGTAAACTACATTTATCGAGTTGCAGGTCAAATCCGATTTTATTTCGAATGTAGTTGCGTTTTCGAACTGGAAGTATTTTCCTTCTATTATTATGTTGCATAAACAAGGGTTTCTAACTAGCAGAAAAAATACCATTAGAATCCCTTCGGAATCTAAAAAAAACAACAACGAAAACATGAAAAAGAAGAAAACATTCTCGCATACGTTTCCACCCACAACAAAAACAATCCAGAATTATTCACAAAGATCAAAACACACATGGAACTACTCAACAATTATGAAAAAATAAAAGCAATCTTAAAGAAAACCAAATTAATTAACAGCAAACACCAGCCCCAAAATTTAAAAGACATCCTAACCTCATCGAAATTTGAACAACACACAACACAGGGAGTCACAAAATGCAACAAAAAAGTATGTGGAGGTCATAAGGACGGTAACACAAAAACATCCACCATCAACGACGATTTTATCTTGTGTTGACATAAAACTCCGCTAAGCAACGACAACAGTTACCAAAAATAGCAAACGCAGTTCGCAAATTTGCAATGCGGTTCTATGACCTCTCTGAAGATGGCTCATATGAGCCGAAAGCTTAGAACCAACTTAATAAAAAATTATCCAAATGTTGGAGAATTTTTGTCTTTATTTTCATCTGAAATTAAAGCCAAAATACGATGTTTAGAACGGCTCATGATTAAACGTAATAGACATTCATTGTCTCTCATATTTAACAGTATGTGTTTAGAATATATATACATATACATATATATACATCAACATATATAGCGTATATATATATAGATAGGTATATATACATATATACATCTTTATATATATATATATACATCTTTATATATATATATATATATATATATATATATATATATATATATAGCAAAAACATTTTTCGCTGCAGAAAAGCTGTCGTGTTTCCGTGCTATATCATGCACCCCAGAAAACAAGACAGCACTTGTTTTGCGGATAAAATGTTTTTATTATAAACCCTAATAATAAAAATATTACTACTAATATTGACGAGAAGATCACCATTGGACCTTTCCCACAACAGTTCCATCTGATCTCATTGAAACGCACATCGAGATCTACCAGGACTTATCCGTGACATACTTGTTAACAATACATACATAGTAGGATCATCCACAAGCAAAAGAAGATTAAAAATAATGGAGGTATTACTAATAAAAAGAGAAATCCTACACTTAATAACATCAGTTATGAACACGGAAACATTTTCTTTTTGAGCTGGAAGTTTTTCAAACATTTCTTGACCTCGGTTATACTGAGGTTCTCTCAAACTGTCCACATAAGTATCTGGGGAATTTATTCTGCTTTTCGTGTTTGTTGCCTTGAGTGATTCAGGGGACTGAGAACCCGCTGTCTAAACATCCCCTCAAAGTCCTTTCCACGGTTTTCTACTCCTTCCATTTACTGTTAATTACACTTATGATGGGCAAAGGTGTTTCTGGTGTAGGAGATGAGTTCCAATAGTGGATTTTACAATGGTCGTCTTTGATTTTGGTAGATCCATTACAGTCGTCACAGAAGCTAAATCCTCAGCTGGGAGGGTTTGGCGAAGCCTTTGATGCCCTCTTGTTGGTCATGATAACGGCAAGTTTTAGTAATGGAGGTGAGTTACCTCGTGCATTTTCTAGGGTTACATCGACGATATCATCATACCGCATCAAGAATTAAAGGATCTTCCAAAATATGACCGGAGCCCTCATATACTATCTCCCTAGTACTTCATTTGACCATATATTCAGCTCACAGAATTTAATCTTTGGTAATTAAACCTCTGATTGTTATTTCTTTGCACTCCACATACAGAAACTAACACCTTAACTATTTATTGTGGCTTCAGTGACTACATCACTCACTTTCGTGGACCGACAGATATTTTAGTTTTTCTGTCAACCACAAAGAGCGAAACAGTTTTCTCAATTTTCTTTCATTCTTTTTTCTTTAAATTTTTTTTTGATCTCGTTTGAAATAAAATAGGATCTGACTATTGTTGAGATCAAATAAATTTGCGTTAAAATCTACCACATGAATAAAAT
This sequence comes from Ascarosepion bandense, assembly GCA_037127315.1. NCBI lineage: Eukaryota > Metazoa > Mollusca > Cephalopoda > Sepiida > Sepiidae > Ascarosepion > Ascarosepion bandense. The sequence continues at coordinate 16,989 of JBBBDQ010031453.1, forward strand.
GGAAAAACGAGAAAAGAAATATGATATTGGTAGTGGGTAAAAATAAAGAATTTTTTTAAATATATAAAAAAAGGAAAAATATACCTGAGATCGCGAAATTAACTGTTTCAGGGAATCATAAAAATATAGATGATTTTGATTTCTTTACACATATGTAATCTTTAATGTCCTTTTCAAATATCGAGTTTGAATCCATTTCGCTATCTCTCTTTATTTTCCCTTTCTCTTCCCTACCCTCTGAAACAGCGTTTAGACGCCTGTCTTCTAACATAATCTTCCCGCTCATTTTTTAACTCCCCCTCCTATTTTTCTTTCTTATTTCTTTCTTTTGCCTTTTTTAAGTGTACTTTCGGTGTATGAAAATCTTTTTGAATTTTTCCAATAGACGGATCGCTGACGAAATGAATATACTTCGCAGAAATGACCATACGACACACGTAATTTTCGAAGTTTTATTTGAAAAAAAAAATATAGCATTTGTTTATGATTATGTTTAGCACCAAAATTGTTGTTTATTCAGTGATTTTACTGATAAAATGTATTTTGGCAATCAGGTTTTTTTATCATACAGTGCTAGATATCAGTGTGGAGATAGATTGTAGATAAGTACTGAGCAGATTCATGTCAACTTCGAAGTTTTGTGAGCACACCAAATAAATCAAACAATTACACAACAAAAATAAAAAGGGAAGTAAAAGAAAAATCAACCAATGACAAACAAACCCCCCACCCCCCCCCCCCACAAAAGTCACAATATATAAACAAAAAAAAACGGTAACTAGCTTTGATGAGCGAGAACGTTATAACGGTGTCCTCACGAAACTTTGAAATTGGCATGAATCAGCTCAGTTAAAGAAACAAACTCTTTGTACTTATATATCGTGCACAGATTATGAAAAGAAAAATATTAAATAAATATGACAACATTTAATCAACAGGGGATTGAAAGAAAAGTCTGTTAACTGAATTTCAAAGTAGTTTTATTTTTTAATTTCGATTGCTTTGAATTCTACTAAATATTGGGGAAAAAACATTGGTTTACATCATATGTTCTTTTTTTCTTTGTAGAAATTACCGTTATCTAACCATTTTGCGAGACCCTGTTTCTCGTTACCTCAGTGAATGGTTGCATATGCGACGAGGAGCAGACTGGACGATTTTTCACTTCTGCCGCGGAAAGAGAGCATCTCCGAAAGACTTCCCTCCTTGTCACAAAGGGTTGACGTGGATTAACGTTACACTCGAAAACTTTATAGACTGCCCTACGAATCCAGCGAGAAACCGTCAAACTTACATGTTGGCCGACATGCGAAAAGTCAACTGTTATAATTTAACCGGAATGAAAGACCATGTACGCCAGAAACGTATCTTGTTAAGCGCCAAAAGAAATTTAAGATCAATGCCTTTTTTTGCCTTATCGGATTTTATGAATGAGAGTTTGTTTTTGCTTCAGAAAACAATAGGAGTTACTATTAAAAATCGAACTGCAAAACATTCGATGACAAAAGTTAGTTTACTTCATTTAGACCAAAAGATTATTAAGAAAATCCAAGACCTTAATAAACTAGACATCGAATTGTATGAATATGCTAAGAAATTATTCTTTTTGCGTTTTCGGGCAGCACAAAAACGAACATAATTTCGTATTATTAGCTTTTATAACATAAATAACTGCTATCAACTGACGAATACCAATCGACTAAAATTCAGTGGTGCTTCATCCATCTGGTAGGAAGAAATAATATAGCGAGAGATTTTAAAGAATTAAGGTTACAGAAAGGATAATATATAAACACATTCAGCTCGAGTCAATATGAAAAAATGAAATATAACACATTAATAATCAAAATTATTTCATTCTAACTCCGTTATTTAAAGGAGAAAATAATTATTTTTAATTTCACGACATAGTTTATTCAAGTTAATGAATGTAGTCTTTTTAAAAGTATATATAACTGAATAGTTTGTCAAAGCTGAAATTATGAACTTTGAACAAAGATTTATATTATTCAACAATGCAGTTTACATTAAAGTTTTTCTAAATTGCTATTTTCTGTTCACCTTAAACAATAAAATCTTCTTATATTAAATTCATGGTTTGTAACAAAAGAACTGAGAATTCGTTCATGTCAGTGGCGGCGCGTTTATAGGCATTGCGGAACTGCAATCACCCACCCCCACACACACACCGACCCACTCTACTAATGTTAGCCACGAGCTACCACTGGTCCAGGTTGACTGAGTTAGAGTCGATTTTTATTTTTATTTTTTTTATTTTTTTTATAATCATTTCACCCCAAGCAAGACAGTAGTGCCACTGGTATACATAGGATTGCATAAGAGGAGAATGAAAAGAAAGAAGAACAAGGTAGAGGAGGTGTTGGGGAAAGGATAGGAGAAAGATGGGAATCAAAAAGATAAAAGATGGCAATTGACATTGCACTTAAACTCTTGGAGATTGTAGCCATCAGGGAAGCAAGTATACGGAAGGGAGTTCCACAGGAGAGAAGTGAGAATGAGAAAATTTGTGTCGAAGGACATCAGTGAAACAAACTCGTCGGAGCAGAATTTCGTGAAAATATTTGTACAAAAAACAGAGGGAAGCCACATCCCATCAGTGAAAAAGTCACTGAAATCAAGCTACCAAATCAAGCACTTGACCAGACATGGCAACAGTATTCAATGCAGACAAACGGTAGATTTGTACAAGATGGATTCTGATGACAGAAACTTCCTGACCCAACATAGTGATCCGACATTCCTAGCAGTAGATGTAGCTATCGACTTGATATAGTCGTTCCACTTTAGATCAACTGAGATAGTGAGGCCGAGGAGGTGCAATGTAATGCTTCCTAGGAGACTAGCGTGATCCATACTGAATTGAAAGTGAGAGAGTTTCTCTATGGTGGTTAAAGGAGAGCAGCTTCGTTTTGGAAGCATTAAAATTTTCAAGCCATTTTTTACCCCAGTCCACCACAGACTGTAGGTTCTTTTCAAGAACAATAATGAGGTTTACTGTGTCAGCTTTGGCAGATTTCTTATTGATACGGGAGTAAATAGTATTGCCGTCAGCACATAAGCCTACTTGGAAACTAATTACATCAAGAAGATCATTGATGAAGATTAGGAAAAGCGTAGGACCTAGAATAGGGCCTGGAGGGACAGCCGCGTTTGTATGATGCGATCTGGAAGCATGCCCGTTCATTACGACCTTCATTATGTAATTTGATAGGAACGATTGAATTAAATCAAACAAGTGTCCAGTTATACCGTGGCTTTGTAGCTTGCGCAGAAGGCCAGCATGCCAAAAACTGTCAAACGCTTTCGTCATATCCAAGGCAATAGCTAGTGCTTCGACGTTCTTATCAAGAGCCTGATATATGTATTTGGTGATAATCGTTAGCATATCAACAGTAGACTTGGCGAAACAGAAGCCATACTGTTTGTCAGAGAATAGGTCGTGAGATTTGAAATGATGAACAACTTCCGCATTGATAATAGCCTTGATTACTTTGCCAAAAATCGATAAGAGGCTGATGAGGTGATAATTAAATTTGTCAGAGAGTTCTCTCAAATTTATAACCTTTCGGAAGATTATAGATTAGATCTTTTTAATTTACTTCAACTGTGAAAGGTAAAAATATATTTATATCATCTAGCATGCTCTTCATAATATCTGTGGTAATTTTAGTTTTACTAGAGAATTGTCTGGTCCTATTTAAAACCAACCGCAAATAATGATTTCTAGAACCACATTGGAAACTTTGCATTTCTCTACAATGTCACAAGTAACAATTATGTGCAGGAGAAAAGCACAAGTGAAAATTCTGCAATTAAATATTCATCAAAATTCCTTTAATATAAATTATTTTTAAAAGAAAGGATTTTTAAACAGAAAATGACATTTCAATTTTCCTTAAAAAGAAAAAGTTGTTATTTTTTTTAATTCTCGGTTTTAAAAATATTGCAAAAATAAAAATACATCCGTGACACGTTATTTTTGGTAAATTAGAAAATTTAATCTGATTTATACAAGTATTACTTATTTATCGCATGAACTTTAGAATAAAACTATTTTTTACCCACAGTGTTGATCTTTCTAACACCCCGCCCATATGATTTGACATGTGATGGCAACAAGATGAGAGATGGCAAACAGTCTATTTAAATCAGAATTGATAAAATTGTCCATTTTTTTCCTGCAAGGGAAAGAAACCATGAGACACGTCAATTACCATAAAAAAATAATCATGTATTTTATTGCAAAACGGTAGCGGAACTGAAAGGCATCAGTCTGTGTGTTCTGCTGAACCGACTACAGTCTCCCGTTCAAAGAGGCAACCAGTGGCCTACGTGATATGCAAGCAGGATAGCGGACGATTACACAAATGTAGCAACCGTCCGTAGGTAAATGAAATGCTGGTCAAACAAGAAAAAAACGTTAACTGATTAAAAATGGCCTGTATTAGAATCGGAAAAGAGCGCGAACGCGTTTCGCGTGCAGATTGCCTGAAGTGAACAAGAAAAAGCAGGAGCGTCCATGTTGGAGTAATTTTGAGTTTCGAACATTAATGAAGAAACGAGTCATCTCGGCAAGTGGTTCTTTTTTGTTTGAGTTGGTCGAGCCGTTCTGTTGAGTGTATCGGCGCCGAGACTAACAAAGACTTGAGAGACTATCGGAATCTACTTTTTTCATCCACATGAAAAACTCGAGAGATGCTCAATTAAAGTATCAGACGTAAAAAAATCGTTACTCCATTTTATGAGACAATTAGTACTCAGTTTTTGTTTGATTGTTTGTTGTAGGAATCTAAATTTTATGACAAAACGGTGATGTTTATTTTCAATGTATAAGCATCTATCAAAGGTAATAATTATTTAATAATTGTTACATGTCAAATTTATAAAAAGAAAACATTTTAAATATTGCAAAACTAGAGAGGCCCGATTAAGATTTAAAAGGTAGTGACTCCATTTTTATGAGCCAATCAGGACTTAGTGTAGCTGTCACCTTAAGGAGCGTCATAGTTTAGAGTAGACACATCCTTTTCCCTCTTGAGGAAAGTAACCATTTAAACATAGACGGTGTAAGGGAAGCAACTATGTAATGACATATATGTTAGAAATCCCGCAATGCAGGCGAGAACCAGTTGAAAGATTTGGAGGGAATTTTTTGTGTTGTAAAAAATAGTAGTAGTTGCTTGATATTGGTTACGGCCACACGTAAATTTATTTTCACAACTTTCTCGTCCAATTTCTGGACTTTATAAGAACCCTTATTTTAAAACTATTAATGATTAATTGTTTATGTTGAAACCTTTTTTTCTTTATTTTACGGTGTTTTGAATTAAAATATAAAACGAACGTTCATTCAAACATTAGTTGAGTGAGACTTTTGTGTTTTTAATTTTTGATCAGAAGAAGCATCTCAGAAGTACACTCAGTTTTGTTTTTGTTTTTGTTTGGAGTAGAAATCAAAAGTGAAAAATAGTGACTAATTAGGACTCAGTTTTTTTTTTGTTTGTCGTCGGAATCTAAATTTTATGACACTCGGGACAGATTGGGTTTTGTAGCCTTGACTGGCAACTAATCTTCTGCAGAAATTAATGACAACCTACTGCAGGAAAATGTTCTACCCAGTCAATGATGTTTCTTTCGAGACATGATCGCCCAAATCGTGTATCACGTATGGCGATTAACTGACTGGCTGAATAATAGTTGAAAAACATTATTAAGGCTCCTACTGAGCATAAAGTGGGGGATCGGTTTTTATTAATCTCCCACTCTTACCCATCTCTAGCTATGAGTCAAGTAACAGGACAGATTGTGTTCTATAGCCTTGGCTGGCAACCAGTCTACCGCAGAAAGCAATGGCAACCCACTGCGGGATAATCTTCTGCCCAGTCAGATTGCACAAAGCGTGTTTCACGTATGGCACTTAACTGACTGACTGAATTTTCTACTTACTGACCAATAAGGTTAAGTCGTTTAAAAGTTACCTCCCTTGAACAGCATTAATTCGATTCCCATTTTAAGGATTTTGTTGTATTTTTTATTATTTTAGTTTGTAATCATTTCACCCCAAGCAAGAATTTTATTTTGACTTTTTAGAAAATAAACTTTTCATGTCTAAGATTTTTTATATTCTTAACAATTTATATTTATTTTATTATTTTTTTGTTTTTATTCAATCTAGCATTCTCTTCATAGAAGAATTTTTTTCAAAACTGCATTCCAATTAGACAAATGAAAAGCCAGATTTATATCAGTGTAATTTAGCCATCCAAAACAAAACAATATTTTCATTTTTTTTTCTGTTTTGAATTTTATTTCTCCAATAAAAAGAGCAGCCATTTTATATTTGTTTTTAAAATTCAAGCCAAATGTTAACTTATCAGAAATAGTCTTCCAGTAAATTAAGCAAGACTTTTTCTCCTTGTTCAAATACTCTACCTATTTTTGTCTTGTGATTGATTATAAGTAGAGTCCAAAAATCAATATAATCTTTCTTTAATAGAATCCCCAAAAATGTTAATTATCTGGCAGAAAACTGCTAAATAAATGACACTTTTGCTTTTCTATTAGTTTATCCAATTCTCAACTAAATCTGAAATGTTTTAATTTTTATTCACTTTTTTCTGCCTTGTGATTTTTTCATTTTCCTTGTTCAATAAAAAAATAGATTGTCTCTTGGTAATTTCTTTTGAAAGATAAAATTTCTATTCTTTATGAAAATGAAAATTCATTGTAAACTTAAAGATTTTGTTTCTAAATATGAAATCAACAGAGAAGACAAAAATTATTAAGCAAATTAAATTAATAAGAGGTTGAACTGAAAAGTTCTCAGCCTAACTCACTTCTTAAAAATTAATATTTTAATGGCATCACATGAGAACATTGATTTTGAGAAGTGAGTTAGGCTGGGAACTTTTCATCACTCTTATCATTAGCAAAAATAAAAAGTAAAAACTTTCGGAATAAATAACTTGTATCTTTGAATCTCATATTTATTCATAATTTTAATTTACAATATTTCTGTACAGAAAAATAAACTGTTATAAAATACATTTTTAATTTGCATATTTGTAGCAACCAAGTTCTGGTATCGATTGAAAATGGAATATTGACCGAGGAAAAATGTTGCTTATGGTAGAGGATGCAAATTGTGGAGGGAACAAATGTTTTTTTTTTAAAGGTTTTTCTATCAAAGCCATAATGGCAAACAGGATTTCATTTCCTTTGATAACAAGAAAAATAAAATCGAATCAAAGAGTAAAATTTTTTGAAACTGTTTTATAAGCAGAAAAAACGAAAAATTAAAAAAAAAAGACTGTTGAAAAGAAGGAAAAAATATGAAGAAAAACTAAAGTAAAGAAAAAGAAAGAATAAAAAGAAAGAAAAATAACAGATGAAGATTCAGAGAATATTTTGGTGCCAAGATTCTTTTTTTATTTCTAAAATCCTTGAACCATCAAATAATTACCAAAATTAGTTCATTTCATCAACAGGGATCAAGAAATTCTAAAAGCAACAAGAACAATGATAAAATTAACAATTTGCATAAAAATTACCATTTCAATTACATTACATTTTCTTTAATTAATAACAATTCTTTTTTTATTCATCAGTGCTGTCCAATCAAACTTCAAATAAAATGGCCACTATCTTCTAAAATCAATCATGTCAAAAAGAAAATCAAAAAAGTAACTTTTCACTCTCTCCCCACCCCCTCTACAAAAAATGATTTCCATTTAACTTGTTTCACTAGATTCAGGGAAAGTCTAACAACTGCAATGGAAAAAAAAGCCTGTTAAAATTCACAACTTCATAAAGATAAACAAATAAGAAATCAGATAATATCACCTTTATAAAGATATTTTAAACAGAACTGTAGGAAAAGTTGTCAAAGAAAAGACCCCAAAGTGTTGACAATAAATCAAATACTTTTACAGTCCACCATTAATGACAGACTGAAAATCAAAATTCTTTCTCTCACATAAATATTCTGAGATAAGTCTCCATTCCACTAGTTCTTCCTAATCATCTTCAGGTGTCACTGAATCTTTGAAGATTGTAGGTGGCAGAGAAAGAAGAAACCAGAAAGTAATAAGTACAAGAAAAGAAACTATTAGAATAAAATCTAAATAATTCAACAATAAAACATATGAGACCTAGTTGCCAATCTAGTAGTACATTTAAATTCATGTGGTCGAGGTACCATGGATGAAAGTTCATTAGAACCAGTGCCATGAAAATATTTATAGAAAGGACAAAGCAACACCACTGGCAATGGAAAAGTGAAGATGCCAGGTCAGGACTAGAAACATTGCAGATCCTTCTTTGGATTTTGTTGACAATCTCAAGATATCTAGTTAGAGCACCAAACAGCAATACTCAATGCACAGATGAATGGTAAATTTTATAAATGTGCAAAATGGAATCAGATGAGAAACATTGTCTGGCACGACACAACAAAAAATTTGTTCAATATAATTTGCTCCCCTTCATATCAATAGAAAATTAAAACCAACAGAAGATGCAATGATGAGTTGCTTTCCTGGTGGTTAGCATCAGCCATGCAAATAGAAAACCAAAATGGCTTTCCAAGATGGCTAAAAGACAGCAGTTTCAGATTTACAAGCCAATTCTTGTTCCAGTAAACAACAGATTAAAGAATATTTTCAATAGCAGCTGCTAGTTTTACTTTATCAAACCTCTTTGACTTGCTATTAAGATGTGAGTAAATAATTCTGTAATCAGCATAGATACCAAGTTAGAAATTGATGACATCGGGAAAGTCATTGATAAAGGTAAAAAACAATGTAGGTCAAAGGATAGAGGCTTGGAGAAAACCCACACTAACATTGAAGGATCTAAAAGTGTGGCCATTCAATACAACATTCATTATGTGATTGTTAAGAAAGATTAGATCAAATTAAAAATTTGGCCGGAGATATGAAGAAAACAAGCATGCCAAACCCCTTATGTAGAGCCACAGTCCAAGCTTTACTGTTCTCATCTAAAGCCTGGCAGAATCTTGCAGTAATAATTGTTAACAAATTGGCAGTTAACCTAGAGAACTGAAAACCATATTGTTTGTCTGAAAGAAGACCACACAAAGTGAAATGCTTAACCAATTCGGAGTTGATTAGAGCCTCGAGTATTTTTCTAAACAGAGATAGAAATCTAATAAGTTGATAATTTGTAGGATCAGATTAGCAAAGAAACAAAGCAATTTGGCCCTCATTGATAGGTTAACTCAGTGCAATGACACGGCATTGAACTGTAGAAGCTATAAATCTATTCGAGTGCCAAAGAGTAGCTTTTGATTTTGGAAGAAAAAAGAAATCATTAAAAAAATGTTAAAAATTGCCTGAAGATTTTATAACCCCAAGTTAAAGGGATGCAGAGTTTCACTCTTCATGACTGTATTTGAAACAAATGTTGATTGCCAACAAGGATATTAATCATTAATCAAAAAGACATTAAATGATGTCTGTAAAAGAAAAGATACATAACAAATGTTTAAAAAAGGATTCTAGTCATGAAGCAACACTTCTCCATACTAAGAACAGATGCAGTTTTTCCATTTTATCAAACTCAATCAACACAAGTAAGATAAAGATCAAGTACATGTACACACATAACATATGCAAAATTAAATTCAGGGAAAAATATGCGCGTATTTACATGTGTATTTGTTTTATATGAGCACAGGAAATACTGTGATCACATTTTTGCAATTTCAAAATTAAACACTATTTTGTTCATAGATTTCAATAATGCATAAATCATATGATAATTTGACTTTTTATCCAATTAAAAGTTATAAACATTTGTTAAAATTCAGTCTTAGCCTTAATCGATTTGTCGTATTCAACTTAATATTCAAGAATTAAAACAAAGCCAAACAGAATTTCTTTTTAAGATAAATATTCTTCTTCTTCTTTCCAACAGCAACAGTTTTCTTTTTTTTTTTTTTTTGTTGTCACGGTTTACATTTTGAAATGAAAACAGTTTTGCTTTGATTTCATTATCACTAAACAACACAGTGAATGTATTTCATGTCCAGTAAATATCATTAATGCACTCCCAAAGGGTCAAAGGGTTTTTTAGTTAATTTGTAGCAATAGATGCAATGTATTTTTGACAAGTGCTGCATAAATTATGCCCACAATTGAGACAAAATGAAATTAACACAAATGAATGAATCAATTAAACAATGTTCATTTTTCAGTCGGTTGGTTGATTCATTCATTCATTTAACAAGAAGTCCATATGTATTATTTACATTATTTACATAAACACTATTGTCCTCATCTTTGTTGTTGTTACTAGGTTTTGGCTATTGAGCTTTTCAAACTTCATCAGGCATATGTCAATTTGGGTAACCTACAGGGAATTCCAAACTGAGCCCTTTATTCAATCTATGCAGGTAGTGTCTTCATTCCACTGCCCGTGTCTAAGGGAGATAACTCGTTTAGTTCTTTCTTTTAGGACTTCTCAGTTACTGTTCATCCATTTCTACTAAATTCAAATACACACTGTCAGCCCAAGGATTGGACTCACAATCATTTTATCACCAAATTCACAAACCAATGCTTTAATCGAATAAGCCACTGTCCAGATAGAGGGTACAATGAGCAAAATATTATAATAAAATAACAAAGATGAGGATAATAGACTGAATGTAAATAATGTAATCTCTTGTTAGGCAATCCAATGTTAAAATCTCTCCTTTTATTTATTTGTTTTATAGGAAATCATAACGAATGACTATTTGTCTATACTTCTGAGATGAAGTAGTATTTACTCTATTTACATTATTTGAACTGTTATCCTCATTTTTGTGGCCATGTTTATGATGTTTTGGGTATTTAACACTCTGGTCATCTTCAGATGCTAGGAATTTCAGACTGAACAGTTTATTACGATCACTGGGGTATATCATTCTCAATCCTTGTGGGAAACCACTTCTAGTAGTTATGATTTATCTCCCTTTAACTTAACTTTCTAAGTTATTTGTTCACACACTACTGTAGAGGTATTGAACTCACAACTAACCAGAAGGGAGAAAGGGGATCACCACTCCCTGTGGGACGAAGTTGAAATAATAAAGAACGCCACTGGAAACTATGTAAACTTAAAGAATCAGCATATATGCTCGGCTACAAAAATCTCCTGAGTCGACCAAGCACAGAAATGAATACAATATGAGAACAAGTAATATGGAGTGCTAGAGAAAGCATCAAAGATTGCAGTAAAAACACTGATAAAAAATGCTAGAGAAAATCATTAGCATTAAAAGACTGCAATATGAACTCTGGTAAAAAATGCTTACTGAAACATTAGGTTTATAAGTCCCAGAAATTCATATGCTGTTGTCCTCATGCACAAATGTCAGTGGATATTGACGTTAATTAGTTCCAGTGACTTGACCCAAAGAGTTGTGAGTTCAATACCAGGCTAATGGTGAACAGATAACTCAGAGAGTTAAGTTAAAGGGCAATGTGATAACTCATGGCTACCAGAAATGACTTTGCACTAGAAATGAGAATAATGTACCCCAGTGATTGTAATAAAGGGTTCGATTCAAAATTCTGAAACATCGTAAACATGGCAACAAAGATGAAGACAATAATCAAATAATGTAAATAGTGTAAATGAATGAATAGTTTAAATGTTAGCTTCTACATCATTCACCATCAAGAATCTTTTTATACTTTTTCTTTTAATTATATATATATATTATATATATATATATATATATATATATATATATATATAGGCTTTAAATTCCAAAGAAGCATCTTAGAGGTAAATCTATATTCCTTCTAGTTCTATGATTTGTTTTGGTATTAATGCCATCATAAATTTAAATTTAATTTCCTAATAATTAATTCAAAATTTAATTTACTTTAAATAGTTATTTTATTTCTTCTTGTTAACCATATCACTACAGTATATTATTATATATCTTACCATTCTTAAATCTCTTTTCTTTCTAGATCTATCTTTTATTTTTTACCTAAGTGATATTCAACATGTTTGTCATCATAAATTTAAATTTGATGTAATTTCCTAATAATTAATCTAAAATTAAAATTCCTTTAGAGAGTTGTTTTATCCCTTCTTATTAGGAATATAATAAAATTCTATTATATAATAGTTTCCCATTCTTAAATTCATTTTCACTCTAAGTGATATTTAAACTGTTTATTTTGGTATTAATTCCATCATAGATTTAAACTGAATTTCCTAATAATTAATCTAAAATTAAAATTCCTTTAGATAGTTGTTTTATCCCTTCTTATTAGCAAATTGTATAATAATTTTTCCATTCTTAATACTATTTTCCCTCTAATTTTTGTTTATCTTCAACTTAAATGATGTTTAAACTATTTATTTTGGTAGTAATGCCGTCACAGATTTAAATTTAATTTAATCTTCAAATAATTAATCTAAAATTAAAATTCCTTAAAATAGTTGTTTCATTTCTTCTTATTAACCATATAATTTAATTATATAATACCTTACTATTCTTAAATCTATTTTCCTTATGGGTAAAATTTTAACTGAAGTGATTTAACCAGTTTATTTTGATATTAACATTATTCATGACTCTTTAAAAGTGATCACAATGTGTCTTCAAATGTGATCAGATGGAACTGTTGTGGGAAATGTGTAAGGTCAATCTTCTCATCAGTTTTGTGGTAGTATAGCCAATATAATTGTTTACAGATTTGGATAGTTGAGGAACAGTTCTTCAAAGAACATGTAAATTTGTAAATGACACTGATTCTCTGCAGTTTAGATTTTGCAGACAAATTATTAAAAGTATAGACAAAAACACTTGAAAATACAAAAGCTTTAGACAATTCTTATATAATTTAAGTTCTGAAAAGAAAAAACTATATGAACACATGAAAAATTATATGAAAAAATTAATGATAATATCTTGTGTATTATTTTCATTGAAACCTGCAGTAATTTTCATTTAAGAAGTAAAAATGTCTTGCCAGATCCTCTTATTTGCTTTCCTTTTTTCACAACAAAATTAATTTGTTCTAAAGAGCACAAAAAATAAAACACATTGTTTATTTGAAAATAAAGACATTCAACTTTTAATTTTTTTATATTGAAATCAAAGTGTGTATTTTTTACAAATGTAAGATTCAAGGTGTAAAAGGAAGTCAAATAAAAATAAAGAAAAACATTGAAGACAATATTGGTGGGGGCTGCACATATACATATGCATATTTGTGTACATATGAATGTGTGGGTAACAACTTGACTTTTAACTTCTATTGCTATCTCCACCCCAATACAAAAAGATGTGAAAACTGACCAGGAATGTAGTTTATTTTTTCTTTGGCTTGCAAATCTTCTGATGAGCAACAAGCCGGTCAGGCTTAAACGTGCGACCACAAACACGACAAGGCTCCAGAGCAGCCTGGGACACTTGCCAAGCCATTTCATTCATAGCATCAAGATTGTAACTGCCATCACCTGCATATATGAACAGAACCAATTATGGCATCACAGTTTGTTTCATGTACTTCTAATTTTAAGTGACTGAAACAAAATACATTTAATACAGAATCAAAATCTAGATCAAAAATTATTAATTAAAAAAATGTAAGCAACAATTTTTACAGAAATACATTAAGATTAAAGAGGTTAAGTTTTGCCAGCAACAACAAACAAATGACTACAACAACAACAAACAAATGACTACAAACAAACAACTACAACAACAAACAAATGACTATAACAACAAAAATTGACTACAAACAAACAAATGACTACAAGTGGTTACAATAACAACAAATGATTACAAACAAACAAATGACTACAACAACAACAAACTAATGACTACAACAACAACAAACAAATGACAACAGCAACAACAAAATGTTGGGAAATGTCAAAGACCAAATTGTCAAAGAACATATAACTCAACAGGTAAATATTCTCCTTTTTTTTTTAATCATTTCACCCCATGCAAGGCAGTAAAGCCACTAGGATGCAAGGGGTTACAGAGTGTAAAATAATTAGAAACAGAAACAGTAATGCTGGGTGGAAAGAGGAAAGTGTAATCAGGAGGACAGTAGATAGCAATTGACATTACATTTAAATTTTTGCAGATTAAAGTTGGCTGGAAAATACAAAGCCAGTCAGGAGTTTCACAAATGAGAAGTGTGAAAAAAGAAACTTCACATAGAATTTAGGCTACGTCTAGCCAGCTCATCTGTAAATTGATGAGATTTTGACACCATTCTAATATCACGCTTAAATTAAAAAACTCTATATATCATAGCAAAGAGATCATCTGAAAATTACCATGAAAGTATTTATAGAAAAGAAAGAGGGAGGCAACCTTACAGCAGTGGGTAAGTGACTGAAGCTGAGCCGCCATATCAGGACCAACAATATTGCTGATTATTTGGATCTTATCAAGGCACTCAAGGTAAACAGCAGGGGTACTAGACCATATGTGGTAGCAATATTCTAAGCATGAACAAATGGTAGACTTATAGACATACCAACAACACAAAGCACTGAGGAAGAAATAGAATCTTTCTACTCCACTCTTGACAATGCCAAGACTCAATGTAAAACCCAAGAAATTAGAATCATCATCAGAGACTTGAATGCCAAAGTAGGAGAGGGAAGGGGAGACAACTGGCAACTTTGGATTAGGGATCTGCAACGACCGGGGTAAAAGATGAGTCCAGTGGTGTAAGACAAATGACCAGGTGATAACCAACATCTGGTTTCAAGAACACCCAAGACATTTATGGACATGGAGAAACCCAGGAGGTGACACAAAGAACCAAATCTATTATATAACCATAAACAAAAGATTCAGAAATGCAGTGGTTCAATGAAAAACCTATTAAAGTGTCAACTCTGGAAGCAACCACCTTCCAGTTATCTGCAAACTAATGGTGAAACTTTGAAGACTAAAGAAGCTTAGGGCAGCATCCAGATTGCAATACAACATGCTCCTGAATGACCTCAACCTGCAGAAAAAATACACTGACAGTGTGAGAAACAAATAAGAAGAACAAATGGGAAATGAAAATTCGAAATGGGACACACTTAAAGAAGTGCTAGTGACATCAGCAAACAACATTGTCCCAGAGGAAATCAAATGCAGAAGAAAAAATGAGTGGATGACTGAAGAGATTCTTGATATGATGCAAAAAAGACAGAAAAC
Organism: Ascarosepion bandense; assembly: GCA_037127315.1. NCBI lineage: Eukaryota > Metazoa > Mollusca > Cephalopoda > Sepiida > Sepiidae > Ascarosepion > Ascarosepion bandense. The sequence continues at coordinate 32,212 of JBBBDQ010031453.1, forward strand.
TATGCCAAGACATGGAACTGAATACAAGAAACTACAAAAGGAAATAAGGACCAAGTCTAGACAGGCTAAAGAGGAATGGCTCAACAACAAATGTGCTGAAGTAGAGAGACTGAGCAAGACTAATAAAGGAGAAATACATAAAGAAATAAGGGAACTGACAGAACAAAGAAACATGCTCCTCAACAGGATATATAAAATCCAAGGATGGAACGAACATATTGAAGAAAGAGGAAATACTCCAGCGATGGGAAGAATATATAAAAGATCTCTTCCACAACAAGAGAGAGAAACCGATAGTAAAAAAAGATGCTAATGGATCGGAAATACTGAAATCTGAAGTGAAAGCTGCAATGGCCAAACTGAATAGGAACAAAGCAGCTGGACCAGATGGCATTGTAATAGAGATGTTGACAGCTGTAGAAGATTTTGGCATAGAGAAAATAACAGAAATAATAAATGAAATCTACAACAGTGGTGTAATACCAGATGATCTAAGCAGATCAGTTTTCATAGCTCTGTGTCAGAAGCCAGGCACAATCAAATGTGAACTCCACCAAACAGTCAGTTTGATGAGCCACATAATGAAACTCATTGTCCAAATCCTGATGAATAGAGCATGAAGCAGAATCAGACCAGAAATATTACAAGAACAGTGCGGTTTTAGCAATGACACTGAAACAAGGAATGTAATATTTATGCTTAGGATGCTATCAGAAAGGGCAATACAAATGAAAAAGGAAGTTTGCCTGGGTTTTGTCAACTATGCCAAGGCGTTCGACAAAGTATACAACAAGAAAGTGATAGAAATATGCAGCAACCTCGACATATTTACCAAAGACATCAAAGTAATAAAGAACCTCTACTGGCAACAAACCGCCTGCATACAGACAGGAAACAAATTTAGCAGATATACAAAGATAGAAAAGGACGCAAGACAAGGATGTGTTTTTCACCGGATCTATTCAGTGAGACTATTCTGAGAACCCTAGAAGTTATGCCAGGATTTGTCATTGGCGGTCACAATCTGAACAACATAAGATAAGCAGATGATACAGTGCTGATAGCTGACATGGACAGAAAACTACAAGATCTCCTAAAAAAGGTAGATGCAGAAATTCAAAAGAAACAACTACAAAAAAATCGAGTCCATGGTCATCAGCAAACGGAAGAATCCAAAATGTCAATTACAGGTTGGGGAGATACTAAAATCAAGCAAGTACAAAAACTTAAGTATTTGAGAAGTATTTTAACGTAAGATAGAAAGTGCGACACTGACAACCAAAGGCAAATTGGCATGGCTAAGGACGCATTCCAGAAGCTGAGCAGAGTATTAAGAGACAGGAAAAATTTCACTAGAAACAAAGAAGAGAGTACTGGATCACTATGTGATGTTTATTCTTCAATATGGCAGTGAATGCTGGACAATATCATCAAAGATGCAAGAAAAACTTGAAGCAACTGAAATGTGGTTCTACAGAAGGATGCTGCGGATATCTTGGATCGAGAATGTGAGCAATAATGAGGTTTTAGAAAGGATAGAAATGAAAAGGAAATTAATACTGAGCATCAGAAAAAGATAGCTGAAGTTATTGGGAAATGTGATGAGGAAGGAGGGCTTGGAGAATCTGATACTCACAGGTTAGATAGAGGGAAAGAGAGACAGGGGAAAGCAGTGGTTAATATATTTGAAGGTTCCTGAGCAGGTGGATTGCAGAACGGGGTTTAGGTGAGGTAACAGGAGAAAGTGTGCTAAGAGCTACCATGAATAGGGAGATGTGGAAGGCCATTATTGCTTATGTCCTGAAGGGACAGGGCACATAGAAGAGGAAGATAGATTCTGAAGAGAAAAATTGTTTCACCTGAAACAGTGAACCAACTTTCTTAGCAACTGACTTAGCAATGGATTCCATATAAACTTTCCACTTCATGTCAGCCGATAACAGGAACCTGAGAAAGTGCAACAAGTCTCTTTCCAAGAGGTTAGCATCAGCCATGCTGATGGAAGACAGAAAGTTGGTCTGTCAGATGATTATTGGAGAGAACTTTTGTTTTGGAGACATCAAAATGCACAAACCATCTTTTGCGCAAGTTAATGACACACTTGAGGCCATTTTGGACATCAGTTGCCATTTTGACCTTGCCGGACTAATCAGCCTTACTATCAAGGCTGGAGTAAATGATTGTGTCATCGGCATAGATTCTAAGTTGAGAGTTAATGTCATTGGGAAGATCATTAATGAAAATTTAAAACAGTGTAGAATAAAGCCCTGGAGGACACGTGTTAGTATGAAATGATCTGGATGACTGTCCATTCAGAATAACTTTCATTTAACAATTTGATAGGAAAAACTAGATCAGTTCAAAAAAATATCCAGAGACACTGTAACCTTTCAGCTTGCAGAGAAAACTTGAATATCAGACTTTGTCAAAGGCTTTTACGATATCCAATGCTATATCCCAGGCTTTAGAGTTTTTATCTAGAGCACCATAGACTTTTTCCACAGTTATTGTCAGTACATCAGCAGCTGACCTGGAGAAACGAAAGTCATATTGCTTGTCTGAGCAAAGGCCTTGCAATGAGAGATAATGAACCAATTAGAGCATTTATTAGGGCCTCTAGGAGTTTGCCAAAAAAGATAAAAGGCTAATAAGACTATGGTTGAAAGGGCTGGACAGCTCACCAGAGTTCTTGAAAACTGGAACAACAGTTAGTGATTTCCAACAGGCAGGAAAGCAGGAGGCAGCAAGGCATTTATTATACAGTTTTGGGAGAGCAGGAGCCAATTTGGGAGCACACTTCCTAATGACTTTTACAGGGATACCATTGGGTTTCCATGCTTTGTGGGATCTAGGTTAGAGATAATAGCAGAAACCATGGAAGGAGTTGTATACATATCACCCAACAGAGACTCATTTCTAGAAGGGAAGTTAGACAGTGATACACCAAATGAGTCAAGAGTAGAGTTTGAAAAGAATTTACAAGCAAAGCTTTCAGCTTTATCAGCTGACAATGTTAACACCTCAAATTGAAGAAGGGAGGGATAGAAACCAGACATTTATTTAACGCCCTACTACAAAGCTACCAGTAATCATGAGAGACAAAGTTGTTAGAGACTTTGCATTGTCTCATTTTCTTGGCAAACTTTGCTCCTTCGGGGACTTGCTTACATTTATTACAAGCAGCTATGAATTGACACCTGTTGTGGTGAGAGTAATCACGATGGTATAGCCAAAAATAGTGGTTCCTGTGTGCTATGGTGGTTAAGTATAATGGTGCAACCATTGTAAGGATTGAGGATTCACCTGGTATTCTCTAGAAGAGAGGAAAGTGTCTATGTCAGCTTTGACCCAAGAAAAAACTTCAGTGGCATAATTTTCAATTGGGAGGTTAAAGATATTAGTCCAAGAAGTGTCATAAAGAAAATCATGGAGTGAATCCAAATCAGCATGCCCATAACAGAAATTGTTTTTTCAGAAAAGTCAATAGTCATCTCCTATCTCACTGACCTGCATCCTCTCTCTCATTCTCCTTTCTCCATCCATTCCACTCTCATCAGTATTCTTATCCTTCTCTTAACTACTTCCTGACACCCCATATAACCTGTCACTCTTTCTTATAACTTTCCTCCTATGTAACCTCCTGCAAAACAGTGACAGTAAAATGCCTTGCTTGGGGTAATATGATTATAAAAAAAAATTCTATACATTTATATTCCAGAAAATGTAAATAAATTTAAAAGACATGCACGTGTAGCTAATCAGTATTTCATTGACTGATTGATTCGTTTTCTACGGCTTATCAACAGACAAGAAATTATTATGTAAATATAAAATGGGGGAACAATTTTATGTTACAATCAATACATAAATTGATCCCTCACTTTATGGTCACAGTCATCCTTCTTTTACCCACTCCCTGACACCCCTTATAACCTGTCACTCTTTCTCATAAATTTCTTCCTATGTACCTCCCTGCAAAACAGTGGCAGTAAACTGCCTTGCTTGGGGCAATATGATTATAAAAATTTTGTTTGTCAAGAATCATTAAGCAAAGTAAGTGAAAGGCAAAGGCTTGCTGTGTTTTTAAAATTCAAATGTCAGTTGTAATTAGTGTTGTGGCAAATATCATGATGCATACCACAACAAACACACGAAGAGGCTGTGGTAGATGTTGATTAAACTTATGTTAGAAAGCCACAAATCACTTCACTGGTGAATTGACCAGTCAGTTCAGTATATATTGCTACATAACAGGCACTAAAATAGACTGCAAGAAATTGAGTGAGAAATTGATCAATATAAAGAAAGCTAGAAATATATTTACTGAACTTAACAAAATTGTTTTTAAACAGTCAGAAATTATTTGTGAGAACTTGTTTACCACAACACTGAAACCAACATGCAAATGTAACTAAATAGCTAAATAGATAACAAAAGAGATGCATAGTGATATCATGCAAGTATTGAAAATTTAATGAGTGACTGTTTGAACTGAAAAATTGTGTAGCCATAAATTTTCCTGGCGATGAATGCCAGCCATGTAAATCATTATTTAAAATTCTAACCATTCTTAATCAAACTCTAATGCTGAACGATTACTGTTACCAAACTTGCAGCTGGTTCAGTCGACAAACAAATAAGTTAGAAAAGATTGTCATTCTGCAGTCAAAAGCTTATATTCGTTAAGTCAAAAAGGAATTGAACAGAAATGATTCCCAGCTTACCATTCAGAGAAACTTCTGGTTTCTTTGGTTCTGGTCTGCGATCTTTCTTGGCTAATTTCTCATTTTCCAGATGCCATTTTTTCAAACACTGAGGTTCATGGATGAAAATGGATTTCGTACCAAATTCTCGTCCACAAATGTAGCAGATGACAGTCCGAGGTCGAGCAAAAACAGTTACAGCAGACACCTTGACAAAAATAATTAAGGGCAATCACGTTTCATTTGTTTACAACGAAAGCTAAGAATATCTGAAAATGAAGAAAGAATTTTCATAATTCTAACACGAGTATAAATTTGTCATTTGGAAAATGAGAAGAAATGTTTACAAAATGTTTACAAAATTATAAAACTTGTTCACGTTTTCAAAAATGTGACAAGAATCTGAAACATTTTCGAGGTTCCCATGCATCCATTTTTTAAATGAATTATCCTTAATGGAAATCTGAATCATAATAAATAGTTGCTCAGCTTCATTCACATTTTTCCTGCAATGATTTCGTGTAACATGCTGATCAAGTGTAATGAAACTGTATTTCACTTTTCATTCTAATACACAAAGATTTATTAGAAAATGAACATTTTGAGATATTCAGATTCTGAATTTTTGAATCACCTCAACATTCTTGAAATTGCTTCCATGTGTCTAAAAAATTATCATTCAACCAGTTTACACATGCAGTAGATTCTATGACTAGAAAATTGATGCATTTACACAATAAATACCCTGATAACTTTGTAAATCTAAAAACTTTGCTAAATAAATGAAAAGACTGCATCATTTACTACATGAAATCTTAATAATTACCATTTAATCATTAATTTTTGTAAATATTAATTAATTTCTCAAACTCTCAGAATTCTGTTATTATTCATGATTAGAAAGAAATACTGAGAAAAAACAAATTTAAACAAGAAGATTTATTTGTATGGATTTTGATTAGTAATTGTACTTACTGATTTCTGTACCTTTGAAGTGATTTGTGTTTTGCAATTTTTCTGATGAACTTTAAACTCACTAATTGACATAAGTTTTGCACAATTGGAACACGACTGAGTGGCTTCAATTCTTTTGTGATTTCTGCAAAATAAAATTTTTCATTTCCATATTAACTTTAGTCTTTGAGACAACTAAGTCAATAGACAAATCTAAATTTGATATTTATTTAATACACAATAATTATGAAGTAACAAAGAAAAATTCTACACAAAAATCCAAAAATTTTACTATTTGAAGCAGAAACTAATTGGCATTGTCACAAATTTAATAATTGCTACATTTGATCCAAAGATGACCTGATTTACCTTGATCTGCTTTATTGATAAAAAGTGTACAAAATTTTTATAAATTAAACTTGAAGTATCAATAACAGATTCCTACATTCTAAGCTTGAAAATCATGTCTGAATCAAAATTATCATGCTTATAAGCCATGCCTGATTTTTCTATTTCCTCTCATGCTACAGTGTTCCTGCAGTTTTATCTTTAGGGGGTGGACTTTTACACCATTATATTTCTTACCGCAGCTGCACAGGATGATGTACACACAGTTCGTAATTTTGTTCTCCTCTATGAGAGGTTTTACTAAAAAGATGTGTCTGCAAAATGTTGAACTACTTTTGAAGGTTGTTCTGATTTCATATGGACTACAGATCTTTCGTATTTTTTCAAATGATCCCATCACATAAAGTAGGCAGACTGAGGGCACTTTCTGCATGCTGTTATCCTCTCACAACCGTCTATGCCATTTTTTTGGAGGTGCTTTCATGTACCCAGGGTAATTGTTACATTGTAGGGTACTGTTTATATGGACCATTTCTTGTTTCTATGTCTCTGGGTCACTACTTATGAGTTTTTGCACAATGTTGTAGGTAGCTGACAATCCCTTTCTTTACACTGTATGTGTGGTAGGAGTTGAAGTTGAGTTATTGTCAAGTTAATGTTGTCTTGAGGTATATAGATGTTGTGAACTCATGTTCTATTTGAGATATTAATACATCCAGGAATGCTTGTTTGTTTTTGTTTTATCTCTCCATTGTGAACTGTATCAGCGATCTTATTGATTTCACATGGTCCAGTAGTAGCTGGATCTATTCCTGGTGTGGTCAGAGTATAAAGATGTCATAGAGTTGAATTTAGTGATAGAAATTCTAATGCTAACTCTTCAAAGTATTCCATGTATATGTTAGCCATTGCTGGTGATAATAGCGAGCACATTGCCGTACCTTCATCTTACCAATATATTTCTGATCCCATTCTGAAGTGTGTTGCTTGTGTATAGAAAGTCAGCATCTCCATCAGGTTATCGGTATTCTGGGAAGAGTCTGAAACCAGTTTGTCACTGACTACCAATAGTGCCTTCACTGGGGGTATTTTGATGAGCAGACTCACTCACCACATCCAGTCTCACCATCTGGTTGGAATGGATAGGATGAAATTTGATTATTTCCACAAAGTGGGTGGAGTTTTGAACAAATGATGGTGACTTTCCTATTAATGGGTCAGTTATATCGGCAAGGAAGCAACTTGGAGGCAGGGTGGCACACAAAGACTTGAATGCTAAAAATTGACCTGAGTTGAATACTTGAATATCAGAATGCAAAAACAAAAACCACTTCCCACCAAAGACATACAGGCAGTTGTCACATTACAGATACCTACTTTACATATACAGTCTTCCCAAAATTTACAAAGATGGTATTCTGTTCAGGCCAAGTTTTAACTGCCAAGGCTCTGGTGATAGCAAGTGACTGTCCAATGGGGTTGCTCTTGGGCATGGAAAAGCCACCTTATAGTCCATTTTTATTGTTTTGCTTTTTTGATAGTATTTTTCAATATTTGAACCACTTGCTCAATTTAACCATTTGATTAAGGATATCTCGGCTTGGATGCGATGTATGTGAATTCCCATTCACTGGCAAAATTGTGGAACTCATTTGGCACAAAATACATAGCATTGTCTGTATAAAGTATTTTGAGATGCCATGAACATTAAAAATTGCTTTGAAGTATTTGATGCAGCTTTGTGACATTCTTCATCATATTGATGAATGACATTTTGCTGTATTGGTCAGCAGTGAGTAAAAATTGTTGATTATTGAAGTCCAAGATGTCAGCTATAATATTTTGAAATAGACTGGTTGGGGGTTCTTTATTGATCATTGTCTCTAATGTTTTTTCTTTGGTGTTCATGGCTTATCTCACCCAATCTTTCTAGTATTTCATTGTCTTCGTTTCTACCTCATCTTCAATAAGCACTATTTCTTCCATTGAGTTGACAGTTTTTGGCATAGTTTGCATAATTATGCACTCACCTTTAGTCAAAAAGCCATCTTGTACTACTAGCTATTCTTTCAATGACTAGTAATTTCTTATAAGTTTGGTTACACAACCTCTGACCATCCATTATCAATTATCAATTGCTTTTGCATTTTCAATTCTTCTTCTGTAGCTTCTAGTAAATCTATTTGTTTCTGCACTGATATATCAACACTATATATTGTAAAATCTAGTTCAAGATCTTCTGTTGTTTGTACTATTGATAGATGATCTGAAACTCTTTTATTTGCTTGGTTTGTATACAATTTAAGCATCATACAGTTGTACATTCTTTGCAGTCTCAGTGTTATTTGTGCAATGCTTTTGCTCTGTAGACTTTCCAGTGGTTTCAATTTAGTGAGATTCAATTTGGAACTCTTTCCTGTATATGTATATATAAAATCTTTCATGTGCAAACATTGCAAGTATCTCTCTTTTTATATTTGCATATCTTGATTCGACACCAGTGAGTCTTTTACTGGCAAATTCAACAATTTTCCCTTCATTAATTAATTTTGTTTGTAGGCCTAAAATGCTTGAATCTATTTGAATTGCTGGTTAAGCATTTGGTTTAAATTAAGCTAGGCAGAAGTTTTTGAGAATATCATTTTACAGTATCTTTGTTGAGTAACGATCTCAGGAAAGCTGTTTTGGAACTAAATTCTAGGATGAAAAGGATCGGTATTGTATTATAACTAGAAATTGTTGAAGGACTTCTCGGTTTGTATGTGTGACCTTTGATTTGATTTTTTCACTTTTTTCTGGATCTAAGTGAAAACCAGTACCACACCAAATACGACTGTAAACTTTTATCTGCTTCTGTTTTATTTTGCATTTGTCTTTGTTAAAAACTAAACCATATTTTCTGGCTGCATTCATTGTTTCTCTCAATTTCTTACCATGTTCTTCAATTGTTTTGCTACGTATGCAGATATCATCAGATATTCCAAGGGTTCCTGCATACCCTTCTAGTATTTGGTTCATTTGTCTTTGATATTTTATCCTATGACACCTTAAAACCAAACAGACTCCCTAAGTACCAAAAGGTGTATAAAATCATGTCAGCAGACTTGATTCTTCATTACAGCTCAGTATCTATGTTTTGCATCTAACTTTGTAAAATTATAAGCACCACCTAATTTATGAGAAATTTCCTCAAAAGTTGGAGTTTTCTGGTATGTTCTTTTTATGCATCTTTTTAGCAGTTTGGGATCAAAATATCTGCATAATTCACTATTTTTCTTTCTGCTACATAGAATTGCATTTGTCAAATCTGTTGCTTCATTCACTTTTGTGATCACACCAAGATCTTCCATTTTGTCTAATCTTTTCTTCATTTCATCTTTCATGTTTACTGGATATTTTTCTGGAGGTTGGACCATTCATGTCACATGTGTATAGTTTGTTTCCCTGTACTTTGAAAAATGTCAGGATATTCACTTGTAAGGCCTTCTATGCTTTTCTAGTATCAACTGATGTTATACTACATTTAATTTGTACCAAACCTAAATTTATACTGTCTTAAATATTGCTATATCACTCACATACAAAACATTTGGCTTGAATAATTGCAGATTTTTTATATTTGATGTTGAGGACACTCAAAGCATCCTGAGTTATTTTGGTACAATTTACTGTCCATAGGGTAGTTTGTTCTATTTTAACACTTATTGGTCGGTCAGTATTTTTAATAATATTCTGGGATATATTTTTTTATAAATTCTAAGTAGTAATATGTTCCCATTATTTCCAGTGCCTATTTTCATTTTTATTTTGTACTTTTTCAATATAAATCTTGACAGTTTGTGATAATAAATAGTTCTTTGCATTTATTGCAATTAAATATTTCATTTTTTTTTTTTTTAGTGTTTAAATATAGGTTTTCTTCCTCTTGGTTTGGGTGATATTCTGTTTTGTAAGTGGTATTCACATTTTTATTTTCTATATCTTGTTTTCTGTCAAAGTGGACTCTGTTTTCTAAACCTATGTAGACTTTGTTTTATAGACCTATGTGGACTTGCTTTTTTATTCCATTTAAACTAAAGTTTAGGTGTGTGGCTATTTTAGTAAGGGCAAAATGTTTTGAAATGGTGTAAACCATGGTATTTTCTGAATTCTCAATCACAAGCACAACAGTCTTTTGGTTTTTTACAGTTTTTTTTTACATTTAGTATTTGTCTATATTTCTGAGATGTGGTAGTATTTACAGTATTTACATTATTCAAATTATTGTCCTCATCTTTGTTGCCATTTGTACGACGTTTAATAATAGATCATTCTATTTGTCTATATTTTTGAGATGAGGTCATATTTACAGTATTTACATTATTCAAACTATTGTCCTCATCTTTGCTGCCATTTGTATGATGTTTCAGCTGTTGTATGCTCTGACCTTCTTTAGTTGCTAGGAATTTCGAACCAAACCCTTTATTACAATCACTGGGGTATATCATCCTCATTTCTTGTGTAAAATCTTGATTGGAGTTATCATGAGTTATCTTCCTCTAACCCTGCAAGTTACTTGTTCACCACTGCTGTAGCCTGGTATTGAACTCACAACTCTAAGAGTCAAGTCAGGAACTAACCAACAAAAAAAAAAAAAAATCAGTTGTTCTTGTCCTTAAGGACACATGGCCCAGTGGATATAGACGTTGGTTAGTTTTTGACTTGACTCTTAGAGTTGTGAGTTCAATACCAGGCTACAGCAGTGGTGAACAAGTAAATTGCAGGGTTAGAGATAACTCATGATTTCAAATCGAGGCTTTACACAAGGAATGGAGTTCATATACCCCAGTGATTGTAATAAAGGGTTCAGTTTGAAATTCCTAGCACCTGAAGAAGGCTGGAGCATACAACAGCTGAAACATCATACAAATGGCAGCAAAGATGAGAAAGATAGTCCAAATAATGTAAATACTGTTTTTCTATATCTTGTACACTGTCTGGTTTTCTTTAATATTACTTCATGGTACATTGCTGCCATTCCTTCACTGACATTATTTTAACGTGGGATATTTTTTGTTATAGCTTCATTTGATTTTGTGCATTCAAAAGCTAACTTTAATGTAAGATTTGGTTTATTTATTAAATTATATCTGCCCATTTAAGTCCTTTTATTATCTGTTGAAGGATTCATTCTTCCTCGTTGGCATCAAATTCACATCTTTTCACTTTTGTTTGCAGTCTAACTAAATATTCGTGAATTGTTTCTACATTTTTTTGTAATGCTGAGAATTCTAAACATTCAATTGGATTTTGCATCAGATGCTTTACAAAAATTCTGAATATCTTCACAGATACTTTCTTTCTGTTCATTTGTCAATTGTATCTTTTTTTTATTAATTCTTGATCTTTTGGCACTGTGCTATTTAAAATAGAATTGTATTTTAACTTATCGTCTATATTGTTTATGATGAAGTAAAAAGACATAAAATTGAACCATTTATTAAAGGCTTCACATTTATTTTAATCAAACCACTCCAGACTTGGCAATGGAATATTTGAAGCTCTCATCTTTTCTATTTTATTTTTAATGAAATGAGGAGAAAAAGCAAAATGCATATATATATATATATATATATATATATATATATATCATGTTGTTCTCCCTTTTGCGATCATTTGAGTTGCTTTTGATTCTTTATGATTGACAGTTGCCATCATGTGATATTTTGTATTTACTATCATAATATTGAATCAGACATCTGGTGCTGCTATATGCTTTATTTTGCCATCTTGATCTCGTCAATACATCCAAGGAACACAATGCATAAACACTAAAGAGTTTGTATTAAACTATCTTTGAAAAATATTAAAATTCATTGCTTCACCAAAATGCAGAGAACTGATTTTTTTCATACAAAATATTTCTCTTTTTCTATGTGAAAATATAATTCATGCATTTTACTGAATAAAAAAAATATCATTTCTCTGACTGGATTTTTTTTCTTTTTTTTTGAAAATGGGTGAATTTGTTGATGTGTTTATTTGATTCTATTTCCTGTCACTCAATTAAACACCAATGAATCTAAGCAGGGGTTTGTAATGACCAGTCTAAAAAGTTGACATTTACAAGTAAAGTTAAAATGACTAATACTGATGATTAAAAAATAATGTTGAAATTAACAACATTAAAGAAAGCTAATTTCTCCAATTCACAGATATTAATTTTCATTCCTCAACTTTGCCATTGCAGAAGAGATTGTATATCAAAATTAGGAATTTGTTGAATCTTGGTTAATTGTAGTTAATTTGACAGGCAAGTAGATTGGTGCAATCACTTTACATGAAAAAAAAAACCTACTGAATGATTTCATGGAGAGATATATAAAGTGAATAGAATCCACCTATGAAAACGTGTTGGGCAGATCCATTATAGCAAAGTGGACTAACCCACATGCTGCATTAGGTACTCTCCTATAAATGAGGTAGATTAGCTGGCCTGTCTTCAGAAGGAGGTAGTCATGTTAGAAGATAAGTTATTTGACTTCTACAGGATTGACTATATAGGTAAAAAACCATAGCAGGGACATTTGGTTAGATAACACCCCACCTCTTAGTAAAGATGTAATGGTAGTGAAAAGATTTACACAAGGTATGTCTGGAAATAATCAAAGTAAACCAATAACAAGCAGAAAAGAGAAAAAAATTACTTTTCATTGATTTTGGTTTGTGCTGCTGGAAATGTCTTGTCTTTTGCTAGAATTGTTTGTTGCTGATTTGGTGGCAAATTACTGTTTTCTTTCTTCCATTTTGCCAGACATTGAGGTTCATGAATTGGAAGGGAATGGCTTCCAAATTCCCGTCCACAAATGTGACAGGTAAGAAATTGGGGGCCAGGTGACTGGAAAGCAATAATTGGTTCCATTTTGTTGAGAGGCAAAACCTGGGATCTTGGACTGGAATTCAAGAGTCTTTTGCTTGACAAAGGTTTCTTGACATTAGAATTTTGTTTCTAAAAAAAATACAAAATAATAACAATTAAGTAAAAATTCTTCTTTTATAAAAATAAATTTTAGATTTTGATTTTCGATTTGTTTCCGGTCAGAAATCTATTTTATATCCAGAAAGTTAATTTTGAATTGACCATTTCTGTATGATATTATGTCAGTGCTTCTGTTACATGACAAGTGGTTAGATGAGAGAAACACTTCTAATTAAAAAGCTAAGAACTTCATTCTACTTGTAAAATACCCAGTTTTGAATATGAAAGAAATATTAAATAAAAGGTGAGAATTATTTTTTTTAAGTCTACTTAAAATATATAATAAAATAAATGGATTTAGATTTGAAAATTAAATGTTGCTAATTTCTTTGAACATTATCTATGACTCAGTCTTACCGAATTGATATAAGCTTCTCACTGGCACATGTTTTCACAAGACGAATCTTGCTATAAAAAATGGGTTTAGTTTATGACTAAAATGACAAAGACAATCATATCTTTCATTCGTTAGAAGTGAAACCAAGACAAAAGGAAATCAGATTCTAATATTAAATACTGACAAATTGAAATAGTTTATGCTTGAATTTCTAGAAAGAGGAGTTATCATTATTTATATTCAGACTAACATCTTCATGTTTGTTGTTGTTATCACAATGTTTTGGTCATTGTGCCATTCAGCTTTTATCCTATAACTGTAGAGGGTGCGATGGATGAATTGCCATCTAAATTACACAAAAATGAAAATAACACTGCCATCTCATTTTAACAGATATATTTACCCAAATTCTTCTTCTTCTTCTATGTGCCCTGTTCTTTCAGGACATAGGCAATCATGGTTTTCCACGTCTCCCTATCTCTGGTGGCTCTTAGTAAGCTTTCTCCTGTTAAAATTTGTTCAACATAATCTCCAATGGTTTCAACCCCAACCTACAGACGACTTCAGAATCTCCTGCATCTCTTCTGGATGGTCTTCTTGTTTAACTTGGTAAATGCTGCCATAGTCCTTGCCTTCAGTTCATCTTTGCTTTTATAAGAAGTTTTCTTTGTCTCTCACTCAACTGTGCTCTACACAGTAATCAAGGGGGTTACAGTCTGGGAAGTAAGATATCCAGATGTAAGGAGTGATTTGGTTACAGAAATGGTCTGACTGGGTTCTCCTGCTTGTGTGACATGGTGCAGAGGCCTGTTGCCAGACATAGACTTCTAGCAGCCTTCTTCTTGAGCCAGGGCAGGACTACCTCCTCAAGGCACTTAATGTAGGTCACCATGTTGTCTGATGTCCTATGGGAAGATGAATGGAAGCATAACATCACCATCACTAGTGATAACTTCAAGCCCCTTCGTAATCACCATTAGACTCATCTAACGCTTTCTGAATCCTCTGCACTGTCATCAGATTGACACCCAAACACACTGAAATGTGTATTAGAACTTCTGGTGCAAATTCCAAGCAGTAGAGCATGTCATTTCTAAATTTCTGGCAGAGTGCATTGCCTCATGGTGCACTTTTACTCACAGATAGCACCCAATTGACCCTACTACACTGTGCAGTCAACAAAATCAAAAACAACAATCACAGATGAAATGAAAATATAAAATGTTGACTATTTACACATTGCATCTTGTATAAAAATCTGAGCAACCTACAAGGAATTCTGAACTCTCTTCTACTCCATGCTTGATTATGCCAAGGCAGAGTGCAAATCATAAGACATCAGAATCATCATGGGAGATCTCAATGCCAAAGTCAGCTAAGGGAGAGAAAGAGAAACAGTCGACAATTTTGGACTAGAACACCGCAATGGCCGTGGTGAGAAATGGGTCCAATTGTGCACAGTGAATGACCAGATAATAATTAACACTCGATTCCAAGAAGACTATGGACATGAAGAAGTCCAGAAGGAGAAATTAAGTACCAAATTGATTATGTTACTATCAACAAGAGATTCAGAAATGCAGTCCTTCATTTCAAAGCCTAACGAGGTGCTTACTGCGGAAATGACCACATACCAGTTTTATGCAAACTAAAGATAAAACTAAGAAGATTAAAGAAACCTAACACAGCTCTAAGACTGTAGTACAATAGATTCATGAATGACTCGAACCTGTTGGAAATGTATATGGACAGTGTGAAAATGAAATACGAAGAACAAATTGGAAATGGAAGCTCAAAATGAGACGCACTAAAAGTGGCTCTAGTGACATCAGCAAACATCAACCCAAAGAAAAATGCACGGCAAAAGAAAAATGATTAGATCACTGAAGAGATTCTTGACCTTTTTTTTTTATAATCATATCGCCCCAAGCAAGGCATTTTACTGCAACTGTTTTGCAGGGGGTTACATACGAGGAAAGATATGAGAAAGAGTGACAGGTTATAGGGTGTGTCATGAAGTGGGTAAGAGAAGGATGAGAATACTGATGAGTTTTCCTTTCATAATCATATCACCTCAAGCAAGGCATTTTACTGCTACTGTTTTGCAGGGGGTTACATAGGAGGAAAGTTATGAGAAAGAGTGACAGGTTATAGCAGGTGTCAGGAAGTGGGTAAAAGAAGAATGGGAATACTGATGAGAGTAGAGTGGATGAAGAAAGGAGCTTAAGAGAGAGGATGCAGGTTAGTGACATAGGAGATGTCTATTGACTTTACATTTAAATTCATGGAGAGTGTAGCTGTTGAGGAAGCAAGTAAATGAAAGGGAATTCCGCAGGTGAGAAGTGCAAGAAAAGAATCTGCTGGAATAGAATTTGCATTTACATTTTATTGGTTTCACCTAGTTGCTAATCAAAAACAAAACCCGATGCCATAATATTGAATGGAATACATGAAACTACACAAGGAAATAAGGAACAAATCCAGACAAGCTAAAAAAAGATGGCTCAATGACAAATATGCCAAATTAGAGAGACTGGGCACAAAAAATAATGGTGATATGCATAAACAAAGGAACCAACAGGACAAAAGATCTGCTCAGAAACAGAATGTATAAAAGCAAAGGATGGTACACTTATACTAGAAAAAGAAAAAATACTTTAGAGATGGGATGACTATATTGCTGATCTCTTCCATGACAAGAGAGAGCAACCAACAATACACAAAAATATGAATGGACCAGAAATATTAAAAAATATTAAAGTGGACGCTGCAATGGTCAAATTGAACAGAAATAAATTAGCAGGACCTGATAAGATTGTAATGAAGATGTTGACACGCTTAGAAGACTTTGGCATAGACAGGCTCACAGAAATAATAAATGAAATCTACAACAGCAGTAATATACCTAAGTAGATCAATTTTCATAGCACTACTTAAGAAGCCAGGTGCAAAGAAATATGAACTCCACTGAACAATCAGCTTAATAAGCCACATAACAAAACTCATCATCCGGATTCTGATGAACAGAGCGCGCAGCAGAATTGGCTCAGAGATAGGACAAGAACATTGTGGCTTTGTTAAAGATACTGAAACAAGTAATGTGATATTCATGTTCCAAATTCTATCTGAAAGAGCAATAGAAATGCAGAAGGAACTATATCTGTGCTTTATAGACTACGCAAAAGCATTTGACAAAGTACGGCACAAAGACTTAATAGAGATGCTCAATAACCACAACATTTTCAGAAAAGACGTTAGGATAATCAAGAATATATATATATTGGTAGGAAACCACTTGCGTAGGAATAGAAAGTGAATTCAGCAGGTATACAAAATAGAAAAGGGTGTAAGACGAGGATGTGTTTTCTCACCAGATATATTCAACTTATACAGTGAAACAATTCTGAGAGAAATAAAACCCTTGCTAGAATTTGTCATTGGTGGCCACAATCTTAACAATGTAAGATATACAGGTGACACAGTGCTGATAGCAGACACAGAAAGAAAAATGCAGGATCTCCTACAGAAAGTAGCAACAGAAAGCGAGAAGAAAGGACTAAGCATAAACTTCAAGAAAACTGAATGTATGGTCATCAGCAAAAAGAAGACCCCAAAATGTCAACTACAGATCAGAAAAACTAAAATAAAACAAGTAAAAAAATTTAAATATCCTGACAGAGGATTGAAAGCACAATGTTGAAATTCAAAGATGCATTGGCATGGCCACAGACAAATTTCAAAAGCTGACCATAGTACTGAAAGACAGGAAAATCTCATTAAAAGCAAAGAAGAGAGTGTTGGCTTGCTATGTGATATCTGTCCTTCTGTATGGCAGTGAATGTTGTATGATCTCCTCAAAGATGAAGGAGAGGCTTGAGGCATCTGAAATGTGGTTTTACAGAAGGATGCTGAGGATACGATGGTCTGAGCACATGACTAACAAAAAGGTGTTAGAGAGGATGGAAACAAGGAGAAAACTCATACTTAATATAAGGAAAAGACAGATGAGGTTTCTGGAACAGGCAATGAGGCACGAGGGCCTGGAGAATTTAATACTCATAGCATAGATAAAGGGGAAAAAAAAGACAGGAGAAAACAGCGTGAAACCTCATTGATAGGCCTGAGCAAATAGATGGAATAACAAGGTTTGGGAGAGATACCAAGTGGAAGAATTTTTAGAGCGACAAGCAACATAGCCAAGTGGAAGTCAATGCTCGCCTACATCCTGAAGGAACATGGCACATGAAGAAGAAGATGATGCTTTATTTAATCTATGGAAGTAGTCATTTTTTTTTTTTTTGGCAACATAGTAATTGTGAGTCCACTCCCTGGGCCGGACAATGTGTCAAGAGATAACTGAGCAGTAATAAAAATAAGAACTAGATGAGATATCCCTAGACATTAATGGTAGAATGATGACAGTCTAACCCCATAGATTAAATAAAGTATTCAGTTCAGAATTACTTGTAAGTTACTCAGATTGATATACACCTGATGAGGGCTTAATGGCCAAAATATTATGCTGACATGATAACAAGATGAGGACATTATTCTGAATATAAATAGTGCAAATAATGAGAACTCCTTATGCCTGAAATTCAGATAAAAATTATGGAATTGGTACAGACACAATGTTTTATACCAATGGAGGCAGTCATAGAAACTCCATCAAAAATTGGCATGGATGTTAAACCACTTGATATTCCTATCCATATGTAGAGACCTAATGCTAGTTCCACCAGACTTAACAATCAAGATACCTGTCAGTTTCAGGAGAGCGTAAAGGGTAGTAGAAATAGCAGATTTTGCCTTCATGAGAGAAAGGATTCTCCACAACTGTTACAGGAAACATCACCTGGATTATGAAATATCCAAACAGGCTGAGAGATTACTTAGCAAAAAAAAAAAAAAACTCAAATCAGATAAATACAGAATCCAAAAAGACCTGGATAAGTATTTTTTTAAATTTTTTTTATTGTTTTTGTCATAATCATATTACCCCAAGCAAAGCATTATACTGTCACTGTTGTGCAGAGGGTTACATAGGAGGAAAGTTATGAGAAGGAGTGACAGAATAAAGGGGGTGTCAGGAAGCGGGTAGGAAAGGGATGAGAATACTGCAGGAATGAGATGAGAGCATGAGAGAGAGAATGCAAGTTAGTGAGACAAGAGATGACTATTGACTTTACATTTAGATTCTTGGACATTGTAGCTATTGGGGAAGCAAGTAAATGGAAGGAAATTCCACTGGCAGGATGTGCGAGAAAAGAAGCTGAGAGAGTAGAATTTGCATTTACATCTTATTGGTTTCACAGTAAAAGGGTGGGACCTAGTTGCTAATCTTGTGGCTCAAGTAAATTCGTATATAGAGAGCACCAGTGAGCTAAGTTCATCAGAGCCGAAGATGTGAAAGTATTTGTAGAAGAGACACAGGAAAGCCACATCATGCCAGTGAGAGAGCATCTGGGGCCGAGCTGCCAAGTCAGTATCAATCACATTACAGATTCTTTGTTGGATTTTGTCAAGAACCTTGAGGTGAATAGCAGGAGCAGCAGACCAGATATGGTAGCAATATTCAATGCACGGGCGGATGGTAGATTTGTATATGTGTAGGATTGTTTCAACCAGGAAAAACTTCCTGGCTCTGCACTGAGAACCAACCTTCTTAGCAATGAATTTAGCTATGGATTCTATGCAGACATTCCACTTGAGGTCGGTTATGAGAGTTAACCCGAGGAGGCACAGTGTTTTACTTTCAGGGAGACTAGCTTGATCCATGCTAATGGGGTGTAGGAGTGACTGTCTGTGATGGTTAATAGATAGCAGCTTCGTTTTAGAAGTATTAAAATTCACAAGCCATTTCTTATCCCAGTCCACCATGGATTGTAGGTCCTTTTAAAATTTCATAGTGTCAAGGATTGGCAAATGCATAAACTTGTATGAATGCAAGAATAGAGTTTGAGCAGCAACAAGGCCCACCATGGTTTGGTAAGAATAGTAGTCAATATCAGCAATTGGCAATTGAATGCCTCTAAGGAATCAGTGCTAAACAATGGTCTCAACTTTACATTCACTACTACCAAGTGAGTTCTGTACTAAGGCATAATAGCTCCAGTGGAGAAGATTGCTTTGAAGATCCTGAAGGCCAAAGCAATGGCTAAGATGGAAAGTGAAACAAGTACGAGAAAAGATCAAGCCACCTAAATCAAACATCACAAGAGAAGAAAGGGTGGCAATCAAGATTGACATTAGGATTGTCTTACTACCAGCTGAGAAAAGTAACACTATAGTTGGAATACTATGAAAAATTGGTTGGGGATAGCAGTTATAGCAAGGGGAAAAGGATCTGAGCCTGGCAGGAAGTTGTTACAGATCCCAAATAAGAACAATGACTACACTCTGAATAAGTATAGAGATCTGAGTCAACGTTACACCAAGTTGCCACATAAATATGGTCTCCTCAATATTCATAAAGTTGGTACTTCATTGAGACGTATAGTCAGCTGCAGGGCCTCAAAATGCCACCTCCGCTAGGCAGGTTATTAGTTGATATGATCAACCCACTAACAGGAAAGACCTCATCCTATGTCAGAAACTCAAATCCCTTTGTGAAATTGATCCAAAGGTCTCCCATCCATTCCTATTGGATGGTAAGCTTAGATGTGGTAAACCTGTAAACCAGAGTGCCTAAAGATGAAGCCCTGACTGTGATCCGAAAGCAGTTGGAATTAGACACCTCCCTGGGATAACGCACTAACATTCCAATAGATAATCTGATCAAAATTCTGTGTACAGACAACATTCTTCCAACTAAAGCAGCAGTCGGCAACCCTCGGCCCACGGGACACATCCGGCCCTCAAGTGAATCTTGTCTGGCCCACTACCTGACTCAGGACACGATATAAATATAGTTAAACCAAACCAAAGTGACAGAATGTTTTACTTTTATTTTTTATTTGTAGGGATTGCTAAAATTAGCATACGGCCTCACTTTCACTTTTTCTGTGAAATTGCTTTTGTGAGCAGGCATTTTTAATCAAATATAAAATAGTGTTTTCCAATGATTTTAATCAAATTTTCTTCAATACGGATTTATGAAACATTTATTTTTAAGAAGTAATATTTTTTAACAAAATTCCTGTCAGATATCAAATTATATTGAATCTTTGCTTTCTTTAAATATATAGAAAATTTATTCACATATTTAATAACATGGTTCTTCTCCATGTCACTAGAGCCGTAGCTGTTTGGCCCTCCTCCATGACTCTACATAGCTTTTTGGCCCTCCCGCTCCAAAAGGTTTCTGACCCCTGAACATATACCAACAGGAAGAAGACATAGCTATGGCCTCACCATTGTCACTGGTGATGGCAAATATATACATGAAATACTTTGTGGAAATGACTTTAGGAATAGCATCACTAAAGCAAACTATGGTTGATATACATAGATGACACTTTCATATTCTGATCACACTAGAAAGCTATACAAAAACTACTGGACCATAAAATTTTGGGCCTGGTTCACAGAGTCTTTGATGTCAACAACTTCATAAATTTTTAGTTGAAAAACTTCTACTCATTGATCAACTCTAATCTTTTCACTCTGACATTTTTAATGTTTGGGCTGTTGAAAAAATAACAGATATTTGTTGGTAGCTAAATGCTGGTTGCAGAAGGCATATTCCAAGTTTGGTTTTAAACTTATTGGTTATCATCAAACTAAAAAGTGTTTTTATGCCTCATAGAACCAAGAAAAGAGTAAAATTTGGTATTTTCTACAGAACAAAATTCTTTCATGGGATACTGAAATTACTATATATATTGCAAGTAATTTCTAAAAAAAATTAATCTATTTATTTTTATTCTAAGCTGCAAGTATAAAAATACGAACTATTAACATATCCGTATTAGTCATTTGGCATCTTGTGATATGAGAATCAGTTTGGAATTTCCTTTAGGTTACACAGATCAATTTACACTTGAGAAAGGTTATAGGTCACAATGGCCAAAACATCTTGATAAAAACAACACAGATGAGGAAAATGACATGAATATAAATAGTGTAAATAATGATAACTCTTCATCCAAAAATTCAGAAACAAATATTAATATTAGATGAAAAATAATATAGAAATTATCATTTCCAAATATTAGTATATTCCTTCCATATGTCTGTAGGCCAGATGAAACATTATCATGATTGACTTTCTTACCTTCTGCTTACATGTTGTCAGGTGAACGGCCATATTGTTCTCAAAAAGACTTTGACCACAGTTTGAACACTGGACTTTAATGTTCTCCATTGATTCTTTGAAATTACCATCTTTTTCACCATTTCCATTATCTTTCTTTGTTTTATCTAAAGCTGTTTTTCTCTTTGATTTAGTTTTCTCAGGACAGTGTTTCTTGTGAAGGATGAAATTCTCATTTGATATTTCTTGCTTACAAGCATCACAAATGACAGAATTAAATGTAGACTTCTTCTCAGGAATAAATGTTTCTTCTCGCTTAAATTGAGGTTTGTCTTGAACATTTACATTTTCTTTAATCAGGTACCTGGGTTTTATAAGTGTTGTTGTTCCTGGCCTTATTTTTGGCTTTTCATTCTTTGTGTCTTTCTTGCTGTGTCTTGCTGCTGTTTTACAACTTTTTTGGTGAACAACAAGACGATCAGGAAGAAATGTTCGCCCACAGTTTTCACAAGGGACCAGATTATCATTTGCGCATTTCCAGGCCATTTGGTTAAAGTCTTCACGGATCTTGGCATTTTGGCCTGAAATGTCCCAGAAAACTTCTGGTTTAACTGGTGGTTTTCTTTGAAGGTTTTTGGGAAGT
This sequence comes from Ascarosepion bandense, assembly GCA_037127315.1. Lineage (NCBI taxonomy): Eukaryota > Metazoa > Mollusca > Cephalopoda > Sepiida > Sepiidae > Ascarosepion > Ascarosepion bandense. Next base: position 54,409 of record JBBBDQ010031453.1, read on the forward strand.
TGTTCATTTTCAAGATTCCATTTTTTCAGACACTGGGGTTCATGAATACTGATTGATCGTGTCCCAAATTCACGGCCACAAATGTAACAGATAATTGTTGGTGGCTTTCTGGGCATCCTGCAACATAAATTCAAGAAAATTAAAACAAGTTAAGAACTTAAAATTGAAAATATCATTTCCTCTCAGAAATGTTTTTCTTCTCATCAAATTCTTTCATTATAACCCTTTTTTTTATAATTCAACAATAGATCTTCATGCCCCCAAAATTCACATTTTGCAATAAAGGTGCTAAGCAATAAATTCAACCCTCTCCTGAAAGATAGGTACTGACTATGAGGATAGATCTCTGGACTTTGAGATAATAATACTGGCAGAAGAGTAGTGCTAGCATCAATGTTAGTACCGGGAAGCTGTTCCCCAAAACCAAGCCCCTCTCAATATTTTTTCAGTTGCTCACTGTCTGCATACAGACACAATTGAGTTGTACTCTACCTAACAGATGATAACAATACTAACAAGACAATTACCACTGCTACTAACTTACATAGCAAACCTATGTATAATATCTATTCATACACATATTATAATTAGTGGTAACACTAAACAACTACAATTAGAGTTCATAAAACAAATGTACCAAAATTTAACAAAAAGTAACAAACAGAATAGTAATTGTAAAGTTTCAGTTGTCAATTATTTGTATGAGATGAAATATGGCACTATTGAAACCAACTTCTTGCCTTTTATAGAAATGAAGATTTCATAAGCTTTAGTAGAAAACTATTTTCTGTCAGTTAATCTATATGTTTATATCCATATGAAGTTAGGTGTGCAACAACATTAAGAAATTTTAAATCTCATATTTTATATCCCAGGAATTACATCAAAGGAGATGTTTTTCAATTTAATTTTAAAACAAGAGTCATCACTTAGGAGATTGATTAAAGGTAAAATAAAACAAATACCAAAATCTGATTCAGAAGCCCATTAGCTTATGTTCGAAATTTAGTCAGTGACAAATATCCATCAACAAATATTTAAGCAACAGAAAAGATTTTTGAATATCGGATTTTTTTTTTTAGAGAAAGCCAAGAAAAGACAATGAATCAAAAATTACATCTTGGTGATTTACTGCCTTTGTCTAAAATTATAAATTAAACAGAATATTTGCAGGGCTCATGTCCACTGTCTGAAGGGGAATCAATGATTAGCTCTACAGTTTTTAGAAAATCAACCAAACTGATGAGAGTCCAACTAGAGGCAACATAGCCAGTGACAAATGCACAAGTCTGTCAAAATGTTGACGAAATGGTCATATTCCCTTATTAAAAGATGCAAGGAACATTTCTCTTCTTGGAATCACAGAAAAAAAAAACTCCAAATAAAAAGTTGTATTCATGACATTGTTCATGCATTTTCGCATGTTAATCTATGCATGGGTAAGTTAGAACTGTGAATCGATAATTATAACCTCCCTACCCCCACCCCAAACATTTAATTAAACAAAAATACTCATAAAATTGAGAAACAGCAAGACATAGAAACAACAAAACATCTCTAACATTTTCAGTGTCAAAAAAAGAAAAGCCACCCTTGAATTGCAGTGAAGCTTAATGGTTCAAACAGAAAATTAAAACTGCAAGGTACAAAGAAATAGTTAAAAAAAAAAAGAACTGTCTTTAAACAAGGCTGAAAGACAATTTCTTCAAAGGTCAGGGTTGTCATTATAAAATCTACATCTACCAAAGATAATCTACACTTGCCGGTATATCTTGGGAGTTAGATTAAGTGTTTAAATTCTGACTCTTTAGCTAATAATAGTTATCATGTTATTAACTGAGGAAAGCAAAAGTTTTGGTTACAAAAGGACCTTAAAAGTAGTTGACAGTTTTGTCATCAAATTTATAAATTATTCAGAGGAAAAATGATGATTGGAACAAGAGTAAATGAATTTTCAATGTCAAAATAACATGGGAAATCTGATTAGATCTAAAACTTATTAAATCTGATTTGATAGGATAAGGATTAAGAGAGGGCAGAGACAATTGAAATAAAGTAGATTTTGTTTAATGTTTGGTGAGAGGATAAGTGAATATACTAAAGCTTTCAGCAACATTTATGACAGATTCACAATTTGATAAACATGGCAAGATTACAAAAACTTCAAGACAAAGGACCATCATCATTATCAATATTACCAAAAATGATAGATTTGATGATTATGTCAGAATTGGTCAGAAAGGTACACACACACACACACACATATATATACACACACACACACACACACATGAGTAATACTCTGAAAGCAATGGCTTCTATTTATTTCCATGAAACTTAAAACAGACACATAGTGCACAGTGACACTGTTACATAGAACAAGTTTACATCTACAGAAACATTATTATTCTAAATAGTCCTTTTTTTCAAGGCATTCTTTACTTATTGGCTTTTGAGAGCTGTAGATTACTGCCCAGAAAATGGTTTATCACACGTCATAGTGTCCACAGCTGAAATGCCTTACTTCTGATCTGAGCCTGTAGCGGAACTCTGAATCCTGATTGGTCATCAAATCGCAAAATTCAAAATACGTCAGAAAAACGTTTTTTCCATAGTTAAAGAAAAAAATTGTTCTTTGATCCACCCCACGTAACTGGATTCAATATTTAAGGATGGTCTCTAACCGGTCACAGCAGTCAGTCAGAGGAGGCGGTTCGCTGACACACATCTAAAATGTAACAGCAACTTCAAATCAACCTGGTGATAAGGTCAGGTCCCACCTTGCTCTCTTTCTCCTTATCTCTCTCAACAATTACTGCTACAAACATTTTACATGAACTCTTAATATCTCAACTTTATCATTGAACACAAACTCTACTCATAACTTCTTAATGTTTCTAATTGTACATGAACTCCCACAACTTATGTTAGTCTTCCTTTTTAATAAATTTCTATTTTAACATTCAGAATGTATATTTTATTATTCCACTCTTCTGCACTAATCCACACATTCCAACTGACAACCAACCTTCTGATGATAATTCTGATGATGAGTATTATTCAATATAAATCCTGTAAACTGTAGGGAGTTTGGTTAAGTAAGTCACAAGGCTGAAACAAAGAAACATTAACCAGCTCTCTACACTTCAAGCCCACGTCTAATGTTTGATTTCTGCCAATATTCAGCACCTGTTGATGAATGTCAGTAGAAAAAAGGTTTTCTACATGGAGGAATCCAATGATACATCTCTGCTTCTTAAGAGTTCTCACCTCAGATGCCACTGTACCAGATTGCAATCTGTAACAAGGTAAGTTTTATGGGTAACGAGTAGGAAATTTCAACTTCTACTTCCCTTACTTACAACATTAGCATCTGATGTCATGGACCAATATAATAGGAGATATTACTTTCAAACACTATTTATACATCCATATATGCATATATGAGAGAGTACTAAAAGTTTTCAGTTTGGCTAAGAAGCCCTTCCAAAATAATTTCTGATGTCTGGTCATTTGCTTAGATTTTACAAATTGCATTGGGCTGAGAACTTATCAACACCAACTTGTATTCATATTAAAAAAAATAGCATTTGAAGAAATAAACAAATCTGTCAGATTAGTAAAAATTCATTCTTTTTCTTTGATAAAATTGCTTTGTTTACATTTGGATATGAAACTGCAGACATGAAAAACTTTTGGGAGATTCTATGTCGAGAAAAGTTTAGCTTAAAGGCATAATTTTGGCCTTGCCTGATCAGCTGATTCTATGTAGCTCAGTTGGTTAGAGTGTGTCAGTCCGAAGCTGCCCCTGCTTAGGAGGACACTGGTTTGAATCCTGCCAGAAAGCACAAATCTTTCTTTAATAAGATTTCTTGAATATCCAGGCTAGTAGGGGAAAGTAAATACACTGTTTAATAGATAAATGAAGCATCTACTCAAACATGAATATCCACTAAAAATAATTTTTAGTTTTAAAGTGGCAGTAAATGTATATATATTATATATATATATATATAGATATACAGTACCATGCAAAAGTATTAGGAGAAGAACTATTTTATCTTTTATGAGGCATATTGACAGAAAATAAACAATTTAATTAAAGTAATTTTATTTGATTTACTCAACAAATGCTTTAACAAGAAAAAATACTTGTTACAAAATAAATTTAATATTTAGTATAATAGCCTTTTGCTTTGATCACAGCCTCCATTCTGTCAGGCATTGACATCACAAGCCTCTTCAATGTATTTAATGGTATCTCCTGCCAAGCAGCTTGTATTTGTTCCCAAAGTGTGTCTTACAAAGTAACATTAGATTTATCAATAAATATCTCATAGATGTTCAATAAAATTGAGATCAGGGCTTTGTGGGGGTTAATTCAAATTCCAAAGCCTTACTTTCTCTTCCTTTTTAGTTAAATAATTCTTACAAAGGTTTGGCTTTTCCCCCTGTATTTGAATTTCATTGACGTTTTTAGGAAAATTAGCCCTGTCCTAATACTTTTGCACACTACCAGTAATGTGTAAAAGTGTTTGGACAGGAGTGATTCATAAAAGATAAAATAGTTCTTGTCCTAATACTTCTGCACAGTACTGTATATATATATATATATATATATAAACATGTTACGGAAATTAACGAATTTTAACGAAACTTGGTTTTAAGCAACCAACAATTTGTAATGAATTATTTTGGTAATTATCGGTAAAAATAATGTTCAAAATAATTCAATACACATATATATAAAAATGTACATGCGAGTGTGTATGAAATATTCAATACAATATATAAATATATAGACATATGTACATATGTGTATGTGGTTGTATTTGTGCATACATTTGAGTGTGCATATCAGAAATTAAGATTCAGATTTTTCAATAACACTTAAGGTCAACATCAAATAAGTGATAATATTCTAAACTCATTTTATTTTCACATTCATCAAAGCCTGATTTTTTTTAATATAAATTAAAATTAATTTATTTTAATAAAAAAAACTATGAAACCTTTCCAGTTCAATCAGTTTCATAAGTTATAAACATTTTTTTCCATTCTAGTACATTTAAACACTAGCGTCTACGAAACGTTTCCGCTTCTTCCTCATATGTTTCCATAAGAAACTTGTGAGGAGAAATAGACAAGTAAAACAAAACTTACCTGCTTTGGATAAGCAATCAGTCCCAATGTTGAAGAAAAAAAGAAAATTTGGGATGAGAAATTTTTGTCTCTTGTGGTAGTGTGGGTCAGCAAAGCACTTTATTGTATAATCACAGGAGTTTCAGTCAATGTGACTTAACATTATGGACAGACACAGAAGCATTCTAAGTTACCAAAAAGATTACTTGCACTTGTGCAACACTGTTCTTAACACCCATCAATAAACCTCACTTCACTGCTTTTCTCAGATAGAAAATTGTGTCAATGCAGAGGAGAGGATGAGCAGTAGTTTGAAACGATAGAAGCAGCGGGTATGAATAAAACCAGGTGATAATGAACAGGTAGCAAGCTAAGTGTCTGTGTGTACATACAAGTCTGTTCGTAACTCAGCAACAAACACTGGTAAGCCATTAGCCAATTGAATAGCGTCTGTTACTTGTATTGTAAACACTCCTCTCGACACTTTTCTTAGGTAAGCACTTAGCTTTATGCATTGTTAACACAAAGGCTTTGAATCTGTATCTGTCAATTGCTTTTTTATGAAAAACTAAAGTGAAAAAAACTAATTATTAACATCATTGATTAGCAAATTTTTTTTGGATTTGTATAAAACTTGTATTCATACAGACTATGTGCATTGGTAGTTAGAGGTGAATTGACTTCAACACTTGCACGCATGTATTTATTGGTCCTGCTGCAGGGGTTCAGATGCAAATCATAAGTAACTGAGTTCAAATAAAAAAAAATATTTTGAATGCTGATTTTCCCTGTAAGTGAAATCGGGGAAAAAAATGGAACAACACAATATTCTTATTGCTGGTAATTCTCATGTGATATTTATTTTAGCGATGGTCGAGTAAACCAGAAAATCTTGCACACAAACAAGTGAAAAACATTTATTCTTTGTGATGTATTAAAAATAAATACTTCTTTATCATTTCCTTCAAAAAAGTAGGGAAGTAAATTTTTATAATTTTCTTAAATAATTAAAATTAATGATTTTGTTTCATATTTAATATTTTAATCTGAACTCTGTTATTTTTTGTAAATTTTTTTCATTCATTTTCTTTCAGGACATTTTTTTTTTATAACTGTTTCACACCTAAGCAAAGCAATATTGCCACTGGTGTGCAGGGTGGGGGGAGCTACATAAGAGGAGAGTGAAAAGAAAGAAGGACAGGTTACGGGGAAAAGTCAAAGAATGGATAAGAGAAGGATGGGAATACTGGCTTGAAGAGAGTTGTGTGAGAGTAGAGAAAAAAAGGATAAGAACAATATACAGTGGGGGTCAAGGACATAAGAGATGGCAGTTGGCGTTGCATTTAAACTCTTGGAAATTGTAGCTATCAGGGAAACAATTATACTGAAGGGAGTCCACAGTCGGAAAGTGCGAGGGAAGAAGCTGATAGAGTAGAAGTGGCGACTGCATAAGAAAACTGCCATTCTAGGTTGCAAAATCTCATTTTCTTTATTTTTCTCTTAAAGAAAATGAAATTTTACACTGACAAAAGATAGTTGCACAATTAAGAATTGAGAGAGAGTGAAAATAGGTTGAATGGAAAAGAAAGAGGAAAGGCCAAACAATGGCTTCTTTTTATGATGCAGACAAAAAAAAACATGAAAGTCAGTCAGCCAGTGTTTCTCTCAAACAATTGCAGAATCTTAGGACTGATGATATTGATTAAAAGTGGATTTTCATCACATGTTACATTCACTTTCATAGTTATGTGAATAAATAAATATACATATGAGACTACACATATTATTCAGGTGTTAATAAAACAGTGCATAATTTAGTATAAACAGAGATATTAATATATACACTACCAGCCATAATTATTAGGCAACTCAAGTTTTTTAAAAGAAATGATGTATTTTATACTATTTTTAGTATTTATTGCCAAGTGGATAATTCTAAATGAAAATAGAATGGTTCTTTTGTTATTATTACTTAGCAAAATTTTACAAGGCAAGTAAGCAAAGATGAACTCATCCAAATCACCCTTAATTTTTTTCATTCTTTCATTAATGAAACTGCAATATAGGTAATTATTAAATATTTATTAATTCATTTGATGCACATGTTATTGTGCAGTATTAACAAAAGAACCATTCTACTTTCGTTTACAATTATTCACTTGGCAATAAATACTAAAAACTAGTATGAAATACATCATTTTTTTAAAACACTGGGGTGCCTTAATAATTATGGCCAGTAGTGTATATATATATATATATATATATATATATATATATAATTATTTAATTAGTTAGTTTTTGGTCATAATTAAATTAGACCAATACACAGTTGTATTAAAAAGTGTTCAGTACAATTATATTGTAGAACTTTTGAATATTTTTTTCATTTGTAAATGAGTTATTATGAGACCTAGGTTTCAACCATGTGGTATCTTCAAGTGATTTGCAATAACAGATTTTATGAACACGCAATTTTCAAAAATTAGCAGTTATAACATTTTCATCCATGGTTGTATGACCCTAATAGGTATTTTATGTTATGGTTACACTTAGTCATAATTCTGTTCTTTTATTCAGTAATTCTTTTTTGTTTGGGAATAACATAATCACTAACTTTTCTTCCTGGCACAGTCTGCATATTTTGCCACCATTGTAAGGCTTGGCTGTTTTCACTATACTCTACATTATGTCTGGGTCTTTTCCATATTTTAATTTCAATTTCCACACATGTCTAGCCAATTTTGTACAATTTTTAAGTTTTCTAGTTTAAATGTAGACCTGTGATTAAACTATCTGGTCTTAATAAAATCTTTGGTTGATCCCCAATATGTTTTGCTTTAACCATTTAAGTCATGTACTTTTGCTTTGTAAATGACTTCTTTTGTATTACAAAGTCCTTGAAGTGGGTATTTATTTTTGTCCCTGCAGTTACATTCCTTATTAGTGATCTTGTTTTATACAATGCTATTTAAATTTCTGGCATTTTGTTTCTTTATGAAATTTTATAAATTACTAGTACAGCTATAACTCAGTTTGATTGTATTCCTATTGAAAATGTTGTTTAGTTCTGAGCTTTTTAGGAAGTGTTTATCGATCAGTTTAAAAAATATTTGTCCTATTTTGGTTTTTACTTCTAAGTTAAATTGTGTTTTGAACCAGATAATGTTTTGTTTTTTATCATTGTATTTTATTTGTCTATTTGGATGGGGATTGTATTCTAAAATGTTCTTATGGCCAGATTTTCTTAGTGCATCTTCATAGTTTCTTTTTATCAAATACTCTTTTGTTTGACAAATGTTTTGATAGCCTATGCTGTATTCCTTTGTGAATGTGCTTGATTATGCTTTTAGGATGGTTAGATCTTGTGGTTATGTACTTTAAATTTGTGTTTGTTTTCAGAAGTGGAAAGACATTACCAGTTTGTAAATTTAATTCTACATCTAGACTACTTTTCTATTTGTTTCTACTATTATCTCAAAATTTAGTTCTTTGAGTAATTTGTAAAGTGCTTTTCCTATTTTATCATTTTCTCTTTTGTTGTTTGGTGCTAAAAATGAATATACTCATCAATTCTGAAATTTTTGTTCTGTTATACAATTTTTCTGATACATCAAAAGTGCCATTATTTGATTTTTTAGTTCATGTTTTACCATTGTGGAAAAGTATTGATTTGTGGCAATGTAGGATTATTCTATATATTCAGATAGTATCTTTATGTACCTATTAGGGAAATTAAGCACTTTCATCAAACCTTTTTTCAAAAATTGATGGATAAAAGTTTTTTATGCCATATTTAATGAACATATATTTATTTTTGTTTTAGATTTTTTGGAACTAGGAAATGCAATCACTTGTGTTTTTCCACTCGTGAGTTTGAGTGGCAGTTCTTAGTAAGTCACAAATATTTTTTAATATTTGATGGCTTATTTTGCCCACTTCTGTTTTTGTTGGGTTTGTATGTCTGCATATATATATATATATATATATATATATATAATAATAATAATAATAATAATAAATGAGTAGTAGTTACTAATGGAAGTATATTCCACAGTTAGATATTTACTTTAAAAAGTGCTCAATACAAAAGTAGAGCATAAATATATGGTAATTATTGTTATATTAATAATAATGACATGCTGAAACTTGACAGCTATAAAGCTTTAGTGCTATAACTCCATCATCAGGCAGTATGTAAGTGTGTATATACTTGTCTGTTTATCCATATGTGGGTATCTATATATTTGTATATGCGTGTGTCTCTCTCTTTTCCCCCATTTCATATTTGAATAACTTTACAATAAACTAAATATATTGATTTGTTAAACTTGGAATTTAAAATTCGTAGCCTCTAACATTAATTTGTAATAAATATTTTCTTAAAATAAATTTTACTTTTTATTGTAATGGAAAACTAAGAGTTGTTTAGTAATAATGATCTCTATTTTAATCAAATATTAACATTAATTCCCCAATAAACTGTTTTTAGTCTGTTCTTATGTTCCTAAAATTAGAAATTACTTGTATTTTGATTGATCACGATAGATTATGAAACAATGTCTCCCTGATTGAGGGGTTTTGGCTAGTTTTGAATCATTTAAAACTCTTTGACTCGAAATCCACACCATCACTTGATAAGACACAACCAGTATCGCAACAAAATAGAGTCTTTTGTAGTGATATTATAACATATTTATGTTGTAAATTCTAAACATATATATAAAATAAAAAAAATTTTGATGTTCAAATTTGTTAAATAGCCATTTCTACGAGAATAATCTTGCGCCTTCAGCAACGAAAATATTTATTTAATCAAATTCAAATGACAAAAGATTTTATAGCGGCAGAAGTCAAAAAAATTTCCATCACAGAAAAATAAAAAGGGGTGGGATTAATAATTTTTGAATTTAAAGAAGTAAACAGGGAAGCAGACAGATACCTATGTCTATTTTTAGAAGACACCTCTCTTTCTTATCTGAGTTGAGAGTTTAAAAGTTGAAATTTAAATTGAAATTTCAATTTTAATATTAATGAAATTAATATTAATTAGGTTCGGGTTTTTAGGATTTACCTACCAGCTTATCCATTTGGATTAAAGATATAATATATATATATATATATATATATATATATATATATATATATATTAAATCCAAAGGGATGAGCAAATAGGTAAATCCCAAAAACCCAATCCTATTAATATTAATTTCATTAATATTAATACTGATCAAATTGGAGGGCTCAATGTAAATAGTATGTTTTATTTACAGAGCCAAATATATAAAAATAAAATAAAAATTTTGAAAGCTAATTCTTCCATTGGCTGGCCATTTCAACAAAGAAATCCTCGCTTTGTCAGCAATCATGGAAGACAAAACCTTTATTAATTCAAATGTTTGACAAGATTTTTATACCGTAGGAACCCAAAAACCTATCCATACACAGGAAGTTAAAATGGGGTGGGGTTAATAAATTTTTTGAAAGTCAGAAAAAGAGAAAGTAGGCAGAGATCCCTGGCTCCAGAAGACTTTACACCTCATGTGTAAGAGTTCAAAAGTTAAAATTTGGCCATGTCACAGGGATAGAAGTAGTAGGGGGAGTGGACAGGAAAGAAAAGGCAAAGAAGTGGAACGGATAAATTATCTGAGTAGTAGGCTCTTACAGATGAGGTGTAAAGTCTTCTAATACAAGCCAGTGATCTCTGCCTACTTTCCCCCTTCCTTACTTTCTTACATTCAAAGATTGTTAATCCCAGCCCATTATTAACTTCCTGTGTATGGATATGTAATTAGGCTTCTACCAACATATTTGAATTAATAAAGGTTTTGTTTTTCACCATTTCTGATGAAACAAGGATTTTCTCATTGAAATGGCCATCCAACAGAATTAAATTTTGAAAGTTTTGTTCTATTTATATATATATATATGGTGGGTGCTCCAGCTTTTTGCAGTGGGCATTGAATCTAGCTGCACTGATAAGCTGTGATACAGCAAAACAGGCCTGTATACAGATGATTTATTTATTTATTATGCTCTCCTTAGTTATTGAGCACTTTAGAGGGGGAAAAATTTCATAAACAGCAGTTATTTATGGCTTTATGTAATGCTCTCCTTCAAGATTGAGCACTTTCAACTGCTGGCACATTTACATTTGTGTAAATATATTTCACGCTTTGAAATCTTGCTTTCTTGAACATTCACCGATGGCTTGGTGGGTGAATCTCCAGCTGCTGATAAATCAGTCGGGTATTGGTCCTGGCTTGAGGCAGGCATTGAATCTAGCTGCACTGATGAGCTGTGATACAGCAAAACAGGCCTGTATGCAGATGATTGATTGATTTATATATATATATATATAAAATCAAAGTTAAGAAATAACCACATTCGGAACCACAATTATTTTTATTCAATAGCCTCTAGAATAATTTGAAACATAAACTGTTACTGCCCACCCATCAGGATAATACAATAGACTTTATTACCCATAATGCATCACTAACTGCCATAGATGAATAATCGAGTCAAAGCATTTTGCAGTATCACATCCATTCAGATATTAACACTTTTTTAGCTGAGAATCATTAAATGCTTCTTCAAACTTTTACAACCTGATTTTGGTTTGTCATTTTGGGTAAATTCTGCTTATTTTTTAAATGTTTAACACAAGAAAAAAGTGAAGTTAATCCTTAAAAACTGGTTTTATCCATAATAAAGAGAAAACATGTCGTGACAAACCATGAAACCTAAACAAAACCAAAAATAAACTGCATTTGAATTTAATATCATTTTGCAGTTTTGTTGTGAAAATTATATAACAAAGAAATTATCAAAAGAATTCCAGTGACTTCTATTTCTGTTGGTTTGTTAAGTTTTTTTCTGACACAAGTGGATAATTGTACATAATGAGAATTGATGACCAACAAATGCATTACTCTTGCTATGTGCAGGCTGGAGATAAAGTTTACAAGTTCATGCCTTTATAAGAAAGACATGAAATTATACTTAATTTATATTTGACATGAAGAAAAAACACAAGAAAGTGCCAGTTATTAGTATGCTATAATGCACTTTTTAAATTTTTATTCCAACAACAAGCCTCTCCAAGCTTGTTGCTATGCAAGCTGTCTGAATGTTGATTAGTCAGCGTGAATTTGTAGCTGTGTGTGCTCTTTTCAACTGTCGGAGGTCACCACTGAAGCCTTAGGGGAATGTTTATTTGATTTGGCCTTGTGGCATACTTAACTGAACTCCCTACAGCATACAAATTTTATCCAAAATTATCATCAGGTTTTCATCATCAGGTTGGAAAGTGTGAAATAGTGGAATAGTGTAAGAATAAAATATACATTTTTCTTGTTAAAATAGAAATTTATCAAAAGGAAAGAATAACAATAATTCATAGAAATTAATGTTCAATTAGAAGGTTAAGGGTATGAAGAGTTTTAGAAAATGTTCATAGTAGTAATTGTTGAAAGGGTATATGTGCACGTACATATGTATGTATGTATTCAGTAGGAATATCTTTGAATGGAGAAGAAGAAGCAAAAGGAATCAGCACACGAGAAGGAAAAAGAAAGAGAACAAGGTGCGACATGACCTTATCTCCTGGTCAATTTGAAATTGAAGTTACATTTTAGTTTTATCTTTTTCACTGCTCCCATCTGATTGACTGACTGGCTCTGATCTGAGCCTTTTATTGTCATTAAATTTTTTGCACTGACTTGCGAAATCCTTCTTGGTCTTGCAAGTTGCTTGCATTAGTCAGAAAATCAGTTTAACACCTACTTGCAAAATCCAGTTTCGACTTTTTCTTTTTTCTATTTGGGAAAAACCAGGATTTCACGCGTCATTGTAAATTTTTGTAAAAGTAAAGAAGTAGGTAGATTTTAATTCTTAATTTCCTATCCACAACAAATTATACAATTTCTTAGAATCACCTTTTTCTAGAATTTGAATAATTCACACCTAATCAGCCCACACATTCGATGCATGTTTAGACAGGATAAAAACGCACTTGAACACACCAGTTGGAAAGTGGTAGTTGAAGAAACCTTAGTTCGAAAAATAGCAATACTTGAAACTTGAGTTGGAAATGAACCTCTATTTGGAAATGAAAATCCATCATTTATAAAATTCATCTACTTCCAAGACTTCAGCAATCCTTATTTAGAAACATTCTTGAACAAAATATTCTCACTATTGTCTAATTGAATTTTAAAATCTCAAGCTAAGTACAAACTTTTTCATTTCCATTCAAAGATAGAGAACTCTGTCAATATATTTTCCAAGAACTTTTCTGTGAAAGACTTTTATTTCGTTTTTCATATCACATTCAACTTTCACACATGTATCCCTTTATATATATAAATTATTGTTCATTTGTTAAATGATTAAGTTTTGTTAGTCAGTTTTTGATCTTAATTCTTCTTATTTCTTTAATGCAAAAATTACAAATCGTTTGTGGAGGAAAGAATTTCATGCAGCCAATTTGATAGCTTTCTGATTATCCACAATAATCCGGACACCTCTCTCTCTCTCTCTCTCTCTCTCTCTCTCTCTCTCTCTCTCTCTCTCTCTCTGCGTGTGTGCGTGTGAATTTACTCATATTCTCGCATTAAAATGAACAATTAATGTCTACGTTTAAAATAGCTGTTGTTTTGCTTTTATAATTTAATTGATTTAATGGGCAACATAGAAAATATTTCAGTGTGTTTCTGATATTAAAAGATAAAAAAAATCAGGTCTGAAATATTTTATCTTCCGGATGAATTAAAAAAAATGTCAAACAAAAAAATAATCAAAATTAATTTAAACACCAATCAAGATTGTCAGTGACCATTTCTGATTAACTTTTGTTTTTATCAGTTTTTTCTCCTCTGCGTTGTCGTTATTTGTTCAGTTTAAAAGACGGAACGAGCGATTTTCGAAATTGATTAAAATTAAATAAATTGATTTGTTGAACATTTATTTTAAAAGGATATGTTGCAGTAGGCTGCGACAAATATCCATTTATTTTAAATTTGTTTTCTACGATTTGAAAAGAATGGTACAGTTTTGTTTTGAAGTTGCATAGAAAATTAAAGCTTTTTAAAAAGTGTGTGTCTTCCCCTTTTTTTTATAAAAAGGCTTTTAAAATCTTAGTCGATGTTTTGTTTACACACTTTATGACAAAGAAGAATTTTGATGAAGATAACTCTGTCAGCCAATCTTGCTTGATTAATTGATTATCGTTGGAGTAGATTTATTATTTCGGTCTGTTTCATGTTTTTTTTTTTTTTATGACACGTGCGTCGATTTGTGGTATTTATTTTCGGACTTGTTGCTTTGTTTTGTCTTCTTCGTTTAAAAAAAAAAAGAAACCCGTTAGACCGTTAAAAGAAAAAAAAAACTAACTAGCGCCAAAGGAGGCTCAATCTCCATAGCAATAAGTATTCTTTAATTCTTTTCACTAAAAGAAATCAAGAACAGGCAATTAAACCGACGTTTAATACAATATTATAGGATGTATCCTATAACTTGTTGAGGCCGAGGGAGTTATAGGATACAAATGATAAATCCCATATCACTCCAATAAATAACGAAAACAAAAAAAAAGTAGAATTGCACACCCACAAAATCGGATCAGAATGAATGAAAACATAAAAAAAAAAAAGCAAAAAAAAAGCAAAGCAAACTTCACAAGCCGGTGTTACATTTAAAATTCTGGATTCCGATTGGACAGAAAATAACAAATTGAACTATAACCCCCCCTGACAAAACTTTCTTAACACTTAAAAAAAATGAGTTTGTGGTTGCATCCGATTCGGTGACTATGTGTCACTATTTATCCGCGTCTCTTGATCGGCTAAACACAGTCTGATGGGAGCAGGAATCTGATAAGGACCTCGTCACAATGTGAGGGAGAGATTTCAAGACGCGGAACATGAGATGTCTCGTCGACATACATTCGTTCTTCCTCTTCTTCCTATTTTTCTTTCTTCGTCTTCACTCACTCGCCGTAAAAAAAAAAAAAAAAAAAAAAAACAACAAAAGCAAGACATTTTCAACTGACTTCAAAACAATTTAACGCTGATAAGTACCATTTTCCTTTATTGCTTTACTTTCCTTTTCACTTTCTCGCCGGCCATAAAAAAGGAAAGGGGCATTTACTTTATTACTAACCTGCCAATCTTTGCATACACACAATATGACCAGCTACTTACAATTACAAACTCTTGATTCATTTTAATTTCGTACTACACTTGCTTTTTGAACATTTACATAGTCATTTCACTTCTTACGGATTTTATGTTATTCTGTTCTGTTAGTAAAATTCTCTTATTTTACAAACAAAACACTTTATTCTTTCAACCTTCAATCAACCTTCTGATATTTTAAATTGTGGAGACTTCGGTTGTGTTTAGCACAAGGCCAATTTGATAAACATAGACGAGGCTCCTACAAAGTCAAATACGCCCACACTAGTGAGTATTGACAGTAAGACTTAATAAAAGAAAAACCGAAATTATCATTTGATGGTAAAGACCAAAAAGAAGATCAATATTTCTTTGAAAAGCATGCTTATGTAATAATTAATAACAACTGTAGCGTAGGGTGCTGGTTAATGTTTCTTTGATTCGGCTTCGTGTTAGACATAACCGAACTTCCTACAGCTTTCAAGTTTTATCCAGAATTATCATCATCAGAATTATCAGAAGGTTGGTTGTCGGCAGGATGGAATGTGTGGAATAGTGTAAGAATAAAATATACATTTTTCATGTTAAGATAGAAATTTATTAAAAGGGAAGAATAACATAAGTTTTAGAAGTTAATTTGCAATTAAAAAGTTAATGGTATCAAGAGTTGTAGAAAATGTTCGTAGTAATAATGGAGGTATTTAAAATGTCCGCAGAAGTTTAGAGTTCATGGTTGTGTAGCAGCAGAATGAAAAGTCTTCGTTACTTCCTCTTTTCGTTAGGTCGCGACAGGCTGAGAGAAAGAGAAAGGAAAACAAATAAAGAAATTGTACTTAACACGTTCATTTTGTTGTTGCTGTTGTCCTCCTTAGCGGCGTGGTGTGAAAATGAAGAAAAGGACGTTGGAAGAAGAGGTCGAATGAAACTGTGGCGTGACCTACATCCGGGTTGGCGTGGAGTGAAAAAGAAGAAACGAAAATTGGCAGTGAGGGCGAGTCAGCTTGAAGTTTCCTCTTTACATGGTGAGATGCTGTCAGCTACTGCTTCCATCTGACTGACTGACTGACTTGGAGTGGAGTGACGTGGTTTAAATAGGGAAACTTCTCATGGTGCCGACTCCAGCGAACCTTTTCGCATCTAGACGTGAAAATACGTCATTTGCTGTTTTTAATCCAATCAGGATTCAGAATTTGCTTTTCGCACTGACTTGTGAATTTTCCTTAGTTGGGTTTACCAAAATGTTTTTAGTTCTTAATTTCTTATCCCTATGCAACCACCAAATGAGAAAAAAGAAAAAGAGTGAATGGAATTTAAACGCTAATGAAGTGAACGTTGTTCGTTTAAAAAAAAAAAAAGAAATGTGGCCGTTATAAACTTATATCCTCTTTTATTTATTTATTTATTTATTTATTTATTTCTACTTCTGCCAAAAACTTAATGAAGAAGACACTTGGTTTGGTTGGAGGTTAAAAAAACAGTTGAAGGATACGTCTTTTCGCTTTGATGAATTTTCTTACTTGGTTCCCTAAGATTTTGTTGTAGTGGATAGAGAGGTGCTAACGAGGAAACAAATTTCCAGTCAAATAAAATTAATTTTTAGGCATATCTCATATCGAAAAACATCGAGCTTCACATCAATTGGAACCAGATGACTATACAAAATAGGTGTTGTAAAATTTCATCATCCTCATCACGTACACGTATGTTAAACCGGTTACCAACAACTCCATTATTTTATTTTGATAAGCTCAGGTACGAGTCGAGGAAGATTATGTTACATCAATTTCTCAAGTGGAAAGGGTCTACTTGCACTGAAATGCAATAATCGAAAATCGAAATCCCTACTTAAAAATAGTACGAACCTGGCATCTTTCATCGAAAATGGGGGTAGTGTATTTAACTACATCAGCCACCAGACAGACTACGTCTCACTAATGTTTGCTTCTTTACTAATTTATTTTTTCAAAATATTTTTCTATTTTTATTTTGTTATCTCCTACCTCTGTGTGTGTGTGTGTGTGTGTGTGTGTGTGTGTGTGTGTGTGTGTGTGTGTGTGTGTGTGTGTGTGCATACACGCATGCACTTTCATTAAATGACAAGTTTCTTTGAAAAGTCATAAGGTAATAATGTACATCTAAGAATGAGGTATTCATTTTTTAAACTGTACATACAAGTCGAAAAATTCATACCTTATTTTAGTTTTTCATGATATAAATTCTTTTAATAATTCCTCTTTTTCTTTACTGAGCTATTTGAAAATATCATTAAAACAATTTCTGGCAGTGAAGTTGTGGCGGAGTCACAATCCTAAATACTGCGTGTGTAACTCCACACATATTTTTATATTTAAAATTAAATTCGATTGAAAGAACCAAACAAATTGTTACAATAATTTTATAATAAAAATAATAACGTGTATTTTCAATAAATATAAAAATCAAAAGTGGATGAAGATTGAATCTGTAGCGGAACTCTGGATCCTGATTGCTCATCAAATCGCAAAATTCAAAATACGTCAAAGAAACGGTTTTTCCACAGCTAAAGAAAAAATCATTCTGGAGCCACTCCACGTGACTGGATTGAATATTTAAGTATAGTCTCTAACCGGTAACGGTGGTCAGTATGAAGAGGCGGTTTGCTGACAAACAACTAACATCTAAGGGCAACTTCAAATCGACCTGGAGATAAGGTCAGGTCGCACCTTGTTCTCTTTCTCTCTCTCTCTCCTTAACTATTTCAACAATTACTACTAGAACATTTTGTACGAACTCTTGATACCTTAACTTTCTCAGTGGACATTAATTTCTACAATTCTTGTTATTCTTTCTTTTAATAAATCTCTATTTTAGCATTCAAAATGCATATTTTATTATTCCACTCTTCTACACTATTCCAAACATTCCAACTGACAACCAACCTTCTGATAAAAACCTTCTGATAATAATTCTGATTAATATTATTCTGCATACAATCCTGTAAGCGGGAGTTCGGCTAAGTCTGACACAAGGGCGAACAATAGAAACATTAACCAGCTCCCTACATTTCAAATCAATGTGGTAAGGAATGCTTGAGAAGAAATATTCATTTGAAATATTCACAATGTGAAACAAAGTAAAAAAAATGTATTGAACAAAAATTGGGTTGTCTCGCTTAGACAATATTTAAATGTTCTGCAGAAATGTGAAATGGATTACTTAAATGTATAATGCAGAATAGTAATTAATAAGTGATTCTTGTGTGAATGTTCAAGAATGTAAATGATAGAAATTAGAATTGAAAAGTTATATGAAGATTTCAATAAATGAGAATGACGAAAAGTTTGTTGAAGAATACAGCTCGGCAAACGTGAGTGAGTGAGTGAGTGAGTGAGTGGATGAATTTTTATTTTTCTGATTGCCGTAAATGATCAAACACAAAGTTTTGATATAGACTGAGAAGGTTGTTGGTTGGTTGGTTGGTTGGTTGGTTGGTTTATTTAATTTAACCAGCATATCAACCTTCATTAGGTCATTTAATGCTGAAAATAGTTTTGATTTGTTTTATTTAGTTTATTTGTTTTATTGTTTTTGTTTGTTTATATTTTTTGTTTTTTTATTCAAAAAAGTTTTGTTGGTAACGTTGTTTTGTTGAATACTTAATTTTATAGCATTTTGACCGCATTTTGGGGGTCAACTATTTACCCATAGCTGGGACCCTAACAGGTGCTACCACTCCGGGTCAGGGTGGACCTGGGAACAACAGCAATTAAGAGGTGGTTCCATGCTCCTCACAACCTCCCAATCAGAGACCTTGCTGCCGGATGCAGTTTACAGTCATACCCAGGACCGGACTGAGAAGGTTGAATCAATCAATGGATAAGAGAGAGAAAAGCAGAGTCCCATTATATCAGCTTCTAATGAGAACTGATAAATTTCAAAGTTTAACTCCTAAGCTAAATATTTTTAAAATAATTAAAAATGATTTTTAAATATATCTTTTTATTAATTGAATACAACTGTGTAACTTTTATGTGAAAAACGTACTTTCTCAATTTGCTTTAAGCATTTTGGAATATTACTTTGTGTTCGATGATTTAATATGAATATTTTCTCTTTTGACAATTCATCGAAACTACGAACCTTTATATTTGATTCCTTGTCCTGAAAGAAGCTACTGGAACTTCAAGTGTGTAAATTTGTAAATAAATTCTTTACCTTGTTTCGTTAAAAATAACACGTGTTTCATCATCATTATCCCTCCAATCAAGATAAGAAGAGCGAGATAAGAGTACACACCAACAATCCGAATGTTGAGTTGCAATTATATTATGAAGCTCATGTACATACACTACCGGCCATAATTATTAGGCCACCCAATGTTTAAAAAAATGATGTATTTCATATTATTTTTTTAGTATTTATTGCCAAGTGAATAATTGTAAATGGAAATAGACTGGTTATTTTGTTAATCAGTCAGTTAAGTGCCATACGTGATACACGCTTGGGCGATCATGTCTCGAAAGAGACATGACTAACTGGACAGATGATTATCCCGCAGTAGGTTGCCATTGCTTTCTGCGGTAGACTGGTTGCCGACCAAGGCTATAGAACCCAATCTGTCCTATTATTTAACCCATAACTGGAGGGAAGAGACGGATTAAATACCTTTCCGAAGGGTATTTGCGCGTAAGTGAATGCAAGGAATTCAGCTGGAATTCGAACTTGGCTCCTCGATTTCTCGTTCCGAGCCGATATCCAATGCACCACAACGCACATAATAGGATGTGCGTGGTGTATCGCGCATGGCACTTAACTGACTGACTGATTTTGTTAATATTGCACAGTAACATGTGAATCAAATGAATTTATAAATTATAAATATTTAATAATTACCTATATTGCAGTTTCATCAATAAAAGAATAAATAAAATTTAGGGTGATTCGGACGAGTTCATCTTTGCTTCCTTGCCTTGTAAAATTTTGCAAAGTAATAATAACAAAAGAACCATTCTATTTTTATTTGGCAATAAATTCTAAAAATAGTATGAAATACATAAATAAAATTCTTTTAAAAACTGGGGTTGCCTAATAATGGCAGGTAGTGTAGATGACACTCAGTCAAATAAAGCCTAAAATATACCATGTACATGCATCACAGCCAAATTTGCATGATCTAGGGATAGCTTTTGATACAAGCGGCACATGCCTTGAACTCGAATGAAACGCCGTCAGTGTGTAGGCATGAAACTGAAACGTGCTTAATAGGATGGCGATCTTTTGCATCTGGAAAGTTTCTATTAGTTAATAATAATTAGTTACGAAGAGGAATTAATCAACCAGCTTAGCATAACTCTTATGAACGCTTTCTTCTCTTGTCATTCACTTGATTCACCCGGGATGGGAAGTTAGTAATTTGATTCATAACCATCCACATGCGTTTTAAGGGTCTACCGGTCGGTAGATTCTGAATATTTTTTCAGAATATACACCGTAAGATGTTTGTCGAAATTAGTTGTTTGTAGTAAAATGTCCTGCAAGCTCCGTTGATGTCACATTATTGTGTTTGACTGTTTCCATTGAATCTTTTATTTAATTTTTCCGTTGTGGGGTCCGCATAAATCAAGTCATTTTTGTACATTGGGCGGCGTATAAATAGTTGTCAGTACAATTACCACCCTCTGTAGAAATCATAATGTTTCTTTTTGAATTTGTCAGAGAATTAACTTGACTCGTTTATTTATTTATTTTATGTATTTATTTATTTATTTTTGAAATATTACATTTCAGGTGGCACAAGTTCATATGGGGGCGGAGAAAGGTTGGTCGTCACTGACTATCCTTTTACCTAGTTAATCTGGTCAACGACCCATTCATTTTCATTACAATTTACTTATACACCCAAAGAACTTATTCATTGCCATTCTATCCAACACATATCATAATACCACATATTCACAGAGATCCTAAAACACACAACATGAAAATATATACAATTGTTTGTTGTTGTTTGTTTGTTTTTCTTAATATAAAATGTATAAAATTATGACATGGAATGATGGAGAAAGGGGGGGGGTACACAATAACGAAAATAAAATACAACAAAACATTCAAAATAAACTTAAGTCAGTAGGGCCCGTTTACTCTACAGAAAAATAAGGGAGTCCACTGTATTCTTGCCAAATAACATCACAGAGTAGTTGCTTATATTATTTGCTTGACAAATCGACTAATATGAATTCTCTTATAGACACGAAAGCACAGGTCAGTGTAATTCCAGTCACGTCTAGTATGCAAAAGCAAAATGCCTCAAGTTCAGCGTATAAACCGCAGGCAGCAAATGGTTTGGTTAAAAACTATGTATGCTGAAAAAATACTTAGGTTGGATCTTGGTTTGAGGCGAGAGTTCAATTGGGCATTTATAGTAGCAGACATTAAAATACTTATTATTTTTGAGCCTACTTTCTCACTACGAATTATCCGTGAATTTGGAAAAAAAAAAAAAAGACCTTGTCTGATAACAAAACAGAGTTGAAAGTTTCGGGCAGTCACACTGCATACCTCACCACGGGAAATGCTGCTGCACTTACCCCGAAAAGCAAATTCAACTTACATTCTTCGCCAACATCCGGACACAATCCGTCCTACAGTTGTTAAGCACACGACGACTAATCACATTCAGACAAGGGGACAGCCTTCTTATATGGCACTGCATATAGACTTACGACCAGATACATTTTTGCCGGACAAAAGGAAAGTCCGAAGACAAACTTCTGTTTTCGCATTTATTGATGATTTGCTGATAGCCAAGTAGAACAAATGAGAGAATTCCGTACGCCTGCAAAACGTGTTTGAAAGACCGACAGAGTACGGATAGGATTAGGAGTTAATTCAGAAAAATGCCTAATTGGAGTCCGACAATTAAACTTTTTAGTACATCTATTATTACACAGGATGAAGTCACACCTGTTCTAGAGAAAGTTAACGCTATTTTCGATTTTTTACAGAAATCACATTCCTAATTGTTCAGACATTTTTATTACAACTCACCTCTTTAAAACAAAAGAAATATCAAATTAGATGACGAAAAGACTCAACCCATGAAAAATGCAAAAATGCTTTCATTACTGAATTACTTTGCTGCGAGAGACGAAAAGTTGTCTCCTCTAGACTAACCTTGTAAGAACATATTTTGGTGACCCCGACGACAGAAAGAAAAAAAGAGAAACATAATTTAATAGCCACCACACACACACACACACACACACACACACACACACACACACACACACACAAATGGAACGAGAACACCACAAGACGGCTCTCCAACAAATAACCATCAAAATACTGGAATTCATGCAGACTAATGTAGAGGACGAAGCGTCCGTTACTAATTTAGGTTTACGAGTCGACTCGGCGTAACTGGGGTCGTGAAATAAAACAGGCAATAAGAAAGACGAGTAGGCGAAAGTAACAAGAAAAACAATATATTAACAAAGGTTACATAGGGTTGACAGCATGCATAAAATTAAGGAAAGAAAAGTTCTTTCCCTGGTGAGAAATAAAAATTTGCGCCCCTAATTGCTACCCGCAATTAGTGCGCGTGTGTTTGTGTGAGTTAGGGAAACATGTTTGCTCTTTCCCGGGACAAAATCCTAACTAGCGTACCACGTGACGTTCCCCGCTTTTATTGGCATCGTTTACGCGGGAACTAAGTTATCACGTGAACGTTGAGTGACCATGTGTGTGAGTGTCAATGTATCAAGCCCCACACTAACATTACCACTTGGTTTACAATAAATAAATCCCAATTTTATTTAAAAAATATAGCATCTCAAGCCACAAAATTTTACAATATCATTGCATCGCTACCGGCGGAAATAGTAGCTAAGATTCCTGGCAGCGTTTTAAGTACGCAAAAAAATTATGAAGAAGTAAAATAGCTACCTTTAAATCACTGAAAAACAGCATAGTATGAATAAAAAAGGCCCCAAACTTAATAAAAAACGAACTTTTTCCATCAAAATGTTTACATTATTATTAAAAGGAAAGATCAAAAAAATTTTAATTGTTTTTTAAAAAATTTAATCCCTTCTAAAACGTTCAAAATTTTGGTAAAAAAATCTTGTTTTCATTTTAGTTAGCGGGTAAACAAATCGTTACGAGAGTTTACAATGAAAATGTAATACTACATAATTCGGCTTTTTTTCTGGTGACTAACACATTAATTTGAAAATTCTTGCAATAATCAAATAATTGTCGGATTTTAATGAAACTTTCAGAACTTATTCATAAATGAATGAAATTACTTTTGAAATTATTATTTTAAAAAATCTTGGTAAAAATATTACGTTTTTTACATCTTTTACCCTCCTCCACTTAGATCCATCCAATTTTAAGAAATTATATTCTGTTGCGATAATTGGTTTTATTAAACGCAGGACTCATTGGGAAATGTAAATCACCTATTATATATATATTTTTTTTTTGATAAAATTTTGCCTTTACTTCCGAAAATCTGCTCCCGATAATAAAATAAAAAATGCAATATAACAATGACATTATTTAATTTGATAAGCTTTTAATTGCTTAAATAAATAATATAAATTAAGGATATTATAGTCACTTATAGTCTGAAGAAAAACATTTTTTCGATTGATAATATGTTTTCATATTTTTTAAAATTATAATTTATAAAGTTTCAAAAATATTTTAAAAATACTTAGATTTGTTGAAGTTGGTTTAAAAACTTATTAAGCGAAGATTATGTTTACTAATAAAAAATTAAAACGTTTAATACAAATCGTTGTGCCTTCCTATTTTTAAAATAATTAAAAAAGATTTTCGTGTGTATTTGAAGTTTTTTTTTTTTTTTGCATGGTAATTTCTATGTGTAAATTAGGTCATGTGTTTCAGAGTTTCTTCCTTTTACAGGAAAAAATGTACCATTATGTCACTTGTGAACGCCATACACGAATCTTATCTATCTGTCAAACCTGTCAACACATACGGTGGAAAGGTCAGAAAGTTGAACTCTGTGTTAAAGAAATAGTTTTATACTAAATTTCAAGCTATGTAATACTTGTGTAAATCAGATTAATCTAACATTAAATTTGCTAATTTTCCAAAAATCGTGTGTCATAGATGTATATTTTGTTTTTGCAAAGTTTTAAAACCGAGAATTAACTTTTGTTTACAAATGTGTTGATCGCTTTAAAATGGATAATAAAACTGAAAGATTAAAAAAAAAATTGAAAAATTTTAGATTCCAATCAATATAATTTCTGTTTGAAATACACCAGACTATTTTGCTTACTGGAAATAGTAAATTTAATCATTTAGCTTTCAATTACTGAAATAAAACTTTCAAGAAAACTTTTTTAATTTTAAGAATTCAATTTAAAATTTCGATATCGAAACTTAGTGGAGGTAACTAATACAAGGCCCTACTAGAACAACCATGTGCAACTACATCCAGACAAAAACTGCAACAATAATACCGTATGGTCTCAAACCTCTCCAAAAGGGACAACTGCAGAAGATATGTATTTTACTAGGCATCCGTCTGTCAGGATTGACCATGAGTAGCATTCTAGTTGTCTGGTTGGCTGGAGTATCGACGCCTGTGACTGTAGAAGCCGATGTGGGAGTGACAGTCTCTGTTGCAGAGGCTGCGTTTATGTTTTGTTTCTGGTCTGTCAGAGTCATGCCATTAACAGGAAATATACACGTATGTAATAGCATTATTTTTACACGAAATGACTTAGAATTGCAATAATTTTTTTTTAATCATATCACCCCGAGCCGGAAACCACATCCTAAACAGGAAACAAGGGATGGGCCTCTTCACCCGTTCAATAGACGTGGGTGGAGTGTGAACCGGGCGATAGTTTAGTCTATCTACTCCAATTGAAAAAAAAAATAATAAGAGTAAAAGATTGGAAAAGAGTAAAAGATTTGAAAAGAGAAAGCCGGAAACCACATCCTAAACAGGAAACAAGGGATGAGCCTCTTCACCCGTTCAATAGACGTGGGTGGAGTGTAAACCGGGCGATATTTTAGTCTATCTACTCCAATTGAAAAAAAACTTGGGAAAGGTATTAATCCATTAATTCTTCCCCCAGGTATGGATCAGATTATTGCCACTGGGTGTTGACCTCAATGTCCACTATTATATTTACATATACACTCCCCATTATATTGAGTATTTTAGCCTGTAAATATACCATATGATATATATATATATATATATATATATATATATATATATATATATGTATCCAAGTATAGAGTAGGTATGACCGGAATAAAATTCCGTAGCCGACAAGCACTATTCTTAAAAGAAGTGCTCAATACAAAGAGTGAATAATATTTATTTAGAATTCATAACAAATATGTTATATCACTATAAAAGTAGCTATTTTGTTTCGACACTACATGTGCCTTATTAAGTGATGATGTTGATTTCAATTTGAAGAGTTTTAAGAAGGTTCAAAACTGGCCAAACTCCCGCAATCAGGGAGATATTGTTAGATAGTCTGTGGTGACCACCAATCTAAATACAAGTAATTTTTAAATTTTACAAACATAAGGACAGACCCTAAAAATAATTTACTGGGGCATTAATGTTAATATTCAATTAAAATTATATATATATATATATAATCATGTTACCCCA
This sequence comes from Ascarosepion bandense, assembly GCA_037127315.1. Lineage (NCBI taxonomy): Eukaryota > Metazoa > Mollusca > Cephalopoda > Sepiida > Sepiidae > Ascarosepion > Ascarosepion bandense. The sequence goes on from JBBBDQ010031453.1 coordinate 80,380, forward strand.
AGCAAGGCATTTTACTGCCACTGTTGTGCAGGAGGTCACATAGGAGGAAAACTATGAAAAAGAGTGATAGGTTATAGGGGCATCAGGAAGTGGGTAAGAGAAGGATGAGAATACTGATGAGAGTGGAGTGGATGAAGAAAAGAACATAAGAGAGAGAGAGGATGCAAGTTAATGAGACAGGAGATGACTATTGACTTTACATTTAAATTCTTGGAGATTGTAGCTGTCGGGGAAGCAAGTAAACAGAAGGGAATTCCACAGGCAGGAAGTGTGAGAAAAGAAGCTGCTGGAGTAGAATTTGCATTTACATTTAATTGGTTTCACAGCAAAAAAGGGTGGGACCTAGTTATATCTTTAGAAAGCTTCTTGATAGTTTTGATGACATCTGATATGGCAAACTTGAGGCATAAAACAATCAAATTTAGTTTAAAAATTAAGTTTTGATGTGAAAAGTGATACATTGAAATGAATATTAAAAAAAGATTCTTAACATTTACAACGGAATTGACAAGCAAATCTGTTGTCGAATAAAATTCGCAGCATTACCTGATTTTTATAAAAGTACTTCAACATCAGCTGCAGACCAACCACAGTTTTAACATTTTTGTAGATACTGATAATGAATGACAACTTCTTAACAAGTCAATGTCAATGATCAGTGAATCATCAAACAAGTGTTTAACAACAGTAAAAACAAAATTAGTGAATTTCCATCACTAGCGGCCTGAATGTACTGAATATCAGTAATTACTGATAGCAGAAACTATGCTATTGGTACAGCCCTTCATCAAGTAGTAGAAGGAATGCCGATCCCAACAGGTTTCTTCTCGAAGAAGCTGACGCAAACTCAAATGAGGTATTCAACTTTTGATAAGGAACTTTTTGCAGCTTATTCGGCTACGTTTTATTTCAAGTACGTTATTGAAAGTAAACACGTTCTACTTTTAACTGACCATAGGCCTTTATCTGTCGCATTCTGTAGCCTAAATCCTGCTAAGTCAAGCAGACAGACAGCAGCAGCAATTAGCAATTCTAGCTGAATATATTGCAGACATAGGCCACATAAAGGGATACCTACCCTAGCAGTTACGACGGATTTGTTTAACTTGACAGCTATAGCGGCTGAACAACTTAAGGACCCTGAAATTAAAAATAAGTTCTGACTTAAAAAAAATTCAACTTTAGCACTGGAAATAATAGTTCCATATATTGTGATATATACCTGGTGAATTACGAAAATCTATTTTCGATACTATTCACGCAATATCACACTCTGGAAGTAAAACGTCGTGTAAAATTATCAAAACAAGATTTTTTGGCAGTTTATGGACAAAACAATAAAAGACATGTGCAAAACTCAGAGACATACCAAATCTGCTATTCAGCCTATTGAATTACTGACTATGCGCTTCAATACGGTACATTTAGATTTAATCGGTCCTGTCCCTGTGACTAGAAGACGTCATGACACACATAGACGCTAGTTACAGAAACGTATTAACTTGTATTGACCGCACTACTAAATGGATAGAAGAAGAACCACTACCAGATATCACAGCTCGATTTGTTGCCAAAGCATTTATTCATACGTGCATCACACGATGGGGTGTTCCTCTTCATGTAATAACTAATTGTGGTACCCAGTTTGAGAACAAATTATTTTCGGAAATAGACTCAATAGTTGGATTCTATAGATTGCGCAAAACTAGTTACCATCCGTAAATTAACGAAATAGTCGAACGTGCTCATAGAACAATGAAGACGGCAATAAGGACTAGGAAGGAATCATGGCTTGACACCTCCCAATGATATTAATGGGTATACGTGCCGCATCTAATTCTTTTAATACTTCACCATTCTTTGCAGTTACAGGCTCTCATATAATGATTCCTCAGTTGCTAGTTGACGATACTAACAATGACATAGATAATCAGAAGTTTGCTAAGGAATTGCAACGTACCTTAAACCCCTTACAGCCATCAGAAAAAGACTATAGGTCTGTAAATATATCATGTTAATACATCCCAGACAAGCTTAAAACATGTAAAAGAGTATGGTTAAGAGTAGACAGAGTTCGCAAATCTTTGGAAGTACCTTACACCGATCCCTTCCAAGTGATACGTAGAATTGATCATTTTTTGTGATTAAAACAAACGATGAGATGCAAACAACGGTATCAATATATAGGTCAAAACTATACATTGAACCTAAACCTAATAAGCAAGTAATAAGTAAAAAGCAACCTCATAGCGACAAATTAATAATGAATACAGTACAGGATGAAAATTGATTAACTACGTACATTTTCTCTTTGAACATTTAACTTCTACAAATTCATGTTATTCACTTTTGCTAATAAAATTCTACTCTAACATAAAAAAACAACAAAAAAGAAGCACGCATCCTGTTAATCCTGACAACACATTTTCCCTTGAACATTTATCCACTTAATAATTTCACACTCTACAAAATTGGATGTTATTTCTCTTGTCAAAATAAATTCAATATTTATATACACAAATGAGAGAACTTTTTGTCGACAAGAACTACTTGCAATATCGCTATCTCCCAGCCATCTCACAGTATTTTTTTAAAACTTCTCACTGCTTCATTAGCAACCTCGCAAAGACCACGCAAACGAATTCTCATCTCTACATATTTGATAACCCCGCAAATAACACGCAAACGAATTCTGATAACTATCCAATGCAAAGAAACACACAAATTAACCTTCTGCTCACAAGATGTTGACCACGACATGAAACTCTCAAGCATCACAACATAAACTGTCGACTCATCGTTTACAAGAAAGAAAGAAAGAAAGAAAGAAAGAAAGAAAGGCAGAGCTCCACACGTTTGAATAAATCCTATTGTCGAATTGATACAAAATCAACCTCTAATGACAACTGAAATATTTCAACTAACTCTCAACTTCGCAGCTAAGTACCTCAAAATATATCCGTTTTATCTAATATTGAATACAGTTGTATAACTTCATATGAAACCAACTCTGTCAAATTGTTTTACGCTTTTGAATACTATTTCATGTCCGACCATTGAATATACACATTTTCTTTCCTGACTATTCATCGAATTTCAAGAGTCCCATGCGTTTGAATAATTCCAATTTCAAATTATACGCCGATACATTATCAACCTTTCATGAGAACAGCGGAATTTCAACGAACTCTACTCAACATTGAAACTACGAACAATTTTAATGTTTGAATACTTTTCTATATTAAAAGCTGTTGATAACGTCTGATGCTTAAATTTCTAATGAAATTCTTTATTTTGTTTTGTCTTGTATGTTATTTTCCTCGTTATCCTTGTTTTGTCTTGTATGTTATTTTCCTCGTTATTCTTACGCTATTTTAATAATGTGACCTTCGATATGAGAAGAGACTAAATATACATACTCTTATGGCTTTTACACAGAACGTTTAACGACGAAATGAACAACAGTTACGGAAACCCATTTCAACCTATGATGACAAAACAGCAAAACAAAACGAAAATTGATATTTGGAAAAACGAAAATAGATACCATTACAACTCATTCAAGACAGATTTCGTCAAATGGAAGGGAAGTGAAGTGGTGGGTAGGGAATTAAAAATTAAAAATAAACCTCTTCTCTTCTTAACTTTTGCAAAAATTCACAATTACGTGGGAAATCCACATTTTGACAAATAGAAAAAGGGTTGAATCCGTACTGAAAGAAAAAGACGAAGCCAGATTTCGCGATCCAATGTTAAATTAAGTTTCTAACCAATGAAAGGAAGCGAAACTGAGAGAAAAGTTAACAAGCCTATGTTAAAATTGTCTTTGGCTATAAAAACAGAAAGAACGTCGAAGCAGTCAGTCAGATGGGAGCAGAAATTAGAGACGACAGGCTATGATGTGACAAAAGAACATTCTTTCCCCTTCTTCACTTGTGTTAGTTTCCTTTGCCTTTTCTTTCTTGCAGTCAACAAAGAAGAAGAAAACAACAAAAAGAAGATACTTCAACTGCCTCCTAAAAATTAACGTCCGATAGTACAACTTTCTTTATTGCTTCACCTTCCTTTTTACTTTCTCGCCGAACATAAAAAAAGAGAAAGGAACACAGACTTTTTAGTAACCTGTTAATCTTTCTACATACACACATTCTGCTACTGACAACTATAAGCTCTGGATTCATTTAACTCCTTACTGTTATTTCTCTTGGAACTTTTAACTACGTACTACACTTTCTTATTGAACATTTAACTCTTAAAAATTGATTAACTACGTACATTTTCTTGTTGAACATTTAACTTCTACAAATTCATGTTATTCAGTTCTGTTAATAAAATTCCACTTATTTTACCAATTAAACACTTTTATTCTTCCATCTTCACCTTCCGATGATTCTAATAAATCCTAAGTTGTAGGGAGTTCGGTTATGTTTGACACAAGGCCAACTTAATAAACATTTCCCCATCTCCCTACTACATTATACTTTTCTTTTCTTTTTTTCTTTTTTTTTTTCTTTTTTTTTTAAGTACATACTTATAGTTTCATGATTGTCTTAGTCCGGACAACACCGGAATAACTTATAAGCAGTAACGTATGAAAGATATGTGTTTTCTTTTACTTTTTTTTTTTTTTTTGCACTTACCTTAAATTCAATTCAGTGAAATTAGCCTGATAAATGCAAATTTTGAAAACGAAAAAAATATTTTATTCCATTAATTTATATCATTTTTAATGTTTATAACCGAACGTCTTCCGATACTAGGAATGATCAAGGTTGAGTCTCTTGAATTTATGATCTAAAACTACCTTACATTTCACATTATTAAAAAAACAGTAATTTCTAAAAAAAAAATAAAAGTAAAATGATATTTTTTTTATTTAAAAACAAAATCACGTTTGTGTCGTCGGCTGCTAATGAAAGTGAAGTGCGCATGCTCACTTTCTGACCCACATTAGTTGACGGAAGTAGATTATGCGCAGGCGCATCGCTGTTTGGTGGTCAAGCACGCTATTATGGCGGCGTGAGTCTATTGCTTTCTGCACCATCGCGACTTTGAAGTCCGAGGTTATCACCATCTTTCAAATGAATGTCATCAACCTATTCCTCGACGGCAGCTCTTGACATTCGTAGAAAAAACCGAAAAACTCTCTGAAAAAAAAGTTGTTTCTGTTTATCCTCGATGTGTTAACAGCTGACCACCGGGGAAGCCTACGACGATTCGAGTTTTGTTGTTTATCTTTTTTTGCTGACCACCAAAAATGCCCGCCACTTGCTGTGTGATCGGTTGTAATAATCGACATTCTTCCAGCAAAAAACTTAGGTAAATCTGCTCCTAAATCTTTATCATTTTTATTCGGTAACAGAAAATGTTTTTTGTTAAGAGGTATTTTATGAAAATTAAACAGTTTTTTTAAGTAGAACGTTGATAATCAATCTGTTGATGACTTTTTTTTTTTTTTAGGGATGATGGTGGGGGGCTTCGAGATATATATATATATATATTAAAGATTTCAAAACAATATCCAATCTCGCTTTCTTTGAAGAATGAACAAATTCGTCCGTTCATTCCGACAATGAAACTGAAATTAGAATTGAAGAAAATCTTGTTTACGGAAAAAAAAACTATTTTTTGTTGAAAAGTGTACTCAGACTGTGTAAGTGGAAAGTTTTTTAATTTTTCAAATCCCTGGATTTAAAAGTTATTTGTAAATTTTATATATCACTGAATAAATGCATCATTTTTTAGTTTGTTCCCCCCCCCCAATTTCCATCAATCTTTGCAACATTTTACTTTCCTTAAATGTCTGTTATATTGAAATGATTATTCTTTATCGTTTTTATTGATACTTTTTTTTTTTGTAAAAGTTTTTTCTTCACTCTCTCTATTGAAACAATGACATTCTTCGTAATTGACGAAAATACAATATTTTTATCCATTTTTTTCTTTTCTTTTTTTTATTAATTATTATTCTTTATTTATTTCTAATTTGGTTTCGCTACTCAAAATAAAATTATTAAAAAATAGATTTCTTTAAAGTTTGAATTTCATTTTGGTTTTTCCTACATATTTTCTTTTCGTTTAATAATTTCTTTCTTTTAAGTTTCGTTTTGTCATCTTTGTAAAATATTTTTCTCAAGTTATTTGTTAAAAAAATTCCTAAATTAAACAGCTTGAATAGATTTTTTTAAAAGTTTGTTTTTCTTTTGATTTTCGCTGGGAAAGAAGAAATAACAAAAATACCAACAAAAAGAGAAACGAATTACAAAATAAAGATGGAGTAATTTTAGATTGGATTTTTAAACTTTTTTGTCTTCATCGTTTTTATAATCACTTCAAATCAAATTTAAAATTTTATAAGCTTCTTTCGGTTTGACAAAAAATCGCAATGTTTATTTACTTCTCTGCTCAGGTTACTAATTTAAAAGGATAATTTTACGGTGAATAAAACCTGTTTCTTAAAAAATATAGATTTCTATTAACTTCATCTTAGTTTTTTTTAAAAATGCTTACGTAATATTTTGTCAAAAATATCTTTCCTTAAACAGAAAAAAATGACTAGATTATTGTGATTGTATCTGTTCATTAAATTTTTTATGCTTGTAGTACTTTAAAGCACAAAAAGGAAATGAATGTATTCATTTATTTTACATTTTGCACAAATATTTTTTAATTTTTATTTTTTTCATTTAGATACCTCTACTAATTTAAAAACACCCTTTCCAAAAATTTGCTCTGAATCATAAGAAATTCAAAACTAAAGTTGAGACATTATTTAGTTAGAAAAGCTTTTAAATTGCTTTTAAAAATATTAAGGGCAGTATTATTGTGTTAAGGAAAATAATTTGTTGAACAATGAATTTTTACAAGAATTGTTTTTCTTTTTCTTTTTTTTTTTTAGTTAGAATAATTTATTAAATTTTAAATCTAAAATTCTATATGAATTTCACACTTTGAGTAAAAACGGTATTTACTAATCATAATTTGAAAAGCTTAGTACAATTCATCAAACACCAATATTTTTAAAAGAATTTTGAATTTGTTTGATATTTGTATAAACATGCTGATTTTTGTAGATATGATGATCATTATCAGAAAATAACAATAACTATAGTAAATTTAAAGCAAAAGTATCTAAAATTCAGTAAGATACTTGATTACAGAAAATATTTTTCCTATCTTTTTAAGATTACTGACTACTTAAAAATTATATAAAAAGCTGCTTGCATTTATATCCTTCAATGTTTTTTACAAATAAAGCCCCTATAGAACATTAGGTAAATATCCATCATCAAGCTGTCAACATTTCAACTGCTGAAATAAACAGCTACCTCCATATTAAAAAAAAGAAGAAAAAAAGGCATTTCTGCAATATTTCAAATTTAAATAATATTTGTTTCAAATCAGATTATTTGTACTTTCAATCAGCTAATTGTCTTCAAAGTTTCAGAAAAATATATTTTATTAGTGGAAGATTTTTCAGCAAAAAGAATTATGTTGCAATGATAGACAGCTCAAAATTACACTAATCAGCTATTTCAGCAAATAAAACAACTCTTTGCAATAAATTTAAATTAGTTTTGAAATACAGCAAAGTACTTTGCTTATTGGAAATATTAAATTTAATCAATTAGCTTGAAAGTAAAACTAAAATAAAAGCTTGAAAAAAGATTTTTCATTTTCTAAAAATCATTTCAACATTAGGTATTACATTTTCTGTGGAGGCACCTAATTAAAATTAATGGGGATTTGATTACTTTATGATTGGAAATGTTCTTTTATAGAATTCTTCACCATAAATGTGGTGGATTGAAAAAATATTATAACAATGACGTAACAAAAAGGAGCTAACCAGTTATAATTCTTGCTCTACAAAGCCAGTCTATGAGAAAAATCTGTGCACAACAACTAAGAAAAGTGGGAGGAAGAGAAATAATTACTACCAGGGAATCAGCAGTATAAATTACATTTACAGCCATTCCTTCTGCTTACAGGTAGAAGGCTGCTTTGACTTTATATAAATGATCTCAAGAATTCTTAGTAATCAGATTGTTCTTTGCTGATTATAGTGAAAAACTCCCTGGAGAAGGACAAAGTATCAATCAGATTATTGCTCTGCAATAGTAAAAATATTTTCAAATTTACAATTTACCTTTGACAGATCTGTGTCAGTACATGCTGAGAAGTTCTGACTTATGTGATTATTGAAAACTGAACTAACCTGATAGGAGCAGAACATCTTTGTAGATGGAAGTGAAAACACGCATTAAATTGGAAAAAAATCACTATTCCTAGATTGCTCTATTTAGCATCATATTTTGAACACACTTTATTTTTGCATAAATAAATATATATAATTTAAAATCTACGACCTGTAATAATTTTAAAATTTAAAACAACAATTAAAAAAAAGGTTGAGGCTAGATCTACCTCCTTTAGATATGAAAAGACTTGCATCAGAAATTAAATATAATTGAAAAATAACCTGAATGCAAAATAATTTATTTCATCCCTATTATAACAGTTATTTAATCCTCATGAAAACAGTGGATTTATTTATTGGTTTTCCAAAGTCAGGACATGCTTCATTTTACTTTTCCAATGATTTTGTATTTTTTTTTTAAAAAAGGATGCAGTCTCAAGAGGAATATGTACTCAAAACATGAGGCTAGTTATATTGGGAAATTTTCAGGTCCTGAAGGCTTTCCCTCTTCAAATTTATCTAAAATAACATTATTTCTGTGCAAATGTATATGCTGAACTCAAATCTACAATTAGTTATTAAAGAAACCTACCTTTTTTGGTCTGAACGTCCATAAAAAAACAAACTATATCTTGCACTTTTTATCTCCCATAACTCTCATGAAGTCACGTAATTAACTGCAGAATGACTTCCTACGTAGGCAATAAATTTTGGCCGATTTACTTCTTTTACTGAAACTTCCATCGATTTACTTCCTGTAATGAAAGTAATACGCATAGAAATACAATAGCAAATTACTTTCATTACAGAAAGTAAATAGGTGGAAGTTTCAGTAAAGGAAGTAAATCGGCTGAAAATAGACCGAAATTTGTTGTCCGAAAGACATTCAGCAGTTAATTACATGACTGCGTTAGAGTTACGGGAGACAGAATGTAGTTCGATTCTTTTTTTTTTTTTTTTCTGGACATTCAGATCAAAAAAGATAGGTTTCTTCAATAACTAATTGTTGATTTGAGTTCAGCATATATATTCACACAGAAATAATGCTATTTTGGATAAATTTGAAGGTGGGGGGGAAGTTTTCAGGGCCTAAAACGAAAATTTACCGTTATGTTTATAAATTCAGTCTTATTGTTCAGAGATGTAAAGTAATCTAAGGAAGGTAATTTTGTATTCAGCACGTACAATGGAAAATAAATATTATATGGAAACAGGTTTTCAGCTCTACACTCTTATCCTCCAACCACCATCATAAAAAATTTTTCTTTTTAGCATTTAATGGGATAGTTTGGTTGATAGTTACTTTCAACACCAACTAGACTCTCTCTCTCTCTTTCTCTCTCTCACATGCACACAAAATGGTGCTCTTATGGGTTTTGCTTCACCAACCTAGCAAGATGATATCCCACCAAAATTAAATCTTATTTTTTCTTAACAATGCACTCTAGGTGTATTTTTTTTCTCTCTTTCTCTCTGGGATAAAGATTTCCTTAAAGTCAATGTCTTTTCTGATGCTTAGTTGTTTAAGAAACACCATTTTAGCTTAGAGGATATTTTTCCCTGAAATCAGTCGAAGCTTTTGGGTTGTCCTGTGAGTTAAAACAGCAGTTTGCCAATTATACTCAACTTTACTGAATTTTTTCCGGTTTAATCTCCTAAGAACTTTGAACCCAATTTCACTTCTTGAACTTAACCATTTTGTTGCCTTTTAAGGACAGTGAAAGCATTTTATCCCCCATTTTTCTCAGTTGTTTGTCACTAACCCGAGGCCCATAACCAACCAACCAACCACTGTTGAATTTATCCAGGGATCTACTGGTACATTCCCTCAAGTGGAGGTGCAGCTCATCAGCCAATTCTTAATTGTATCTGTAATATTACATCTGATTTACTGTTGGTATCAAAAGGTTTTCCTTTGCTAATTCTGACTATATTCATCTTGTAACTAACACATGGAGAAACACTCAATATTGGAATGTGATCCTCAAATAAGATCTTTTTTTTTTCTGGTTTGAATAAAAAGAATGGCAATATCAGAGTTGTGCTGAATTTATTAATGTCACAAGTTAGTGCAAGGGGATCATTGAAATGTTTGCTGTACCAGTTGCTTTCTTTTCACTCTTTTAATTTTTTAAAACTTTAGGCCAAATAAATAATTTCAAACTTTCTCAAAATTTGTAGGAAACATGTTAATTTTTTTTGCTTTAGTTGATGTGATTCCTGACTGCAGGATTTGCTCTAATTTTTTTGTAAACAAATTTCCTAAGCGACAAATATCTGCAGCAATTGTTGCAGTTGTTAAATTGTACTTAAAGTTTATTTAAAAAATATACATTTTTTGCATTTTTAGGATTTGTTTGGTTATACAAATTGTTAACTGAAACTTTGTCAAAGATCATTTTATTAAGTTTATTTAAAAATTAAAAGGACAAAAATACTTGCTAAATATTTTGAAAACTTTTTCCTTCAAGTGCTTTTCTGTTCAATGTGTCTTACATTCTGTAATCAGGGGCTTCTAGCTTCTCAAATCAGAAAGTGGCAATAAAAGAGCAGTCATGTTTAATGTGCATGGAAATCAAAATCACTATAAAATGACATTCTGTAAAATACCATAGTTTCAGAGACCTTAATCCAAGGTTAGTGAATTTCAGTACATCAAAAATCTGGAAATAGCAGTTTGTTTGTTTTTTTCTATTGAAAATAATGTGAACTATGAAAATGTGGATAGCATTTCAGATGGATTAAATATTAAAAGAAGTTATTTTTAAATTCCATTACATATTATTGCATTATTAAAATGAATGCAATTTTTTTATGATAATTATGAATTGTAGTCAGTAACTATATCTTTCATGAAAAAACAGCACTTTTATTAATTTTTCAGTATTTTACATGAAACAAATTCCTTGTAGAAAAAAATGTTCTTTGTCTTTTTACTTTCCATTATCCAGAGTTAGTCAAATAATTGATAGTGAAATATTGCTTATTATATATGTAAGTAATCCAACAGTTTATTGAATGGTGTAGCATTTTCCCTATACAATACTGATTAATAGATCTGTGGTTAGTAAGGTAACTTGAAACCATCATTGATTAGTGTAGAGATGTTTCTGTTAGATTCTCAGCAGGACCTGACCTATTGCTGCCACTTCAATCTGATTTTGTCCACTTTGACAAAATAGTTATGTTTTGTTTGATTTCATTTTATGAATTTATACTATTCTTTCTTATTCATTAATTAATTAACTATTCTTGGAAAACTATTTGCAAAACTGATTTTTCTGAAGAAATCTCATTGTTTTTCCCTCTTGATTCTTTTCACATTTATAATATTGAAGAAATACATTGATCACCATTCATTTTATTTGTTTGACTGAAAAATTAACAGATATTCTCAACGTCTATTAATTTTTTAGGTTTTACCGAATTCCAAGAGGCAAAGATCAACGCTGTAAATTCATCAAAGCTATTGCCCGCCACAGTAGTTGGGAACCAAACAACAGCACTCGAATTTGTTCAATTCATTTTGAATCTGGTTCAATCAGTAAAAACAAGTATGATGTTGATTACGCCCCAACACTCTACATGGACATTAGCAAAGAGGGTGAGAAGGACAGGAAGATTTCCCTGCACGAGTGTCCAGTCTCTGTACAAACAAATGAAACTGAATTTCGGGACCATATCACCAAAGTAAGTCCTTTATGACATCCATTTTCATCAGATTCAACTTTTTTTGTTCCTCCAACGTTTTTTGCTTTCAATATTTCAGGAATTTGTGAAGTGCCATCATTTATTTTGTCTTTAATGAATTTTCTGTTTCAAAAGGCTAATAAGTAAAAAAAATAATATCCAATTTTAATCAAAAATTACAATTTTTATTTTGAAAAGAATTTTTAGAAAATTTTAAAATTTACTTGCAAATAAATTAGTTTAAAAAAAACAAAAAAAACCATCACAAGGTGGAAAATTTCACGTAGCTTGTAGAGAAAAAAATGATGTTTTCAGCAAATACATTGTATGTGCTTACATGTATAGATGCTTATTTTGTTTAGCAATATTGCATTTTTATATAAGGACATACATCACAAAATATTTGATATTTTCCAATATCACTGAATGCTTTTCAATTGGAACTTGATGTTCTAACAGCGTCTCTTGACCACATTTTTTTAACCATTTTCAATCCTTTAAAATTAAAATCTGAAAAAACCAAAAAAAATTTTTTTTTAATTGTTTCACCCCAAGCAAGGCAGTACCACCACTGATGCGCAAGGGGCTACATAATAGAGTACAAATTTAAGCAGGAGAAGAGTGAAGAGAAAGCTAAACCAGTTACAGGGGGTGCCAGAAAGAACAAGAGAAGGATGGAAATATAGGTGTGATAACAGTTGCGAAGGTAGAGTGAGAAAAGAAAAGAACAATATACACGGGGTGAAGTAGAAAGGATGAGGGAAGGACTGGAGTCAACTTTATAAGAGATGGAAAGACGTTGCATTTAAATTCCTGGAGGTTGCAGCCGTCAGGAAAGCAAGTATATGGAAGGGAGTTCCATAGGCGGAAAGTGCTAGGAAATAAGCTGCTGGAGTAGAACTGTTGGCTTTATTTGGTAGATTTAACTGTAAAAGGGTAGGACTTTGTTGCCAGTCTGTTTGCTCGAGTAAATTCTTGTGGAGGAGGCACCAGTGACCTAAGTTCATCAGAGCAGAAGCCATAAAAATATGTGTAGAAGAGACAGGTAAGCCACATCCCACCAGTGAGAAAGTGGATGGAGTTAAGCTGCCATGTCTGGACCAATCACATTACAGATTCTCCTTTTTTGATCTTGTTTGAGATAAACAGCTGGGGTGCCTGACCAGATATGACAACAGTATTCTGTGCATGGTTGGATGGTTAATTTGTGAATGATGGATTCAGAGAACAAAAACTTCCTGGTTCGACACAGTGACCCAACCTTCCTGGCAGTGGATTTAGCTATTGATTCAATGTAATGGTTCCACTTGAGGTCTGAAGAGAGGGTGAGGCTGAGGAGGCGCAGTATATTGCTTTCAGGGAGACTTGCTTAGTCCATGCTTATGGTGGGCTAAGATGGTTGACAGGAGCTTCAGTTTAGAAGAATTGAAATTTACAAGCCGTTTCTTATCCCAGTCTACCACAGAGTGGAAGTCCTTCTGAAAATCAGCAGTGAGGTTATGTTTGTTTGCCTTGCCAGATTTCTTATTGATGCAGGATTAAATGGTGGTGTCATCTGTATAGATGCCTTGGGATTTGATCACATCAGGGAGATCATTTATGAAGATCAGAAAGAGTGTCTGGCCTAGGATAGAGCCCTGAGAGAACATCAGCATTCATGTGGTAGGAGGAGGAGGCATGCTTGTTCAAGATGACCTTTATTATGCGATTTGATAGGAAAGATTAAATCAAACCAAAAACCAAGCAATCATCCAGTGATACCATAACCCTGTAGCTTGTGTAGAAGGTCAGCGTGCCAGACCCTATCAAATGCTTTGGAGATATCCAGTGCAACAGCTCAAGCTTTGCCAGACTTATTGAGGGCCTGTACTCAGTGATGGGAAGTAAGATGCTGAACTATTTCAGCATTGATAATGGCCTTGAACACTTTTCCAAAACCTGGTAGGAGGCTGATAGGGTGATAATTGGATGGATCCAATGGTTCCCCTGAGTTTTTCGATACAGGAACCACAGGAGAGGACTTCCAGCAGGCAGAAAAACAGGAAGCCGAGTTTAGAGAGGACAGAGGAGAGTTCAGGGGCACATTTCTTCAAGAACTTTAAGGGCATATTAGGACAGTGAAGTGATTCAAAAATGTTGAAAAGAGAAATCATCAATTTCACTGCATCTTGTTAGTCAAAATGATAAGGGGATGGCAAAAGTATTTTAGAAATTTGATACATTTTTGTTTTTATTTAAATGTATATATTTTATGTAAAAATACATTTCGTTTCTACCAAAACAACTTTTGTTAGTCATCAATTTAACTGATTTTTGTCTTAAAGAAAATTTAATTAAAATGAAATCTTTTTTTGACGTGTGCATCTAAAACAGCAATTCTCTCCCTTGTATCAACTCAACAAAAATGATTTACTCTGTTCTTTAATAATTTCTGGTTTGATTTTAAAAAAATATAAAATAAAATGACGTGGTCTGCTCATCTATTAAGATAAACTTTTACATAGCATTGCTAAAGATAGTGTTTATAAGTTATTAAAATTGATAATATTCAACTAAAAGTGTGTACACACGGTGCGATAGGTAAATTGTCTCCATTTTATTTTTTTTATTTTATGCATGCACATTGTATTTAATTTTTTCAATTGCATAGTATAATAAGGTTAGTTGGGCAATGCCTGTTGAAAAAAAGCACCATGACGCAATTTACTCCATCAGAAATTTGGAAACAATATGCTGTACAGCTTGGCTTTTATGCCTGTAGGTATCTCCGGTCAAATCAATAACAAAACAGCATAGTATGAATAAAAAAAGGTCCCAAACTTAATAAAACAAACTTTTTCCTTCGAAATGTTTATATTATTATTAAGAGGAAAGATCAAAGTAATTTTTAAAAAATTTTTAATACCTTCTAACATTTTCAAAATTTTGTCAGAAAGTTTTGTTTTAATTTGAGTTAGCAGCTAAAGAAATGTTATGACTGTTTACAATGGAAACCTAATGATTGCATTAGCCACTTTTTTTCAGTGACAAATACGTTAATTTGGAAATTCTTGCAGAAATCAAATAATTGTCGAATTTTAATGAAACTTTCAGTACTCATTCTAAATGAATGAAATTATTTTTAAAATCATTATTTTTTAAAAATCTTGATAAAAAATATATTTTTTTTTTACCTCTGTTACACTCTCTCTCCCCCCCCCCCCCCATGTAAATCCATGAAATCTTAATAAATTTTAACCTGATGGTTAACTTTTGTTTTATTAGTTCAACGCAGGACTCATTGAGTAATATAAATCATCTATATTTTTTTATTTTAAGTTTGCAATCATTATCCAAAAACCTTCTCCGAAGAGTAAAATAAAAAAAATGCAATAAAACTCTGATATAATTTAATTTGATACACTTTTAATTGCTGGAATAAATAACTGAGGACATTATACTCTGAAGAGAAAATTTTTTTTGATTAATAATAAAATTTTAAAAAAATTATTTTATTTTCATTTTTTTTTATTATTATTATTATTATTAAATAATTTAATAATATATAAAATTTTAAAAATATTTTAAAAATCTTCAAAGAATTGATTGTGAGTAGACTTTTTAGTTAGGCAATATAATCATCATTTTTTATCTAAAATTGAAAAGTTTAATAAAAATCGTTTTGCAGAAATATTTTAAATCACTTAAAAAACAACTTTTTGTGTGTGTAAAGATGTTCCTTTTGATTAAGTACGATATTCCATAGTAGTCATAACATGTTTTCATAAAAATTAAATTAGATATTTTTACCATGCCTGATTTTTTTAATTCAGAAAAAAATTAGATTAAAATCAACATAATTTCAGATTCAAATACACCAGTTTATTTTTATTTCTGGAATTAAAATTTAATCTCTTGGCTTTCAATTAAAGTTCATTTTAAAGCTTGAAGATAACTTATTTGTTTTTAAAATTTCAATTTAAATTTAGGTATCGAAAATGGGTAGAGTTACATACTGAAGCTCCAATACAAACATTTCAGTGTTTGAGTGTCAATCTGAGAACACTGCAGAGGATTCAAAAAGAGTTGGATGTTTAGACTTTTGATCTTGTTTTGGTGTGGGGAACTTGTCCCCAAAGTTTGTAAAATTATTTTTAATACATTAAAGAATTTACAATCATGCTAAAAAATATTACAAAAGCCAATGTTAGGACCCCTTAGAGACGATAAATCTTTATAATATTAACAACACTCTTACATCAAATTTCACCTATTCCTTACCAAAAACTATAGAAAAAAGTTTTATAGTTTTATAGAAAAAAGTGATTTCCTAAATTTAAAATTAAGCTTAAATATACAAAATTAGATTAATTATAAAAACTGAGTTTAAATAAGAAAGATAGGTCCAATAAATGATAACTATTATTTCAAATTCATCGCATCTAATCCTATTCTTCCCCACCCATACACTTCTTTACTCTCCCCTTCACTAAACACAAAGGAAAAAATCCAGCCACTATGCCATAAAAAACTATGCAATATCTTAATGTTAAATGTGTCTACAAAATTCCCGATAAGTTCATTAATCAACTCTATCCCTCACAAACTCCCTCTTTTCAAAATTCCAACGGGCAATTTACAAGACTCATCTCCTTATCACTAACCCCATCTACATCCCACACACAATTCGCCAAATATAAGAAAAGAGACTTTTCATTCCTTTCCACACCACTTGAGGAGACATTGTCATTTCAATGTCGAAATAATAGGTACACTTTGTAGTGGATAAAAATTTGTACATATTCTAAATTATATATATATATTATTATAAGTTTATAATAAAAACATATTTTATAAAATATTTTACTGCAACACAAGAGCCATTGTTTTTGGTACTATCTTATTAGCACCTCATCAGGCAGTGAAATATTTTTTCTGTTAGGAATCATTATATATAGAAGCTTAAAAACAACACATTTTTACCAAATCCAGATAAGGTGGGAGGATTTTCAGAGAGTTTGCCTCATTGAACCAATAGAAATTCTGGTCTTGATGGATAGGAGAAATTTGATTGTAAGGGTAAAATGGGGTAGAGACTTGGAATGACTTGAGACCCAGATATTTTCTATACCAGTGATGAAATTAATTTAATGATACATATGTAGCATTTAGCAAGTCTGAAGAGTTATTGCATGTCATCATGAATTGGTTACAGGATCTTTAGTTATTTTTCACTTAAAGTAGTGAACAAGAAACAAAGACGAGGAATTTCTTTTTTCTTTTTTTTTTAAATGCACTGCACGTCAAACATATGTAGTCGACTTAGTGGGTGATCTATCATTTAAGCCATAACAAATTAATTATCAGAAGATGGAAGAATCAATTAATATATGCTAAGGGATAGATTATAAATGTCTAGTTATATTAGAAAAAAAATAACTATACTTTAGGGTATATTTTAGACGATGATGATGAATGGAAGTTACTTATGTTTCTAGAGCAAATTTAGTTTTGAAAATTTGATAATTTGTAATTTTTTCTGTAAACAGAAAACATGGCTCATGCAAACATTTCTAAATTCTGTTTTTTTTTTTTTTTTTTAAATATTTTCCATTTTATGGTAGGTAGACTATAGAGTCAGTTAAACAAATATTTGGATATGTTATTCACTTAAATGATTACAGGAAAAGAAAAAAATTGTTTTGTAAATGCATTTCAGGTTATTTTATATTAGAAACAAAAAGAAGAAAGTAGTTTTTAATTTTTACAAAATCAACAATGCAGCCATTGAGGTAAATAAGTTCATAAATTTGAGCAAATATAATTGAAAAATAATGTCAGAATTTTTTTTCAAATCTACTTGTGCATAATTTCATATGAAATATATTTTAAGGTTCTCTAAACTGAGAAACTAGAGAAGGAATTAGCGTTAGTTTTTTTTCATGTTAGAACATCAAAATTGATATTTTTGTTTTGTGTGTAGTTGAGAAGCTGTTATTAGACATTTATAAATTTATAAAACATTCTTAACTTAAATCTCAAAACACAATAAATTCAGATTTGAGCCCAGGTATTGGGATTTGTTTATTTTTTTTGTGGTGGGTGGGGATTTTAATTCTAAGCTCAATGGTTCAGGCATCTGTAGTGAACGGCCACAAAGAACAAAGAGGCCCAGGGTTGCATACATTTGTTTTGCAACTCTAGAAGAAAATGATTTACTTCCGGAGCAAAAACAGATTCGAACTTGCATGTAAACTGTCCATGATCTCTGAATTTAGTGGCATTGCTACCAATTTACCAACCATGGAATGGATTGAGAACATTGGGTTGATATGTGAACTATGCAATAGGAAGAGGATCAAGTCTTGCCTCCTATGATTGTATACCAGCAACTGAGTAAGGAAGAAAGGTTAGATGCAGAGTAGATAAAGCAAACCCTTGTGACTGCATATGCAATAGACTAATTCAATGCTTTTAACCACTTCATAGCGAGGTGACTTCGTATTGGGGAAACAGGTGATAAGTTTTGATGCTTGGATCTGACAGCTGATAGAAATCACTGACGTGTCATGGGTGTGGCACAGTTAAATTGGATGTTGGTCGTGCTCAACCCATGAACATTAAAGTCTTGTTTGTGGATAGAACATTACTTGGCTTTGATCTGCTTTTGGAGATTGATGCAATCCGGGAGCTTGGGGGAATGTGCATAACTAAATTAGGAGAAGCAAACTTCTCCAAGGAAGATATATCGCAGGGTGCCACTATTTTCATCAACAAACCTGATTTTAGTGTGCAATTCGATTACCAGAAGGTTTGGACTGCTTCATGAAAATGGGTCAGTGGTAAAACACTCAAAACAATGAAAAACAGTGTCGGATTACATAATTTCTGATGCTGTCCAGGACGAATATGAAAAAGAACTGCAGTTAGACAATGAATGGCTGCTGCCTGATTCCGTTAATGGTAGTAGTTCAGGAGACCAAACAAAAGGTTTGGTCAGTGCTTGATTACAAGGACTTGAATGATTTTGTGGCGTGTTCGCTGGAAATGCAGATGTGTACATTCAGAAGTTGAGAGAATAGCGGTGACAGGGAATGAACATGTCCCTGTTTAGAAATAAGGAAAGCTAACCTACAAATACACGTTGACAAGACATTGTGACCCTTTCAAATTGTACTGATCAAAGGCAAGTGTGACTGCCTTATATGATTGGAATTTGGCTTAAATGTTGCACCTCTCATTATGAGGGCTATCATGAAATTAGTCATGTCCCAGGATGCATCAGTCAAAGAGGCCACATCAGATTACACAGATGACATATTTGTCAATGAAGCTTTGATTTCTGCAGCACAGGTGACATAGCATCTATTTGATTATGGACTTAGTTTGCAAAGACCCAGAGAGACTGAAAGATCAGACCAAAGTATTGGGCCTGCACATCTAGAGGGAGAATAGTACTCTCTAATGGAAGCAAGGAAGTAGTCCAGAATATTCCCAAAGTCATTATGCACCAAAGCACATTTTCTCTGTGCGGACACTTTCTCATATGTGGCTGGCTAAGAATATCAGATGACAAGCAAGTACAGTATCCAAGGTATGGGACAACACAATTGAAAATGCCTTCATCCATCACATGATTAGACAATAACCAGAGTACAGGAAATGGATCCTGTTTGTGGGGACTGGTGTGTAAGTAGCAATGAAATGAGGGTATGTGAGTTTTTTGGTCATGGGAGTGGTTTTAGAAGTGAATGGAGTCATTGTTAAGGGTGCTTGTTGGTTGCATCTGGCAGGAGATGCTAAGCATATTAATTTAGCAGAACTCAATGCAATTAAGAAAGGCATCAATCTCAGGAGTACCTGACAGAAGAGGCCTCTCCCTGGTTACAATTTGCTGTGATCATGAGGTCAGGGGTAAACTACTACAGAGGGCAAAGAGGCACAGTGTTGCATGCATTCTTTAGCAAGGCTAGAAGAAATGACTTACCTCCAGGGCAAACACAGATTCAAACATGCTTTGCAGATGAACTGTCCAAAAAAGAAAAAAATAATGTTGGATTATACATGTAAAACAAATAGATCTCAGTGTCAGATTTCTCACAAGATTATATTTTCATTCATGTAAATTTTGGTTGTGAAAGAAGAGATAAAACTGGACAGCTTTACGCAACAGCATCAAACAAAAACCTATAATCTTTTGCTGTCCTGTTGAAGTTAAATTAATTTTTTACCCTCACTCAATAAGCTGTACTTATATTATTTAATTCCACTTGTAATAACATAAATGGGCTGAGATAATTAAATACTTCCCCATTTACACCAGTGATCAGTGTTCAAGCTCAGGTAAAGGCTGGAATTCTAAGCTATAAGCTTTCTTTACTTTCAAAAATATTTACAATTTTATCTTTCATGGTGTCTTCTGCTTCTGATATTGATATCCATGTCTTCCAGATAGGTTAACATTTTTTGTGTATGACCATCTGTGAAAAATGGTTTTGGTTCTGGCTTAAGAGAATTTTCCTTGTAATCTTTTAATATTTAACACTTAATATTATCATCCCTGCTATGGACATTTCAGTTTTGATAATATGCTGCAATTGAATGAAAAGTTTGTTTAGAATTGGTTAAAGATGACATAATGTTTTGTTATTTTTTTTTTTTTGTACAAATGTCCATGCAGGAGCCACACAATTTTTATGGAACTTTTTTTGTAATTTCCAAGTGAAAAACCATGTAGCTCCAATTTAAATAACACAGAAAGAAAAATTTTATTTGGTTTTAAAAAGAGCTCTTTCATTTCCAAATCTCTCTTTATGAAAAATTTTCTAAATTCCTCATCTTTCTGCAAAATAATCAAAAAGAAATTCCTCAAAACTTTTTAACTTTGCCATTCTTGAAAGAAAAAAATCATTTTTTTTTTTTAAACTCTTTCATGTAAAGTTTTTTTTTTTTATAAAAAGCATTATACAAGAATGTACAAAAGCATTTAAATCTCTACAAATATTTGTTGCCGTATAAATGCTCAAATATTTGTTCTTTCTTCCTCAGCAACTAAAAGCCTTGTTTATTTTTCAGCTCATTGATGAAGCCAGTATCATGTTGAAACAACGAGAAGATAATCATCTCAGTCAGTCGATTATTTTCCATGATTATGTCGTGCCATATCGCCACAGTCATCCGGTGCCTGAATTTGTTGATTCTGAAGTTTGTACATCTGACTCTAATCCAACACAAGAATTAAATTCCATGGCTTACAAAGTTAAACTCCAAACAGGTAACATTTTACCCTTTTTAGTCATTGCTTAACATAAAAAGCAACTTTTAGCAGATTTTAATTCATGACCCCTACTTTTGACAAAAACTGCAAAAATGTTCAGAACATTTTCAAAAACACAATATCAGCCCAACATCTGTGTAAATGCTTTTCTTCTTTTGCAAGATTTTAGGATATTGTCAAAAGTTTGGCTCCAAATTTTGTACCTTTCACTTATAGAATTAAGAAAATTCTTCATAATAATACATCACTCAATAAGTCCCAAGGCTTAACTAACAAGACAACAACTTTTAGGCAAAATTCGACTTTATTCATCAACATAATCTCCTTCTAGGGTGATACACTGATTCCAATGCTTCTCTATGTTTGGCATAAGAAACAATGACCAACAAAAGTGTATTTGCATCATGGCAGCCATTTTTAAAGTCAGAAAATATAAACAATGACAAACAAAGGCAGTAATTGGCAGAAATGATTAATAGATGTACCTAGCCATAGATAACACAAGTGTAATTTAAGAAATTTTGGCTTATGTAAGATCGAGTTTTTTTCGATCAAAGGCAGAAGAGAGTTCAGGGAAGAGAAGACAACTCCAGCTAGTCAACTCCCTCATTTGTGTGGGATTCTCCTCTGACTACTACTCCACACAACCGAGTCAGAGGAAGAATAAAAACATAAGTTAATATTTATGTGTTCTGTGTTCATTGTTTGTTGGTCATAACAATTGTTTTTTCCTGCAAAGGCAGCATATAACATTTTGATAAAAACCTAAAGCAGACTGTCATTTTTGTTGCATTAACAATCATCCTGCAGCCAAATTGTGTTAAATCTTGTTCGTTCATGTTCTGTAGATACCACTGCTACATTACCTCTTTACTTATTACATCACGCATGTCATTAAGATCATTCATGATGTTCAGTCAGTTAAAACTTGTCTCTGCATTGCGGGAGAAAAACTGCATGGAAGAAACAATCTATTTTTTCATGTGTACCATTTTTTATTATCTTTTTTTTTTATCTTATTAAAATAATTATAATTACTTCACAAATAAAATTCTGCTTTTTTCCTGATAGTCTGTTTGTATATTTGACAAGATAGTCTGTATATATGACCTGTGACCCACAAGTATGCAGAAATTTAAAAAAGCTTAATGTGTTGAAAATGGATTTCACATTTCACCATTTTTCTTTGAAGAAAAAATATTTTTTGATTTAATAAAATCTCTGAAGCAGCTCAAAGCACAACTCTGGTGTACACTTTGCATCTTTTATTTTAAAATTGAAATATTAAAAATGACTATCCACTTTGAAAAACCTGCTTAGATCATCATTAATAAATTGCATAATTGATTGTTTTTTTAATATGTTCATATTTATTGCCATAGCCATCTTGGTATTATAAGTGCAAAAAATATTTCTTTTTATATTAAGTATGAGGGTGGGCTGTGAATGCAGGAGTGTTGCTAAGGCTGTGAAATCTTGTATGCATTAATTTCAACTCCTCTTATTAATAACTACATTCTTTTTTTCCAGTTGAATTCCTTGCATTCACTTATGCACAAATACCCTTGGGAAAGGTATTAATCCATCTCTTCCTTCCAGTTATGGGTTAAATAATAGGACAGACTGGGTTCTATAGCCTTGGCTGGCAACCAGTCTACCGCAGAAATCAATGGCAAACTACTGCGAGATAATCTTCTGCCTAGTCACTTTTGAGACATGATCACCCAAAATGTGTATCACGTATGGCACTTAACTGACTGACTGAATATAATAGTTGAAAATATGCTTAAAGCTTCTACTAGACATAAAGTGGGGGATTGGTTGCTATTGTTATGAAGTAATAGACTGATCCCCCCACTAATTACTACTTAATAAGATAATACATCTCTTTTCTCTCTAGCTATGAGTCAAATAATAGGATAGATTGTGTTCTATAGCCTTGGCTGGCAACCAGTCTACCACAGAAAGCAATGGCAACCTACTATAGGATAATCTTCTACCCAGTCAATCATGTCTCTTTTGGGACATGATCGCTCAAAGTGTGTATCACGTATGGCACTTAACTGACTGAATGACATTCTTTCTTTGTAGGCAAAACTGACAAAAACTGTTGGCCCAAAAATTCATCACCAGCAGATAATTTGTCCTTATCACTTTCATATTGTTTTCCAGCCAAGTTATTTTTAATGTTGGGGAGCAAATTATTATCAAATCTGGAGAATAGGTGGTGGTGAACAACCAGTTCACAAACGCTGTTATGTACAGTAGCCATTGAAACCAAAGTCTTTTCTGCAAGAGCATTACCCTGATGAAGCAAAACACCTTTCATTAGTTTTCCTGGGCATTTTGTCTTGATAGCCTTTTGTAACTGCCTCAGTAAGTTGGCATAGGGATCTCGATTGATGGTGTAGCTCTTTTTAAGATAGTCAATAAACACAATGCCTTTTGCATCCCCAAAAAACTGATGAAACAATCTTGGCCTTCTTTGGAGCAGGCGAAGAGCATGGATTGCCTCTTGGTCAAAGTGACGAACCCTACACTCATCTTGGGTTAGGAAACATTCAAGGAAACCACATATTCCTGAGATGTGATCAGCCTTGGTAGGCTTCTTATCAGGTGTCATGCAAGGTTTATTATGCTGATAGCATTGGCTATTTGATTTATAGTCAATTAGTTGTCATCCATCACCATGTGGTAGACACAACAAATGTTGGTAGTGGCAGTTGCAAGATGATCCAGACCTTGAGCCATCCTCAAGATTCTTCTTTCCCCTCTTAAATTCAACTGCCCATCTTTGCACTGTTGATACAAGCTGAAGCGTCATTCTCTAATTTAGCAACTATGTCAGCAGGAATGTCCTCTGGGATAAACCCTTTTTCTCTAGGTATTTGATAATTCCACAATGCCAGATCTTTTTCATTTTCAAGAGAAAATTTGCTACAAGTTACTTTCAAAGTTTTCTTTGACCAGTCAGATGTCAGTTAAGTGACATACATGATACATGCTTTGGGTGATCATGTCTCGAAAGAGACATGACTGACTAGGCAGAAGATTATCCTGCAGTAGGTTGCCATTGCTTTCTGCTGTAGACTGGTTGCCAGCTATGGCTATAGAACCCAGTCTATCCTATTATTTAACCCATAACTGGAGGGAAGAGATGGATTAATACCTTTCCCAAGGGTATTTGTGCATAAGTGAATGCAAGGAATTCAACTGGAATTTGAACTCGGTACCTCAATCTCTCGTTCCGAGTCTGTATCCACTAGACCACAATGCATTTATTTCTGAGAAGAATTGAAATTAATAAATTGCACTGCACTAACATTCCTTCATAGTCAGCCTATGAAGTTTTCAGCCTATCCTTTGGCGCGTGCATAGAAAGGAAGAAATGAAATCTTGTTGGCGGGTGGAGGGCTAAAATTAGGATTAGAGAATCTAATTCCAATGAAGAGATTAACAATAAGAACATTTTTTTTTTTAAGACTCTCATGACTTGTCAAAATTTGATTTCTTTACTAAGAGAAAATGATGTAATTGAAAATTCAATTTTTGTTAGTCAAGAAGGTAGAGAATGGATAACTTTCATATAGATCTCATACATGAGGTCAATCTCATTCAGAAATGTGTAAACTCTCATCTATAAACAAACATATTCTCAGATCGGTGATTAAAAATAGCTTCAGGTGAATGAATCTTTTCAGTCTTCAAAAAAAACAGTACTACATCAAACCCTATAGGTGAATTCTACAAAATAAAGTCAGTTAAGTGCCATACGTGATACACGCTTGGGCGATCATGTCTCAATAGAGACATGACTGACCGGGCAGAAGATTATCCCGCAGTAGGTTGCCATTGCTTTCTGCGGTAGACTGGTTGCCGACCAAGGCTATAGAACCCAATCTGTCCTGTTATTTAACCCATAACTGGAAGGAATAGACGGATTAATACCTTTCCCAAGGGTATTTGCACGTAAGTGAATGCAATGAATTCAACTGGAATTTGAACTCGGCTCCCTGATTTCTCATTCCGAGCCGATATTCAATGCACCACAACGCACATAGCTTTGCTAAATAACAAAAGCCATATTGTCTGAAGACTTGTAACAACTAAAAAGGGGGGCACATAAGGGAAAATAAGGATGTAATCAAGATATTAACTTTCCACACTCTTTTTAACAAAAAGTTAGCAAGGAATCTCCTGTCAATACTAGAACTATAACAATGGAAATTAGAAAAGTTTAATTCCTGAAAAGCTATTTTAAATAATAGACTTTTATTTCGTCCAACATTTCATTTAAAGAATGCTAACTAAAAATGGAAACTGCGAATTTCACTGAATACCATTTATTTCAAAATTATTTCTCAAATTTTCTTCACTGTTTTCCCTGACATTTTTTCATCACAAATCTTTTTTTTAAATTTCTGCATTCTTAATCAGACAACTTTAGATTCCAAGTATCTTCATTAGAAACTATTTTATTTAATTTCTCCTTTTTCTTTTATTTCAAACAGACAGTGAGAATCATCCTTCATCTTCAAAAGATATCGATGAGTTACATTTGGAGGTTCCTTCATCACCAAACACTGTCAGTGGAGGACAACCATTAAATGTGGTCATGATGATGGGTTCTGCTAACCTGCATCCAAGCGAAAATCTGGAACATTTTTGGGTAGCAGACACCTTATTAAAAATGGGAAGAAACACACACATTGCTCAACCAAGCAACCCTATCTGCCCTACTACGCTATCCCCAACTGATGCTACACCAATTCCCCGGACATCATTAACAGCTTCAACTGTGCCCTTATAGTTAACAGATTTTTAAAGTTTTTTTCTTTTTTATAAATACTGTTATTTTTTGTTTTAGTTATTTAATTTATTGTTTTTTTAATTTAAATTTATTTTTTTCCTGCCTGTCATCTTTTTCTCTCTCCCCACTCTTTTTCTTCAATTGTCTTCAGGTGTCACCCTCATGTCTATATATTTTACAGACATGTACAGGCACAATACCCCCTGGGAAAGGAATGAATCTGCCACTTCTTCCCCCAGCTTATTGTTGAATAGCAGGATAGATTGGGTTCTATAGCCTTGATTGGCAGCCAGTCTACCCAAAAAATGTAAAGGCAACCTACTGCGGGAAAATCTGCCTAGTCAGTCATGTCTCTTTTGAGACATGATCTCCCAGGCATGGATCATGTATGTCACTTAACTGACAGTCACATATATTAGCATTAAAATTTTATTACCAACCAAATATGTTTTACTATTTAATAAAAGTAAAACAACTGATTTCGAATTGATCTTTATATAAATTATATCTGTAAAAACAGACCTTGGTTTCCCCCCCGTCAACTCAATCTTTTGTCTCTGTCATAATGAATGCTTTTTTGATGCTAAAAGAACTGTTCAAAAATAAACCAAGGTGTAAATGTTAATGAACTGAAGCATTTAAAATCAAATGCTGACTTCTGTTCTTAGAATTTGGTTCCTTCAATGTCAAAGCACAAGGTACCAATTTGCATTGTCTGTTATTCAAAGAAAAATTTTCATTATTTAAAATAAAATTTTTTTAATGTTTTCTAACCATAATTATTTTTTTTAAAATGTCTTTGTTTAAAAGAAAATCTCTTAAAAACTGAATTATTTTTCTGCAGAAAAATGTCTTCAAATTATTAAAAACAAAAAAATACTCATGTTTTGTATTAAAAAAAAAATTAGCCACTTCCTGCCACACATTGAGTAAAAATGGATGCAGAAAAATAATAATTCTGAAATAAAATTAATTTTTTGCCTAGTCAAAAGTAAATGATGGTGAATACATTCTTTTTTAATCTCTGATTACTGCCATATTGCTATTCAGTCAAATCATTGAGAAAGATTTGTTATTCACACCAAATAAATGCATCTGAAAATGTCTAAACCTCTAATATTTATAAACTCTTGATGTCATGGAGTTGAGCTACTCAATTGTAAATGACTGTCAAATGTGAATTGCTTAAATTATTGTTAAAAATCTTTTTATGTGAATTGCTCAAATCATTTACCTATTTGTTGAATATTTTTATTAATCAAGCCACCTTCATCTTTCTACTCTTCTTCACATTTGAATAAGAATAAAGGAGTAATAATACCCAATTAATAAAATATAAATTATTGCATTTTAAAATTTTTACTTGGGTAGTGGCACTGATTTTTTTTTTTTTTTAAGAAATTTTTATTTTAGTTGTTTTTATCTCATTTTTTAAAAATTTTTTGACCAAAACTTTGACATTTTTAAACTTTTGAAATTTTGACTAAAAATCTGTTTGACTTCATCTGATTTTTAAAAGAATGAATCTTTAATTTTGTTTGAGTTTTTAATGTTTTTCATTTTTTTCCTTAGAAATTGTGATTTTGTAAATAGACTAAATGAAACAGGAGTATCAAATTTTAGAAATATTGGCGCCTTATTCTCAAACATTGAACTTCAGTTCCCAACCTAAAGTAATTTTTTTTTTGTATTTTGTATTCTCTGCTCAATTTCAAATATTTTTTCTCATCAATACTCTGAGTTTGAATGTTGAAAATTTTTTCCTAATTTTATTAATTTGACAAATGTATTAAGTTTTACAAAGCATGCTTCATGAAATTATTATATGGCATTTTTTTTTTATAATTTTTATTCTATTTACATTTTTATAAACACCTTTTTTTGACAAAGTCCTTATTCTATACTCAACGAGTATCAGTTAAATTATTTCCTTACCTTCTTCACAATCATCTTTACTTTCTTGTCCCCAAAGATCAGATATATTTTTATAATCATGACATTGGAGTAATATTAAATAAAAACTTTTCTACACTAGAGTAGATTTGTGCATTTAATTTTGATTACTTTCTGGTGACTGATGAAAAAAGATTCAACATCTCATGTATAAACCATCCACAACCTGTGTAAGCCGAGCCTCATAAGCTACCCCCACCTTATAACTTCATTTACTTTGATGATAACATTTGTAAATTCTTAAAATGGTTAATCTGTTTTTTGCTTGATTTGTTTGGAGTGGAAAGAAATTCCGCTTCTGTGGGATGGAAACATTCTTTTGCTATAGTCAATCGAATTGGAGAAGTGCCACTTTGTTTAAAAAAATTAATTATAATTTTTCTCTTCAAAATAAATAAAACATTTTCTTGAATGATTTTATTTTGGAAGA
Organism: Ascarosepion bandense; assembly: GCA_037127315.1. Taxonomy (NCBI): domain Eukaryota; kingdom Metazoa; phylum Mollusca; class Cephalopoda; order Sepiida; family Sepiidae; genus Ascarosepion; species Ascarosepion bandense. The sequence continues at coordinate 108,719 of JBBBDQ010031453.1, forward strand.
GATTGTGTAAAAAAAAAAAGGTTATTTCTTTGTTGTTATTGAATTTGATTTTATTTAATAAATTATTTTCCATTTTGACAAACCATTTTCAAAGAACAAATGCACAATATGAGAATTTCTAATAGAAAATCAAGCATGACTGATACAATTCATATTAAGAATAAAATATTAAATCTGTTTATAAATTGTAATAAAAAGAATCTTGTTGAATTGAAAAAATGGCAATTTCTCAATCCATCCATGAAGCAAAAGGAATTTATTCTAAGGAGAAAAATCCTGTTCATATATTGAAAATATTTTTGTTCAATTTTTATCTTACAAAAAAAATTTTTTTTTCCACAGTTTGCTAAATTCCAAACAATTGTAACAAACTTTACTAGGGTTGAGTTTAATGATTGAAATATTTCACTTTTTCTTCCCTCCCACTCCAGTTAAGTTTCACTTAAAGAATCAGTGACTTCACCAAATAAATGACAAAGTCTCTTCTGTTGACCCAACTCTCACAAAGAGGAACTAATTGAATCTGCGAAGAATGTCAAATTCAAAAAAGTCGATAAATATTCTATTAAACTGAAGCAAATACAATGTCTTAGTATTTGTTTTCTGTTTTTATCATTTTAAATGTTTCAAATATGGAGTCAGTTCTGAGAAAAGTGCACTGACAAAACATTTGTAAACTCAGATCATCTTAAAGATCTACTTTCATTTTGCAATGCTGAAACATATTACCCACTACTTTCTTCACATCCACTGTTTGGTCACTATAAACAACCAGAAAGTATGTCAATGGGAGCAACTTTTTTTCTGCATGGAGGAATTCAAGGATGCACCTATTTTATATGCCCTTTCATGTCAAATGCCATTTTGCTAGAACACCATTCAACTGTTATGTGTAACAAAACTTAAGCAAAACATTATTGGCTATTGGAAGAAAGGCTGGTCATAATGAATGCAAGTATGTCCTAAATCATGCAAAGTTATTGTTTACTGATAGAATGAAACAGTGTATGGCATCTTGCAAATTCAGTTCTAGAGATAAATGGCAAGGGTGTGATGAACAACAAACCCTCAGTCTCTCCTCTATTCAATCAATTCAAAGTCCTCATATCTATAGCAGACGAGGTTGAATAATTTGTTTGTAAATTCTCTTTCAACTCCTCACTTAACCCTTCTGGAGTACCCACACCCAATTTCTCACCTAAAACAGAGGTACAACTGTGTGATATAACAGTTTTTAAATGGACAAGCTTCCAGATTCATTCAAACAAAACTCCATCTTAGGTCTTACACAGTTTCTGGTCTTCATCAATGATCTTCCTGATGTCATCATTTCCCAAGTAGTCATCTATGCAGATGATACCACTTTTTACTTTCATCTCAATAGGAAATTTGTCAAGGCTGACAAACCTGGTTGCTGCTCTTAAAATGCCCCCCCCCCATAAATGATGAACTGGGCTAGAACATAGCTTGTAAATATGGATGCCTCCAAAATAAAACTGCTCTACTTTAAACATTGTAGAGAAACTTTTCTGCCAGCCATCAGCACGATCTCCTTGAGATTACCACACTGAGCCTCCTTGAATGCACTTTTTCAACTAATCTGAAGTGGAATGAATATATTGATCTATAGATGCATCTACTGCTAGGAAGGTTGGGTCACTGTGCCGAGCCAGACAGTTTTTTTTGTCAAAATCCATTTTGCACATTTAAATCTACCATTCGTCCATGCATTGAATATTGTTGCCATATATGGTCAGGTGCTCCTGCTATTTATCTTGAGGTTCTTGACAAAATCCAAAGGAGGATCTGCAATATAATTGATCTCCCTGACAAGCTTTTACCCTAGTGCCCTGAATTTGAGCATGTTACTAGATTAGCTTATAGGTCCCAGCCTTTTACCATCACTTCTACTTGAACAGTTTTTTTTTCTCACACTTCTGCCTGTGAAATTCCCTTCCTGTTTACTTGCTTTCCTGATAGCTACAATCTCCAAAAATTTAAATGCAATATTAATTGCCATGTTCTATCTTCTTCAATACAGTTCATCTCTTATTTTTTCCTCAATTTCTCCTGTACCCGGTTTTTTCTCTCACTGTAACCCCCTGCACACAACTGGTGGTTCTTCCTTGCTTGGAGCGAAATGATTAAAAAAGACGAGTTTTTGATTTTTAAATGATTTAATGAAATTAAAAAATCAATTTGGTGCTTATAAAAGCTTACAGTTTCAAAACTTCAAGAATACAATTTACATTTTTAGACTTTTTTTTTCTTACCTTAATAAGCATTTCCTGTTTTCTTTTTTTTTTTTTTTTTTTTTGACCCCCTCTTTGAAACCAAGCATTTTTATAGATGACTTTGTAAACTCAAATCTATTTTCAAGTCTGACATTGAATAAAAATAATAAATTTCAGATTCTGCTACTCTGTGTTGAAAATGTAATTTTTGTTTCATTTGACAACAATATTTCCAGTTTGTAATTAACAAAAAAATGAAAAACTGCTGAGTGGTACCAATTGATTGGCAAGGATCCCTTGGTGCTTATATAGCTACATTTATCTACCCCTAAATGTTAGTTAGAATCCAACCCTTTTTTATCATATTTGTTATAATTCTGAATAACTTGAGAAAAGAATCTTTTTATGCTTTTGATATATTTTCCAAACAACAAAATCTATAAATTCTACAGATTTTTTTATTTTTCATTTTCAAAGGTTAAATTTTCCCAATTTTTAAATACAATAGTTTAGAAATAATATCTGTGGCATATATATATATATTTATATATATCAACATTATATATATATAAACATAAAAAATAAACTAAAAATAAAACTGAAACACAAAAAGATACCTCCCTGACCATAGCTCAATTAGGATTCATTTAAACACACAAAGCTACCAATCCCGATCTGTAACATACTAGTAGAAAGTACAAGTCTGATCCAAATGTAAAAAGAAAAGACTAAAAATAATGAAACACATAACAAAAAAGAAAAATTTAATGCTCAATAACTTCAACTATGAACAAGGCCACAATATGCTAACAGTGTTTGTAAAATAATACAACATTCCTATAACTCTACATACAAAAAAAAAATCCATTCACTCAGTTAAAAACAAAATAGAATTTCTCGTCGATAATGGCTGAAAGAATAACCGAAAGTGCTCCGATAAACAGAACTTTTAGACAACTCACACATTTTATGTCCAGAACAAAAAAAAACATGAACACAAAAAATAAATAAAAAGTGAAATCCCAGTACCTTTATCAGCCGTTTTTAATGAAACTTGTCTAATAGAAAAATTGCTTCCCATATACTTATATTAATGTATATTTGGACAGTAGCCTTTCTTTCAGTGACAAGGTTTGTGGTCCTCCGTTTTCTGTAATATATTATAGATTTTACTTGTTTTTCAGGAATCACGACAGAAATATGGCATTTAATAATTATTCGTGTAGCCCTGCTTATAATTATTGCGCATTTGATTGCAGTAAACTACACTGATCTTTTGTTGTGTGGTAATTTTTGCAAGAGTAATGTTATTTGTTTATCAACGATGTAGTTGAATACACACACACGGCATTATCGTGTCAACACCATATGAAGTTTTTAATGCCTCCTACAACTACGAAAGCGACCACCTGCTATTTATGTTCAAATTAAGGACAAAGCTACGGAGATTAAAGGAGCCTAACGCAGCCCCCACCACCCAACTTCAATAGACTCGTGAAAAATATACATGCACAGCGTCAGAAAATATGAAAGACGAATTGGAAACAGAATCTCAAAATGGGACGCACTAACAGAAGCGCTAGTGACATCAGCAAACATCATCCCAAGGAAAAAAGTACGTTGAAAGAAAAATGAGTGGACTACTGAAGAGATCTTTGACATGATGCAAAAGAGGCAGAAAACAAGGCCAAGACATAAAACGGAATACGGGAATACAAGAAACTGCACAAAGAAATAAGGAGCAAATGAAGGCAGGCTAAAGAATAAATGGCTCAACAACAAATGTGCAGAAATAGAGAGATTTAGCACAAATAAATGAGTTAAAAGAAGAACTAACAAGAAAAAAGACGTTCAGCATCAGAATGCATAAAAAGCCAAGGACGGAACGCTCATATTGCAGAAAGAAAAATACTTCAACGATGGAACGAATATATTGGACATCTCTTCCACAATACACAAAAACTGACGGACCAGAAATATTAAAATCCGAAGTGGAATTGGCCAAATTGAACAGAAACAAAGCAGCAGAATCAGACGGTATTGCAATAGAGATTCTGAAAGCCTTAGACGGATTTGGCGTAGACAGGATCACAGAAATAATAAACGAAATCTACAACAGTTGCCAAGACAGAAGGAAGCCCACAGTTAGAAATGCAGTCGGATTTCGCACTCAGAGTAAAGTATCTTGAAGTAAGAATACTTGGGTTCTTTTCATATATATGACCCCCGAACCCCTCCTGGTCTTAAAACCATGTTGCGTGCGCTAACTGGTCGTAAACTAGTCGCACCCGAGTCTGCAGCTGTTCGCTTCCGTTCCGCCCTCAGGTAATCGAAGATGTCAGATAATCAGTCGAAAATCTTTCACTTCCTCTGCCACGTTGTGCAGAAATAAGGAAAAATAGGCAATAACAAAAAAAAAAATAATAAAATAAAATAAGGCAGTAGCGAAGCCATTCTATGTGGAATAATGATTAGATTGTAACTCCTCGTACATCAATAGAGAGGAAATAAACAAATCTAAAATAAAATACAATTCAACTTTTCTTTTTCTTAGAATTCGCAATTACTGCTGCTACTATGTTTGTTGTTGTCAAAAGTAATATAGTCTTTATGCTTCCCTGCCTCGATGTTCTGCCTATAAGCGATGTTTCGCGTTACTAGCTCGCGGAAGAGAGAGAGAGAGACGTTCTGTGGCGCTGTTCTGATTGTCAAATCAAGACAGAGTCTGTTGTGTTCTTTTTTTAACCGTATCAATATGGTTTGGGGTGGTAAGTGATCGGAATATCTCTCCATAAAAAATTGAACGTCAACTTCGAGTATCTGGCTTAGATCACCCGCTTACGGTTTTTAGCTTGTAGACACAATTCTGTTGACTATATACATTCACACACAGCGTTAATTATAATTTCATTCCAATGTGGGTGGCCTTATTCCAATTTCGATCGATAATTCCAAATCTTCGGTTAATCCTTTATTTTCTTCCTCCGAGAGAGGGAAAGGGAGAGCAATATAGAACAAGGAAGAAGAAAGAACCAGAATTCTTTCTTTTTCTCCAAACCATCTGTGTTTTTGTAAAATTGTTATCATATTATCAATGTCATCTCGTAAATGCCCTGTGTTTTGCCTCTCTCTCCCGGCCACACCAGCGTCTATCTCTCTCTCTCTCTCTCTCTCTCTCTCTCTCTCTCTCTCTCTCTCTCAGCCCTTCCTAATAAAAAATATGCACACAGAGATATGGTCAAAATATCTATTCCTGGGTTCGAATCCAGGGTCCGTCGATACTCGTTTTAACGTGTGTACATATATTCTTGAAAAGTTTTAAAATTTCAAAAAGTTTTCCACAAAGGTTATGGCAATGTTTGGTTTTACTTCTATGTGCGTGCATGCGCGCGTGAAGGGTTATTTTCCTTCAGGAAATCAACAAAAAATTCTCTGAGAACCTGGTTAACGGATCAACATTTGACATTTCTGATCAAAGTCGGAAATGTACAGACATTTCAACCAGTCACACCAAAAATTGTCTGCGAAAAGAGGTGTGAAGCGTCAAGACCAAAACAAAAACTGAATATTGGCAAATAAACGTTTAGTTTTGAGCTGCTGTAATTTTTGCACACTGTATTTGTTGCTCTTGCAAAATGAAAGTCTATGTTGCTTAAAATTTTTTCAAACTACTTCATTACTTTGTAAATATGAATCCTGTTAAAACATTTGTATGCACATTGTGTTTCTAAATTTAAGTAACAAAAATGTTCTGCAATACATTTTATTAAATAACTACAATTACACTATTTACATAATTTGAATTATTGTTCTCATCTTTGTTGCTATTTGTACGACGCTTCGGCCGTTGTACGCTCCAACCGTCTTCAGGTGCTAGGAATTTCGAACCGAACCTTTATTACGGTTCGAAATTCCTAGCATCTGAAGAAAGCCAGATTGTACAACGGCCGAAACGTCGTACAAATGGCAACAAAGACGAGGACAATAGTCCAAATAATGTAAATAGTGTAAATGCTACCTCATCTCAGAAATGTAGGCAAACACTGACACCAATTAATTGTATTGTACAAAATTGGTTGTCATGTGTGGCCCTCATGACAACATAGATGTGACTATGTAGCCCTCGGGGGACCCTCAGTTTGAGATGCCTGCTTTAACTCTCCTAAAAATTAATTGGAGATCCACACTTAGACAGCAAAATTGTAGTTTCTTTTTTCTTCAGTATTTGTCAATTAACATCAAAAATACCTGAGAAAACCATTAACATAAAAAAAATTGCCATATGAACTCTGGAAAAAATGGGTATCTGGACATTAGGTTTATAAGTCCCCCAAAATTCAGTTGTTCTTGTTTTTAAAGACACCCAGTGGATATAGACGTTGGTTAGTTGCTGACATTGTTAGAGTTGTGAGTTCAATACCAGGCTACAGCAGTAGTGAACAAATAACTTGAAGGGTTAGAGGGAGATAGCTCATGACTTCCAATCAAGGCTTTCCGCAAGTAATGGAGTTCATATACCCCAGTGATCGTAATAAAGAGTTCGGTTCGAAATTCCTAGCACCTGAAGAAGGCCGGAACGCACAATGGCCGAAACGTCGTACAAATGGCAACAAAGATGAGGACAATAGTCCGGATAACGTAAATATTGTAAATACTACCTCATCTCAGAAATAATGAATGATCTTTTATTAAACGTCTTACAAAAATGGTAACAAAAATGTGGACATCATGTAAATACTTCCTCATCTCAGAAATATAGAAAAATAGAATGATCTTTTATTAAACGTCGTACAAATTGCAACAAAGATAAGGACAATAGTCCGAATAAATACTGTAAATACTACCTCATCTCAGAAATATACACAAATAGAATGATCTATTATTAAACGTCATACAAATGGCAACAAAGATGAGAAGATTACTCCGAATAATGTAAATACTGTAAATACTACCTCATCTCAGAAATATAGACAAATAGAATGATTTATTATTAAACGTCGTACAATGGCAACAAAAATGAGAAAAATAATCCGAATAATGTAAATACTGTTCTTTTGTCTTTGTTGACAAAATGCTTTTTGTTCGAGTTAGCTTTTTCATTTGAATTACTGAATAAACTTTAGTCAATTAAAAAGAAAATTATTTGCATCCTGTTTCTTAATGAAGAATGACTTTTATTTATCGTTTATATTTCTGTTACCTGTACTGGGTTGAAGGGTGGGGTGACCGTGTTCTTATGTCCTTCCAACTTCAACAATTTGTACTTCTATTAACGAAAACAGAACATATTAAAAAAGAAAGCAAACTTTTAAACCAGTTTGCACCTTTACCCCCTTGAAATGATGCAAAATTACTCTTTATTATTTTCTTCATCTTTGTTGAATTGGCATCTTAACCTGCCAAGCACACTTGACTTTGGTGAGTGTATATCAAAATAGAACTCCTTCCCACTATTTATATGTGGATTGATATTAGATCGCAAGTGTTATTTTTATGCTTTCCAAACGTTTCTTTGATGTATTCAAGTTAAACAATTTTATTTCATTCGTAATTGTGATAAATCATGTCAAAAACTGTACGAAAGAGAAGCCATTCAAACAATGAGCCTGATGGAAAGATAAAGGTAAATAAAATGAAAGAAAAAATTGTATTAATTTAGCTGAAATTAATACAAACTAAAATGTAAGTTCGAGGGAAAGATTTTTAGGGTTGATTGATTCAAAAAAGGGTTCAAATAAAGGTGAGAGAAAAAAATTGAAACACTACATTTGTAATTTCACTGTAAATGTAATAATCATGGGTTATTGTAATAACTTTAGTAAAATGGATTTAATTTTTATTAAATATCTTGAAACAGAAGTTATTAAACAATTATATCAGCCTGTTTGAAATTTTCACCCAACAGAAAATAGAAAAATATGATTTGCATTATTATTTCTAAACCAGACAAAACTTATTGGGTTCAAGGAATTTGTCATTTGTTCATTGTCAAATAATGAAAAAAGTTTCTTTTTTTTTCTTAAAGATTTTATCCAACATCACAAAAACATCAAATGTTAAAATGTCTATGCAAAGATGACAATGAGATGACATTTTCTAACTTTCCCCAGCTGTGAAATTGTACTTTTTTAAACTTTTACTTTTTTTTTATTGATTCTCTTTGGTCACAGCAGTCCGTACAATTTAACTAGTTGGACTTTTGACATTTACTTTTGCATTTTCTATGTCCGTCCTTACTAAATTTTGTTCTGGATTAAATTTAGAAAACAATGTTCACTTATAACCCTTTTTTCGATACACACACAAACACAAAATCTTAAAATCTTTTCTGTCGGATGATGAAAATCTAGCAACTGTCTTCAGATGTTACAGTGAAAGACAAAACTTGATCTATTTCATATTTTTATGAACATTTGTTTCATAAAGCAGAAAAAAAACTGAAAATTTGATAACATTAAAAGTAAATTTTAATCTTTTCAAAACAGTTTCGAGATTTGTTAATTCAGGATTAGTTTCAGTATTTTGAAACTAACGATGTTTAATTTTCGAACTTAAACATTGGTTTTGGTTTCCCTTTCTTATCATTTTTTTTATCCAATTACATCTTAACAGTCAAAGACTTAAATTTTAAAATTAGATCGTAAGAAATGTACAATTAATTCTAAAGAACAGTATATTTTATAAACAAGAATTGTGGATGATTTTGTTGATATTTGAATGCTTATTTTCATCATTCATTTAACAATGTAATTGAAAATGGTTCCGGGTGTTTATTAGTGTACAATACATCGTGCTTTTAAATTTAGTCCACCTAAGTCAAATAAATTGTTAAAAGATTCAATGAAAAGCAGTTGAATTTGCCTTGAAACTATTTTGTCATTCTCTTGATACATAGCACAGTTTAGCAACATCATTAGACCGAAGAAATCTCATATTTTTATTAAATAATGATTACCTCCAAATATGTTTATTTCATCTGTAGGCAATAAAAGTGTGACAAATTTACTCTGTTCAAGGAACAGATAATAATAATAATAATAATAATAATAATAATAATAATAATAATAATAAGCTTATAAATATCTAGATGTAAATGAGAAGCTTATAAATGCCTAAGTGTAAATGAGAGTGAAAACATTCACCATAAAAAATGAAAGAAATAGTGCGTAAAGAGTACTATAGAAGGCTACTACGGATATTAAAAATTGAATTGAATTCTCAGAACAGAATTATGGCTATTAATAGCCTTGCCATCCCAGTTGTCCAATATAGTTTCAACATCTTAAACTGGACTCTAGATGACATAAGGCGAATGGATTCTGAAACAAGAAAGCTTATTTCTAAGCATAAGATGCATCATCCAAAGACTGATGTAGACCGTCTATACATACCCCGTAAAGAAGGTGGAATAGGTCTTATTCAGCTAGAATTGTCATACAAGACAACAATTATTGGCTTACCAACATACATAGAAACAACAAAGGACTGGATGATACAATTAGTAAAACAACATGAAAACAGAAAGAAAAAATATTCAATAATAAAGGAAGGCAGTAAATACAAACAAGATTTACATTTAGTAGATTCTGTAGAAAAACAAAACAGAAGCCAAGAACCAACTATTGCGCAAATAATATGAAAATGCAAGTCAAAGATAAAGCACTTGAACAGATGAAACAACGCTGGCAAGACACACCTCTGCATGGCCAATATCCAGAACGTGCCAATAAATCCAATGTTGATAAAGTTAATACCCATCGATGGTTACGTGCATCTGGATTAAAGTCTGAAGGCTTTATTCTTGCAGCGCAAGGTCAAAGTCTTTTCACTAGGAACTTTCAGGCAAATATTATACATAATAATGTGGATCCAAAATGCAGGTTCTGTGATAAATACCAAGAAACAATAGACCATCTAATCTCAGGATGATCTGTGCTTGCCCCAAATGAATATAAAAATCGTCACGATAGAATGGGGCAATATTTACATTGGATAATGTGCAAACACCATGGAAAATATGTAAACAAACACTGGTATGAACATCAACCAGCACAGGTTACAGAAATACAAGATGTCACCATTCTATGGGATTACACCATCTACACAGACAGGGAAATTGAAGTAAATAGGCTGAACATTATTGTTAAAAACCAGAAAGAAAAAAACTTGCTTATTAATTGATATGGCTTATGCATAGCAACCAAGGAATTCGAAAAACTGTCAAAATATAAAGACCTGAAAATTGAAATAGAAAAATGTGGAAATTGAAAACAAGAGTTGTGCCAGTGATAGTAGGTGCACTTGGAATGATAAAAAATGGAACAAAACAACACATTGAAAGAATCCCTGGAAACCTAAGCTTATGAGTGTGAAGATATGAGTTGTCCCCCTTAGACAGGCCCACTCCAATAAAAAGAAAAAAAGATAGGGACTTCCTTTTCCCCAACATTCCTGAATAAACGGCCCAGCTACATGGCTGTGTTTAATACAGCTCCCGTGTTCTGTGTTTTCGGTATCTTTATAAAAGACAACATCATACATTATTAAAATGAGATATACAAAAAATTGTCTTGTCAAGTACAGCACACATACTAAGGAGAACTTTGTCTATGTAACGCTAAAAATGTTAGGGGAGATAGAAAACATGTAATGGAGCCATAACAACACACCACAACCTGTCTTAGGTCTTCCCGCAGACTTGGTAGGTAGAGCGACCATAGCAGAAATATAAATATGCTGAAAAATGACAACATAATAATGATAATAATAATAATTACTATTCAGTTGTTGATCAGAGCAGCCTCTCAAGACGCTACGCAAGAATTCCGTCTTCCAGTCGGAAGCAACAACCAGAAAACTGCTAACTCGGTATCCTCAGTATGAATAGCCGTTGCCACCATCCACACACATCATATAAAACTCGTGACACCACCACTATTAAGACCTGAGGAGTGGAAAGAAACCGAAATAGGAAACAAGGGATGAGCCTCTCCTCCTGTTCAAGGAAAGGGGTAGGAGTAAGGAACAGCCGATAGGAGAGCCTATTTACTATTTACTCCTATTTTAAAAAAGGAAAAGAAAAAATTACTCTGTTTTAATTTGGTATGAGTCAGAAAAACTTAGTATAATCTATTGCTGATTCAATAAAGGATAAAAAAGACAGGTAAAGCGATAATTCTGAAATTACAAAAAAATAAAAATACAAAAATAAAAATATTTAAAAAATTAAAAATCCAAAGAGTAAAGTAACTTATTTTAAATCTTCCCTAAAATAACTTATTTATAGCAGAACGAAATTCAATATTCAAATAAAATAAACGTTAAGACTCGAAACGTTCAGACAAATTTGAAAATATGTCTCCGTCCAAATAAAGAATGTTACTTAGAGGCGTTCAGATAAGAAAAATGGAGTTGAAAGAAAAAGACAAAACGTTTGAATAATAAATGTTCGGGAAATCAGCGATGCTTTACTCAAAGATAAACAAAAAACAGTTCGACTCGCAAATGATTTTCTTACAATTTCGAAAGTTTTGAAGTATGTAGTGATAATGACGAGGAAACACACGTTATTTTTAACGAAACAAGATAAGTAATTTATTTACAAATTTACACATTCAAACTTTCAGTAGCTTGTTTCAGGACAAGTAGTAATCAAACATTAAAGGTTCTCAGTTTCGATGAATTGTCAAGAAGAGAAAATGTTCGTGTTAAAACATCTGATACAAAGTAATATTCCAAAACGTTTAAAAAATTGAGATTTCGTTTCTTACATAAAAGTTATACGATTGTATTCAACATTAATAAAAAGATATATTTAAGGTACTTAGCTTAAGAGTTGAGTAGTTCTTCGAAATCCTTCTCGTCTCATTAAAATGTATCAGCGTGTAATTTGACACCGGCCTTATTCAGACGCGTACAATTCAGCCTTTCTCTCTTTCTTCTCTTTGATTCAACACTCTCTGCCTATTTATATCAAAAAGCGATCTGCTCGTCACTTTTTCTCAGTTTGTAGCTGCTTCCTTTTGATTGGTCAAAGTAAATTTTCACATAGGTTCGTTAAACTTTGGCTTGGTTTTTTCTTCAGCGTGAAGTCAATCTCTTTTTCTATTAGTCAAAATAAATTCTCGCGCAGGTCCGCTAATTTGAAAACAGTGAAGAAAAGATAGTTATTTTTATTTCGTATTCAACATAAGTTACATCCTCATTCATAGAGAAACGTTACGTTAAATATAAAATAAATTATAATTATTCATACTAATGTATAAATGTATAAGTAATTTAACAAATACTGGGTATGAAATTGTTGTATCGTGGAATAAAGAGATACCCAATGAAATGTAGATAAACTACTTTATTACCAGAGTGGTACAACCAAGAGGTATATACAATATTTACAGTCTCTCGCAGTAGTAGGTGTTACTTCCCAAAGTCCGTGATAATGACAACTTCTCGTGCTAAATGTCACATGGTACGTGCCACGACACAACAGAAATGTTCTTAATATAATAATTCTTAAACTTATGACATAACACTTATTTAAAAAACATACCAGTAAAATAATCAATAAAAAACATGAATTATCTTATTTAGGCAGCAAATTTTCATTTAAACATGTCAGATTAAATAAATTGCAAACATTATGTCTGCTTATTTTTAATAAACTCCGTTCATACACACGGATAATCTTTCACGTATTACAATTGAAAGATATCAGAAATGAGCTGTAACGTTGACAGATGTATCATTCATTTCTTAATGTTCCGAAGTACTTTCAATCTCCTTCCAAGATCATCTTCAGGGGTGTGAGTTATAGAAATAGAAAACAAAAATAACCGCAAAATTGTGTTGCTAAAAATTACTGTACATTTTTTCTGCTTCAAATAAAACCGTTGACAAATTGATAGTGTTCATTAGAACGTGAAAATTATCCAAAATGGAATCGCTGTGGTACAGTGAATATCGGCTCGGAACGAGAAACCGGGGAGCCGAGTTCGAATTCCAGTTGAATCCATTGTATTCACTTACGCGCAAATACCCTTGGGAAAGGTATTAATCCGTCTCTTCCTTCCAGTTATGGGTTAAATAGCAGGACAGATTGGGTTCTACAGCCTTGGTTGGCAACCAGTCTACCGCAGAAAGCAATGGCAACCTACTGCGGGATAATATTCTGCCCAGTCAGTCATGTCTCTATCGAGATATGATCGCCCAAGCGTGTATCACGTATGGCACTTAACTGACTGAATGTCATGGTCATGCACGTGTTAAAGAATAAAAAAAACAGTTCTTTTTACAAACATTTTAAAAAATTACTACAGTATTCATAGCTGACTTTATTAATTGACGGCTTAAGTGTTTTAATAAATATTGCCTCGAGAATTTGTAGTTTGCTTTTGTTGTTTTCTTGGTGTAGGATAGTTGTATTATCGATCATTATTTTTTTATATTGTGAATGTAGACAGGAATGTTGTTGTAGATATTAATAATTAAATATTATAAATGGGTGGTAATATATACATACATATATATGATGATGATATATATATACATCATCATCATCATCATCATGAGCAATTAAGCAATAATTCCTCCAGTGAAACCATATTCAACGAAGCTAAGAAATTAAATATTATAAATGCGTGATATATATATATATATATATATATATATATATATATATATATATATATATATATATATATTATCATGAGCAATCAAGCAGGTATGTGCTACCTGAAGTGCAGGCTTTCTGATTATTCTTCCAGTGAAATCATATTCAACGAAGCTATAAAAGACTATGAATCAGCCCTAAAATATAGTGGGTTTCAGGCAACGCTCACATACACACCACAAAAATAGCCAACAGGAAGAGAAATATCATATGGTTCAACTCACAGTCCAACAAAAACTTAAAAACAAACGTAGGAAAATATCTATTAAACTCACACATAAACGCTTTTCCCTATCAAGCATTTTCCACAAGATATTCAACAAAAACATAGGAAAAATCCATTACAGTTGCATCGAAAATATAAAACAAATAATAAAAAAGCACTACAGGAAAACAATCAACAAAGCACCTGAACAAATGAAACCCACGTGTAACTGCAAAATAAAAAACCAACGACCCTTAAACGTCAATTGGATGTCGAACAATGTAACTATATCAAGCTACTGTAAAATCAACAGATAACAAAGAAAAATATACATAGGAGTAACTGTAGACCCTGGAACAAAAGAAAAAAAAAACTACGTATACAAAATTTTCTTTACAAATAGCAAATATGCGAATAGCACAGGACTTTCTAAACATGTCTGGGAGATTAAAAACACAACTCAACAAAATTATCATAGAAGATAAGGAAAAGAACAATAGCCTACAACAATCAATCCAAAAGCTTTAAATTCTGTCTGGAAGAGAAAATAGCTAAAATTGCCTTCTCAGACCAAAATAAGCAACTACATAAACGATCAGAACTCATCTCAAAATGCAAACATGAAAACAAATTTTTATTACGCTATTTAAAAATCGAAAAGTGAAAGCCGGCAAGAATGAATCAAAATAAATAAAATAAACACAAACAAGTATAATAAATCAATTCAGACAAATAAATAAACCAATTAAACAATAAACAAACTAACAAACCACGCCCAACAAAATAACAGCTAAAATAATGAAGTAGACAACCCACAATGCAATAGAATACACACAACGCATCACCAAGATAAAAAGTCGAGCAAAAAGACAACACAGATAGCCCGATGATTGCATTTAGCATAAAAGAGACTGAATGAGTGTTGACTCGAATGTCATTTTTATATTTATATACGCTTTATTGCTTATATTGAGCACTTTATCCCATGAATATAACATACTTTAAAACTATACTTTATCATATATAGAGATATGACAATTCTAAACGATAAAGGAAGATAGCAACTATGGAAAAATCTGGCAGGTCACAACAAGTCAACAAGCAAAAATCTCATTCTCTTTAATATCTATAGTGTGTTTTTAAAGTCACTACACACACACACACACACACACACACACACACACACACACACACACACACACACATATATATATATACGCTCTTGCTGCCTAAATATACCATATATATATATATATATATATATATATATATTTATTTATTTATATATAAATATATATGTATATTATAAATTATTATTATTATTAAGTTAGAACGTGGAAAACAACAACAAAATGCTACAAAAATGTACATTTTATTTCGACATTGAATCATCAATGTCTCATCAGGTAGTTAGCAATGATGGTAAAAATTAATAATGTAGTAGTTTGTAGTTTTTCACATGTTCTAGCCTAATGATTGATAAAAAGTTTCATTATTCTATTTTATATTGAGCATTGTTTGAAATTAATGTGTTGAATGTTGTAATTTTATTCTTCGTTCTTCTTTATTTGTATAAAGGTATATTTAAACAGCAACTATTTATAGAAACAAGTTATATTAAATTCAATCAACAAGGTCTATTTATTTTTTAATAGTATTTTGAAAATTAGATGTTATATATCAAAACTGAAATTGTAGGTAAACTGTCTGGAGTTCATTTGTTCTGTTGTACTTGTTCAAAAAAATTCAACTGTCTCAACCATTATCAAGATCCATGTGCTTTCAGTGTGGTTGGCAAGGTTTTGTTGGCTACATCCTGGTATTAGCTGAAAGTTTTGAATCAGTCCAAAGTAATATCATGTTAAAGCAACACCACTTTGGTTTGATTTCATCTTCTAGCTCTGTATAAAACATAGTCCCCTTTGCGGTTCATGCACTTGATTCATCAGCGTTGTATTGCTTAAATTCTTTTGATGAAGGAGCTTCCATCCTCTTGGTAAAAAGAACATCAATAGAAGATATGATATCATAAACACCATGTTGGGGAACAAATGATAGGCAGATAGAGTCAAATCAAGGGATCTAATGTGATCAACCAGTTCAATGACTCAGTTACACGCAATAGCTATTGAAGCCAAGAACCTGCGTACTGAAGCATTATCCTGATGAAACAAGACCTTCTTTCGCCAGTTTTACTGGCCTGGGCATTTCATCTTGATAGCCTTTCGCAACTGCCTCAGCAAGTTGACATAGTATTCTCCATTAATGGTGTGATGTTTTTGAAGATAGTCAATAAACACAATATTTTTTGCATCCCCCAAAATTGAGGCCATCACCTTTCCTGCAGATGAAGCTACCTTGACCTTTTTTGGAGCAAGTGAAGGGGAAGATTCTCTTGCATGGATTGTCTCTGACTCAAAGTGATGAACCCAACAGTTATCCTGGTGTCAGAAGATATGGCACCCACCAAGCAGAAAATTTCATCATGCCAAGTTCATTGTATAAAATATATTCGACTTTCTCACGGGATATACTAATAACGTTGGCTATTTGAATTATAGTGAATCACCTGTCATCCACAACTATGCGCTGAATATGATCAGTGTTCTCCTTAGTGGTGGTGTCGCAGGTTGTCCAGACCTTGGATTATCTTCAAGATCCTTCTTTATCCTCCTTTTGATAAGGCTCTAGGACCATCCCCTAATGTAGCAACCATGTCTGTATGGATGTCCTTGAAAACTACAGTACTTGATCACAAGACGGTGCCAAATTTTGTCAGTTTTCAAGCAAAGTCGCCACTTGTTACTTTTGAAGATCAGTGATATGTTATTTTACCTGGAAAGAAACAATACAGTTATTAAGAAAAAGTGTTTAATTTCAACACTTTTTTGCATGCAAGATTTCACAACTCTGACATCATTCCGCCATAGTCAGCCTATTAACATTTTAGCCAACCCCTGTAAAACATTATTTAATTAGAAAAGCTTTTAAATTTTTATGAGTAAAAGATATTATAGACACTATTGTCTTAATAATAAATAATTTTCTGATTAATAAGGAATTGTTTTCATTTTTTTCATTTTAAATAGAATGATTTATAAACTTAAAATTCTGTATTAATTTGTACCTGTTAGGTGATATTATTATTATGTAAAAACTATATTTACTAATCATAAATGAAAAAGATTACTACAATTCCTCGCATTTTTGATTTTGAACTTCGCGCGCGTGTCTGTGTGTGTGCAAATGTAGAGATATTTTGTTTCATTTATTTATATCGGATTTTTGTTATGAGAAGGTAGACTGGGACGACTTTCGGTCCTATATGACGGAAGCTCCTGTTCAAACATGCTGCCTCCAAAACTGATAACCTAATTTCCGGATTTACCCTTTCTGGAATAGAGTGTTTTATACAAAAAACAAAAAAAACAAAAAAATCAGCAAAAACCAGTCAGCCATGTTTTACCCCTGAATGCGCTGTATCCATAGCTCACTGGAACCACTACTTCAAAATCTATCGCAAGGAACGATGTTTTTCCCGCCTGAATCTAGCCTGCATATATGCAAATCAACCATTCGTCCGTGCATGGAATACTGCTGCTACATATAGTCAGGCGCCCCTGCTGTTCATCTCAGTGTTCTCGACAGGCTCCAAAGGAGAATCAATAATGTGATAGGTACCGATTTATTGGCTCGACTACAGCCACTTCCCCACCGACGAGATGTAGCCTCCCTTTGTCTGTTCTATAAATACTTTCATGGCTTCTGCTCCAACGAACTTAAGTCACTGGTGCCTCCTCAACAGATGTTTACTCGTGCAACCAGACTGGCAACTGGGTCTCACCCATTCACAGTTAGATTAACCAAATGCAGACGACAATTCTACTCCTGCAGCTTCTTCTCTCGCACTAACTGCCTGTGGAACTCGCTTCCAAATTCTTGCTTTCCTGACGGCTACAACCTCCAGGAATTTAAATGAAATGTCAATACTCATCTATTAACCACTTGACTCTAGTTCTTTCAACATCCCGTATATCCTTTCCTTTCTCTCCACCTTTGCAACTGTCATCACACCTGTATTCCCATCCTTCTCTTGCTCCTTTCTAACTGGTTCATCTTCCTCTTCACTCGCTTCTACTTAATCTTTTGACTCTTATGTAGCCCCCTGCACATCAGTGGCATTACCGCCTTGCTCGGGGTGATACGATTAAAAAAAGTTTTGCCCTTACTTCTTTCAGAACCACCTGCAATCACTGTAAGTGAGTTCTGGAAAAAGTGCAGCTATGTGCAAGCTGTCCAGGCCAAGAAACAAATTGGATCTTGCGAATTCTAAAAGATCACCAACCAAGTTATTATATAGGCAAAGCGGCTGTGCTCACTATTATAAATGGCTCTGAGGTCATATACTCCTTGTCAGACAAACTCTGCACCTCAATCTTTGCCTCAAACTCAACGTTAAATGACAAAGGCCATCCCCTCTCTAATTTTCCACCTCTCACTCAACACAATTTCAGTAATATACTCATTTAGTAAGAGAAGTCTCTAGACTTATCAAAAACCTCGACCCTAAAAAAGTCACTGGTTCGGATAAAATTCCAGTGGTCGTCCTTAAGAATATCAACTCAAAATTATCCCCGATTCAAGTAATTACTTAACTACTGCTTGAAGATGAAACCTTTCTCAAGTATATTGAAAGTGGCAAACGTATGTCCGTTTTTCAACAATGCGGGCAACCTATTCTCCCTCTCAATCCTGACTATTTAGTCTTCCCAGTATCATCAGCAAACATTTTGTAAAAAGATCGTCGAGCGCATTGATAAGAACAACTTCTTGTGCGACGAGCAGTACGGGTTTCGAATCAGTCTGCTCCACTGCTGACATTCTAAACATCATTGCACACATTAGCGAATTAGTGATACGCTTCATGACAAACATACCATAGCATTAAATATCTTGAAGACCTTCAACAAAGTGTGGCACAAGCGTTTACTACACAAGTTCTCTGGCTATAGAATCACTGGAAGAGCTTTGTCTATTATAAATCCCTTCCTAACGGGTAAATCGTTGAAGGTAATTATTAACGGTCAATCCTTCTAGGCAGTCAACTCAAGCGTCTCTCAAGGTGTCGCTTCTCAGGATAACACTCTTTCTGATGTACATAAATGATCTACCTAATAATATACTTCGATCATTTGTAAATATCTATGCCGATGATACGATGATATATGGATATATCTCTAAAAGTCCTGACGATCAGAGATTAGCAACTGACCTCTCTTCCGATCTTACACCAATTTTCCTGATGGTGGGGAAAAACTGGCTGATACATTCAATGTCTCCAAAACGAAACTGGTTGAATTCAAGACCCCAAACTACCACCAGTAACGATGAATAGATGTCCCCTCGAAGAGTCCTCGTGTCTTGAGAGATTATTGAGCCACAAACTCACACCTGACCTCAAGTGGAGTTTTTATATACGACCCATTGCTAAAAATACAGGTAAAATGATCAGCTCTATATACCGCTCTAGTGGCTCCTCATGCTAACCTCTACCTTGATGTCTGGACAGGAGCTGCTCAGACGACACTTGCCAATTTTTATTGAGTTCAAAAGCGTGCCCGAGACCTCGTTGGAGAAGAATTACTTTCAACATTCTAATCTTTTTCTCACAGACGGGATGTCTGTCCCTACTGCTATGGATAGTGCTCGGACGAACTGGTTCCACCAGGTTTGACCTTCACGGCTAGGACACGCCATGACACTTACATAGTAGCAAACCGCCTACATTCCCTCCGTGTTTCGTTGAACAGCCTCTTCCCACGAACCATGGCTCTAGGGAACAAACTCCCAAGAGGATGTTTCCCTGATCACTACAATCTTGACCTGTTCAGTCAACTGTTATTTTCTCCTCCTATTCATATAAACTACCCTTTAATGTAATCCTTTACCTTGAGTAGCCTTCGGGTCTTGTACAGGGTGACCCATACTGCAAAAAATAGATAGATAGATAGATAGATAGATAGATAGATAGATAGATAGATAGATAGATAGATAGAGTCCGTGTGTAGAGGGGAAAAATCTGCGAAAAGCGAAGAAAAGAAATAATCTTCAAACACAGATTTACAAAGTTAAATGAATATAAAAGTAATCTTTTTTTAAGTTGAAAGAAACAAGTTAAAAAGTTCCTCGCAAATATAATTCATGTAAGCGTGTTACATATGTTGTGTGATTACATCAGCAGGCAAAGCGATTAGTTGACAATATTTGTACTACTGCTTCAATTCACTTTCTTTGCATATCTCGCGCTTATGTTTATATATATATATATATGTGTGTGTGTGTGTGTGTGTGTGTGTATATATATATATATATAAATAATAAAAATTGTTTAAGAACATGTTATATTTATGGATTAAAGAGGTCAATATCAGGGAGAAAGAGTGTATGTAAATATAAAAGTGGACATCGTAGTCAACACCCACAGGCGACAGTCTTTTTCATGCACGAACGCAAACGTCAGGCTTGCGTTCAACCATGAAACAGACTGTTGCCTCTGAGGACATCAATGCCCACTTATTTATATATATATATATATATATATATATATATATATATATATATATTCCATTTGTAAACGAGTTATTAGGCGACCTAGGTTTCTACCATGACATTTGGTTTAACCCACCCTTCAGTCGTAACGCCCAAACTAACATTGGTAAACTATTTCTTAACTTAATTCATAAACGTTTCTACCATTCACCCACACTAAAACAAAAACAAATCAACAAAAGCAGTGTTAAAGTTAGTTATTCTTCTTCTTCTATGTGCCTTGTCCTTTCAGGACGTAGGCGATCATTGTTCTCCACGTCTCCCTATCCCTTGTGGCTCCTAGTATGTTTGCTCCCGTTACTCCTGTCAACCCCTGTTCCGTCAACCACCTGATCAGGCCCTGCAAATATGTTATCCACTGCCTTCCTCTGTCTCTCTTTCCTTCTATCTGGCCAGTCAGTATCAGGTTCTCCAGGCTTTCCTTCCTCATTGCGTGTCCCAGGAACTTCAGTTGTCTCTTCCTGATTCTCAGTATCAATTTCCTCTTTGTTGCCATTCTTTCCAACACCTCATCGTTGCTTGCATGCTCAGTCCATGATATCCGCAGCATCCTTCTGTAGAACCACATTTCCGCTGCTTCCAGTTTTGTCCTCATTTTCGATGATATTGTCCAGTATTCGTTACCGTATTGAAGAACTGAGATCACGTAGCAGTCCAGCACTCTTTTCTTTGTTTCCAGTGAGATTGTCCTGTGTGTTAGTATTTTGCTCAGCTTCTGGAATGCGTCCTTTGCCATGCCAATTCGCCTTCGGATTTCAGTGTCGCACTTTCCATCTTCAGTTAGGACACTTCCTAGGTATCTAAATTTTTGTACTTGCTTGATTCTAGTATATCCCATATTTATTTGGCCTTTTGGGTTGTACCTTTTGCTGATGACCATGCACTCAGTTTTCTTAAAGTTTATTTGTAGTCCTTTTTTGTTGCTCTCCGCCGCTACCTTCTGTATGAGGTCTTGTAGTTTACTTTCCGTGTCCGCAATCAGCACTGTATCGTCTGCGTACCTTATGTTGTTCAAGTTGTGTCCGCCAACAACAAATCCTAGCGTGTCTTCTAGGGTCCTCAAGATATTCTCACTGTACAGGTTGAACAAATTATAGTTATAGTTGCGTTAAAAAACATAGATAAATATATTTCACAACATAATCCTATGATATCAAAAATAAATATTTGGCCCACATAAACAACATCCGACACCCAACTAATAGTAAAAATGACCCTTCTAAAAATAATTGCAACTGCCGAAAAAATAAAACCTGCCCATTGAATGGCCAGTGTATGTCCAAAAGTATTTTTTATAGAGCTCGAATTCATTCAGATGATAATGATGTTAAATTCTACTTTGGAAGTACTTCTAACAGGTGGAAGATACGATTTAACAACCACATGTCTTTAAACAACAGTAAATACAGCAAAAGTACTGCTTTATCCATACATTGAAAGCAGTAAATTAAAAAAAACAAAAAAAAAAAAAACAACAACAACAATAAGAACCCAATTATTACCTGGAATATCGTAGCTAAATCCAAACATTACAATGGAAAAGAAGATGAAAATAAATTTAATCTATGCCCATAAAA
Organism: Ascarosepion bandense; assembly: GCA_037127315.1. Lineage (NCBI taxonomy): Eukaryota > Metazoa > Mollusca > Cephalopoda > Sepiida > Sepiidae > Ascarosepion > Ascarosepion bandense. The sequence goes on from JBBBDQ010031453.1 coordinate 131,012, forward strand.
AAAAAAACTTGTCATCTTAAACCATATTAAGTATCCAAATTTACTTAATAAAAAAAGTGATTTAATGACCAGATGCTGTCATGGAAAAAATACTTACTTAAATTCTTAGACCCAGATTGATATAGATCCCTCTTTACGTTCGCTTCTTTCTTTTTCTTTCTTTCTTTCTTTCTTTCTTTCTTTCTTTCTTTCTTTCTTTCTACATTTTTAGTTCTTAATTCTAGATTTTTCTTTTCACTTTTCTTTTCTTTTATCTTATTTTTAATTAAAATTTCAAAATTTTAATTTTTCTTACATTTTTATGTACATGTAATATTTGAATATTTAAATTTCTACGACTCATGATTTACGCTCCTTTGATTTCTTCTCCCTGCATTGTATTATTTCTTTTTTAATTTTAATTCTAATTATAAATTTTAAATTTAAATTTTTTCCACATGCAACCGTACAATATTAAAATTTTTAATCTTGTTATTAAAAAAGCAGTAACTTAACATTACTAAATTTAGTTCCCATGAACATCGAGTGAACTTTAATTCATATCTATCAAACTGTCAGTTTGAAATATGCACCTGATGACTGCGTAACGCATGAAACTCCGAGTCGTGCCATAGACGTAGGATAATATGTATATTTATTAATATATATATTGAGCACTGTTTTATTAACACCCGAATAATAATACTATACATATGTACACCCTCCTCATATGGATATTTATTAATTTACAAGCATATATATTTGAATACATGGTTCTGTTGTCATTTCGCGCTATCACACGGTGGGAAGTCATAGAACCGCATTGCAAATTCGCAAACTGCGCTTGTTATTTTTGGTAACTATTGCCGTTGCCTAGCGGAGTTTTATGGCAACACAAAATAAAATCGTCGGTGATGGTGAATGTTTTTGTGTTACCGTCTTGGTGACCTCTCTGAAGATGGCTCATATGAGCCGAAAGCTTAGAAGCAAATTAATAAAAAATTATCCAAATGTTGAAGAATTTTTGTCTTTATTTTCAACTGAAATTAAAGCCAAAATACGACGTTTAGAACGGCTCATGATTAAACATAATAGACATTCATTGTCTCTTATATTTAACAGTATATGATTAGAATATATATATATATATATATATATATATATATATATATATATTATTATTATTATTATTATTATTATTATTATTATTATATAGTGCGAAGGATAAATTGTCTCCATTTTATTTTTTTTCGTTGTTTGCTTCTGATTTTGTTGACTGCACATTATAGTCGGGTCAGTTGGGCACCGTCTGTGAGGAAAAAAGCACCCGGTTGCAGCTCACTCGTATGGAATATGGATTTTTCTATATTTTTTGTAAACTATCTTCCATAATGTTGTTGGATTTTTTATATGTTTATTTATTAACTTGGGAAAAATTTTGATATTTGTTATTACATTGCGGCAATATGGGATATTAAAACACAACACGTTGCTCTGCTTTGACTAAATAGTGAGTTTTATCCTCATACTTTAGACCTTGTGCCACATCTAAGCTTTTTATTTTATTTTTACCGTCTATGTTCTTTTCCCCTTAGTATTCTGTATTTGGATGTGTGTTGTGGTGCAGTGGATATCGACTCAAAACGAGAAATCGAGAAGCCGAGTTCAAATTCCAGTTGAATTCCTTGCATTCACTTAAGCGCAAATACCCTTGGGAAAGGTATTAAACCGTCACTTTCCTCCAGTTATGGGTTAAATAATAGGACAGATTGGGTTCTATAGCATTGGATGGCAACCTACTGCGGGATAATCTTCTGCCCAGTCAGTTATGTCTCTAAAGAGACATGATTACCCAAGCGTGTATCACGTATGGCACTTAACTGACTGATTCTGTATTAGCTTGTGCTTGTTTTTTTGTTTGTTTTTTTTTTCTTCTTATCTTTAGGTTTTTACATAGTTTAGATTCATTAAATATTTCCCTATTGCTGGAGAGAATGCTAATCTCTATTTCACTGATTTGTGTAAATGTTTAAGTATTATAGGATGATGATTAGATTCGCCATTTACATACTTCTGCTTGTGTAAACCTTTTATATACTGTTTATATTAACCAGTAATATAAATTATAATAATTATATAAATTATAATCCATTTCAGTGAAATAATAAATTCATTTCTTCAGACCATGGTTTATTTGGTATATTTCCAGAATATCCCCAATTTTCTTTTAACGAAAATGGAGACTAAGTAACATGACCCAGGATAGGAATCTTTAGCCTTATCTTGCAAGGGTCACCAAGGTTATGGGTGAAAAAGCTCACTGGGTAGAATGAGTGACCATAAATCCATTACGCGCCTATTCACAAGCACACGAATACGTATACACATATATCCATATATATGAACATACATACGCATATGCACATACACACATATACATCTACACACATATACATTCTTACACGTATATACATACAAATGTGCCTATGTATACATATACATTTACACGCATTCATTTATATCCACATATAAATATCGTGTTCACACACTCACCTACACATCTATGAAGACCAGATATATACGCGTATAATTAATACTAACAAACATCACATATATGCACAAAATACACATACATATACACTTATACATACAGATACATATATACACACATACTTGTATATACATATATGTATACACATGCACAAAACCTTCTACGTATACAAATAAATTTATTATCTATACACACCCACGCTTTTCCACATCCATGAACCCATCCACGAAGATCAGATTTATAAATGAGTACACAAAATTAATGCTAACATATACATAAGTGTCCACCTATACACACAAAAAATGAGGCCTGTATTAAATTACATACATAATACAGTGGTACCTCTACTGACGAAATTAATTCGTTCTGGAAGTCATTTCGTAACGTGAAAATTTCGTAAGTAGAGACGCTTTTTACCCTATAAATCCCCTTATCTGTTCCAAGCCTTCACCTCGAACCCCTCAAAATCTCGTGAGGCAACAGCATCGGGCCACAGCTTTCTCCAAGCCGTATTAAGGGTACGCCTGGTCACCTCCTGCCAAGCCATGTCGATTATCTTGAGGCAAACAACAATATCGAAGTGCTGCTTCCAAAACTCACGAAGGGTAAGCTGGGTGTTTTCAGTGATGTCGAAACACCTCTTGAACAGGTGTTTCGTGTAGCGTTTCTTGAAGTTTGAGATGGCTTGTTGGTCCATGGGCTGAAGGATAGAGGTGGTATTAGGTGAGAGGTACAGCACCTTAATAAACGAGAACTCTTCCAGTTTATCATTATCGAGGTCGGGCGGATGGGTAGGGGCATTATCGAGAATGGGGAGGCAATGAGGTGGACTCTGGGAGCAGCGAGTAGCAGCGCGTATTTTGAAATTTTCGCCTTTCGTACTCTGAAATTTCTTTCGTAACAAGAGGCACTATTTTTTCCGAAGAGGCGTTTTATAACCTGAAAATTTCGTATGTATAGCCTTTTGTAAGTAGAGGTTCCACTGTACAAAGTAGTTATGCACATATACCGGCATATATATCAAATATATAACCACAATTTTTTCAATCCGCAAAAATTATCAAAGGGCAATTTACACAAATACGGGAGTTAAACCACAAGAAATATACACATATACAGTAATACATATCGAATTCATAAGGGGCCTTAACCACAGTTTATTCAATACGCAAGAATTATCATATCAGAAGATAATTTACATAAACAGAGAAGTGAAGTTGTGGTGATAAGGAGCAAAAGTGATGTACCGAATGTTTGCGCTTTCACGACCAAAAAGCAAATGACCAAAAGTCGTCGCTGCGCCGCCGGCTCCGCGCAGATGTTCCGGTTGAAAACTAAAGATTAATTAAATATTAAATTTCCTGTTCGCGAGCCTACGCGAATTTTATTTATCAGCCAATGGGAAGCCCAGAACCAAATACAAGTGTGAAATCCCAAATGAGCTGCTGTGATCCAAAAAAGAAGATATAAAAAGCGGATACAGAAAGCATCGTCAGACAGACCGACGCAGGCCGACACACATATGGACTGACTCAAGAGAGAGAGGAGTGTAATCAATATCACCATGACCTAAGTCAAGCGGCTACTATGCTCGCCTCCCTTCACCTCTCCTTACCTTCTTCTCTGTCTCAAAAACTACTTACTGACCTAAGGAGCATCAAACACATTCCTTACTCACACGCTCCCAAATTCCTAAGCATTAATTCTCTTTCACCATTTTATTGTCATGAACATTTTAACCTCCGTTGGACCTATACTTTATGTATTACTTCAATTGTAAGAACATTAATTGATATGTGTTATATATAAAATGTTATCTTTCAAGTCAATTTGCTTTTCTTGGTTTATAACCTTTCTTTATGACTTATAGTGGGCTATCTACAACAAGGCCAAATTCCGTTAACCTGCAACAGTATACAACTACCTTCACTAGAACGGACTCTCCACTACTAACAGAAAAGAATAGATAAGCAACCCACTATAAAGTCACAGGTATGATATGGTGGGATTATCATAGCAAATTTCCTCCTACATTAGTATACATGCATAATACAAATTAGGTATATTTTCGTATTATCCCCGTCGTTCTTGACATATCTATCTATCTATCTATCTATCTATCTATCTATCTATCTATCTATCTATCTATCTATCTATCTGTTTGCATTACTAAATCACAAGCATTTATTAAACCAAATGAGCATTAAGAAAAGTTAAGAACAAAGCCAATATACAGGCTCATAAACCCAGCCAAGAGTGAACTAAGATAAAATACGTAAAATAATACCAGAAAGAATTAAGTTAGAATTAAATCAGTGGAAAAAGACAAAAATTTAGACTGGTTATAAAAGATGTCTATTCTTCTGTGACAAACCCATCCTAGATAAAGTCATCTCTTTAGCTCAAGAACAAATAAATATAAATGCAAATCAAGTAAAAATCATTAGGCAACTTCTAAAAATCACTATTATTCGAAAACGGAGAAGCATGAATAAAGGAATAAGCTACATTTGACATTACAATGAAAAGCATTCATGGTGAAGAAACCAGTGAGATTATTGATATACATTTACAACATTAACCAAGTAAAATAATCGATAAAAGTGACATAGGCTTCTACAGAGACGAAGGTCTCATAATCTCAAGACAATGTAAAAGAGAAAACAGAGAAAAACAGCAAAATAATCATAGCATTCTTTCAAAATATGGGTTTCGAAATAGACATCAAAGTAAATTTCCTTGATATCACACTCAGCCTAAGAAAAGGAAGATATGAATTATATAGAAAACCTAACGACAAATCACCTTACATATGCACATCTTTCAGCCACCCACAATCAATAGTCATGCAGAATCGTCAATCAATTAACTGTAGGTTATCTGACATATTCTTCCAGTTAAACCATTTTTAATGAAACCAAAAAGATTCCGAGATATCATCATACGCGCCTCACGGTAAATCGAAAACAGCTACAGACGCATTGAGAACATGACATGAATAATAAAAAGGCACAATAGGAAAACAACCAACAAAAACCCTCACAATTTTTAAACCCGTGTAACTGCAGAACACGTCTCTTAAACAGCAATTTCCTGCACTCAAACCCCTGTAAAAACAACTGATTAAGAAGTAAAAATATGTAACTGAAAGACCCTGGAAACAAAGAAACTACGTACCCTATATATCCTTTTAAAATAGTAAATAGAGAAACAGCACGATGTTTTCTAAACATATATAAGAAATTAAAAACAAAACCAAATAACAACAAAATATTATGGAAAATAAGGAAAATGGCATAAAAAATTATCGGGGAGAAAATAGTCACAATCCTCTTTCAAAATCAACACAGATTACTAAATAAACGATCAGAACTCATCTTAAAATATACAGACATGAATTACAAGGTTTTACTATTTTACCTAAAACGAACGAACATAAACAAATAAAAAATAAGATGAAATAAATAAATAAATAAATAAATAAAATAACAAATAAGTGAAATCAAATAATCTAAATCAATATGTTGTAACACGGTATCCTAACCCCAATGGACCGACGTACTCCACAAGACCGGCCGTTGGACCTTTATTGTCCAGTATTACAGGTTAGACCTGGACCTGCGGTTCCAAATGTCTATTTGATGCCACTCTCCAGTCACGTTGTGATTTTTGATCCTGGAGAGCAGTTATCAAATCGTAGAAATCCGAAGCTCCCCGTTGGTCCACCTGCAAGTTCGTCGGGTGATTATCGGGTTAACAGAAAAATGAATATAACCAAGTCGATTTGATTTTGGGAAGACAAAGGTTTCATATATAAATACAAAAAAAAAACCGTCGTTGTAAAAAGTTGAATGTCTCTTATATGAACTATAAACAAACAAAACAAAATATTTCAAATAATTTCTGTAAAGGAGAGATGTGGCTTTCGTTTAATCCTTTTTGGTTCGTTCTTAGCCCAACTACTACAACCGTCGACGTTTCCGTTCTCAGTGGTAGTATTAGTAGCAGTAGTGGTATTTAGATGTTAGCGGAAGTAATTCGCTTCTTCGGTCTCCGTATCAGCAACACACACAGTGGACGTTTTCTTTCAATCTCTGACGTCACTCAACTCAGTTCGACTGCATTCGAAGACAGTCGAAACCCCACCTTCTCTTCTGACAAACCATTACCAACTCAATCTCCGACCTAAGTGATTCCTCGGCAGCCCGCTACCAACTTAATCTTGGACCCAAGTACCTTCTCAGAAGCTCACTATCAACTCCATCTCGGACCAAAGTGTCTCCTCGACAGCCCGCTACCAACTTAATCTTGGACTCAAGTGCCTTCTCAGCAGCCCACTACCAACTCAATCTCAGACAAAGTGCCTCCTCGACATCTCACAACCAACTCCATCTAACAATTTAAGGTCTGCTTTTTTATTGATAAAAAACCGGCATCACGTGTAATCCGGCTGTGACCCATCTTCTGACACTCGCAAGACTCGTGGAAGGGCAAGATGGCTAAATAATAAAAAGTTATTATTTAGCCATCTTGCCCTTTGCATTGTTTATAAACAAATCTTCGCCAACCAGATTTGAAATAAAAAATCTCAAAGAAGACACTTTGTCCATCGGCTATCTTAGGTTTCATATTTCATTGTTCTAGATTATTTCCTATTAATAGTTCTGACACAGTTTGTCAACTTCACAAAAAGATCGTGTTTTCTGTTTATAGATAAAATTAACATTTCAATTAATAATCTGCTACTTTTTGTACGCTTAAAAAATATTGTATTTCGTGTTCTAATTTCCTTTTCTGTAACAGTACAAATATTTCAAAGTCTTTACGGCCTATCAACCTGTTGGTTTTTCGAAGAGGTCTCACTTTCACTTAGTGTTTTCTGTTTTACGGTATATCCACCTTTATTAATATTACTGACAGTATTATCATTACAGAGGTCATATCGCCCCTACCACAATTAAACAAATTAATTTAATAATAACAATCAACAACAACTAATAAAATAATAAATGATAAATAATGAGCAAAAAAAAATTTAAAAGAACAACGATATAAAATAACCGTAAAGCTGCATTCAGATGCACAATTATTTCAACTTAGTCGCCACTAGAATAATCTGAAACACAAACGTTACCGCTCACCCAATAAGCAATACAATAATACAATTGACCAGCGTATATAATCGATACCAAACTACTTGGGTTCTAACTGGTCTAGAAGAAGGAAGACTCTGAATATAAAATATAAGATGGTTTCTTTAGGGAAATTGCGGCACACTATGTGCACCAGTCGTCGTCTCTATCCGGCTCTTCCAGAAAAAAGATGTTCAGCAGAAGCCCTGTCACCACCAAAATCGAATCATATGTGCGCGTAGTTCGACTGTTTGGTTCTAACAACTGAGTTGCTCTACCCTCATACATAACTAAACAACAGGAGAAACAGAGCGTATATATATATATATATATATATATATATATATATTGTACTCTCCCATTGTTTATATATATATATATATATATATATATATATAAACAATGGGAAAGATTTATATATATATATATATATATATATATATATATATATATGCTGTACTCTCCTATTAAATATATATATATATATATATATATATATATATATATATATATATACATATATATATAAACATCTCTTCCATTGTAATTGGAGTAGATAAACTAAACTATCGCCCGGTTCACACTCCACCCACGTCTATTGATCAGGTGAAGAGGCTCATCCCTTGTTCCCTGGTTAGGATGTGGTTTCCGGCTTTCTCTTTTCCAATCTTTTTACTCTTACGTAGCCCCCCTGCAGTGGCGTTATCGCCTTGCTTGGGGTGATATGATTAATATATATATATATATATATATATATATATATATATATATATATATATATCCTGTACTCTCCCATTGTTTATATGTATATACATATATAAACATCGCTCCCATTGTTTATATATACATATATATATATATGCACATACATCTCCCCCATTGTTTATATATATATATATATATATATATATTAAAAAAGGATTAATTCAAAGATGTTGAATGGCCATTTCGATATGAAGATCCCCACGGGGGATAACATATCACCTCAGCAACAGAAAAATCCTTTCAGAAACTGGAGAAAAATTAGTCTACTTTTATATATATATATATATATATATATATATTAGTCTACTTTTATATATATATATATATATTAGTCTACTTTTATATATATATATATATATATATATATATATATATATATATATATATAATATATATATATATATATATATATATATATATATAAACATCTCTCCCATTGTTTATATATATATATATATATATATATACAAGTGGACATTGAGGTCAACACCTGGCGTCCACAGTCTGTTTCATGCTTAAAGCATTTCAGTATAAAACAGACTGCTGCCACTGCGTATTGACCTCAATATCCACTTTTATATTTAGATAAGCTCTGAAACAAACAGTCACCGCCCGGTGTTAACCTCGATGTTCACATCTATATTTACATTCGCTCTATCCCTGATATTGAGCACTTTAAGCCATAAATATAGCCTAACTTAAAACTCTGTTTTTATCCTGTGTGTATATATGCACACACACACACACACACACACACACACACACACACACACACACACATATATATATATATATATATATATTCTGATGGATTACAATAAAATTCTGTAGTCACTTATACTTTTTTAAACTGACTTTCAGACACTCATTCTTTCCAGATTTTAATGTTTGCATTTGTCACATTGTTTTGTTTTGTTTTTTTAGATTGAGAATTTTTGAGGAAAATACGCAAATATCTCAAATCAAAGTAAAAATATAAGAGGATTCATTTTCATAAAGGAAAAAATCACCAATTTTTTTTAACTATGTAGTAAAAACTCTGAGATAACTTCTAACAGAATTTGAATTCATTTTCATTAAATGCACTTTACCACCATAAGACCCTTTTCTCTTATTTCAAAACCATTTTCATTGAAACAAAAATATATTTACTGTTACAGGCTTCATCATCAAAGACTTTGGAAGACATTTGAAGGAATGCACAAATTAATTATATTAAGATAATTGGCAATAAAATTCATTAATAACCTGTTGGGAAATAGGGATTATCTCATGACTAAAGCTGAATGTTGGTCTTTTGATTAATCATTGAATTTTACAATCTCAGTCAACGGATGGAACAGGGAAATATTTGATTTTAATTAACTTTGGGTAAATACAAAAATTAAAATAGTTTTAAACTTTAGAGTAAACATTGGAGCAGCAAATGTGTTTCATATTTTAATTAATCATAAATCTTGAAAAAAATAATTTGGAATTTTGTCTTGAAAACGTTCTCTTGATTGCATGATTTGTGCTTTCGTTATGAATGCACAACTGCATGAATTTCCTTTTGCTTTGTGCACAAGCATACACACACTTTGTTCTGTGCACACGCAAGCACACACTTTGTTCTTTGTACACGCATACACACTTTACATTTACAGTGTAAGAAATAGACACATATTCATCACCTTGTCAGACAGAAATATCAAAACGGTCAGATAAAAATGGACACAATAAATTTTCAACAATTCTATCAAGATAAATATATGTTCCTTCATTTTTCCTTTTTTTTTTTTCTTTCAACAAATTTCGACGAATGCAAATTGCAGCTCATTTTCTTTTTTGTAAGCACTTCCATCAACACATTCAGTAATAAAGAGTCATTGTTAATCAGTTTTTGTTATTTCACAAAATATATAATCATAAAAACCCATTTGTTGTACTCTTCCTATTTTGTTTGCTTCAAACAAATGATAAGAAAAACAAACAAAAGATTTTCTCTCACTTAAATGTTGGTAGGAATGCCCAAGCCCAGATAAACAACTTTCAAATATTTTCTACACTTTGTGCTTTCATTGTGTTCTTGTTTCTTCTAAAACTCCTACCAACCAATGCAGACATTTTTCTTTTCTTTTTTTTTTTATTCAGACCAATTTCTTTCTTTTAAGACATTGCATACTCATCTAAATGATGAGGTAAGATCATTTTGTGTTCAACAAAGAGTGGCATGCACGGGTATAAATGTTAAGTGCTTCATTTTATTCCCACAAGAATGAAACACGGTTTAATCAGCTGCAGTTCAACTACAAATACAGAGACACAATGAGCCAACAACGTCACATCTATGACAAACTGAAAAGACGAGGTGTAACAAAAGATTGCGTTCGTAGATATCGCCTCAGAGAAAGAATACACTGACTACTAATATTGTTGCATACAAGATAAAAATCTGGCTAATATGAAAAATAAAGGGACGCTGCAAATAAATTCAGTGATAATACACGATTGAAAAGGGTTTACTTATTGTTACATTAATTAAAAAAAAACTGAAGAGATCCCTTTCATAAACAGAATCTTTTCTGTGTCCTTGTGCCATCAAAGATATTTTAACCAAATACCGAGTTAATAAAGAAGGAACAAGAGAGAGAACAAAAAATATTGTGAGAAATGTTCATAAAATCCTCATAGATATGTTTGCAAATGGACAAGTTTCAGGATAATATTTCTCACTCTAATATTTTTTTACATTGAAAATTTAAGAATTAATTCAGAAAATAAAGATGAATCCCAAAGTTGATTTGTCAACCGCACTCTAATCAGTCAGCCCGAGTTTAGAAAATCAAGTAAGTAGAATATTGTTTCTTCTGAGATTTAAAATTCTATTTATTTATTTTTGAATATTAATAATAAAACAGTGATAACTTGTGTTCCAAGGTCAATTTATTATGGAAGCCATGGGCAAAAGCTGTAAAATACAGGCAAAAATAATTTGTATTTTTCTTCAGACATTTGAAAATTTAATGATATAATTTATTTGGTAGTATAACTTTGTTTAATATGAAAATTTCTTTATGTAATGAATTTCATCACAAATTCTCAATATTGACTAATGAAATTATTTGTTTTTAAATTGACAAAATTAATTTTAAAAAGTTAAATTTTTAAAACAATGAAAAATAATTTCTCTCTATTTTGAAAAGGATTAATAATTTTTCTATTGATTTTTGAGTAAAAATAATTAACCATTTATTTTAATAATAGATAATAAATGTCTAATAATTAATATTTAATTAATAATTAACTTTAAAATAATTAATTTTAAATTAGAAATTTTCAAAATTCTCCATTTAAAAAAGAATAATAATTTTTCTATTGATTTTTAAGAAATTTAAATTTTTCCTATTTCTTGTTGAAACGAAAGACTGGTTTTCTCAAAGAAGAAAAACTGAGATTAAAAGTTTTCTAAATGCCGTTTTCTCACCAGAAAACGGCATTTAAAAGTTTTCATTTATTTATTATCAAAATTAGATTGAAAAGTCAAAAGAGAAACATCTCAACTCAATAATTTATCTCCATATTTACCTTTCTTGTTCCTCTGAATGTCTTCTTTTTTGGACAGTTTATCTAACTGACCAATTAAACTTTACGCAAAATGATAATGTTATCTCCTGGATGCTCACATCTACTGACTGTCCTCCACTTCTTTGTTTATGATAACAAGTCCTTGGTTTCTTGACAATGATTCAATTGAATAACAACCTTTCCAAGAATGGAAATTTTTCTACTCTATTTTTAAGGTCAAACCTATTTGTTTACTCAATATTTACTGAATTACCAATCCAAATCAACTGTTTTATTTTATACCCGTTGCGGATTTAGGGAAAATCATGCCCTGTACTAGTTAAGCTATGAAGCCCTTACTTGAGCCCTGACAGAGGTGTGTCCGGCAGGTCTACACAGGCAGTCTAGCATACATGCTCAGAAAATTTAGGAGTAGTTAAAATATTATATATTACCTGATCAAATATTATTTTCAACAAGTTTTAGATTGAATGGGCTATAAGTCAGATATGTATATTACAACAAACTTGAAAGCTATTATATATTAACCAAAGTTCCAACCCGCCCAACACTCTTACACAGATCACATGATGATTACATGATGAAACTTGATGTAAATAGGACAGTAGTTATTATAGTCAACATCCTGTAATTAAATCTAAATATTATGTAACATTTTCAACCTTTGAAGGTTGACAAATGTTTTAATCTTAAACTTTATTGAAAATAACAATCTTAAATCATACAGTGATGATTGATGAAGAAGTGTATTGTTTACACAATACAATCAGATAATCAAATTTTCATGTTTGCATATTACTCTGTCAAGGATATTTACACATTTGGGGGGTGGTAATTTAAATGTCGAAACATCTTCCTTTGAGGTTTCCCGACTGAATATTCATCAATGATTTTAGCAAAATCAAAATGGTGCAGTTTATCATTCTCTATACAGGGAATACACAGAACAGACAGCAACTTTTGTGATATCGTTGAATAAAGGTTACTTTTAATCCTTTTCAACCTAGAACAGTTGGTTGCCATTAAATACAGAAACAATCTGAACATTGTTTCCACATTTAGAAAAGCAACATGGTTTTCTTTCCTGTTTTATTATCTGATACATATCTTGGTGACTGAAACTTTCTTTTTTTTTTCTTTTTTTTTTTTGTCTGAGACTGTTTGACATCTAAGTGGAAAGTCAAGAGATCATCAACAAGTTTGAAATCAACATCCTTGGGATATTCTTGTTCTATTCTCTTGATACCAGAGAGAATTTTCCCTCGTTGCTTGCAGATCAGTTGAAAATGAAATATTGTCAACAACTCTCCTATTCACAGTATCTATTCTCTCCAAATTTGAGTGAAGGACATCAATTACGAATATAAATGAATGTATCCAAAACTTATCTCTTAGAGGAATTTTATCTCAGGCTTTAGTTGCACTGCTATCATTATGTTGTATTTTTTCTCTTCTTTGGAAAGTTGTGTACTCTAAATCAGGTAAAGTAGGTTTCGCTTGCTCATCAAGATTTTCCAATGAGCTGGAAACAAAATGCAGAAGTATAGGTTTGCAGATGTCGTCAATGAAATCTGTGCACTTTGAGGGGCGTTACTTACTTTCTCAAACTGTTCAGGTAAACCTGTTCATAGACGAAGCATGAACCCAAATTTAAATCTTCAATTTTCTGTAAAACTTCAGTTAGTCGTCTAGTATCTCCCTTTTCAGTGTCATTATGAGTGTGATTGAGCGCTTCAAACATGTGTGCATAACCTTCACTGATGGCTGTCGTTGCTCTGGGATGGGCCTCCCATCTTGTATCAAATAAATATTGCAGAACTTTTGACTCTGGTGTCAAGACGTTTTTTAGCACTACCTCACCATCTTGTAGATGCAGAGAAAAGTCGATAAATTTCATTGACCCCCCTCCCCACCAAATAAATTTACTGCATCCAGGCAAAAGTCAACTGAAGCTATTCTGACTAGATTAAGGGAATGTCCAAAGCAGGGAATAAATTTCGAAAAACTATTCTTTTTAGAATTTTCTGTTGAACGTCATTATATTTTCCAACCATGTTAGGTATATTGTCATATTATTGACCCCTGCATTTACTAAAATCAATTTCAAGTTCTTCAAAGAAGTTTAGTATTCGTTCAGCCATTCCTTGACACGTGTGATTCTTCAGTTCAATAAATGACCCAAATCATTCATCTGGTATTCCATCAAGGGGAGAAATATATCTAACAATTATAGCGAGTTGATCAACATCAGGTGTTGAATCGACTGATACATTAAACACCCTGTTTCTTTAATATTTTATACTCTTTCTTCAATAACTTTTTTAGCCATTAGCTGGATAACTTCTTCATAATATGATCTTGGATAGGTATGATGGATGACCAGATCCTTTATTTTCATGCTTGTTTATGTGGTTTTTAAGAAGGGCGATCAATTTCAACAAATCGAGAAAGTTTCCATTGTTTGAAGAGCCGACAATTTTTTCATCTTCTCTAAAAGTCAACCCACGTTTTACGAACAGAAAAATCACTGCCATTACTTGTTGAGTGTTTCTATTCTGCTTTGATTTGCTCATCAAGATTTGTTGTAAACGTCTGACAACGTTTTCTTGTTAAGTAGTTACATAGATTCCATATGATGTCTAGAATTTTCACGGGTCTTAATAATTTGAAGATGATACCAGTTATCCAATTCTGAAGAGCCTAGAACTGTAGTTGAAAAACATTCTTTAGAGAATTTTGAGAAAGTTTTATACAAAACCAATAGACTTTTTTTTTTGTTGGAAAATGTACTAATCCTTCCCGAAGGTAGGTTTGTTCCATTTATTTTAGTAGAGAAGAATAACCTTCTTGTAAAAAGAACGAGTTGGTTTTATGTGGGTCCTCTTCGAAGTTGTGAAAGGTCCATCCCCAGTGTTGACATTTCAAAGGGGCCTTTTTCCCCAGTATGATATTTCTTCATCGTTCAATGTGGTCCATCCTTTGTACATAATTCTTGACAATGAAGAGTAAACACTCACTTTTGCAATTTTGGTGGGGAAAAATAAAGCTTCTGTTTGTGTGGATTTACTGGCACTGACAAATGTCCTGGGTGGCACTGACAAATTCCCTGGGTGGCACTGGCACTTGGATTTCTAGACGTCGGTTCTGGGGTGCCACTGGTACTTGAAGTTACTAAAAATGTTCCTGAGTGCCACGGGTACTAAGTGTTGCAGACAACTTTTCCTGGGTGCCAAGCAATGCAACTCAATCTTCTACATCTGCTGTTGAACTTGCTTGTTTTGAATAGTGAAAGCCAAATGATGTGATTGGCTTTAAATATTAAGCAACAGGAAAACATCACATGGCGGACTGCATTTATTACTGAATGCTGATAGCCGCTAAACTTGAGATTTTGACCAATACAACAATATTTTTAATATGTTATCTTGTGTAAAAGTTTATGCGGAATCGTTCAATGTCTTTTTCTGATACTGAATTACAAACTCTTCTTGCTAAAACTGCAATTGTTTTCTTGCAATTGTTTTCACCTTTGCTATCAAGTTATACACTACCGGCCATAATTATTAGGCTACCCCAGTGATTTAAAAATGATGTATTTCATACTATTTTTTAGTATTTATTAACAAGTGAATGATTGTAAATGAACATAAAATGGTTCTTTTGTTAATACTGCACAATAACATGGATATCAAATGAATTTATAAATATTTAATAATTACCTATATTGCAGTTTCATCAATGAAAAAAGGAAGAAAATGATGGTGATTCGAACGTGTTCATCTTTGTTTCTTTGTCTTGAAAAATTTTGCAAATAATAATAACAAAAGAACTATTCTATTTTCATTTGGAAATAAATAATAAAAATAATACGAAATACATCATTTCTTTTAAAAAACTTGGGTTGACAATAATTATGGCCGGTAGTGTACATACATAAAAGATCCACAGATTCAGTTAAAAATATAAATAAAAATCATCCTTGATAATGGCTAAAATAATAGCCAAAAGTGCTCGGATATACAGAAAATTTGCACAAGTTTTACAGACTTTATGTCCAGAAAAGAAAACACTTACATAAACACAAGAAAAATTTAATAAAATGATTAATTGCTGAAATAAGTTATCTTTAATAAAAGTTATATATATATATATATATATATATATATATATATATATATATATATATAATAAATTATGTTTTAGAACATGTACATAATTTTTCTATATATGTCCTTCTACAATCATATGGTTGTTTCGACATTGGATATTCAACGTCTCATCAGGAGGAATGAGCAAGAACTGAAATCATCCGCTGTCTATATTTGGTTCATTGTTGTTGTGGGGTTGGTTGGGGTTATTGATAATAAAGGGAATATGTCTTTCGTGTTGACCGTTAGACTTTTGAAGAACTTGGTGTGAAAATGCTAAATGGTTGATTAATGGCATTATCTTTTAGAATGTACGTTTTTATTGGTCAGGTATATCTTTTGGTTAGAATTTCGAAGAACGTGGTGTGTGGGGGTTGATTACTTAGTCAGTTGTGCGTGTGGGGGGGGGGGTTGTGATTAGGGAACCCATCTTGTTTGTTGACCTTAAGAATGTTTAGGACAGTGGCGTGGTTAGCTAGTGTTTGATTAATGGGTGTCTGTTGTTACTAGATAGATTTTATGTATTCTCATTTATCTAGTGGCCAGGATGTCTTCCTTGGGGTTCCTTGGAAAGAAGCATATGTGCTTTTGAAAGACCACAAACCTGATTTTTACAGTAAATTACCTACAAGAATAATAAACACCACAAAATCCGAAATGGGTAGGATCAGTAAAGCATTATCGAGAGGGTCAACCAACAAATAAATAATAAAATTAAACTAACGCAGTGGAAAGGTACGGTGGATGTGATCGGGTGGCTTTAAAAAATTGGTGGAAAAAATAATGCCACCTTTTTACAATTTGACATTGTGGATTTTTACCCATCAATTTCGGAGAACCTATTCGGTCTCGCCCTGGAGTTCGCGGAATTCTACTCAGACATCACAGAGGATGAAATCAAAATTATCCTGAACTGCAGGAAATCAGTTATAATCCACGACAACGAACAGTGGCCTAAGAACTAAAAGGAGAATTTTGATTTATCTATGGGTGCCCTGGATTCTGCAGAGGCTTCGGATCTGGTTGGATTATTCTTACTGTACAACTTAATTGCACATAAGGAAATCGAAACGGACAATATAGGACTATATAGGGACGACGGACTAAAGATAATTGATAAATCTACTGGAGGTAAGATTGATAAAACTAGAAAATTAATCTATAGAGTCTTTAAATCCTTTGGCCTTAACATAGTGATTACAATATCAAGCAAGTAGACTTCCTAAGAACTAAAAAGCGCTTTTACAATCACCTCTCATCCTTCAATAACAAAGAAAAACAAAACATGACGTCTCTCTCCAAATACTTTTGGAAATTAAAAGACGAAAATAAAACGCCTAAGGTTAAATGGAAAATCCTCAAACAAGCAAGAACGGCAAAATCTTATAAAGGAACCATGTTTTCTTTGCCTTCAAGAAAAAATAGAGATCCTTAAATATATATATATAGTAACAAGCTTTTAAACCAGAGGCATGAAACCACAGTAAACTGTAAGCACATTAAGGATCTAACCCTACAATCATGCTAGGAAATACTAGGAATTTGATTAGATATTTTTATTATAAAAAATTAAAAATGCTATAGAAAAAATCGATCTAATAAATCCTTAAAGTAAGGTCTAATACCCACAACAATATCTAAATAAATAAAATGAAAAATTAAATGAAATAAACAGGCTCACAAACTATAATCTATGAAAAATTAAAAATTAAAGAAAAACAATCGATCCTCTAAATTCAAAATTAAGATTAAACGTACAAATTTAGATGAATTATAAAAAAACTGATAAAATACAAATTTACATTTACCTTTTAAAAAATACAATTTTAGATTTTTTATAAATAACATCGCCTAAATACAAAATGCTCCACACTTAAATAGATCAAATTACTAAATTCTACAGCAAAGTTTAATATTCCGAATTAGATTAGAAATCTACCCGTAAAAACCTTACTTAAATACAAAAATATTCCGTACTGGAAAAATCAAAATTGAACGAAAAAAATGGCTCCCAAACTCGAAAAAGAATCAATTTCCTATATTCAAAATTAAGATTAAATATACTATTTCAGATTAATTATATCATATACAAAAAGAAACTGTAAGCACATTAAAGATCTAACCCTACAATCATGCTAAGAAATACTAGGAATTTGATTAGATATTTTTATTATAAAAAATTAAAAATGCTATAGAAAAAATCGATCTAATAAATCCGTAAAATAAGGTCTAATACCCATAAAAATATCTAAATAAATAAAATGAAAAATTAAATGAAATAAACAGGCTTCCAAACTATAATCTATGGAAAATTAAAAATTAAAAGAAAAAATCGATCCTCTAAATTCAAAATTAAGATTAAATATACAAATTTAGATAAATTATAAAAAACTGATAAAATACAAATTTGCATTTACCTTCTAAAAAATACAAGTTTAGATTTTTTATAAATAACTTCGCCTAAATACAATAATACTCCACACTTGAATGAACACCCCTATCCCGCTAAAATAAAAATGAAAATAAACAATTCTATAGAAAAGATCAAACTACTAAATTCTAAAGCAAAGTTTAACATTCCGAATTAGATGAGAAACCTACGCATAAAAACCTTACTTAAATACAAAAATATTCCGTACTAGAAAAACCAAAATTAAAAGGAAAAAACACCCCATCCCTATCATGTTCATCTAAGGAACCCCAAGGAAGACAGCCTGGCCACTAGATAAAAGAGAATACATAAAATCTATCTAGTAACAACAGACACCCATTAATCAAACACTAGCTAACCACGCCACTGTCCTAAAAATTCTTAAAGTCAACAAACAAGATGGGTTCCCTAATCACAACCCCCCACACACACACACGCACAACTGACCAAGTAATCAACCCCCACACACCACGTTCTTCGAAATTCTAACCAAAAGATATACCTGACCAATAAAAACGTACATTCTAAAAGATAATGCCATTAATCAACCATTTAGCATTTTCACACCAAGTTCTTCAAAAGTCTAACGGTCAACACGAAAGACATATTCCCTTTATTATCAATAACCCCAACCAACCCCACAATAACAATGAACCAAATACAGACAGCGGATGATTTCAGTTCTTGCTCATTCCTCCTGATGAGACGTTGGATATCCAATATCGAAAAAACCATATGATTGTAGAGGACATATATCGAAAAAAATTATGTACATGTTCTAAAACATAATTTATAATAAATATTCACAGCTTTATACATCATATATCGAGCACTGTTTTAAATTAATGTTTTGGACGTTGAAAAAAATTTTTTCTTCGTTCTGTACTCACTCGGATATATATATATATATATATATATATATATATATATATATATATATATGAAAAGTAATAATAACAAAAACCATTCTATCTTCATTTAGAATTATCCTCTTAGAAGTAGTATGAAATACATCATTTCTTTTAGAAAACTGGGGTTGCCTAATAATTATGGCCGGTAGTGTACATGTGGAGTAGCTATTAAATTCGTTATATCTGAAAGGTTTAAGTAGACCAACCTGGTTTTAGATTATTAATATATGCAAAAGCTGATGCTGAATCGATGGAAAACTTTCTAATACATTTTGGCAGAATTTCCAATGAAGTTCTATGCTTAAGCAGACCTAAGCACAATGGTAAAAATGGCGCTGTTTATACCCCATCTGCAGTAATTTTGACTTGACTGTACTTATTAATATTTACACTTATCTTACTCATTCGATTATTATTTAGATTGCATTTTCATATACAGGAAAATCAATTTTTATGCTTAGAGAAATAGGAAAAACTTAGAGCATGTATAAAACGAAATTTCTATCTGTCAACCATCACAGACAATCACTCCTGCCATCCATAAGCATGGACCAAGCAAGTCTCCCTGAAAGCAATGCACTGCGTTACCCTATCTTCCTATCTCAAGTGGAATAATTGCATTGAATCAATAGCTAAATCAACTGCCAGGAAGGTCGCGTCACTGTGTCCGGCCAGGAAATTTTTTCCGCCTGAATCCATTTTGCACATATACAAATCAACCATTCGACCGTGCATGGAATACTGTTGTCATATCTGGTCAAGCGCCCTTGCTATTCATCTCAGTGTTCCTGACAGGCTCCAGAGGAGAATCTGTAATGTGATTGGTCTCGATCTGGCAGCGCGATTCCAGTCACTTTCTCATCGTCGGGCTTCCATCTGTCTCTTCTATAAATATTTTCATGGCTTTTGCTCTGATGAACTTGGGTCACTGGTTCCCACTCCACAAGAAGTTACTCGGTCAACCAGACTGGCAACAAGGTCTCACCGTTTTACAGTTAGATCAATCAAATGCAAGCGACAATTCTATTCCATCAGCTTCTTTTCTCGCGCTTCTCGCCTGTGGAACTTTCTTTCCATATACTTGCTGACGGCTATAACCTCCAGGAATTTAAATGCAAAGCCAATTCCCAATATCTTATCCACTTAACTCCAGCTCTTTCTACATCACCCCATGTATCTTGTTCTTTTTCTTTCTCTCTACCTTCGCAACTGTTTTCACTCCCGTGTTCACATCCTTCTCTTGCCCTTTCTCTTTCACCCGCTGTAGCTGGTTCGTCTTTGTCTTCACTCTCTTCCTGCCTAATACTTCAACTCTCTTATGTAACCCCCTGCACATCAGTGGCGTTAACGCTTTGCTTGTGGTGAAATTATTAAAAAAATTCTTTTGGGTATTTTCAATCTTTTAAGTTTCGATTATTCTTGACATAAAGAATAATTTATCAGCGAACATTTCCTGTGTCCCTGTTTGAATTCTTTTCAATAATGATTCTGTTTTGAAGAAAATCTGTTAGCTCAATATTTTAGTAAATTGTCTCATTCATTTTTTTTTATGTATTTATTTCAGAAATTGATCCTCTCCAGACTGTTTATCTTTCTCATGTCTCTGCTTGTAATTTTCATTGCCTTTAAATATTCTATGCATTTTTGTTTTTTATTTAGATTTGGAACTCTTCTACAGAGAGGAACAAACATTTTCAGCCTATCACTGTGAACATAATTTTATTTAATTTTAGAGAAATACTTGGAAAATAGTGAAAGACTCAATATTGTTCACTGCAAAAGGTCAAGTGTTTCTTTAATCCAATTTAGGATCATCTCTTCTTCGACTTGAAATATTTTACTCACCATCATCATCATCATCATCGTTGTATATATTTTGTTAATGCTAATTAGGCTTACATTATTCTAGTATAAAGTCAAGAACTGAATAAGGAAAGATTGTGTTAAACCAACGTTTCAAATAAGGTAGGTCTTCCTGCCATGACAATCAGAATTTGAAATGGTGTTTTTCTTGTATAGCAGCAAATATTAAATTCAAGATTCGACGGTAAAATGCAATTGTTTTAGTCCTCAAAATACTCCCATGTTTTGTTTTGTTTTTGCTTTTTTTTATGTACATTCGTTATAAATTTCACTGCATTTGCACATGCTGTATAACTTCATAAAGATAAATCATTCAAACAGGCAGGGACATGCACCATTGGACAAACACTTTTTCAGAGAATCTTTATTTTCATTGAAATTGACGACTCAATTTATTTTTCTTCTAAAGAAACACTTGCATAAAAAATGCCACAATGAAAAATCTTTACATTATTACATCTGACATGGCAGCCAAAACCATTTTAATTTGAGATCTTAATTAAACATTAGCGAATTCATGAAATGAGATTGTCACTCTCATTAATTGATTCTGATATTATTATATTAATACCAATCTTATCACATAATTGCCATTGTTTTATTTAATCTCTCTCTCTCTCTCTCTCTCTCTCTCTCTCTCTCTCTCTCACACACACACACACACACACACACAATTGTTTTATTAAAATCTGCCAGTATTAACCTGTTTAATGTTTTTATAATGTTTGTAATATGTTTTTGAGATAGCATAATTTTATATTAGTAAGTGTTATATTATAAATAATTACTGAATACAGAATTAATGAATATCAATTAACTAAAACTTAGTGATATTGTATAATAATGGGTAAAGTGTTTCCTCCACCTCCTAACAAACTGATGTGAATCCGATAGTGGAGCCACGAAAGAATAACTCGGACAACGGATAATAGGTTTAACATATTGCATTTAACAAAGAAAATATAACTACAAGAATGACAGTAAGTCACGCCTACCTGGTGGGCTGCTCCCGGAACTATTGCCCCGAGAGTATAAACTTTATGGTTTAAATAATGACTGGAAGAGTTCATAAGTATCAGTAGGTACGCGCCCACAACACAAGCAAAATAAAATAATTTGATGAAAAGAGATTAAAAAAATTTATACTTCCGACGTACCCTATATATATATAAATTTGATATAAATCTTGTTCATCTTTTTCATTAAATTATTCTGCTGCTGGCGTGTGTATTCTTTTATGTGCCATGTTCCTTCCGGGCGTAGGCGATCATGGCCTCCACGTTTCCCTATACCTGGTGGCTCTTCACCCAAACCCCGCTCTGTCCTCAGGACCGTCACGTATGTTACGCGGTACTTTCCCTTGTCTCTCTTTCCCTCTATCTGACCAGTGAGTATCAGATTCTCCAAACCCTCTTTCCTGATTACATGCCCCAAGAACTTTAGTAGTCTTCCTTGTGCTCTGTAATAATTTACTTTTCGTTTCCATCCTTTATGTCAAGAATCTCTTTAGTCATCCACTCGTTTTTTTCTGCGTCTGATTTACTTAGTTGTTTGCTGATGTCACTAGTGCTTCTTTAAGTGCGTCCCATTTCGAAGTTCCATTTCCCATTTGTTCTTCGTATTTGTTTCTCGTACAGTCAGTGTATTTTTTTCTGCAGATTAAGGTCATTCACGAGTGTGTTTATTGCAGTTTGGGTGCTGCACTAGGCTTCTTCAGTCTTCGAAGTTTCACCTTTAGTTTGCAGATGACTAGGAGGTGATAGCTTCCACATTCGACACTTGGACAGGTTTTTCATTGAACCACTGCATTTCTGAATCTCCTGTTTATGGTTATATAATCGATTTGATTTTTTGTGTCGCCTCCTGGGCTTCTCTTGTCCATAGGCGTATTAGGTATTCTTGAAACTTGGTGTTGGTTTTTACCTCGTCATTTGCTGTACACCTTTGGACAATTTTCTTTTATCATTGCAGATTTCTAATCCAAATTTGTCAGTTGTCCCCACTTCTCTCTCCTTGCCTAACTTTTTATTGAAGTCTCCCATGATGATTCTAATTCTAATATCAGCGGATATGCGAGGCTATGAGAAGATCCTTAGTAAAATTGTTCCGGACAATAGCCTAGTGTGTTACAGCATTGGTTCCTGAATTTAGTGTCATAGTATTTGTGAGTTCAGAGCCAGGAATCAGTGGGGAAAAAGTGAGCAATAACTAAACAGTACAAAATAGGGGAGTAGAACATGAACTGTCGACCCTCGTAGATTAAGTAAATGGTTCAGTTTGAAAATTCCAGAGGAGGGCTGGAGGGATCAAAACATTTTAAGATGCGGAAAAGTGTGTGTGTGTGTGTGTGTGTGTGTGTGTGTGTGTGATATTATTAAAACCATTAAAATGTACTCTCACATGAATTCGATACACGTACATTTAAATTAAAAAGTAAACATCAGAAGTAAAAGAATAATGGATTTGGAGCAGTTTATAAATTTTTATTTTGACGCTTGACTGCTTATATGCATTATGAAAAATGTAATAAAATAACGTGTTAAGCAGACAGAAAATGTGGGTCGATTTCTATGAAGCTTGCTTGAATGAATTCTTGCTAAATATATATTACACACAACACACACATATATATATTTGTATTAACTTTTATAGAAATATTTTGTGCAAAAATACAGCCATGCAAAATTAACGGCAATTCTCGTAAAACCACTTTTTTCTGGGCTGTTCATTCATCCAGGTCATTTGGGGTAATAGTGCTAATGTCCTATGTGATTGATAAATGGTGGGGTTATATATTTTCGATTCTGGATTTTATTCGCAACTGCTGATTCAATTTCACTTTTGAAATTACCTATTCTATATTATTTGAATAATTCCTGGTTGATTGGACTTGATAAGCTCTGGTGTTTCTAATGTCTAAAAAGGAATGTTTGCGGTTGTTTTTTTTAATATTCTTTTTGGCTGTAATTCATGAAAATAGCTTTCATTTGAGTAAGTTTTTCTAAGAAAAATCATCCAAGTGTTACAAATTTTGTCGTTTTGAAATAATTTTGCATGAACTTCGTCATAAATTTTCAGTTTTTCCAGAACTAAAGAAAATGAAATCACCAGGTGTATACAATCATGGTAGAGAGTTTTAGAAAAATTGATTGTCTACTGACATATTTTAAAACGAATCGAAAATATTTTATGACAAGAGGTTTGGAGCAATGCGGTAAGACAGTGAAAATATCTGAAGGTCAAATGTCACTCTTGCAAGTGGACATACAAAAGTGAACTTATTACAGAAAAAACAGTGAAAGAAAAGCACAGGTGAATTCAGCAGTAGCATGTTCGCACGGCAATAAGCGATTCACACAAGACAATTTATGGCTGCCGACCTTTTGCAAATGGTAACATCTGGAAATTGAACTGCAAAGCTTTTATTCAATCTCACATACACAAAATGGCTCAAAAGAGATTCAGATTCAGTACAAGATTTCTATCGCCAGGGAAAATAATAATAATAATAATAATAATAATAATAATAATAATAATAATAACATGGTCTGGAATTACAGAATAATAATAATAATAATAATAATAATAATAATAATAATAATAATAACATGGTCTGGAATTACAGAAGATTATGTTAAATTTGCACTAAAAAAACACACAATTGGAAATTTCCAGGTATAGATAAAATTCCTAACTTTTGGCTATATTATTTAAATACAGCACATAAAAAACTAGCCAAAGAACTTCAAGAAATGGTTGACGATCCCACTAAAATTCCTGCATGGATGACCAAAGGAATTACATTTCTTCTACCCAAGAATGGTGACACAAACAACCCGAAAAACTACAGACCAATTACATGTCTTCCGACAACATATAAACTATTAACATCTATTTTAACAAAACAGACATATTTATTCCTAGAAAGAAATGACATGATACCGCTTGAACAAAAAGGGTGCAAACGTGGCTGTTATGGATGTAAAGACCAATTCCTAATTAACAAAATGATCCTGGAAAACTGCTACAGTACAAAAAAAATCTTAGTACTGCCTGGATAGATTATCGAAAGGCATTCGATAGTGTGCCACATTCCTGGATTTTAAAGACTTTAAATAAATACAAGATATCGCCCGTCATCATCAATTTCATCAAACAGTGCATGTCTATATGGAAAACAACCCTTTACCTCAATCATATAAATGGAACCTATAAGTCTGATGAAATAAACATCAAAAGAGGTATATTTCAAGGTGACTTTTTGTCTCCCTTACTATTCTGTATATCATTAATAGCAATAGCTAGTCAACTTAACAAGACAGAATGTGGTTATAAAATAGCCCCAAAGAAAATAAGCCATCTATTTTACATGGATGACTTAAAGTTGTATGCTAAGAATGATAGCGAGCTGGAAGGTCTTCTGCAAACTATAAAATGCTTCAGCGAAGACATTGGAATGAAATTTAATTTGAATAAATGTGCTAAAGCTACAGTTTTACGTGGATCAATACAAGAAACATACTCAATTAGCTTAGACCCTGCTGTAACAATAAAAGAATTGAAACCAGAAGAAGCTTATAAATACCTAGGTGTAAATGAGAGCGAAAACATTCACCATAAAAAAAATGAAAGAAATAGTGCGTAAAGAGTACTACAGAAGGCTACGAATGATATTAAAAACTGAATTAAATTCACAGAACAGAGTTATGGCCATTAATAGCCTTGCAATCCCAGTTGTCCAATATAGCTTTAACATCTTAAACTGGACTCTAAACGACATCAGGCGAATGGATGTTAAAACAAGAAAGCTTCTTTCTAAGCATAAGATGCATCATCCAAAGGCTGATGTAGACCGTCTATACCCCGTAAAGAAGGTGGAAGAGGTCTTATTCAGCTGGAATTGTCATACAAGACAACAACTATTGGCTTACTAACATACATAGAAACAACAAAGGATTGGATGATACAATTAGTATGGAAACATGAAGAAAGAAAGAAAAAATATTCAATAATAAAAGAAGGCAGTAAATACAAACAAGATTTACATTTAGTAGATTCTGTAGAAAAGCAAAACAGAAGCCAAGAACCAACTATTGCGGCAAAAAATATGAAAATGAAAGCCAATGATAAAGATCTTGAACAGATGAAACAGCGCTGGCAAGACAAACCTCTGCATGGCCAATATCCAGAACGTGCCAATAAATCCAATGTTGACAAAGTTAATACTCATCGATGGTTACGTGCATCTGGATTAAAGTCTGAAACTGAAGGCTTTATTCTTGCAGCACAAGACCAAAGTCTTTTCACTAGAAACTTTCAGGCAAATATTATGCAGAATAATATGGATCCAAAATGCAGGTTTTGTGATAAACACCAAGAAACAATAGACCACCTAATCTCAGGCTGTTCTGTGATTGCTCCAAATGAATATAAAAATCGCCACGATAGAGTTGGGCAATATTTACATTGGGCAATGTGCAAACATTATGGAAAAGCTGTAAACAAACAATGGTATGAACATCACCCAGCACCGGTTACAGAAATAGAAGATGTAACCATTCTATGGGATTACACCATCTACACAGACAGGGAAATTGAAGCAAACAGGCCAGACATTATTGTTAAAAACCAGAAGGAGAAAACTTGTCTATTAATTGATATGGCTTGTCCAGCGGATTGTAACATAGCAATCAAGGAATTTGAAAAACTGTCAAAATATAAAGACCTGGAAATTGAAATAGAAAAAATGTGGAAATTGAAAATAAGAGTTGTGCCAGTGATAGTAGGTGCACTTG
This sequence comes from Ascarosepion bandense, assembly GCA_037127315.1. Classification (NCBI taxonomy): domain Eukaryota; kingdom Metazoa; phylum Mollusca; class Cephalopoda; order Sepiida; family Sepiidae; genus Ascarosepion; species Ascarosepion bandense. The sequence continues at coordinate 158,154 of JBBBDQ010031453.1, forward strand.
GAATGATAAAAAATGGAACAAAACAACACATTGAAAGAATCCCTGGAAACCCCAGCTTAAGAGATATACAAAAAACTGTCTTATTAAGTACAGCCCACACACTAAGGAAAACTTTATCTATGTAATGCTAGGGATGATAGGGAAGTTAGAAAAACATGAAATGGAGTCATAACAACACGCCACGACCTGCCTTAGGTCTCCCCGCAGACTTGGTTGGTAGTGAGACCAAAGCAGAAATCGAAACATGATGAAAAAATGACATAATAATAATAATAATAATAATAATAATAATAATAATAATAATAATAAGAAGAAGAAGAAGAAGAAGAAGAAGAAGAAGAAAAACAAGAACAATATACAAGAAGCCAAGAAATAACTCAAAAACCATATAAGTCAAATACAAAATATTGCAATGGAGGAACGAGAACAGCGCCCAAAATTACAAAAATATAAAGCAAGCAATAGAACTGAAGGCTCAAAGAATAAGACGCTATGAGAAAAGATCAAGATTCTACAGACAAAACAAGATTTTTCAAACCGATGCAAAGAAATTTTACAGAGAAGTTGGTAAAAAGGAATTGAAGTGACAGTCCTCCCCAAAATGGAAGAAGTTATACAGTTTTGGGGGAAAATATGGGCTTCCCCTAAAGAACATAACAAAGAAGTAGATTGGATTGCACAAGAGAGAGAACGAATGAAAAATAAACCAGAACAGACATGGGCTGGAATCACAGAAGATGTTAAGTGTGCACTGAAAAAAAGCACACAATTGGAAATTTCCAGGTATAGATAAAATTCCTAACTTTTGGCTATATTATTTACATACAGTACATGAACAACTAGCCAAAGAACCTCAAGAAATGGTTAACGATCCCACTAAAATTTCTGCATGGATGACCAAAGGAATTACATTTCTTCTACCCAAGAATAGTGACACAAACAACCCTAAAAACTACAGGCCAATTACATGCCTTCCGACAACATACAAACTATACACATCTATTTTAACAAAACAGACATATTTCTTCTTGGAAAAAATGGTACACGACCGCTTGAACAAAAAGGGTGCAAACGTGGCTGTTAAGGATGTAAAGACTAACTGCTTATTAACAGAATGATCCTGGAAAACTACTACAATGCAAAGAAAAATCTTAGTACTGCCTGGATAGATTATCGTAAGGCATTCGATAGTGTATCACATTCCTGGATCTTAAAGACTTTAAATAGATACAAGATATCACCCATCATCATCATCAATTTTATCAAACAATGTATGTCGATATGGAAAACAACCCTTTACCTCAATCATATAAATGGAACCTATAAGTCTGGTGTAATAAACATCAAAAGAGGTATATTTCAAGGTGACTTTTTGTCTCCCTTACTATTCTGTATATCATTAATAGCAATAGCTAGTCAACTTAACAAGACAGAATGTGGTTATAAAATAGCCCCAAAGAAAATAAGCCATCTATTTTACATGGATGACTTAAAGTTGTATGCTAAGAATGATAGCGAGCTGGAAGGTCTTCTGCAAACTGTAAAATGCTTCAGCAAAGACACTGGAATGAAATTTAATTTGAATACATGTGCTAAAGCTACAGTTTCATGTGGATCAATACAAGAAACATCCTCAATTAGCTTAGACCCTGCTGTAACAATAAAAGAATTAAAGCCAGAAGAAGCTTACAAATACCTAAGTGTAAATGAGAGTGAAAATATTCTCCATAAAAAATGAAAGAAATAGTGCGTAAAGATTACTATAGAAGGATACGACTGATATTAAAAACTGAATTGAATTCTCAGAACAGAATTATGGTCATTAATAAACCTTACCATCACAGTTGTCCAATATAGTTTCAACATCTTAAACTGGACTCTAAACGACATAAGGCGAATGGATTCTGAAACAAGAAAGTTTGTTTCTAAGTATAAGATGCATCATCCAAAGGCTGATGTAGACCGTCTATACATACCCCGTAAAGAAGATGGAAGAGGCCATATTTAGCTGGAATTGTCATACAAGACAACAACTATTGGCTTACTAACATGCATAGAAACAACAAAGGACTGGATGATACGATTAGTCAAACAACATGAAAACAGAAAGAAAAAATATTCAATAATGATGAAAGCAGTAAATACAAACAAGATTTACATTTAGTAGATTCTGTAGAAAAACAAAACAGAAGCCAAGAACCAACTATTGCAACAAAAAATATGAAAAGAAAAGCCAAGGATAGAGCTCTTGAACAGATGAAACAACGCTGACAAGACAAACCTCTGCATGGCCAATATCCAGAAGGTGCTAATAAATCCAATGTTGATAAAGTTAATATTCATCGATGGTTACGTGCAGCTGGATTAAAGTCTGAAACTGAAGGCTTTATTCTTGCTGCGCAAGACCAAAGTCTTTTCACTAGGAACTTTCAGGCAAATATTATACATAATAATGTGGATCCAAAATGCAGGTTCTGTGATAAATACCAAGAAACAATAGACCATCTAATCTCAGGATGTTCTGTACTTGCCCCAAATGAATATAAAAATCATCACGATAGAATGGGGCAATATTTACACTGGGCAATGTGCAAACATTATGGAAAATATATAAACAAACACTGGTATGAACATCAACCAGCACCGGTTACAGAAATACAAGATGTCACCATTCTATGGGATTACACCATTTACACAGACAGAAAAATTGAAGCAAATAGGCCGGACATTATTGTTAAAAACGGAAAAGAAAAAATTTGCTTATTAATTGATATAGCTTGTCCAGCGAATTGTAACATAGTAACCAAGGAATTCGAAAAACTGTCAAAATATAAAACCTGAAAATTGAAATAGAAAAAATGTGGAAATTGAAAACAAGTATTGTGCCAGTGATAGTAGGTGCACCTAGAATGATAAAAAATGGAACAAAAAACACATTGAAAGAATCCCTGGAAACCCCAGCATAAAAGATATACAAAAAATTGTTTTGTTAAGTACAGCCCACATACTAAGGAAAACTTTGTCTATGTAACGCTAGGGATGTTAGGGAGATATGAAATAACATGAAATGGAGCCAAAACAACACACCACAACCTTCCCATTAGGTCTTCCTGCAGACTTGGTAGGTAGTGCGGCCATAGCAGAAATAGATTTATAATGAAAATTGACGTAATAATAATACTTCAGTTGCTTTGTCTTATTTGTAGGGTTAAATTAGCATGTTCTCTCAAAGATATGTACAAGCATACACACGTTTATAAGCAGGTAGACATAATCAGATATTCTTATGTGTATATGCCTGTCAATACACTATATATGCCTACGAGAGTGGGCTGAATACTTTATAGGTTGACTATGAAGAAGTGACACTAGGTCTGTGAAATGTTGAATTTCAAATTCTCTTTTAAATATCTGCATCAACCAGTTCAAAGACACAATCATGCATAGAAGCCGTTGAAACCAAGGGTTTGTGTGCTGGAGCATTGTCTTGATGAAACAAGTCTCATTTCGTCATTTTCCCGGAGCATTTTGTTTTGACAGTCTTTGTAACTGCCTCAGCAAGTTGACATAGTACTCTACATCGATACTGAGGCCCTTTTTAAGATAGTCAATAAAAGCAATGCCTTTTGCATCCCCCCCCCAAAAAACTGAGGCCATCATCTTTCCTGTAAATGAAATTATATTAGCCCTCTTTAGAGTAGTTGAAGACGGGTCTTTCCACTGTATGGGTTGTGCCTGGCTCAAAGTGATGAACCCAACACTCATCCTGGGTTAGAAAATGTTCAAGGAAATCAGTTCGATCAATGTCAAATTTTCCCATGATGTGATCCGACTGGTGTGTTTTTGATAAGGTGTCAGAAGACATGACACCCACCGTGCAGAAATCTTATTTTAATAGCGTTGGCTTTTTGATTCATAAACAATTGCCTATCATCGATCTCCATGTTGTGAACACGATCAATGTTTTTCTCAGTGGTAGTAGTTCCACGACATCCAGGCCTTGGATCATTTTCAAGACTCCCACTTCCACTTCAAAACTCAGCTGCACAATTTCGTACTGTTGATAAATACTAGCTGATCATACCATAATGTAGCAATTATGTCAGCAGGAATGTCCTTGGGGTCTAAACCCTTTTTCTTCAGGACTTTATAGCACCACTATGCCAAATTTCCTTCATTTTCAAGTGAAGTCGCGATTAGTTACATTTGAAGTCTTTTTTGAACAACCAGATGTCAGTTTACCTGAAAATAAACAATGCAGTTATTCATGAGATTAACTGAAATTAATACATGCAAGATTTCACGGCTCTAGCATTAGTCAGTCAGTTAAGTGTCATACGTGATACACTCTTGGGTGATCATGTCTCGAAAGAGACATGACTGACTGGGCAGAAGATCATCCCGCAGTAGGTTGCCATTACTTTCTGTGGCAGATTGGTTGCCAGCCTAGGCTATAGAACCCAATCTGTCCTGTTATTTAACCCATAATTGGAGGGAAGAGATGGACTAATACCTTACCCAAGGGTATTTGTGCGGAAGTGAATGCTAGGAATTCAACTGGAATTCTAACTCAGCTCTCCGATTTCCGAGCCAATAACCACTGCACCACAACGCACATCTTTAGCATCACTCCTTCATAATAAACCTATGAAGTTTTCAGACCACCCTCGTATATATTATCAATGTATACATATGATTGTATTATATGATATGTTTGAGCACAAACTGAGTTGTTGAAACATTTACATTCCAGCTATGAGTCCCAAATACGAATTTTGCCATGCGCTGTTTGTCTTGATCTTGATGTTATTAGTTTGAGGAAGCAATCCCAGAATGCAGAACTTTGGAAAGTGTCTGAAAATCACGCTACGGGTTGACCCAAACTTGCTAGTGAAATTGAATTGACAAAACTCTTCAGAGGCCATTGACGGTTGTGCAAGCAGGTCGTCAGGATCAAAGGTTTGTGTGCACTGGTATAATTGCAATATAAAGCCCTGGTCGGTTCTGTGGGTGTTGAACAAGTACAAATGTACCTGAAAAACAACAGCGACTGGCTAACTGTCTTAGTATATCGTATTCTACATGTGCCATGTCTATTCAAGACGTAGGCGATCATGGACTTCTACTTAGCTCTGTCTGTTGTCGCTCTCAATATATTTTCTCTTTGTGTCTCTCCCAAACCCCGTTCCGCCATCCATTTGCTTATACCTATTCAATTAAAAGCTTATCAGATTAAATAATCTCATAGTTATATTGCATTTTTTATTTTACTATTGGGAGCAGATTTTCGAAAATATAGGCAAAAGTTTAAAAAAACATAATAGATTCCCCAATTTAACTAATAAAACTGAAAATATCGCAACAAAATTAAATTTCTTAAAATTTCATGAATTTATGTGGTTGTGGGGTAACCGAAGTAAAAAAAAAATCTTTTCCCAAGATATTTTTAAAAAATAATTTAAAAAATAATTTAATTCATTTATGAATAATTCCTGAAAGTTTCATTAAAATCCGACAATTATTTGATTTTTGCAAGAATTTCCAAATTAATGTGTTTGTTACCGGAAAAAAAAGAGTTATATAATATTACGTTTTCCATTGTAAACTCTCGTAAAGATTTGGTTACCCGCTAACTCAAATCAAAACAAAATATTTTATCAAAATTTTGAACGTGTTAGAAGGGATAAAAAAAAATTAAAAATAATAAAAAAAATACTTTGATCTTCTGTCTTCTCTCTTATACATTTTGATGGAAAAAGTTTTATTAAGTTTGGGACCGTTTTTATTCATATTATGCTGTTTTCTTAGCGATTTACTGGAGGTACCGAATTGTACAAAAATCCTTATGTAGGAAAATAATGCAGATTCTTCAAAAAATAATTAAGAAAGAAGGCAACTCAGAAGACCTGAAACTTTCTGCGACTCTAACTTTCGCAGTACAGAATTCGTCTTCCCATAAGTCAATCCCAAAGAGGAAGTGGGGTGGTTAGAGCATAACGCAGATAAGACACAGAGTTAGTTGCTTTTCAAAATAACAAAGAGAAGAAGAAAGAAAAAAATTATATTCAAAGACTGTATTGGCGAAAATTTAAATCAGGCCATAGATTTTAAAAACAAAAAAATTAAAAAAAAAATTCTGCGTAAATATTTGTTTTAAAATAATAATATTAATAATAATCATAATAATAATAATATTAATAATAATATGGATGGATATGTATGTGTATGTGGATATTAATATGTGTGTGTATGTGTGTATATATGTATACTTATATTTATATATATTATTTGCCCGTTTCTCATTGTAGAACTATAACATTATCCCAATTTTATTTTACTTCTCTTGTAGATTTTAAACCCTTTACAATAGTCTAACCATATTATTATTATTTTAAGCAAAACGTAATATTATGCAAGTCGTTTTTTTTTTTTTGCGTTGAAAGACACAATTTGAAATCAAAGAATCAACTAATTGTCTGATTTTAATGAAACTTTCAGGACTTATTAACAAAAGAATAAAATTATTTATGCAATTATTATTTTTAGACAATCTTGGTAAATATATATATATATATATATATATTTTACATCTGTTACCACCCCCACTTTAATTAATTGCATAAAACGTTTAGAAATACATTATCTATACCATTTTTCTTTTATTGCAGAACTCATTGGGAAATGTAAATCATGTAATTTATTTTTAATTACGAGACCATTATTTCCGATTATCTGCTCCGAATAGTAAAATCAAAAATGCATTAAAACTACGCTATTTTTAATGTAGATGAACTTTTAATTGTATTTTATATATAATATAATTTTAGGATATCATATTCTGAAGAAGAAAAAAAATTCAATGACTAATGAATTTTTATAAGAATTGTTTTCATTTTTTCTTTGCTAATTAAAGCTTCAGACATCTTTTAAATTTCTTCCAGTTACTCAGTGTTTTCGGTTATTAAATTCATTAAAAAAAAAGACTTTATTTACAAATCGGAAAATCAAAAACTAAATACAAATCATTTAGAATTAAAACTTTTAAAATAATTTCTAATTTGTTTACTTATATTAAACTGCATATTTTCTTTGACTATGAAAACTTATAAGAGACTTATCATTAAAAAGTCACATGTTTTAAAGGGCTGTTCCCCTTACGAAATGTTAAATTGGGTTATGTCAATTTTTGCTCAATATATTTCTAGATTGACTGATAACAGGTGTTGTCATCGCCTACTTGAAAGGTCAACGAGTCAGATCTTTGTGATTGAGAAATACTTCGTTCTAATTTAAACAAGTAATATTTGTTTCAAATCAGATTAATTTAACTTTAAATTTGCTAATTTTTCAAAAATAACGAGTGAAGGAGGCATATTTTATTTTTGAAATATTTTTAAAACCAAGAATTAACTTTTGTTTACAAATGCGTAGGTCGCTAACATATGGCCGAAAAATTGAAAATTTTAAAAATATCTCACAATTTTAAATTCCAATGAATATAATTTCTGTTTGAAATACACCAGAGTATTTTGCTTCGTAGAAATAGTAAATTTAATAATTTAGCTTTCAATTAAACTAAAATTAAAGTTTCAAGATTATTTTTTTATTTTTAAAAATTCAATTTTATAATTCAATTTTATTATAATTATACAAAATTATTATATATATTATAATTCAATTTTAAAAATTCAATTTTATCGAAAATGGAGTGGAGGTATCTATTCTAAACAATCAAAAACTAAAGAAAATTTTCTTTTCGAACTAATCAGAAAATATAGAATTACTGTGGTTCAGTCAACAATAACTATTTTCTGAAGCCAACCAAGACGAATAGATAATTAGGATTTAGTTTTAGTTTTCAGTCAATGGATTGTTTTCTTAAGAAACGGATTTTATTGAACTGATTTATTCACATATGTATTTTTTAGTTTTAAATCTATTTTTGCTAAGATGTTTTCCGCTTTCTTTTTTTCTGTTATATGAACTCCAAACCTAAAACGTTTCATTTATTAAGTTAAAAGAAGAGATGAAATCCTACTGCCATTGTTTCTTTGAAGTACGCAAAAATGAACATCATTTGTCTTATCATCATGTTATATGGTAAGGCACTCGGAATTTGCAGTTTATTGTAAGTTTCTGTTGATTCAGTAAGAAATGGCTTTTCTTGAAATTGGAAAAAAGGGGTTTTCTTGCAGTAATAAATAAATATGAAAAATAAAACCCAAAGAAAAACTCGTAGATGGCTGTTGGGTTTTGGAACGCGTTGAGTGGTTGGGTCAAATGAGTACATATTTCTCCATTTTTTTCTCACTTTATAAAGAAATAAGAAATAATTTATCTGAAAAAAATATTTGTAATAAAATTTCTTTTAACAAGATTGTATGGTTTACTTTCATCCTTTCTACCTTCTACCGTTCACTCCTTAAATATTTTCTTTTTAATAAATAGAATATTTTAATAAAATAAAATATCGTTTATTTTTACTCCTTAAAAAAAGCAACGAAATATTCTCATAAAAATGACAAAAAATTATGATTTTCAAACAACTTGGCCGACTAAATTTCTTTTATTCTTTTAAAGTCAGCTTAGAAATTATAGTTTTGCTTGCAGACAAAAGAAATGAAATCAAAGTGTTTCTGTCATTCGGGTCGTTTGAATGTATTGTTTGACAAAGTAAATTCATCGTCTGCTATTTAACAATAGAAGCAAAAGAAATATATTTTTCAAATTGTGAGAAAAACTCCGAAAAACAGATTAGCAGGGAAGGGAAACAGGGAACAGAAAAAAAAAGAAAAATAAGTAAAATAATAAATCAATAACAATGTGTGAATTTGACAGAAATAATGCACAGTTAATTCTGGTAAAATTTTTGGGAGAGGCATGAAGTTTGCCTTTTCAATGTATGGTCCCATCATCAGTTATCTTTGTTTTTGTTAATAAAAAGCGAAATTATAAGTCTTAAGTCACATGAGTAAACCCTTCTTAAATATGTATTATATGCAGAAAGGAGTGAATCCTAATATATTACTCCTTGATTCAAAATGGAGAACTATTGTCAGGCGCATTGCCGAACGCAGTTAGAAATCGGCAGATGTACCAGGGGAATTGACTTTTGGGAAGAACCACCAAAATCATCCCAAGAATCAAATGAACTTCAACTAGGCCTGAGATAATCTCCATTAAATTCCTCGTTGCTATGCACTAATTACCGAATTTGATGTCATATGAAGTATGTTCCTCTTTCCCCACAAGATGACTCAAAAATATCTCCCAGTGGCTAATGTTTATTCAAATACTTGGGACTACAAAAACTTGCGAATACACTAAACCCGTAAAATATAATGTTAAATATAAATATTAAGGGATGTATCTTATATGCTATAATATACTGTACTTGAGCTAATCATATATATATATATATATATATGTGTGTGTGTGTGTGTGTGTGTGTGTGTGTGTGTGTGTGTGTGAGGGAGAGAGAGAATAAGAAAAGGACTGAATACTCGTGTTTGATTCACAGGTTTGCAAAAGTTGCAGAGAATTATTCACTGGAAATGTGAACTCTCTTAGGGGTCTGAACACATTTCTTTCTACTCCTCTAGTTCATCAATAGACAAGATGAGGCTCCTGACGAACAACTTGGAGCCACAACAATCACATAAAAAAAGAACAAAATCTTCAATTTTCAATAAAAAGCTTAATATTTTTTCTAGATATTTATCTCGTACGTTCATAAAAGTTCAGAATCAAAATCAATGACTATAATTTTGTGACAAACTTTCGCAAACAACTATAGAAAGATAATCGTATATCTTTCTCGATATGTAGATTTTTTCCTGCTTTTATTTCCTTTTCCTTTTATTTCATCTTTTTTTTTCGTAATAAAGTAGTGGCGTCTATTAGTTTTTTTCTTTGTTCAGATCCCAGAACCCTGACGTCTTCAATGTGAATGCCAAAACCCTTCTGCTTTGTAATTTCTTTTTTAAGTTCAATTCTCAGCAACTACTAACGACTTTTACCTGTAAAAACCAAATTCCTTCTTCCTGAGTGAAAAGCCAGATTTCTTAAATAGTTACAAATTGACTTCGAATTCAATCAAAAGTTTAATACTGCAGGATCGCAACTTACTTTCCTCATTGGTTTAAATCACAAAATGTATCTTTTAAACTACGCCTGTTTAACAATTTTATTTTACCGGATTTTCAGACTATAAGGCTTAAGCTTATTTTTTACAAGTTTTAAAGCAAATTTTATACATTTATCTTTCATAAACCGCCAGGCTTTCTTTTTGGAAGGGTTTTTACAACATTAATTTGAGCCTCACATATACAAAGTCTTACACAACAAATTTTATTCAAACCACTTTTTAGTAACCGTCTAGCTTCATCAGTGGTTTTCTATAAAAAAAAAGAAACCGTGCTAGTAACTTTCTTCTTTTAATAAATGTTTTTAAACACTCCTTTAAAAAATCGTAAAAAACAAACCTTGTCTATTGTATTATATTTTTATTTATCCTTGTATATTTTTTATTATATAAACTTTTATACAATATTCAGTATCAGAATATGATTAAAATAACTTCTTGAAATATCTATTTAATGCTATATGACTATTGATAAGAATTGATTTCTTATAAACAAGAATTTATTGACAATGAAATTGAAAAAGAAAATGGTTACAGAGTGGCTTGAACGAGAATAGATTCAATTCTGCCCACCCACATTCTCCTCCATATGTCTAATCGTTCTTCGCTTCCTTTTTTAAATCTTTTCCTTGACAAAATTTTATTTTAAAATTACACGCGTTAAGTTCATTTTACAACTGTAAAAATTCCAAGGACTTTTTCAATTCATTGAAATCTGTATTTTTAAGCACAAATTTGTTTCTTAGGCCACGATGCAAGCCACCCGAAAAACACACATTGTTGATAAGCAAGTTTTTGTAAAAATGCTGGACAACTTAAACTCCACGCCCAAAAAGTATTTTATCACCAAAATAAAGCTGTTCCAACTGAAAAACTTAGCCTCGAACTATCCAAAACTTTTGACTTTTTTTAGTCAGTAAATCAAGTTGAAGTTACTTCAAACAAACAACTAAGTTGCATCTTTTATGCAATTTTCAAAAGAAACCTGGTATTCGCCCACTCTAAAATATTTATTTTTGTTATATTGCATCCTGAGATTTGATTCATATTCTTTTGTGGAGAAAGAAAGAAACTACTTTATTTGTGATTACACACTTTTATGATTTTTAACTTATTCTAAAAAAACTGGAGTTATATTGGCATGGAGCTTAGAGGTTAAAATGAACATTTGATTCCGTGACAAGGAAACACACGGGTTATTTAAACAAAGCAAGACAAGGAATTTATTAATTTACACACTTGAAGTCGTGTCAGTAGTTAGTTTCAGGAATATAAATCATTTTTTTTAGTTTTTAAAGTCCCCAGTTTTAACAAATTGTCATGAAGAGGAAATGTTCATGGAACAGATTAAATGATCTAACACAAAATAATATTAACAAAATGTTTCTAACAAAATTAAGAGAGTTCGTTACTCACCAAATAGATATATGGTTGCATACTTTCAAAAGAAGACAAAGAGAGATATTTTTGAATACTTAGCTTTCTTGGATTGTTGAGAGAAAATTAAGTGAAGTGACATGTGTATGGTTAAAAGCTAATAATATAACTGGCGAATAGTTTTACACTGGTGAGTACTTCAACACTGGTCACAAGGAACTGAAACGAAACCCTTTACGTGATCTCAGACACTCTCATTTGATTAATTTAATTTTTCTCATTTTATACCAAAGGAATTTCAAATAGGTTCGCTACGTTTTTTTTTCCATTCTTCTTCTTAGCTCAACGGTTAATTTCTGTGAAGACAAAGAAGGTTTCGTTGGTCCAAAAGACAATTTCTGGTTTTCATTGATCCAAAGAAAATTTTACATATGCTCGTGAATTCCTTTCAATCATTTTCCCCAGTCTTTTGAATTTGAAGTGGGATAAAGGGTGTTGTTATTATTATTTCGAATGAAAATGTAATGAAAAACTCTTGAAGATCTAACTCGCTACACTGATGTAACGGTGGGCTGGAGTTGCTGAAGGACTCAAACCTGTTGAGGTGCATGAAACGTTTCACATATGTTTTCTTAGTAGAAGTGAATTATATATATATATATATATATATATATGTGTGTGTGTGTGTGTGTGTGTGTGTGTGTGTCCTTTTGCAATTTAATTGAAACAAAATGAATAATGTCTTCCTAAGATCTTTTACACTTTTCCTTATCACGTATACGTCGTCTCTTGGCGTTGTTTTTCTCTTCCGACCGCATTTTTCTTTACGTTTTGGTTTGATCGATCCAGATTTTTTCTTCGCCTTGATGACACGACTGAAATTTGCAAGGCTGACATCAACAATATCCGTAATCTCAGCATTACAATTTTCGTACGCTTTCGTAAAGTAACGTCCATCGCAGACAAAGGCCGTAGGACAATTAATCTACAGTCGAGACAACAATGTATGGGTGTGATAAAAATCTGATGCAATCACGGATGACGCAATATTTTTCAAGGCTAAACAAATTTCATCATACCCCTCGAAAATAGATTCATATTACTGCATACCACTGCAAATAACCCAATCCAAGGAGAAAATTGAAATCGATTACACCCTGTAACTCAATTGTGTCTAAAACTAACGGTATGGTGAAAAAAAGAAAACTAAAGCAGTTGTTTCAATTATTTTGAACAAGGCTATATATATATATATATATATATATATATATATATATATATATATTTTAATCATTTCACCCCGAGCAAGGCGGAAACGCCACTGATGTGCAGGGGGCTACATAAATGTAAAAAGATTAATTAGAAAAGTGTGAGGAGTACAAACTAGTTAGAAAGGAACAATAGAAAGCTGAGAAAGCAGGTGCGATGACAGATACATAGGTGGAGAGAAAGAGAGGGTTATACAGGGGTGGGGAGAGAGCTAGAGTCCAGTGGTTAGTAGATGAGTATTGACTTTGCATTTAAATTTCTGGAGGTTGTAGCCGTCAGGAAAGCAAGAATACGGGAGCGAGTTCCACAGGCGGGAAGTGCGAGAGAAGAAGCTGCAGGAGTAGAATTGTCGTCTGCATTTGGCTAACCTGACTGTGAATGAGTGGGACCCAGATGCCAGTCTGGTTGCACGAGTAAACACCTGTTGAGGAGGCATCAGTGACAAGTTCGTCTGAGCAGACGCCATGAAAGTATTTATAGAACAGACAAAGGGAGGCCACCTTTCGACGATGGGGAAGTGGCTGCAGTCGAGCCGCCAGATCAGTACCTATCACATTACAGACTCTCCTTTGGAGCCTGTCAAGAACACTGAGGAGAACGGCAGGGACACCTGACCATAAATGGCAGCAGTACTCCATGCACGGACGGATGGTTGACTTGTATATATGCAGGATGGATTCAGGTGGAAAAAACATCCTGGATCGACATAGTGACCCAACCTTCTTAGCAGTAGATTTTGCTATGGATTCAATATAGTGGTTCCATTTGAGGTTTGAGGACAGGGTAAGTCCGAGGAGGCGTAGTGTATTACTCTCCGGGATAATCGCTTGGTCCATGCTTATGGGAGGCAGGTGAGGTTGCCTGTAATGGTTGACAGACAACAGCTTGGTCTTAGACGAATTGAAGTTGACAAGCCATTTCTTGCCCCAGTTCACCACAGAGTGTAGATCCCGTTCAATGTCAGCAGCGAGATTATGTCTGTCCGCCACGACAGGTTTCTTACTGGTGCGGGAGTATATTGTAGTGTCATCTGCGTAGATGCCTACTTGGGGCTTGATCTCATCTGGGAGGTCGTTGATGAAAATAAGGAAGAGCGTCGGGCCCAGGATAGAGCCCTGTGGGACACCAGCATTCGTGCTGTAGGACGAAGAGGCACGCCCATTCAGAACGACCACCATTTTGCTGTTATTTAAGAAAGATCGGATTAGGTCAAGTAGGTGACCGGTAATACCATAACCGCGTAGTTTGCATAGGAGGCCAGAGTGCCAAACCCTGTCGAAAGCCTTGGAGATGTCCAGAGCAATCGCGCGAGCCTCGTCAGACGCATCAAGGGCCTGTAGCATGTACTCCGTCACGGTTGTTAGCAGGTCGGCCGTGGACCTGGCAAAGCGGAATCCATGTTGCTTGTCGGAGAACAGTTTGTGGGCGGTGAGATGATGAACAATTTCAGCATTGATTATAGCCTCGAATACTTTCCCGAATATCGGTAGAAGACTGATAGGGCGATAGTTGGATGGGTCCGAGGGTTCACCACAATTCTTAAATACAGGAACAACTGAAGAGAACTTCCAGCATGCAGGAAAGCAGGAAGCAGAAAGGCAGTAGTTAAATAGTTTAGAGAGGACAGGGGAAAGTTCAGGAGCACACCTCTTAAGGACTATCACTGGGATTCCATCGTCTCCACACGCCTTATGGGGGTCGAGTTTTGAAATTACTCTGGATACTACTGTCGGGGTAATATATACGTCGTGCAGTTTGGCCTCAGTTCTAATAGGGAAGTCGGGTGGGTGTACTCCGGACGAGTCGAAGGTGGAGTTGGATGAGAATCTGTGGGCAAAGCACTCAGCTTTGTCCGCAGAAGACGTGAGAACCTCAAATCCATGGATTATATATATATAAGTCATCAACATACAAGCCTGAATCACAACTCATCAGTATAGTTAAACTTCCATTTGCTACCAGCCGGGATCGAAACTCGACTGATTTGGTCAGTCGGAGTCCCTGCCCCCTAAGCCATAGGCGTATGGAATGAGAGAATGGAAATTTTAGCGTGTTATATATACGCAGTGTATATACACGCCAGTCACCGACAGAACTCAATTCATTACTGAAGAGTATATACAATAATAATAATAATAATCTTTCCTCAGGTCCATATACAAATTAAAAATACAGTGTTGAGAAGAGAGAAGGGCGTGTGTATTACATTGATCTTCGGACTACTGGAAGGCCAGTCTTAAAAATTATCATTATCTAGGCTTGAATATCAACCACAGCGGCTGGTGGCAAGGAGCAATTGAATTATCATGCAATGAATCATGAAAAAACATTCGTCTTTATTGGTGTACATTTGTGTTTCTGATATGAATCGACAGCACAGAGCATTTACCCCTCTGCATTTGTTGCGATTTGATTTGTAAGAGCGGAGGAACATTAATTTACCGGTTTTCTTTTGAGATATTGACGTCAATCTTTCAACTTTTCAAATAATGTCTTACGTGAACCTCGCTCTTTCTTTCTCTCTTTCTGTGTGTGTGTGTGTGTGTGCGCGCGCGTGCGCGCATGTATGCGTATCTGACTGAATTCTTAGTTATATGCTCATACATTTCTGTGGGCATGTATGAGCGTACATACCAGGATATATATATATATATATATATATATATTGTAACAAAGGTGTAGAACTCGTAGGTTTTTTAACCTGTCGTTCATGCATTTACTTTTATAAAGAGTGCTCGATACAAACGTAGAGCGTTATATTGTAATAGTTGTTACAATGGTTTATAAATTCATAGTATCACTACACAAAAATTTTCGCGTTTCGAAGCTGACCATATATTTTGGTCGCCTCTTCTTCGGGTGATGAAGTTGATATATATATATATATATATATATATCAGAAAAATTAAGGCAGATGGTGAATAGGAACTATAGGCCTATTTCAGGCAAAACATCATCAGTTTCCGTCTTTATTTTACACGAATGAGATTCACAAAGACCTAAAAAACGAATAGAAATAACGGTCGCTCCCTTAAAAGAGAAAATTTAAGAAAAAATACATCAGTTCGGCGAACACATACACATATTCATACATAATCATATATACACGCAACATATAATCAGATAACACGCGTAGCAGCCAATGTCAACAAAAGTTCGAAGATACATTCGTCAAACAGTTAGGTTGCAGACCCGTAGATTTGAAACGTAAAGAATGTGGGTTAGGTGAGAGAGAGAGAAAGGGAGAGAGAGGGAGGGAGAGTGTTAAAAAGAAAGGGTAAGTATCTAGAAGCGTAAACGAAAAGGGAAGAAGAAAAGGAAAAAAAAGGAAAAAGGAACAGAGAAATAAATTAAAATAGAAAGAAAAGATGATAGAATAAATAATAAATAATAAAAATATAATAAAAAAAACAAATATCAACGGTATCAAGATAGGATAGAGCGTTAATAAAATTAAACGGATAAGTTTTTAACTTAGCTGAGCAGTTTTTTTTTCTCAGTCATAACGACTTCAAAGTTTCGTAAAGTTTCGTGAAGCTTTATTCTAATATCTTCGCTGTTCATGGCCCTCTACCTTTTATTTGACATGAAATTTGGTGCAATTTGATATCTTTGTGTGTGATTTATTAATTTTGCTTGATGAATTCTGTCTCTTAAGTGGTTTAGAATTTGTTGGTGGTTAATTGCTTTTTATCGTGTTGATCTCTTTCAAGAGTGCTTAAGTGTATGCCTGTTTAACTACTTTATATTGAGTTGGCCTGTTTTTAGCGTTTTGGGTTTACCTCTTTTTACATTTTTACTTTGTTAGGTTGAATCTTTTTACCGTATTATGCTTACTCAAATATTTTACGTTATGATTAGGCGTATGTGTGTTGACTGTCTTTGTATTCTTTTGTGGGCTTGATGTGTTTCTTTTTGTTTGTTTGTTGATTGCTGTATTATCTGTTTATTCCCTTTTCCGCTTTCTTTTTTTTTTTGACAACTTTCTTTTCTTGGTTATGATTGAGTATTTATACCTGTGTACTTGTAATTGATAGTATTGGGTCGAGTTTTGTGTTGTGTTTATTATATTTGTCCTCACCGTTTAGTTTCATGCACGTGACAATGGTCAGGTACACATTGAAAACTAACCGTTGTAAAGTTTTAAGACAAAAACTTTGTAAAATAAGTAAATCGACTGATCTACTAGCTTAACAATAGGTTATAAATATTAATATTAAAACTTTACAACGGTCACTTTTCAATTTTTGCTTGAGAATTGTCACGAGCATGAAATCAAACGGTGAATAAATGTATATTTATTATTTTAGCTCTGTTATTTTACATGAAAAAAAATAATAAATATGAAAATAAAATAACTATTTAAAAATGTAGTAACTATACTTTTTATGATTATAGAACTCCCTAGAAAAACTTGACTCTTATGTATGATTTAGAAGCAGGTTTGGCATTAACGTTTCATACACCTTGTTGACGATATTAAAAAATCAGATGAAATTCATTTAATTAAATTATATGACATTAACTTTACGTAACAACATTCTTAATACATGATTTTGCATTAATTTTATTTCCTCTTATTTGATGTTTTTTAACGGTAAACTTGTAGCGGATAAGAAATTAATTAAAATCAACCTTCTTCTTCACTTTTACAAAAATTCACAATGACGTGTGAAATCCTGGTGTTCCCAAATACAAAAAGGATTAACCACCTGCTTAAAGAAAAAGTCGAACCCAGAATTCGCAAGTAGGTGTTAAAATAATTTTTGACGAATGGAAGCGACTTGCAAGACCAAAAAGGACTTCGTGAGTAAGTGCGAAAAAATCTAGATTACGATAAAAGGACTTCATCAGCGTCAGTCAGTCAGAGAGTCAGATGGGAGCCGCGAGACGAAAATGTAACTTCAACTTCAAATCGACCCGGAGATAAGGTCAGGTCGCACCTTGTTCTTTTTCTCCGTATCTCTTTCAACAATTACTAGTACGAACATTTTGTACGAACTCTACCCTTAACTTCTTAATAATTTTTCTAATTGCACATTAACTTCTACAACATATGTTAGTCTTTCCCTTTAATAAATTTCTATTTTAAAATCAAAATGTATATTTTATTCTTACACTATTCCACACATTCCATCCTGCCGACAACGAACCTTCTGATAAAGATGAAAACCTTCTGATAATTCTGATGATGATAATTCTGCATAAAACGTGTAAGTCTGACACAAGGCCGAACCAGCTCCCCACGCTACAAACTAAACTAAAATTCAACATAATTCTTTTTAAAGGAAAACACAAATTACTCATAAAAAATTAAAGTTTTATTTGTTGTTATGAATGATAAGATCCAAAAATGTTTAAAAAAAAATGTAGGGATGAAGAGGTCAAATTATACTTTGAGATCAATGGACGTGAAATGAATTTGTGGTCTGTATGACGTATTGTAGTCCAAGAATTACATTCTTGTTAATAAATTCGTACGCTGTAGCCAAAGGCCAGTCTTAGAATAAAATCTGTTGAAAAACACATTATATTAAAATAAAATAACAAAGAGTGCTATTACTGTATATATTATGGGTTAAGTTAAAAGTGATTGAGGAGAATAATGATCAAGAGACAACAAGGCGGCAGGGTTTAAGGTTAGGCGCACCGTAAAAAATGTCGAGAGATATTCAATGAGATATAAAACTAAATCAATTTTATTAAATTTATTAAAAAAATAATAAAAGCAAATTTTCCTAAATATTAGGGCTGCTCAAATTTAGTTGTTTGTGCACCCGGAAAAGAGTGTAATAAACTCCTGGACAGGTGTTGCGTTCTGTGTTGTGTGTGTGTCGGCTCTGAATTCTAACTTGGATTCTAAGAGGCAGTAGGAGGAATGATGTCACGAGAACAGATACTGCACGTTGGCTCAGTATCTCTCCGCAGGTGGTATTAGCTGGTTGCGAACCTAGATGTGGGAGATATATCGATGTTTCAGAATTCTTAGGGCCCTCTTTTGAAGTCGCGCCATTTTAGACTTACATTCAAAACACCACAGACAAAGGCAATCCATCATTCTTAGAAAGTTCCGCCCAGTAGGTACTCCAGCAAATCGCTGATCATTCTGGCCATGGCCTTCACATTAGGTAACATAATTTATTTTTTCTGAAGTAAGTTTCAATGGCGGTTGTAGGGAATTATCAAATTTACATTCAAAATGTGACATAACATAAAATATAACAAGATAAATGTCAGCGTATATGCAAATTACAAGGAAGGGGGTATAAAAGTGTTTCAGTGGGGTCGAATCAAGTTAAAAGCATATATTTGCCTTGAAGGTATAAAATGTTCATGTTCTTAATAGTTCTTGTGATTTGATGAAAGTTGTTGAAGTTCGTGACAGAATTATGAGTTAAGAGTCTTCATTATAGAGTATTATTTTAGGACAGTACTTGTTCTCTGACGGAGAAACGGGTATTTTTGTTCAATGTCGTGTGAAAATGAGACAATTCTGTTTTGAAACGACAGTTTGGTTGTCAAGACTTCGCTAAGGAGAGGTATCGAAGCTGCTGCTTTTGAGCCAACGCTCGGATCGTGTTTCAGATGTTTTTAGAAGGCGTCATATCACGATCCTCGGCAGTCGCGACTAATTGCTCGGCGTCGCATTTCCAACTTCCCTTGATTACAAAATCACGTTTACAATTCATTGTAGTAGCAAAACACTTCCATTTTTCTTTTCCTTTTCTTCAACTTCAATTGAATCCCCTGTTCAAGAAACTTTGCACACAGACTGACAAGGTTCGGGTTTCAGTAAATTATTTTATTATCTTATCCCTTCCCACAAACAAGCAAGTGTATAAATCTTCAAGTGAAAAAATTATTTTAACAATTGTTACATTTCAATTTATTCTTCTCTGTGCAACGCCAGACGTTCCTACTATTGCCGTCATGAACTACAAACTATATTTTGCATTATCGCCTTGATGGAAAATCGTACATTATGCAATAATAGTGAACATTATCAAAGTTTTTGCTTGTCTTAAAGTTAAATGTTATCAGAAACTAAAAATAATGATAAAATAAATCTTAGATTAATTGTTATTATTTAACTTTGATTTCTCAGTCGTTGTTAATTCTAAATGTGCATATATTTTAAATACAATAGTATTTTCGAAACAACTACATATACATGGCCATTTAGTGTGTCAGGTTGGACAATGGACAGAGCAGTCTGTTTTTTTCAGCATATTACAGAGACTATTATTGCATGTGATCTGCAAACATGACATAACCGTTAGCAAGATGAATAACGACTGCAACTGTTGCATGCGTCAGTTAGCAAAACCAGCAACTGAACTTGTAGAGAAGATCAAACCAGAGTCACTTTTTTTTAAAAGTCATTCAGACATAAATAATGCATCAAACTTTTTTTATATTTTCTGTTGATAAAGTCGTCGAAAATAATTGCTGTGGGAAAATCTGTCAGGCCTACCCAGTAAAATGTTTACATCTTTTCTTTGAGATTTACGTGACTTTCCAACAATCAAGAGAGGTGAAGACGAAATATTAAAAGTAAAAATGAACAACAACGAAGCCATGACTGTCGAATTATAACTTCTAGGTATCAAATTTTTCATTTTACGAAGTAAATGAAATCCTTTGTCATGCATGAAATATGTTCATTGTTTTTGCTTTACTCCTTTCCTTGTAAATATTTAGACTTTCTTTTAAAATGTCTTAAAATAAGACTTTCTCAATCGTACAGCAATTCCATATGCTTTTCTACTAGTAGCACAAATAACTTTAGTAAATTATAGTAACAGACGGTTGCCTATCTAAATTTGTGAATGTGTCCAAATATATGTGTGTTTTAGGAGTGTAAGTCACTTTCCTCTTGTACACATTTCTGAGTTTCTTTATTTAAATATAATTTTATTAGAAAAAGGTTTCACTTCTATGCATAAATATCTGCGGAGAATTCATCAATTCACAACCATTTGATAGCGTGACAATCTGTTTCATGCTTAAACGCAATCTTCAGGTCATGTGTGCTGTGTTTTGGTTCGACTATTTATATATGCTTGTCAATAGAGCATAATAGCTAGTAATGTATATTGTATTATCCAAACGGTTATTGGGTGACCGGTAATGGTTTTATTTCAAATTATTCTGGAGGCTATTGAGTAGAAATAATTGTGGATCCGAATTAGGTTATCCGTAACTTTTTCATAGTGTCGTTTGTTAACTTTAATAAAAAATATGCCGGATTAATAAATAAAATCCATTAAATCTTTAGAAATATATATATATATATATATATATATATATATATAATTGAATAAAGAACGAAAAATTATTAACAACGTTCAAAACATTGATTTAAAACAGTGCTCAATATAAAAATAGAACTGTGAATATTTATTATAAATTATAGTTTAGAACATGTACAAATTATATTTTACTACAAAAGTGTACATTTTGGAATTGATTATATATATATCGTATGTTTCATGCAGAATCATGCAGACTTCTGAATGAAACGGACTGTCGCAGCTTGCTGTTAAACTGGATGTCCAAATTTATACTTACATACGATCAATCACTTATACTGAGTATTTTTACGCATAAATATAGGAAGCATTAAAACTATATTTTTCATATATATATATATATATATATGTGTGTGTGTGTGTGTGTGTGTGATCACATAATTATGAATTCATTGTACATTGCGACACGGAAATTTCTGTTTCGTGATAGATTCTCTTCATCATGGGGGCCTTATTAATAATAACGAAAAACCCAACACTCAATAACATCACTTATGAACACGCCAACAATATACTTACCGCGTTCTGTATATAACACATACCATTATTCTACATGATACATAACACCACATACATTCTGTTACATGCCAAATAACATTCATCCTCGAAAATGGCTAAATGTATAGCTGAAAGCGCTCGAATAAACAAAACATTTGAACAATTTTTATATAATTTATGTCCTCAAAAGAAAGAAACCAAAAGATCACATAAAAGGTTACATAAAAACTTAACCATCACCCCTAGTCTGTCATTATTAATCTGACCTGTATAAAAGACAAATTGATTCCCATATATATATATATATATATATATATATATATACGTATCATTCATTCAGTAATGAATGTGAACACTCGCAGCTACTGGCGTGTATGTACATTGCATATAACACGCTCCGCCTTCTTCTACCGAGCACCAATAGCTCAGACTGATGTCAATTCGGTAGGGTTTCAATTCTGGTTAAAAGCAATCGGATGTCTAACCGTACCGATGAGCCGTCATACAGTGAAACAGATCTGTCAGCGAATATATATATATGTATATATACATATATACACACACACACACACACACACACACATATATATATATATATATATATATATATATAGTGTATGGAGGCAGCAAGTAATTTTCTAAACATATGCTGTTAAATATAACAGACAATGAATGTCTTTTATGTTTAATCATGAGCCGTTCTAAACGTCGAATTTTTGCTTTAATTTCAGTTGAAAATAAAGACAAAAATTCTCCAACATTTGGATAATTATTTATTGATTTGCTTCTAAGCTTTCGGCTCACATGAGCCATCTTCAGAGAGGTTGTTTAGACTGAAATATTATAACATCCACCATCACTGACGATTTTATTTTGTGTTGACATAAAACTCCGCTTGGCAACGGCAATAGTTACCAAAAATAATAAACGCAGTTCTTAAATTTGCGATGCTGTTTTATGACGTCACACCGCGTGATAGAGCGAAATGACAACAAAAGCATGTAGTCAAATGCAATGTAATGTGTTATGTCCGGATTTAAAGTTGATTTTATTGAGTGTTGGTTGTTTAGATTTGATGTACATGGCCCCTAATATCTGCAGGTTCCTCTTACTGTGTGTATGAGTAAGGATCATTGTTGCCAAGTATTGTTGCCAAGCGGAGTTTTATGTCAACACAAAATAAAATCGTCAGTGATGGTGGATGTTATAATATTTCAGTCTAAACAACCTCTCCGAAGATGGCTCATGTGAGCCGAAAGCTTAGAAGCAAATCAATAAATAATTATCCAAATGTTGGAGAATTTTTGTCTTTATTTTCAACTGAAATTAAAGCAAAAATACGACGTTTAGAACGGCTCATGATTAAACATAAAAGACATTCATTGTCTCTTATATTTAACAGTATATGTTTAGAATATATATATATATATATATATATATATATATATATATATATATATATATATATATATTTCAGAAAGATTTGTCAAAGTATATATTGTGGGGGATTTGGTATTTGCTGGGTTGTATGTTGATTATTTCCCCCACAAATACAACACTCTATTTTGCAATCGCGCAAAGTGAAGGAATAATTTACAACGGACATTCAACAACAAACAATTTATTATGTGACAAAATAAAATGGTATGTAGAAACCAACAAAATACATGATTCTAAAATTGCCTTTTTGAGAAATATAAACTTGGCAAGAAGTTAATTTTTTGTCCAAAAACGTGTACAAGTTTGCATTAGCAAAGTCTGTAAATCAGCCTTTCCTACTTACATTCAGTTGGCGGCAGCGTGTCGCGTTGCTGAAAGAAAGTTTCGTCGGCTTTTCTTTTGAGGTCCTTGGTGCGAGGTCACGAACTTTTTGGCATGGAAGAAATGACATGGCCGGCAAAGTATACGGTGGCATGCGGACTTAATGGTCTGCTTGGTGACTGACTGTCCTTTCTTTCTAACTGTGTGTATTATATACATTAATAGGGGATCAACTAATCTTCCTAACGTTAGGGTGTGAAAACATTTACTGGCCAATCAGATTTATTATTTTACTATTTTGTTTGGGGCCTAAATATTTTTGTGTTAATTTACTTCCAAGCTTATTTTTCTAGAATGTTCTTATTCTAAGTTTTTAGCTGATTGGTTGAGAAATATAAAAATGTAATCTAAATTCTACTGCTGTTTTGATCCAATTTTTCTAGACTGTTCTATTGTGTTTTTGTGTTGCCTATTTTAATAAAAAAAATATGTATCCCATAATATTTAAAAGACTAATTACAACTACAAACCTCATCCAAAGCGTAAGAATATAAACGTGTGTGCGTCCATGTACATTTGGGTGTGTTCTCACATATACCTTTGTATATGTTTGTATGATACGCGAGACTCTTTAAAAATGGGCGGATTGCTATTGAATAAAATTACATAAAATTGTCATGAAGTCTCTTTTTTAGTTTTAATGTTTATTTCGTGTATAAAATCATTCATTACTTTCCGTTTTTCTTATATTAGTGAATAAGTTACAGTTTCGTTAGACAAATGATATTTCTCCACGTGTAATTATGTACATAGCACATGTTAGAAGCAACTCCTAAGATTTTAAAGTATCTAAAAACTGAAAAGGATCTATTCTTGCGATTACATATGATATATTGTCCTATGAAAATCTTGCAACTAACTGAACTCTGGAGTCTCATAATACTCAAATGTCAATGTAGCAGCTCGTTAAAAAAGAAAACGATTGCTTTTTTTTAAAAATATTTTTGTCATTTCTAGTTCTTTCGTTAATGTCCGACGACATGGCTAGAATTTGAGACATAATACAACTTACAAACAAAAACTTATGTAATATATTTGGTATTATTATTTAATCATACAAAATAATTGCTACCCAGGGACTAGGATGGGCTTTGAGTACATTTCATTCTAACATTTCATTATTGCATTTTTGTACGTTTTCTTAATATATTCTGATTATTTCAACGAGTGCTAAAGAATGTCAAAATGAAACATCCCAAAAATTCATTTAATTTCAGTGGTGTCAATTTAATGACAAGTTTTTAGTCAGGTTTTTTCCCAAACTTTCATCAAGGACGTTTAGTTATATATTTGAGTTTATTTTATTTTATATAATTAGGAGTAATAATTTCATGATTTATCGTGTTGTAGGTACCTCAAAAAAAAGCGCTGAAAAAACAATATAGTATGAAAAAAAAAGGCCCCAAACTAAATAAAAACGAAGTTTTATTGGCAAAATGTTTATTATCATTAAGAGGATAGATCAAAGTATTTTTTAATTATTTTTAAAAATTTTTTAATTATTTCTAACACGTTCGAAATTTTGACGAGATCTACGGAGGAACGGAATTCTAAGTTTTTCTCTCCCAAAGGGATATCAAATTAATTATCAGAGTTTAGATATATTCCAGAAAATGGTACAAGCCTTCCTGCATATTATCGTAGATATGAAACCACTTTTACGAAACGGTGTCAAGGATGGTCCGACGAAGGGAAAACACCTTACTACTACAAAAACTAGGAACGGAAGAGAATAGCAAGTACACAAATTAAATTCAACCAAAAAAAAAAAACAAAAAAAACAGAGACAATTTTGGAGAGACAATTAGAATTTAGACAAACACTTTTGACGAAAGGGATAGTTTGTTCCATACACGGTACAAATTCCTAAATATTGTGAAGGACGAACAGAATGATTTAGTCACATATGCCTGACTTGTAAACTCGCAATGCGAATTGTTTAAATTGAGCGAGTTATCAATTGACATGTTCAAATGTCTGATATTTGTACAGGGATCTTTGTAACAAGGCGGATGTTGTCATAAAGAAAAAAAGCAAAAGAATCAAAAAATTAATTTCTGAATTAACAGATGAATTTCCACGTGTGTTTGCAGAAGGTCTTGGGTACTGTACAAAGACTGAAGTCAAATTTGAACGCAAAGACAATGTTAAACCAGTGTTCAAGCCTAAGAGAAGCGTGTCTGATAAATAATGAGTTAGAACGATAAGAGAAAATAGAAGTAATAACAAAAATAGAATATTCTGAATGGACATCCTCTACAGCCTATGTCAAGAAAAAAGAATAAGAAAATGTGTGTGTGTGTGTGTGTGTGTGTGTGTGTGTGTGTGTGTGTGCAGACTTCTCCGCCGGGTTAAATGACCGTTTCAAAGACCACACTTACCCGCTTCGGCCGCCTGAAGACATCTTTTCTAAACTCAACGGCGGATAAGATTGACCTATCGGGCGCCTGCTTACTAGTAAAAATGGATAAAACCTGTTCGCTATTAATATGCACAAAGGTATGTTTAAACTAAATCGTCTACCATTTGGATTGAAAGTGGTTCCTAATTTATTCCAGCAAATAATGGATACGATATTAGCTGGACTACTGAAGCTCGCAACAGCATACTTGGACAGTATTTTGGTAAAAAGCCCAAGTGATAAGAACATAAAAAACATGTACGAGCAGTTTTTTTAAAAAAGATTGATGAATAATTAAGGCATTTATTGTCTATGACAAAGACAGCAGTGTTGCATGGTTCATTGTAATAATGAAAAGTTAATATAATTACATTTTCATAGTTTTATTAAAAAATAAAAAACACACCTTCTTAACATGAATGTTACATAATAGGGTGCACCTGATATTTGAGAACACACATTTTGGTAGTTTGCAACTGGAAGACAATATAACATGCGACACGGAATCCTCATTTCTCTTTCAGAGGTATCAAAAGTATTAACATGACAGCTTCCAGTCCGATGCAGGAAATGAAACCATGATAAAGCTCATGATATTTGTTGC
This sequence comes from Ascarosepion bandense, assembly GCA_037127315.1. Classification (NCBI taxonomy): domain Eukaryota; kingdom Metazoa; phylum Mollusca; class Cephalopoda; order Sepiida; family Sepiidae; genus Ascarosepion; species Ascarosepion bandense. The sequence goes on from JBBBDQ010031453.1 coordinate 184,580, forward strand.
AACCCCTATTGACAATGAGATAGGCTGGTAACCCTCTGTGGACACCGCAAAGGTACCTGTGATAGGCCTGGAAATTGTGAACTATGTCAGGCGACTCCTTCTTCTTTCTACAGCATCTTAGGGTCAAGGTCGCAAATATACTGTAGTAGGAAACAAAATAGTAAAGCTCAGGTCATACATATTCAAAGACTCTGTTCCCTCTCATATGGACCACGTGACCCCAGGTTTGGCTGGCAGAAAATCTTCACAATATTCTCCTCTGTGGGCATGTATCTTCCAACCTTTACACTGGATTATTTACAAAAATTAATAAGAAACATGTGACTGAAAGTATTGTCCTTCGTTAGCCACTACTTTTTCCCATCTTTTTGGTAGCAATGTTATTCCACGTCGGAAAAACGACACGTCTTTTAAGGCTTACCATGAGTCGGTCCATTTTTGACATCTTCATGAGAAGGAAAGTGCTGCTCAGCCTGACCATGTGCCATCGACCAGAACAAGTGATTATTGGACGGGGCAATGTCTGGTGAATACGGCGTGTTTGGTAGGACTTCCCATTTAAGCGTTTTCAAGTAGTTTTTCACCCGTTTTATAGCATGTGGCCTAGCATTGTCATGTTGTAAAATCATTTTGTTGTGTCTCTGCTCATATCGCGGCCGTTTTTCTTCAATGCTCGACTCAAACGCATCAATTGTCGATAGCAATCTCCCGTGATAGTTTCAGCAGCTCGTAATAAACTACACCCAGCAAAAATCGCACCAAATGCAGAGCATTTTAAAACTATCCAAAAATAATGGTTATAACAAATATAGGAAACCAGTGCCAACACTAAAAGCAAGACTCATCCACAGAAGTCTTTGCTTTGTTTCTGATATAATATGAAACGTATAATCTATTATAAGTTATGAATGGATCATCACAGCAAATATTTATTGACAACAAATTGATTGGACAAATATAGCATTATATCCAAAGTGTCCTAGTTTAGTAAACATAAAAGGTCTTATTGCCGAGATTGATAATGCAAGGGCACACTTTCCAAAACAAATCTCCCTAAAAACGAGATAATATCATTAGACTGGGGAGCCTTTCATATTCTTCTTACTCACCAGTGTTCGCAAGTTCCAATTTTTGTTCGTTTTGATCACTAGAACATTTCATAAGTGGCAGAACATTCAGAAACAAAGAAATTGAAGTGAGAAACTCAGATTTCTTTAAATATATTACAAATCAGTTATTAACATAGGCACTGTAGATATGGTATGGCATCTTTCAAGTACCACGATAGCTCAAACAAAGAAGCATAACTTTTACTAGCTAGGGAAGGCGTTAGTATCATGGGCTCAATGTCTATAGAAAATATATAATCATCATATATACACTCTGGAAAATGACCTCCAATCAGTACTTAACTTGGGTAAGGAATGGCTTGTAAATTTGATTGCCTCTAAAACAAAACTGCTTTCATTTAATCACTGCAGAGAACCTTTTCTGCCTGTCATCAGCGTGACTGATGCCAACCTCCAGGAGAGCAACTTTTTTCTGTTTTTTTTTGTTTTTTTGTTCACTTTTTCCACTGACACGAGATAAAGGGATAATATTGGATCAATTTCAAGGTCTACTTCTAGGGAAGTTGGTTCACTGTGTTGTGTCAGACAATTATTCTCGTCAGAATCTGTCATAGACATTTATAAATCTACCATCTTTCCATGCATTGAATAGTGCTGCCATATCTGATATAGTTTCCCTACTATATATCTCAAGATTCTTGATAAAATTTAAAGAAGAATCTGTGATGTGATCAGTTTTAACCTGGTCTCTTGACTTCAGTCATTTTCTCATGGACATTTTTCTACAAATATTTTCATGGCAATTGTTCTAATGAGCTTTTCCTCTTGGTTCTTGGACTGCACGAATTTAAATGTGCTTCTAGATTGGCAACTAGGTATCAGCATTTTACTGTTGAACTAACAAGATGCAACTGCCAGTCCTATTTTAATAGTTTCTTCTTTTCTAACATTTCCCACCTGTGGAATTCCCATCCTATTTCTTCCTTCACTATCATCTACAATCTTCAAACATTTTAATGCAACACAAATTGCCTCCTCTCTTCTCCTCACTAAAAATCTTTATTCTCTTTCACTCCTCATAGGTCCTTATGTTCTAATGGCATTATCACCTTGCTTGGGGTGCAATGATTAAAAAAACGCAATGTGGCATAACTTTTATTGGCTAGGGAAGGGATTAGTAGTGGAGCTGCATTATCTATAAGCAATGTATCATCACTATCTATGGAATCAAAAATTTGCTTTCTCATTGGCCTGCAGTCATTGGAAATAAAAATGATTACATTTTTCATAAATAATCTATATCATAAAGAAGAACTGGTTTTCTGTCCATAAAATTTTTGTCTGCATATGACTTTGTATGGACATATGTAATGTATATGAATATGTGGATGTTGTTCATGGGTGACCTACATATACTTGTGCCATTGAATATACACAAGCACACACACAATTAAACAAATTTTAAAATAAGACATTGGAATAATACATTCTTCTTCTACTCAGTTTGACCAAACCCTGTACAAGGTGAGCAATAAAATCATAAAGTCTATAACAAGAAAGAAAAATTCTTTTCTATAAATACTTTCATGGTAATTGTTCTGTTGAACTTTGTTCAATGCTACCTTGACCTTATTAATTTAAATGCAATACTAGATTGGCAACAAGGTTTCATCATTTAATAGTTGAATTGATTAAATGTAACCATAAGTTTTTTGCGAGAAGTTTCTTCACTTGCACTTTTCAGCTGTGGAAATCTTTTTGAGCTCTTTGCTTTCCAGCTAAACTTTGCAATGTCAGTCATTATCGACTGACTTCTTGATTTCTCTTCTTTTATTGTTCTTGCTCCTTAATAACATTTTTTCTTACTCTTTTACACTCAGTAATCCTTTGTGTCTTACCAGCTTTACTGCCTTGACCAGGGTTAAAGGATTAAAAAAAGAAATAAAAGATAAAATTATAAACTCTCTTTTTGATTGCATGTGTGTATGAGTAAAATTAAAAAAATAAAATAATAACAATAATTAGCTTTTCATTCTCATACCATGGGTAAGGGAGTTTTAGTATCTTATCAATATTTATTACACTCTTCTTTTATCTATTGAAGAGAACTCACAGGAAAAAAAACCTGTTCCTCAACAGGATGTATAAAATCCAAGGATGGAATGATCATATTGGATAGGAAGAATATATAAAAGATCTCTTCCAGGACAAGAGAGAGCAACCGATAATGCACAAGATGAGTCCAAAGTGGAACCTGCAATGGCCAAATGGAATAGAAACAAAGCAGCTGGTCCAGATAGTATTATAATAGAGCTTCTGATAGCCCTGGAATAATTCAATGTAAAGAAAATTACAAAAATAATAAATGAAATTTATAATAGCAATGCAATACCAGAGAACCTAAGCAAGTCGATTTTCATAGCACTGCCTAAGAAGCCACGTGCAAATGAATTCGAACTCCACTGAACAATCAGTTTAATGAGCCACATAACAAAACTAATCATCCGAATCCTGATTAATAGAGCGAGAAGCAGAACCAGGCCAGAGATAGGAGAACAGTGCAGGTTCATCAAAGACACTGAAACAAGGAACACCATATTTATGATTAGGATGCTCTCCAAAAGGGCAATACAAATGAAGAAGGACATATACCTATGTTTTATTGATGATGCAAAGATTTTCGACAAAATACACCACAAAGAATTGATGGAGATGCTCAGCAGTCTCAACATATTTGGGAAAGACATAAGAGTAATCAAGAATACCTACTGGCAGCAAATTACCTGCATACAGACAGGTAATTCAGCAGATATACAAAGATAGAAGAGGACGTAAGACTAGGATGTGTCTTTTCACCAGATCTATTCAACTTATACAACAAGACTATTCTGAGGACCCAAGATGTTATGCCAGGATTTGTCATTGGAGACCACAGTTTGAACAATATAAGGTATGCAGATGGTATAGCTGAAGGAAGTGACAAGAAAAACTATAAATAAACTGCAAGAAAACCGAATGCATGGTCATCAGCAAAAAGAGCAGCCCAAAATGCCAAATACAGGTCGGGGTTACTAAAATCAAGCAGGTAGAAAAATTTAAATACCTAGGAAGTGTTCTAACAGAAGATGAAAAGTGTGACCCAGAAAGCAAATTGGCATGATGAAGGATGCATTCCAGAAACTTAGCAGAGTATAAAGAAACAAGAAAATTTTGCTAGAAACAAAGAAGAGAGTACTGGATTGCTATGTAATGTCATTTCTTTAGTATGGCAGTGAATGCTGGACAATCTCATCAAAGATGAAGGAAAAACTTGAAGCAACTGAAATGTGGTTCTACAGAAAGATGCTGCAAATATCATGGATCGAGCATGTGAGCAATGATAAGGTTTTGGAAAGGATGGAAACGAAAAGGAAATTAATACTGAGCATCAGAAAGAGACAGCTAAAGTTCCTAGGACAGATATTTTGATGTATTTTTATATAATTAATAAATTATTATTAACAAACTGTTTTCATTATTTTTTATATGAGGATGTTTATGGATAAAAGATAACACAACGAACACATCTGTATTATATCATGGTCGTTTATTTAGGGGCCCGGAACCTGCGACACTGGAGATGGTCCTTCACTCAAAATGGTGAAGACCCTACTTCAGTCCTTCATGCAACATCTTCTCTTTTCTGAACAAAAAAAAATAAAACACAAAAAACAAAAAAAACAAAAATAATAAAGGTAACTATAAATCAAAACATATTCACCCCACTGTACTAGTGACCTAGGCATTCATCGGGCTGACTACCCTCTTGCCTAACAGAGATTATTCTGCCTTTTTCACTTCGGACTCAAATTACGATGTGTAGTCCTTGAATCTAGCAGGACTTCTTATTAGTCTTCCTGGCCTTGTCGTCCTCACCCTTTCTGGATTTGATTTTGTTGGGGATAGTGTCTGGCTCACCCCTTCTTTTCTATCACTTTCCTGTCGAGGTGTTTGTGGGTTATAAATGTCTTTTACAACCCCTCCTACATTTACTGGTACCTCACCATACTCCTGGTATGGCTGGTAGATCAATGATGGTAATGGGGGTGATTCTGCTGCTTTCTTCAAGTCCACCCTATTCTGTCGATACAGCTCCCCATCAACTTTCACATGGTATGACCTCTCATCCAGTCTTTACCACACAATCACTTTTTTCCACTCTTTCTGACCTTTTATGTGTGGTTTCATCAGCACCACATCTCCAGGTTGCAATGGTTGAAGTAGTTTTACTTTGTGGTTAAAGTAACACTCTTGCTTCCTGCCATCCCACTTCACTGTCTTTTTAAAATTTTTGGGTAATTCTGGCTTAAGTAGATCCTCTCTGGTCGGAAGAAGTGTTTTTGTTCTTCTAGACATCAGTTTCTGTGCTGGTGATAAAAGACCTTTAGCTGGCGTATTCCTGTGATCCAACATCGCTAAGTATGGATCAGCCTTATCTTCCATTGCTTTCCGGAAGAGGTTCTTTGCCATCTTTACTGCAGATTCTACTTTTCCATTTGCCTTGCTAAAGTAAGGACTGACAGGTGTATGTGTAAAACACCACTTTTTTGCAAAAGTGGAAAATTCCTGGCAACTAAACTGAGGTCCATTATCAGTGACCACCTGATCTGGTATCCGATGTCTTGCAAAATGGTGTTTAAGTTTAGTGATCACTGTCTTTGCTTGAGTACTTGGAAGATGATCAATTTCCCAGAAGTTGCTCATGTAATCAACTGTGCAGAGATAGTTCCTATCTGCAAACCTAAAGAGATCTGCCCCCACTTTTGTCCAGGGTCTCTCAGGAATTTCATGGACCATCAAGGGCTCTGCAGGATTAGCCACTTCGAATTTTCTACATGTGGAACATTTTGACACATAATCTCTGATGTCACTATTCATGTTTGGCCAGTACAAGCATTCTCTTGCTCTTCTGCAACATCCTTTGACCCCTAGGTGTGTAGAATGTAACTTTTCTTTCAACACGGTCAAATGGGTCATCGGGACTACTACTCGGTTTCCTCTGAAAATTAGCCCGTCTTGTACGGTCATTTCATTCCACATGCTAAAATATGGTCTTACCTCTGGATCAAGATTTGCCTTGTCTTCTGGCCATCCTTCGACAATTACCCGCTGCAACTGCTGCATGCATCTGTCTTCCTTCATGGCGGAGCATAATTCGAGCAGTCTTCTCTCTGTCACCGGAATATATTCAGTTTCCTTGACATCATCATCATCATCCATATGTTCACTGCTCACTCCATGGATGTATGCCCTTGACAGTGTATTTGCAAGGAACATCTTCCTACCCAAGTAGTACAGAACTGTAATGTTGTAAACTTGCAACCGCATCAACATATTCTGCAGTTGCTTTGGGCATTTCCCCAATTCTTTTTTCATTATCACTTCCAATGGCCTATGATCGGTCAGCACTGTGACTTGTTGACCAAATGTATACTGGTGAAAGCGTTCACATGCGTAGACTACTGCTAACAGTTCTTTTTCAATCTGTGCATACCGAGTTTCTGTGTCTGTAAGTACTCGGCTGATATAGGCTAAAGGCAGACCCTCTTGCAGCAGTGCAGCCCCCATGCCCTTCTCACTTGCATCACATTGAATGACCAATGGTTTGTTGTGGTCATAGTATCTCAATACTGGTGCTTCACTCACTAGCTTTTTGATTTTCTCAAAAGCCACTTCATGGATTTCGGACCATGTCCATGGCACACCTGTCTTCGTTAAATTTGGAATTGGAGCCATCACGTCAGAGATATGAGGTAGAAATTTTGCCAGATAATTCACAAATCCCCCCAATCATTGAACTCCTTTTATGTCTGTTGGGCACGGCATATCCTTTATCGCTTTTACCTTCTCAGGATCAGGACGTAAACCCTCACTGGTTATCATGTGACCCAGGAACAATATGGATGTTTGCTGTAAGTTCAATTTTCCTTCATTCAGTCGCATCCCACATTCACAACATCTCTGCAACAGCTTTCTGAGTTTTTTATCATGATCGGCTGTTGCTTCTTCCATGGTGGTACCTTTACCAACCACCAGAAGATCATCTGCTTTGTTAATGACAGCCACATTGTTAAATAGTACCCTCTGAAATATCTCAGGAGCTGGAGCAATCCCAAAGGGTAAAACTTTCCATCAAAACCGACCATATAGAGTGGCAAATGTTGTCAAGCGACTGCTGGCTTCATCCAATTTTAGATGCCAAAATCCATCCCGTAGATCTAGGATAGAGAACACTTTACTGTCAGCCAGTTCTGGGAGTAGATCGTCCAATACAGGTAACTGGAAATGTTCCTGTTTAAGAGCCTTATTTAATGGTCTTGGGTCTATGCATATTCGTAGTTTCCCATTTTTCTTGACCACCAGCGCTAATGCGCTTACCCATGGTGTTGGCTCACTTACTGGTTCAATCACTTTCTTTTTTACTAGTTTTTCCAATTCCTCTTTCACTTTTCCTTTAAGTGCTACTGGTATTCTCCGTGCAGCTGCTACATGAGGTGTTACGTTTGGATTCACTTCCAAATGTACCTCTCCCGGTAACTAACCCGGTTCTTCCTTGAATACATTATTGAATTCTTTTATAATTAGGTCCGGGTGTTGGCTGCTGAATTCATCTGATTGAGATACTTTGGCAACCATCTTGAACCTTTCGTTATTGACTGTGATGAGGGCCATCTTCTGAATTGCATTTGCCCCAAGTAGTGGATGAAAATCCTCCTTTACAATAACAAACTTTACTGCATATTTCTGTCCATTTTTGGGGTTTTTCATTTTAACCTGACACTCCCCTAATGGTTTCATCTCTGCCCCATTCCACATCACCAGAGTCTTATTAGAGTGTTCAAGTGTTTGTCCCATTACATGCTTCTCATTCAATATATTGACTGATTCGCCATTATCAAGCTGAAAAACAACCGGCTTTCCTTTCACCAACATTTCTGCTTTTATTATTTCTTGTCTTACAGCATTGACTTTTTCCCTTATCGTTACACTATCAACCTGTCCATAGTCTGAACCACTACTACTGCCATTGTCAGAACCCTCTTGTGTTTTGACTGTCCAAATATTCTTTTTTCTCGATGATCTGCATTTCACGGCAAAGTGGTTCTTCCCACCACATTTGAAACATGTTTTCCCAAATGCCGGACATGACTGTTTACTCAGTTCATGTCGTAATGTACATGCCCTACACACTCTGTCACTTTGTGCTGAAGGTTTTCTCTTGGGTTTGAACCCGACTCTGTTTACTCCTTCGGGTTTCAGTATTCTGGACTGTAGCGTAGCGTTTTCTGACAGCTTACATATGTCTATGCATTTTTGTAAATCTAACTGTCTTAATTTCAGTAATTCTGCTTGTATATGAGGATTATGTATTCCAAGAATTATCTGGTCTCGCAGTACTGATGAAACACAATTGTCTCAAAAATTACACGTTTTCACCAACGTCCGAAGTGCCATAATAAATGCTTCAACAGTTTCCGACTCCCCCTGTTTCCTTGTATGGAAAATGTACCGTTCATATGTTTAATTCGTTTCCCCTATACCGTATCTATCAAACGCCTGAATTATTTCGTCAGGTGTTCTCTCCTCTTCAGGAGTTAAGAACTGAAACCCATAATACACCTTCAATGCCTCGTCTCCCAGCGTATGAAGCAAAAGTGCTGTTTGGTACTGTACCGGCTGTCTCAACAGATATGTGATAATAGTGTAATAATGCCATTTCAGTTTAAAAAGTTTCCAGTTCGCCGATAAATTATTTTCCATGCATAGGGGTGGTGGAGGTCTTATGCCAGCCACCGGTCTGTTTGTTTCATCTAAGTTGAGCTCTGGCATTTTTTTTTCCTTCACGTGCCTACAAATTAAACTTGAAAAATTAACAATTAAACGCTACTTATCTTGGTTCGCCTTTTGAAATACATTCCTTATTTTCTCTTCCTTGCTTGCATATCCTTTCATCCCACTACTGCCACCATGTTTCATTAAGTTTTATCTGAGGATGTTTATGGATAAAAGATAACACAACGAACACATCTGTATTATATCATGGTCGTTTATTTAGGGGCCCGGAACCCGCGACACCGGAGACGGTCCTTCACTCAAAACGGTGAAGACCCTACTTCAGTCCCTCATGCAACACAAATGAGAAAAATACACATCTGAAAAAGAAAGGAAAAATATTAATAGTGCCAGTGGTGGTGGTGGTGAGGTGTTTGAGTACATGTATGTACGAAATTCATCACAAGACCAGGTAAGTCCCTGTTGAAAGGAAAACTAGACAAGTCTTTTACCTATCACATTCTAAAAAAAGATTCAAAAGAGAAAGAGGAAGATTATGTCTGGTCTTTTGTAGCACTGAAACTTATTGGGAGCCTTGGTTTACTAGGGGATGGGTGTGATCATCGCAGTACTCTCCCCACCGGATTAGAAAACCTTATTTTGCCATGTTATGATTACTAGGTAGTTATGAAAATTCTATAAAAAATGGTGTAATTTTTTCTCATTCTGTTTCCCTTACTTAAATTTACCAAACATCAAGCTGTCAATGAATTACTCAACATAGCAAAAAAGAACACCTCTATTTTAAAAAAGATATTTTTCTGCAATATTTTGAACTAAAAATAAGTCATAATTAATTAGTTCAATTCAGATTAATTAAACTTTAAATGAATGATTTTTCTCAAATCAAATTTCAAAAAAGTATATTTCATTTTTGAAAGAATTTTTATCAAGGGAATTATGTTGTATTGACAGATCTGTGAAGATGAACAAATTTACTGACAAGGAGAAAAGGAATTTTAAGTGATTTAACTTCAGTTTGAAATAAACCAAAAAGGATTTTCCTAAATTTAATACTCCATCTTGGTTGAGTGAATAGTTGTAAGACAAAGAAAAGATTACGTCCAGGCTTAAGAATACCATAAATCCATAAAAAATTTTAAAAATCAATCATTTTTTAAAAATGGATAAAAAGATATGATGAAAATTTCATGAAAATACAATATACTTATTTTGTAAAGATGTCATGAAATTCAGTTTCTTCATAATGAGAAGAAGTATTAATAACTTTAATATATTCTTCAAAGGTAATGGCTTTTTATGAAAATGTGTCATTCTGTTAATTATTTATTTTTTAATTTTATAATCAGATTACCATTCAATCCAGACCAAGTCCATTTTTGTAAAAAGAAAAAAGCATATACATACATATATATATATATGTATATACAATTATAGGGTAGGTATGAATTAAATAAAATTCCGTATCCAAAAAAACACTATTCTTAAAAAGTGCCCAATTCAAAGTAGAGCGAATAATATTTATTTAGAATTTATAATGTAAATATGTTATAATATCACTACAAAAACAGTCATTTTGTTTCGACACTAACTGTGTGTTATCAAATGATGATTTTGATTTCAAGTTGAAGAGTCTTAAAAGGTTCTAAATTAGCCAAATCCCTTAATCAGGGAGACATTGTTATGTATTCAATGATAACGAATAAAAAAACAAGTAATTTCTAATTTGCAGAACATAAAAACAGACTTTAAAAACAATTTATTGGGGCATTAATGTTAATATTTGATTAAAAAAGAGATCAGTACAATTGATCGACTATTAGCTTCACTTTACAATAAAAATTTAAATTTATTAAAATATATATATATATTTTCTATTTGTAATTCAGTTATTATGTGACCTAGGTTTCTACCATGAGTGGTCTTTTCAGGCAATTTTCAATAACTGATTTTACTATTTATCATTTTATTTTTTAACGCTCATATAACAGTGTTTTTTTTTAACGCTCACATGGCAGGGAATTTCTGAATGCACAATTTTTAAAATTACAAAGAACTATAACGTTTATAATTCCTTGTAATTTTAAAAATTGCACATTCAAAAATTCCCTGCAACATGAGTCTTAAAAAAAAAAACAGCGTTACGTGAGCGTTCTTAAAAAAAACAGATATATATACAAACAGTTATAACCAGGCACTAATACAAAATTCAGAAACCATGTGAATTTGATGCCTCAAGAATCAAAATTATTAAATATTAAATTAAAGATCAGTGCTATAATAATATCTTATAAATATTAATCAGATGGTATATGCTAGATTAAAATCTACTATGGAATATTAACAGGAAAATCTATGTTGAATTAAATACCTCATAACTATAAGATTTAGTGGTTTATATATCATTCATTCAGCAATAAATTAGAACACTCTCAGCTATTGGGCATGTATAATGATAATATACATGCTAAAAAGTCTGCCTCCTTCTACCAGGTGTCCATAGCTCAGAGGTAAATTCGCCAACTGACGCCAATTCAGTCGAGTTTCAATCCTTGGTAAAAAGCAATCAGATGTCTAACCGTACTGATGAGCTGTGATACAGCAAAACAGATCTGTCTGCGGATGACTATATGTGTATATGTATATATAGTGTTGTTTTGTGATAGTGGTCACTGCTAAGATTGCTGCTTTTCAGTGGCTTACTGATAAAAAGATATTTTGGCAAGCTGGTTTTTATGTCATAAAGTGCTCAATATTGGGAGAGAGATAAAGTGTTAATAGGATTAATGTAGAGAAGTTTGTCATTTAACTGAGCAGAGACATGCTGACTTCAGATGTTTCGTGAAGGCACTGTTATGGTGTCTTTACTTGTCAAGGCTAAAGTTCATTTGACATGACTCTTCTCAGTTAAGTGACAAACTTTTCCACATAAACAAATAAATTAAAAATGTGTGTGTGTGTGCGTGTGTGTGTGTGTCTATTATACTAATTTCTTCACTGATAACACACAATTGGTCTTTGTTTGTTGAAGAACCCACTATTAAATAAATTTCATGTAGAAAATCATAAAACCGGTTTATAATTATAGCATTAAAAACAGCTGCTAATATATAATAATAACAATACTGTATGACAAATTCTATATCTGCCTAAATACAGAGAAACAAATATATCTTCTTTAGATTATTCACACATGGTTAAACTTTTTCTGGTATCCATTTGTATAATTTTCAAAGGGTATTGTTCTTTGAAAAATTCCCTTAGAAAAGATTCTTAGAAAGAATTTCAGATTGCTAAAAGGATTTAGTTTCTATTGGTCCAGGCAGCTTAAAAGAAAAGATAAACATATTGTTTTACATAAAGATAAACTTACCAGAAAATAGACCCAGAAAGAGAGAATCAATATTTTGATCACCTGAGAATAGAGGATCAACTAAGTCTGTAGATTTTTTATTTACTTTTCCATTCTTTTGTACCTGCCATTATTCTCAATACAGAGTCCCCAAAAAGTCAGTATAAAAAAATCAGGTTTTACTTTTAGAAAAAAATAAACTATTCCCTCGCATCAGTGTAATTTCTATGAAAAGTCAACCACTTAGACATTAAATTTCACTTTGTTGGTCAAAGGCACATCTAAATATGAAATAAGGCAAAAAATGTCAGAGGGCCATGAAATTTTATAAAGGTTGTTTTCTTAACATATAAGTGCTATATTAAAACTAACTTCCAGTTTGTATTTGTTGAAATTTATTTCATTGCAAAGAGATAAAACAAAGGCAGCTGTGAAAAAAGAAAAATGAACATTTTTCAAAGAAATAAAATCATTGAAAATGTAACTGAAATAATGTAGATGTCTTAAGAAATCAATGTTATTTCCTTTTATACAACTTTACAGCACATCTCTCCTCACTAGTTACAAAAAAAGATATTAAAAAAAAGAATTCATTTGAAATAGCGATAAAATATATATTTTGGGATATTTTGTTAAAATTTTTAGTTTCATCATAAGACCAGAAAATAGGTCAGCTAGAAATGTTGTAATAAAAATAATGAAAAATAAATGAGAATACTAAAAAAATAAAAATGTATAGAAAAAACAATTGAGGTGTTTTTTAATTTTAATGAATGTAACTCTATCAACATCAAAATTACATAATGTTTTTAATTATAAAATATTTTAAAATTTTGAACTATTGACTCTTAAAGTTGGATAAATGAAAATGTAGAAAAATATATATTCTTCAAGCAAAATAAGCTTCAGTACTTTTTTTCAATATTAACTGATTTTTCTTAGAGAAAAATGAAAGTTATCATACACACATCTATCAAGGTTTTTGCAAGATTGTTTATCAGAACATTTGAGCATATTGTGAATTTGACACTGATTACTCTGTTGCCTTATAAGCATAATCAATAAGGATGTCTATATAACCATGTTGCTGGCCTGGTATTGGGTCATGGCACTAATTAAATAACTTTGCTGCTAGGGTAATATGATTGTCACAGGACCTAATTACAAAGTGCAATATGTAAAAATGAAAATGACACTGACATCTCAATTTAAAAGATATATTCATCAAAATTGCACAAAAATATTTTGAAACACTAAAGCATAGGTTTATTCAATAAAATCATCATTGGTTTCAAGCACGACCCCTAGACTACTTCAGAATCTCCTGCATCGCTTCTGGACAGTCTCCTTGCTTAAGATGGTGAATGCTTCCAAAATCTTTGCCTTCAGTTCATCGTTGGCGTTACAAGGAGTTTCATTGGTCTCTCACTCAACTGCAACCCACACATAATAACCAAGAGGGTTGCAGTCTGGGGAGTTAGGTGGTCAGATGTAAGGGGTGATGTGATCACAGCCATGACTAGGTTTTCTTGATTTTGTGGCATGGTGCAGAGTCCTGTTACCAGACATAGGATCTTATAGCAGCCATCATCTTGACCCAGGGCAGAACTACTTCCTCAAGTCACTTGATATAGATCACCGTGTTGAGTCTGAGGTCTTGTGGAAAGACGAATGGAAGCATAATGGATGCATCACTAGTGATCACTCCAAACACCTTCATAATCACTATTAGACTCCTCCAACTCTTTCCAAATCTTCCACAGTGTCCACAGATTGACATACAAAATGTTTGTATTGGAGCTTCTGGCACAAATGCCAAGCAGTACAACATGTTATTTCCAAATTTCTGGTGGTGTAAATTGCATCATGGTACTCTTTTTCTCAAAAACAGTGCCCAACTGACCTTACTATGCTGTGCAGTTGACAAAATCAAAAACAAATGATACATATGAGTGAAATTAAAAATTGCAAAAATTTACCCCTTGCACTTAGTGTATACAACTGGCCAGAGTGATAAACTGGGGTCTCTGGCAGTACCACTTTATAACATCCCTACTTTTCTGGCACATGGTTGCTAGGATCTTGTCACTTCTGTCCATTGCTTCTGGGGGTATATCTTTCCCATTCCTTATGCACAACCTCTTTTTTGGTATCTCCCTATAACCTGACTCTTTAAGTTCACCATTGTTATAGTCTGGTATTGAACTCACAACTCTTTGAGTCAAGTCAATGAAACCAACCAACTACCTATATCTACTGAGCCATGTGTCTTTAAGAACAGCAGCAACTGAATTTCTGGGACTTATAAACCTAATGTTCAGTAACCATTTTTACCAGAGTTCATATTGCAATTTTTGATGTTAATGGTTTTCTCTAGTATTTTTATGTTAATAGTTTTCTCTACTATTTTTTTTACCAGAGCTCATATTGCAATTTTTTTGCTACTAATGATTTTTTCTAACACTCCATATTACTGGTTCCCATATTGTGCTTATGTCTATGTTTGGTTGACTTCAGAGATTTTTTGTAAACTAACACATGTGCTTAGTTTACATAGTTTCCAGTGGTGTTCTCTGCTATTATTTCAACTTCATCTCCTTCCATATGTGATCAGCTATGCCAGATTTTTCTATCTTCTCTCATGTTACTGTTATAGATTATATGAGCTAGTGATTAATTTCCTAAAGAAGTGCATATTTATGAAACTGTAAAAATATTCAAACTGGCTAGCAAAAGGAAAATAGACATTGTTTTGATAAATATTTGATTGCTGTCAAAATTAAGAATTCAAGCAAAATTCTCCATATCAGGAAAATATTTAATTGTTTTGAAAACTGTGTAGCAAGGTCACAAACAAAAATAATTTACATTATTTTGTGTTATAAAACAATGAATTATATTTCAGAGCTGACAAAAAGTGTGTTTTGATTGGAAACAAGAAAATAAAGATGCATTTGTGGCATGTCAACGTTGGAATAATGTAAACAATGTGTCAGAATATGACGTAATCATTGATATAAGAGACAGAAACTATCAGTAGTAAGCAGTCAGTCAAGAGAGGGGATTTGAACTAAGACTGAGAAAGACCAGGGAAAACTGTGGACAAGCACGGTCTCTGATCCCTCTATGCATGTGTGCTGAACATCTCTTCACTCTACGACACGTCATCCGATGAGAGAATAAACTAAGTGAATATATTTTTTATATACACATTGTCCACTGTTATATTTCAAGTCAATCATCAACATTGGTCTACATTTCACATTTATACAGCCTACGTCTCTGGTATATGTCACTTTGGTATAACTTGCTGTTATACAACATTACTGCCTTCTGATGTTCTTGTAGCCTTACCTTAAGGGGCATCCTGTTTCTGCTTTATATTTCTTTCCACAGTTACATTGAATAGCATACACACAGTCCTTAGTCATGCCCTCCTCTGTTGGGGGTCTTATTCAGGAGAGGTACTTGTGAAGTGTAAAAACACTTCTGAAGATTGTCCTAATGTTATATGGACCACAGATACTTTGTATTTTCTTTGATAACCCCTTTACATAGGGTAGACAGACTGAGGTTGTTTTGTGGGAATTTTTATCCTCATGCACTCTCCCCTTCCATGCTTGTTGAAGTTTTTGTCATGTACCCTGGATAATTGTTATGTTGTAGGGTACTGCTTATACTGGCCATTTCCTGTTCATATGTCTCTGCCGCTTATGACTTTTGCCTCATGTTACAGGTAACAGATGGTCCATTTCTTTATATTGTATGGGTGGTGGGAGCTGAGGTATTGTCCTATGAATGCTGGCTTTTGATATACAGATGTCTTGAACCCCCCACTCTGTTTGAGTTATTAGCACATCCAGAAATGCCAGTTTGTAGTCACTCTCTTTTTCCAAAGTGAACTGTATCGATGATCTTATTGAGTTCACATGATCTAGTAGTATCTGGATCTCCTTCTGGTGTGGCCAGAGTATGAAGGTGTCATCAACATATCTCAGCCATAGTTGATTTTAGAGCTGTGAATTTTAATGCCATCTCTTCAAAGTATTCTATGTACATGTTAGCCAATGATAGTGATAATGCTGAGCCCATTGCTAAGTTTCTGAATTGTGCTGTTTGTGTCCAGGAGTCAGCATCTCCATCAGCTTATCTAGTGAAATACTGGTATGTTCTCCTAGGGATAAGGGCAGTCTATCCCTGACTATCAATAGTGCCTCAACTGTGAGTACCTTAGTGAACAGACTCACTACATCCAGGCTCACCATCTGATTGCATTGGATAGGAGCATCTTTGATAAGTTCCATGAAGTGGGTGGAGTTTTGAACATATGATGAACTTTTCTATCAGTGAGTCAATTATATTTACAAGGAAGCAACTCAGATGGTGGCACACTGAGCCTAGGATACTAACAATTGGCCTGAGCTGAATACCATCTTTTTGAATCTTAGGTAAACCATACATGTGAGGTAGCTTGCTGTAACATTGAAACAACTGCCTGTCTGTCTTAGGCTGGAAATCATCCTTATTCTTGATTAAGATCTGCAACAGCTGTTGTTCTGTTTTTAACGTGGGGTTTCTCTTTACTTTGCTATAGCTACCACTTTTAATGAGGTTTTCCAGTTTCTTGGTGTATTCAGTTTTGTCCATCACTACAGTTGCATTGCAGTTGTAGTTTGGATAATGTAAATAGTGTAAATATTATACCTCATCTCAGAAATATAGACAAACAAATTTTATGTTAACAATATTCACTACAGTTGATGCTGTGAGTGCAAATATTAGCTAAACAGTATGGGACCATCAGTTTAGATAATTACTTATGTCTAGCAATACTTTTCTGTTGTGGAGACTGCTTTGATTTGGTCTTGTTTCTGATGACTTTTTCAATGACTGTTCTTTGACAACTCTTCCCAGTGGCTTTCCCTGACAACTCTTCCAACAAATGGTTCAACTGGCTTTAAACAAATTCTCCCCAACTGGCTGGTAACTGCTGCACACCTGAATAACGAGGGAATTTTCTGTCAGATTTCTCCCCTCAGGCATTATTCATTCATGGTTAATTCTGACTAAATAAGCCATCAGAGGTGGTTTTCTTTGAGATGGTACTCTGAGAAATCCCCAATTTTCCACACACACATTTATTTAGCAACTTTATCAGCATTGATGATTTTCAACTGTTGACTCAGTCAATAGCTGGTTAATATACCTTTTACTTCAAGTCATGGTCACCATTTTCCAAATTATCTATACCTGACAGCCATGTATGACAAAACACTGATTAAGCTGTGAGAATAGATATTTTTGCTATAACACTTTTGAAAACATTTATCATAGTTTAAATCATTTTCCAAAATTTGCAATATTATCAGGTCTCATATTGTTAGAGATTCACACTTTTTTTTAAACATTTCATTGCAAGCAAAGTTTTTAGAAGCCATTAAGATGAAAGAGATTTACCGAAAGGGAAAGAAACTGAGAAAGAAAATACAAAACAAAAAACAGGATTCAAGGAAACAAAAGATGATATTGAATTTGAATTTGAATTTTTGAAGATTGTAGTTGACAGGAAAAAATAAGCAGAAAGAGAGTTTCAAAGGCAAGAAATTTGAGAAAATAAATTATTAGAGTCAAACTTGTGGTTACATATAACAATTTCAACAGTGAAATGATAAAATTTTTAATGTAGTTTTGAAGTTAAATTCACAAATATAATTTACCAAAGCAGGAAGTTCATCATAAAACTGGCCATGAAAATATTTATAGAAGCATCACAGGAAAGCTACTTTATGACAGTGAGAAAATGGTTGAATCAAAAATGCTATATACTTCATTAAATGTACAGACATAACACAGAAAATAGCTACAAAGACATGAGACAAAGACAAAGGCAAAAAAAAGACAAGTATATGAATATCTAGTTTAGTAATAGTTTGCTAACCTCACCATTGTTAGCAAATTTGTTTTGTTTCCCAGAATGCACCATAAATTTAGCCTTGTTGCAAATTTTGCTGAAACCAATAAAAATATACAAGTGCTTATTCACCAAACACACTTTAAATAGAGATGTTATACACAACAGATGGATATTCACAAAACAGAAAGCAAGTGGAAATGATAAGTACAAAGTAATTATTTTGATTTATGCTTAGTTTTCAAGAATTCTTAAATGTCAGTAAATACCTGGGAAAATCAATAATTAAGGTAATTAATACTGAAAATTGTAGAGATTATTTTCAGATGTACATAATCATATATACAAAAGTATATAAATACTGACAGATATTTACTAAACTGAACCTAGTTTGATACAAATCCAGAGCACTCAGTGAGAATATGTATATATAAACAGGTCACTGCAAGCATATGTATATATAAACAGATCACTCTGAAATACCAGAAGCAAATATGGGTGATCTAGCAAAATGGCATCTGACATGAAAGTGTGTATGAAGAAGAGCTGTAACCATTGAATTTCTCAATATAGAAGAAAATTTCACTCATTTTTATTCACTGATGCTTGCTGAAGATTTCTTCTTCTTCTTCTTCTTCTTCTTCTTCTTCTTCTTCTTCTTCTTCTTCTTCTATGTGCCATGTCCCTTCAGGACATAGACGATCATGGCTTTCCACATTTCCTTATCTCTGGTGGCTCTGAGCAAGCCTTCTGTTACACCATGCAATCCTTGTTCCGTCATCCACCTGATTAGGTCTTTCAAATATGTTATCCGTTGTTTTTCCCTCTATCTGGCCTGTTGGTATCAGATTTTCCAAGCCCTCCTTCCTCATTGCATATCCCAGGAACTTCAGCTGTCTCTTCCTGATGCTCAGTATTAATTTCCTTTTTGTTTCCATCATTTCCAAAACCTCATCATTGCTCACAAGCTCGATCCATGATATTCACAACATCCTTCTGTAGAACCACATTTCAGTTGCTTCAAGTTTTTCCTTCATCTTTGATGGTATTGTTCAGCATTCACTGCCATATTGAAGGACAGACAGCCCATAGCAATCCAGTACTCTCTTCCTTGTCCTGTTTCTTAAGACCTTACTCAACTGAAGATTTACAGATATGAAAAACAATTGTTGTGAGCAACAGTGAATCTGTGTGTTTATAGTGGTAGCAGTGATGTGTGTGATAAGCACCCCACCCATCACCACACAGCTGAAAAGTGGCTATATAGAAAAATTGTGTTTTTTGCAGTTCTATTCAACAGTGTTATTGTTTTCTCTGTATTGGTTCTAGTTTATGTGGAAATCAACTGTAAGCATTATATTTGGATCATAGATTTTCTACATTTTATGGTGGAGTTTTAATGTTTATGCTGATATTGATTGGTTAATGGTTAGAGTGTTAAGTAAAAATTGTTATGAAATACAAATGAAAATTTCACAAATATAGTGAATTTGAATTTTAAAGAGTTCCAAAAATTTTAATAGTAAATTGACTTCAATTTTGTGTTGCCAAATATGCTTAACTGAGCATTTCTTTTAAATAAAAAGATGTTTTCCTCTGTCTATCTGACTGCCTGTCTCTACTTTTCATTCCCTATCTCACCCTCAATATATATATACATATATATTTAGTGTATCGAGGCAGCAGATAATTTTCTAAACATATACTGTTAAATATAAGAGACAATGAATATCTATTATATATTCAATCATGAACCATTCTAAACATTGTATTTTTGCTTTAATTTCAGGTGAAAATAAAGATAAAAATTCTCCAACATTTGGATAATTTTTTTATTAAGTTGGTGCTAAGCTTTCGGCTCACATGAGCCAACTTCAGAGAGGTTGCAAGGACGTTAACATAAAAGCATCCACCATCAAAGATGATTTTATCTTGTGTTGACATAAAACTTTGCTAAGCAACGATAACAATCACCAAATAGCAAACGCAGCTAGTAAATTTGTAATGTGGTTCTATGACATCATATTGCATGAGAGCTCAAAATTAAAGCCAAATACAATGTTTAGAATGGCTCATGATTAAACATACTAGACATTCATTGTCTCTTATATTTAACAGTATATTTTTAGAAAATACACACACACACATATATATATATATATATATATATATATTGATTGATGTTATTTTCAGCATATATATATATATATATATATATATATATATATATATATATATTAAAAGAGTGAGTGGGAAATAGATACAGTGCATATATAGAAATCAACACTGCATGTTGAGGCTTAGTTTCACATCTCAAGCAATCTTTAAACCATGTACTATTAATCCTTTCCCAGACTCTATATATAGGTCATTGTAGTATTAAGTTTCGTAGGTAAAGAAGGCCACCACCCTTCACAGTTCTTTTGTCTTTTACCATCTATGATATTTAATTTGCTTACCTGATTTATTCTTTAATTTCTTATCCTATTTATTAAGATATTAATCATACTTAATTTGCATATTTTCTGAGTACTAAATTTTGGTATTTGAAATAACGCTTATTAGTTGAAGACAGAAGTAGATAAATTATTGTAAAATTGAACTTGTGATTTAAGTTATATGATAAGTAATAAATACTGATTTCTGTAAAAGGTCAAGAAAAATTAAAAAATTAAAAAATAGCAAACTGAATAAGTAATGAACTCTAAATGCAATAAACTCATCATTGAAGTATATCCAATCAAAAAATATGAATATGCGTAAATATTGAATAATTTAATAACAAAGTAATTGCTTCAGTGAATACGAATCAATGTTTGCAATTAACTCCTAACCATCTTAATACAAATGCTTCTCTTAGCAACTTATTTAGAATTAATTTTGAGAATTTTTATCAAGATTTATTCATTGAAAAATCATTGTTCTTGTGGCAGGTGAGGTTTGTTAACAAATACCAGAATGGGTTTCAATAGGTGTTCTGACTTAATAATTAAAATTTGTGATAGTCTTATAGTGAGTTTAAAGCCTAGGTTCCATGATAAAGTTTTTCTTTATGCAAAAAACCTTGTTAGAATCTCGCTAAGAATAATCTAGCTGGAAAAGTCATTAATATTTTTATTCATGATGAAATTGACCCTGAAAAACTTAATTAAAGAAAATCAATAGTTGATCAACAAGGTGGAATTGATTTTCTTCGGAGCACAAAAAAAAGAAAATATTTAAAGACTCATCTTTCCAAATCTTTTAGTCTTGTAAAATCTCGTAAATTTCCATCTGACTTTTGGCAGAACATTCAGTGGGGTGTGTGTTTTAAAAATTCAAAACCTGTTTGGTCAAATGGACTTTTTTGTAAAGGATTTCACTGTGTGTGTGTGTGTGTGTGTGTGCACACTTATTCTTCATCTTCATTTCATGACCATTACAACAAGACCATTTTCTGACCACCCTCAGGTTTTATATCTGATTGCATGCAGAAATTGCTTGAATTTTACAGCAGGTAAAAAATATAAAATCATAAGATGATTCAGAAAGCAATGTTTTCTGTATTGTAACAGTTTTTAATTTGTGATTTTTTTTAATTTGTAATTTTTGCAACCACCTGATCAAGTAATAAAAGTAAACTCATGATAAACAAATCTTTATTATCCTGACACTGAATATACTCTTTGATTTTTCCTTGTGTGCAAGTAACTTTGGAATGAAAGAATAAAGTAATGAACAGCTGTTACTTCAAGCTATGTTGTCTTTAATAATATGACCCAGATTGATGTCAAGCATTTTCTTTGGTTTTACCTCATCAAAAGAGTGCTTAAATCTCACAGGCAAGAATTTTAAGATTTCATCACGGGTAACAGATTGGTGAAGTTTATTTTTAAGCGTTCATTTACAAAAATAATTTCAAGTGCAGATAATAAAAAAATTGTGTTCTATGATTTCTAATCTTTTTCTTATGTTTTTTGTTTCAACGGAAAATTAATCATAAAAAAAGAAGTAAATATTTTATTTAAACCTTCCAGTAAATTATCAGCAATGAAAGAAGTTTGTTTATAATGTGCATTTTCAGATGTTATGCATTGCAGTAACAAAATCTCTTTTTGGATAAAACTAGTTGAAGTTTCATTGACTATGCTTTCTTTTTATTTGGAAAATCATTTTTATTTTTTGTGTAAAACACTTCATGAGTTGACAATAAAATTTTTTAATTAGCTTCTTTCCTAATCACAAAATGAACAGTAGTCATTTTCATTAGCCAGTTAATTTATTGAGAGATATACCTTGTTTTCAGCATTTATCAAAAGATACGATTTTTAATGAGCAATTGCATACATAATTAAGAGGAGCTCAATAAAATTTCTGTAAAATTTGAACCAAAAACAATTCTTTTTTATCAAATCAATTTTATGTTTTTGTCTCACAATGAACATCAGCTAAAATTTATCTTGCAAAATATATTATTGAGACAACTTTTCATATGAGCAGGCAAGAAATATTGGTAAACAAGAAATACTGATGCACATTCTCTTTCTGCTGGTGATTATCAGGGAGCTATATGATTGATGAGACAAGATTCTGGAAAGGGCACAAAATGTAAGTAATATTAGATTCATATTTTTATCGAGGGCATCATAATAAAATGAATATTTAATGGCTGGGATGAGAATTTGAATTCAGTTTGGGATTTCATTTTTTAAATTGGTAACACCATTTTGTGTCCTATTCCATGAAAAAATGAACAATCTAAAATATTTAAAATTTTTAAAATCTTTGAATTAAACTTTCACCATCTTCTTTCATACTGAACTAAAAAAAACATCACTTAAGATTCTTTTTCTGGGACGATAAGGATTAGTAAACACTTTTCTTTTTTTTTTTTTAATCACATCACCCCAAGCAAGGCAGTAACACCACTGATGTGCAGGGGGCTATGTAAGAGTGAATAGATTGGAAAAGAGAAAGCCGGAAACCATGTCCTAAGCAGGGAACAAGGGATGAGCCTCTAAACCTGTTCAATAGACGTGGGTGGAGTGTGAACAGGGCGATAGTTCAGTCGATCTACTCCAATTGAAAAAAAAAGAAAAAAGAAAAGAAAAGTGAAAAGATTGGAAAAGAGAAAGCCGGAAACCACATCCTAAACATAGAACAAGGGATGAGCCTCTAAACCTGTTCAATAGATGTGGGTGGAGTGTGAACGGGGCAATAGTTCAGTCTATCTACTCCAATTGAAAAAAAAAATACAAAAGAAAAGAAAAGTGAAAAGATTGGAAAAGAGAAAGCCAGAAACCACATCCTAAACAGGGAACAAGGGATGAGCCTCTAAACCTGTTCAATAGACGTGGGTGGAGTGTGAACGGGGCGATAGTTCAGTCTATCTACTCCAATTGAAAAAAAAAATACAAAAGAAAAGAAAAGTGAAAAGATTGGAAAAGAGAAAGCCAGAAACCACATCCTAAACAGGGAACAAGGGATGAGCCTCTGAACCTGTTCAATGATTGAAGAAGGATTTTGCTGCTGGATCAAAGGGATGCTCAAAAGTTCTTGGCTCAACACAAAAAGGATTCCTAACAAAATTCTAATGTTTGGTTAGATTTTGGTGAATAAGTCTGGCTGAAATTTTTCAGCACCCCATCTAATATATATATATATATATAAAATTAGATATGTGCAAAAGTTCCCAACATCCTCTTTTGTAAAAGCTAGAAACTGAATACATGATATTAAATCATTTCTTTAATTAAAAAAAAACATTTGGAAATTTTTTACATACTTAATACATATACAGACATAATGTAAATGATATGAAGGAGATATTTATTGCTTGCCTTATTGCAATACAAAGTTAAATTGATAAAGGAAATAAGGAGGCCTGTTTGCCTTGAAGATCATCATTCTAAAAGATTTTACCTGGGCTTGAATTTAATTTTTTTATCAATAATTCCTACATTAGATTCTTTGCCATCTATATATATAAAAATGGATATGTCTGTCTGTCGGTCTGTGTGTTTGTGTGTCTCCATTCTAACAAACCCTGCTCCTCTGAAACCCTTGGTTCGATTTCAACCAAAATTGGGTCAGATGTTGATCATAACATGAAACTTTGATGTACTCAAAAAATTTTCAAATCGATTTACAGGGTATGACAGAAATCACCGAAACACTTAGAATTTACAGACTCTTCTCCTCCAAGATGCCTTGTGTGAATTCAACCAAAATCGAGTAACATATAGATCAAGGTCCACACCTTTGACGTACATAAAAATCTTTGAAATCAATGTACAGGGTTTGTCAAAAATCAATGACAAAGATAATTTTGGGTATCTTTTACACACTTTTATGCATCTCTTCAATACACTTCACTCAAACTCAACCAAAATCATGTCACTGGTAGATCAAGGTCTGATGCTTTGATATGTGAACAAAGATTTCAATCAACACATAGGGTGCAGCAAAAATTAATGGAAAATGTTGCTTTTTGGGATCATTTATTTCTCTGAAGCACTTAGTTGTATTTCAACAAAAATTGGGTCTACTTTGTAACTTCTACCTTATCATATGCCATAACAATTTCATGTTTTCTACAAGGTGCCAACCCCTCTGACATTGCAGGGACAATGCATTCACTTCTTCTGCATCGCAACATCATAGCATTACATTACAGAGAAGCTCCCATAATTCCTAACCCCGTTCTTCCAGTTGTACATACATCATTATCATATATTGACAAATCTGACCAAGCATGAATCCCATTTCACAAATACAACAAAAACCAATACTTACTTCACATTTTTTAACTCATACGTCACGGCAGCCTCATACGAGAGCTTTTTGAATAAGCACTTGACCTTACCATTTCAACATAATAACTAAAAATCCATGAGCAACACTGGGTTATATAGCTACTATTCCATAAAAATGGTACACTTCAACTTTGATCTATCATTCTAGTATCACTTCATTAATTTATTTTAGAGGTTTTACCTTTTTAAAAAGATTTGCTTTTTTATTTCCTGAAATTTTTAACTCTCTAGAATTTTACTGTTTTTGCATATGATTAACAATTGATGAACCAATGCCATACCATGTTATAGCAAAAGATCAATTAGTTCACTTTATTTCAACAGTTTTCCTTTGGTTCATCTATCACTTCAATATATTGGAAGGAAGTTTAAACAAGCAAAATCACTCACAAGTCTAAAGGATCAAAATTAATATCAGTGCTTATTTTATAATTGGCCAGAAAGATCTATTTTTTAAGTCCCTTTTTTTGGTGCCAGATGACCAGCTGAGAAAAGGATTTGAGATTAGGGTTAGGGATATTATTGATGTTGCTATGCTCATAAATTTGATAAGAAAATCAACTTTTTGTTCCGTTAACTTTCTACTGCTTTTATGAAAAGGAATTGTTAATTTAAGGCTTCTGCTGCTTCTAAAATGGCTTCATCTAAAAATCAATAATGATCAAAAGTCAATAATGATCCAATGTTATTTTTTTTATCTTGGCAAACTATTTGTAGACACTGATAAGTATAAACAAGCACACATATAACAATCGAAATATGAAATGCAATCCATATGCAATAAATTGGGTCTGTTAGGAATGGAAAGTCTACATCAAAAGATCAATAACATCTGCCACTTCTTGATCTGTGATTCTCACAAATAAACACCACTGATTAAGATTCAAGATTTATTTGCAGAGATTTTCTTACATTGTCCTTACTGAATATTTTGCAATACAAAAGAGAAAAAAATTACAACAATTGGCTTTTAGGGGCAAAAATGGGTATCAATCTGTTGTTGTGTGGCAAAAATTAAAGGAGAAGGAGGAGGCACTTATCACAAGTGGGAGCACACCAAATGCACACATTGCTAATCAATGACTCAATATCAGTTTGTTTTTTATATTATAAGCATACATTTTTCAATTAAAAATGTTTCTATCTATTTTTGTTCAACAGACAAAAATAAGATTTTATATTTTATTAACTTGTGTTTTTAAGTTTTATCTATAAATTGTAATCATAAGTTAATAAAAATATATTTCAACATAAACTGACTGTGACTAGAAAAAAATCAGATATTATGCTTTTCAATCACAAGAAAATGAGAAATGTAATCCATTTTAAAGTAATTTAGTATAAAATATATATATATATATATATATATATTTCTTTTTTAATCATTTCACCCCGAGCAAGGCAGAAACGCCACTGATGTGCAGGGGGTTACATAAATGTAGAAAGATTAATTAGAAAAGAGTGAGGAGTACAAGCTAGTTAGAAAGGAACAATAGAAAGCTGAGAAAGCAGGTGCAATGACAGATACATGGCCGGAGGGAACGTGAAGATTATACAGGGGAGGGGAGAGAGCTAGAATCTAGTGGTTAATAGGTGAGTATTAACTTTGCTTTTAAATTTCTGGAGGTCGTAGCCGTCAGGAAAGCAAGAATACGGGAGTGAGTTCCACAGGCGGGAAGTGCGAGAGAGGAAGCTGCAGGAGTAGAATTGTCGTCTGCATTTGGCTAACCTGACTGTGAATGGGTGGGACCCAGTTGCCAGTCTGGTTGCACGGGTAAACACCTGTTGAGGAGGCATCAGTGACTTAAGCTCATCTGAGCAGAAGCCATGAAAGTATTTATAGAAGAGACAGAGGGAGGCCACATTTCGACGATGGGAAAGTGGCTGCAGACGAGTCGCCAGATCAGTACCTATCACATTACAGACTCTCCTTTGGAGCTTGTCAAGAACACTGAAGAGAACGGCAGGGGCACCTGACCATAAATGGCAGCAGTACTCCATGCACGGACGGATGGTTGACTTGTATATATGCAGGATGGATTCAGGTGGAAAAAACATCCTGGATCGACATAGTGACCCAATCTTCTTAGCAGTAGATTTTGCTATGGACTCAATATAGTGGTTCCATTTGAGGTCTGAGGACAGGGTAAGTCCGAGGAGGCGTAGTGTATTACTCTCCGGGAGAATCATCTGGTCCATGCTTATGGGAGGCAGAAGAGGTTGCCTGTAATGGTTGACAGACAACAGCTTGGTCTTAGAGGAATTGAAGTTGACAAGCCACTTCTTGCCCCAGTTCACCACAGAGTGTAGATCCCGCTCAAGGTCAGCAGTGAGATTATGTCTGTCCGCCACGACAGGTTTCTTACTGGAGCGGGAGTATATTGTAGTGTCATCTGCGTAGATGCCTACTTGGGACTTGATCTCATCTGGGAGGTCGTTGATGAAAATAAGGAAGAGCGTAGGGCCCAGGATAGAGCCTTGTGGGACACCAGCATTCGTGCTGTAGGACGAAGAGGCACGCCCATTCAGAACGACCTTCATTTTGCGGTTATTTAAGAAAGATTGGATTAGGTCAAGCAGGCGACCGGTAATACCATAACCGCGTAGTTTGCATAGGAGGCCAGGGTGCCAAACCCTGTCGAAAGCCTTGGAGATATCCAGAGCAACCGCGCGAGCCTCGTCAGACTCATCAAGGGCCTGTAGCATATACTCCGTTACAGTTGTTAGCAGGTCGGCTGTGGACCTGTCAAATCGGAATCCATATTGCCTGTCGGAGAACAGTTTGCGGGCGGTGAGATGATGAACTATTTCAGCATTGATTATAGCCTCGAATACTTTCCCGAATATTGGTAGAAGACTGATAGGGCGATAGTTGGATGGGTCCGAGGGTTCACCACAGTTCTTAAAGACAGGAACGACTGAGGAGAATTTCCAGCATGCAGGAAAGCAGGAAGCAGAAAGGCAGTAGTTAAACAGTTTAGAGAGGACAGGGGAAAGTTCAGGGGCACACCTCTTAAGGACTATCACCGGGATTCCATCGTCTCCACACGCCCATTGAGGCAGCAGATAATTTTCTAAACATATACTGTTAAATATAAGAGACAATGTATGTATATTATGTTTAATCATGGGCTGCTCTAAATGTTGTAATTTGGCTTTAATTTCAGGTGAAAATAAAGATAAAAATTCTCCAACATTTGGATAGTTTTTTATTAAGTTGGTTCTAAGCTTTCAGCTCACATGAGCCATCTTCAGAGAGGTTACAAGGACATTAACATAAAAACATCCACTACATATATTGGTTTTACTACAACCATGCTCTCTCATAGACTTACATGTCACCTTTCTGATCAGAGTACAAT
This sequence comes from Ascarosepion bandense, assembly GCA_037127315.1. NCBI lineage: Eukaryota > Metazoa > Mollusca > Cephalopoda > Sepiida > Sepiidae > Ascarosepion > Ascarosepion bandense. The sequence goes on from JBBBDQ010031453.1 coordinate 212,902, forward strand.
TAACCAAAATTTCTTAGAAAAACATAGCAATGTAGGTAATATCAGACAGGTTTTAGTCAGCAACACAATAGTCCTCACTCATACACACAGTAAAAAGAACCTTCAGATACTGGAGACCATCTACATTAAATCCAAACAACCCACACTTAATAAAATCACTTTTAAATCTGGTCGTAATACATTACAATAAAAACCTGCTTGCCAAAATACATTTTATCAATAAAATCACTGAAAAAACAACAATTTTGACACCAAACATTATCACAATTGAACAGTATATATATATATATATATATATATATATATATATATATATATATATATAATAAGTTATTAATACTAATGGAAGTAGATTCTACAGTTAGATATTTACTTTTAAAAAGTGATCAATACAAAAGTAGGGCATAGATATATAATTATTATTATTATTATAGCATACTGCAACTTAATAGATATAAAGTTTCAATGTTTAATATACCATCACCAGGCAGTAAAATGTGGTTAATTTACTTGGTTATATATATGGACAAGGGTATTTAAAAAATAAATGAATAAAATTAAACTAAAATAAAAAAGGCCATCAAATGAGTTAAAGTTGGGTGGTAGGTTATTACATTTTAAAAGAATTGTGTGTGTCAGCTCATACAAAAAGTTTATCAACTTAATTACCAAAGAATACTAGGCATGTGAAAAGTTTAAACCAGACAAGAATAGAATATAAAGTACAATAAGTTGGAAAAAAATAAAATGAAATAAAAATAAAACAAAAGAATAAGAATAAAAACTTCAAAAATTTTCCTTAAAGAGTTTTGTTGATACAAAAAAACCCAAATAGATGAGAAAGAACATAAGTACTAGACAAAAGATGATAAAATATCAGTTAAATAAGTTATATGTTAAGGTATATATCTAAAAAAGGGATAAATTTTATAGGTAAGAGCAAATAGCAAATATATTGAGATAATTTTAAATATATTCAAGAGTATGGAAAATTCTATGATGGCAAAAATTAATGATTTCATTAGGTTGGTTTAATAAATTAGTTTTTTGGAAATTTAATTAATGAGTTTTTTCTTGTAAGAATAGGAAACATACTCCATGTAACAATTTGTATGGTCTAGCTTTTGTTAATATTTTCCATTTAACTATGGGTTTTATTTGCATTTTTCAATTGCCAATAGTATTTGGAGAAAGACGTTGAGTTACTTTAGATTTTATTTTTAAAGGAAAGTTTATGCTGATAAAAACGAGTCTTAAAAGTCTTCTTAGTATTTCTGATATAATCTTTAGCAAGATTTAGATTCTCTGTAGTGAAGATGGTAGTTTAGTATACTATGGAAATTGTAAGGCATCTATTTTGAAGAGTATTGGTGCTATTATCATTATTTATAATAAGTTGGTTGTAATTATTAATTTTGTTATATTGTTTTAGGATTCTTTTGTTGTGTTTTTTATTATCATATCAAGATTATCAGTGCAGCTATAACTAAGTTTTAGTGTATTTTATTTTTAAAAAATTGCTAAGAAAGTTATTAATTGGGAAGTGTTTCTGAACTAAGTTAAGGAATTTATTGTCTAACGTAGTACTAACCATTTGGTTAAATGGCAGTGTGTACCAAATTATTTTTTTTTATTTCTATTCTGTTTGGTATTATTATTATTTTTTAACAGTATTTAATGCCATTGCATTCATAGCCACTGTTTTTTTAGGGCAGTATAGTAGTATTGACTGTGTTTATAAAAAATGTCTTTATTTGAGGAACTATTGTTTATTTTGTGTACCACAGAATGTAGTATGTATTTGAAAATAGATGGTGGGTGATTAGATTTAGGATGTATGTAAATAGAGTTAGTATTATGTTTTATTTAGGGTGAGTATGCGTTATTAACTAAACCTAGAGTAACCTCTAGAAAGTCAACTTTTTATTTTGGTTTGTGCAATTACTTTAAGATTAAAGTTTTTCATTATGTTATGTATAAATTTATGAATTCTATCTACATTAAAATTAGTAGAATTATGGACAATCATGAGACCAACATCTCTATATAACCTATTGTCAACAATATCAACATCACGAAGTACAGTGAGATTGTATAAAATTAACAAACCTATGAGATCTGATGAAATAAGTCCTCAGAATCAGACTTTGACCACTGTTCATTGTTATGGTTGAGGATTGATTGTTTGGAATTTAATATGATATTTCTTTCCTGAATAGTGAGGTCAGAATATTCCATAGCAAAATTCAAAGTTAATTCCTTTGAGATAGAGGAGTAATAATCTATCTATCTATCTATCTATCTATCTATATATATATATATATATATATATGAGAGTACCATGCTGTTTTGAATCTTATGTTCACATTGCTTGCATCTATAAATGTTGTATCACTGATACTAAGCATTGTTCCCCTATAAATACAACTAATTTTAAACCGTATATATATATATATATATATATATAGCGAGAGAGAGAAAGAGAGAGAAGAGAGGGACAGAAAATGAGAGAGATATAAATTTTTATAAATTCACTTTCATATGTTTCATTAAAATTCTAAACATTGCTTTTTAAAATAATAAACATTGCCAAGGAGTGATGGTAATTAAAATAATAATGGTGTCAAGGAAATACCATCTTTCAACATAGTGTATTTTTTGTGGCTATGAAGGTTAAAGATTGCCATATAACATTTGGAAATCTTAAGAGTAAACTTTTCTGCTTTATTTAATAAATATTCTTATTTAATCTTGGCAGGATAAATTTTATTAAATATTTAGTGTTGATTGTTATTCTGTTTTATTTACAGATAAAGAAAAATCAAAAACTCTAAAACTAATAATGGGGCAAAGAACATAAGTTATTTAAGTAAACAATCCCAGATGTGGGTGTAACCCTGCTTAATGAAAAAAAAACATTCTCTGCTCCACTGACCCCAGGCAACCACACCTTTTTTGTCTGTTTGAAACAGAAACTAACTTATTTGAGTGTAAAATAAAATTTTGGCACTAAGTAAATTTCTTCAGAGTAAAACAATATTTAACCCTCAACAGAATTCATCTTTGTATATATATATATATATATATATATATATATATATATATATATATATATTATAAAAATATAGTTATAAGGTATGCTATATTTAGTGGTAAAATGATCAATGTCAGGGATAGAGCATATTTAAATATAGAAGTTGACACTGAGGATAACACCAAGTAACACCAGTTTGTTTATTACTATATATATATATATATATATATATATATATATATATATATATATACTTTTATATTGAAATACGCTTTATCCCTGACATTGAGCACTTTTATCTATAAATATATAAATGAATTGAGTTCTTTCAGTGACTGGCATGTGTATACACTGCTTCTATACAACACGTTAAAATTTCCCTTCTCTGATTCCATGCGCCTATGGCTTTGCAGGTAGCAACTCCAACTGACACCAAATCAGTCGAGTTTCGATCTCAGCCAGAAGCAAGTGGATGTGTCTAGCCACACTGATGAGCTGTGATACAGCAAAACAGGCTTGTATGTGGATGACTAATATATATATATATATATATATATATATAAGCAGGGTCCATATTGCTTATATTTACATATGCTCTAGCCTGGATATTGAGCAATTTTAGCATAAAACTATATTTTATCTTTCATTTTTTTCACTGTATGTATTAACATATATATAGTCATCTGCAGATAAATCTTTTTCACTGTATCACGGCTCATCAGTATGGTGAGACATCTGATTGCTTTTACCGAGAATTGAAATCCGACAAATTTGGTGTCAGTCAGCGATTATATATATGGATATATATATGTATGCATGTGTGTATATGCATACATGCATATATATATATATATATATATATATATATATATATATTTAGTGTATCTAGGCAGCAAGTAATTTTCTAAACATATGCTGTTAAATATAAGAGACAATGAATATCTATTATGTTTAATCATGAGATGTTCTAAACGTCGTATTTTTGCTTTAATTTCAGTTGAAAATAAAGACAAAAATTCTCCAACATTTGGATAATTATTTATTGATTTTTTTCTAAGCTTTCGGCTCACATGAGCCATCTTCAGAGATGTTGTTTAGACTGAAAAATTATAACATCCACCATCACAGACGATTATATTTTGTGTTGACATAAAACTATTGAGTGTTGGTTGTTTAGATTTTATGTACATGGCCTTCAATATCTGCAGGTTACTCTTACTGTGTGTATGAGTAAGGATCTCCGTATTGTTGACCAAAATCTGTCTGATATTACCTACATGTTTATGTTTTTCAGAGAAATGTTGTTTAATAGTACTCTGATCAGAAAGATGACATGTAAGTCTATGGGAGAGCGTGGTTGTAGTAAAACCAATACATGTATTAGGTTTTTGATTAGTATCAGAGATGCAATCTCTGAATGGGCATGTAAATTGGTACACTACATTGGTTTTTTGTAGAGAATTTAGTTTAGTGCTTGTTGGGTTATTATAGACTATGAGGTCAATTGTTTTAAACTTTTTATAATATATAATGAGTTTAATTTGATTATTACTTTCCACTGGTTTAACATTTCTACGTATTATATTTTTGAGAGTTTTTTCATCTTGTTTATAATTATTATGTATTTGGTTGCAATAGTATAAGTTATTAACTTATACTATTGCAACCGCAACATCATAAAACTGCATCGCAAATTTAAGAACTGCGTTTATTATTTTTGGTAACTATTGCCGTTGCCAAGCGGAGTTTTATGTCAACACAAAATATAATCGTCTGTGATGGTGGATGTTATAATTTTTCAGTCTAAACAACATCTCTGAAGATGGCTCATGTGAGCCAAAAGCTTAGAAAAAAATCAATAAATAATTATCAAAATGTTGGAGAATTTTTGTCTTTATTTTCAACTGAAATTAAAGCAAAAATACGATGTTTAGAATGACTCATGATTAAACATAATAGACATTCATTGTCTCTTATATTTAACAGCATATGTTTAGAATATATATATATATATATATATATATATATATATATATATATGTATGTATGTATGTATCTGTGTGTGCATATATGCATATTTATTTAAATTTATATATATATAATATATATGTATATGTGCATGTATATGTGTGTGTGTGTATATGTGTATTTATTTTAATTTTTTTATTTCTTTTATTATTTTTTTCAATGTCTTTGTCACAAATAGAAATAAATATAAGTGACTTCCTCTTTAACCTATGATAAATAAATTGGTACCCCAAAATATATATATTTTCCTTTTTTTTAACTTCCACAATTTTAATTTTTGGGTTTCAGAATAAACCTAATTAAATTAATTGATAAATGAAAAAATCACACCCCAGATTTGTAAATTATAACAACCTTAATCAACATTAGTATCAAAAATATAAATTAAAATTGAAAAATGTCAGTTTATATGTACCTGATGATTGCATAATGCACAAGTTGTGCTTTAAACATTGGATAATATTTATATTTGTTATATGTAATTTATAGCTATGTTATATTACATTGAACGCTGATAGATATTTGTATATCAGTGTATATCTATATGTATACACATATGTTTACTTATTACATATATATATATATATATATATATATATATAGCGACATAAATTGATAAATATACATATGAGAAGGGTGTACATATGTATAGTATTATTATTCAGGTGTTAATAAAACAATGCTCAATGTATGAACAGAGCTGTATTATATATATATTAATAAATATACATATTATTCTACGTCTATAGCATGACTCGGAGTTTCATGTGTTATGCAATCATCAGGTGCATATTTCAAACTGATGGTTTAATAGATTTGAATTTAATTTCACTTGATGTTCATGGGAATTAAATCTTATAAAGTTGTGTTACTGATTTTTTAATAACAAGATTAAAAATTTAAATATTCTACAGTTACATGTGGATAAAAATCTTAAAGTTAAATTATAAATTTGAAACTATAATTAAAATTAAAATAAAAATAAAAAGTAATAAAATGCAGAGAGAATAAATCAAAGAGGCATAAATCATGAGTCTTAAAAATTTAAATATTCAAATATTACATGTACATAAAAATGTAGGGAAAATTAAAATCTTAAAATTATAAACACAACCACACATACATCAACAGAGAATCAAATAACTCCCGGAGAATCACCCACAATCTACACAAATCTATCAAATTTCATTTAATACCAACTCTAGCAATAAGAAAATTTTTGACAATTCTAAAATTAAACACATTAATGCATTAGAAAAAGTAAACTCAACACTAGTTTAGAATATCCGTTAAAAACATTGTAGGCAGAAATAAGCAGAAATCACTTAAATGTAACATTATTTGGTTTAACCTAACCTTCAGCTGTAATGTCCAAATTAAGATTGGTAAACTCTTCCTTAACTTAAGTCATCAACATTTCTACCATTCATCCACACTAAATAAAATCTTCAACAAAAACAATGCTAAACTTGCTTATATAGTTGCATTAAAAACATAGATAAATATATTTATCAATACAATGCTATGATATCAAAGATATATTTGGCCCACATAAATAACATCCATCACCCAGCTAATAGCTAAAATGATCCTTCTAAAAATAATTGCAATTGTCGAAAAAAATAAAACTTGCCCACTGAATGTCTGAAAGAACTATTTTTTTGAGCTCAAATTCATTCGGATGATAATGATGTTAAATTTTACTTTGAAAGCACTTCTAACAGGTGGAAGATAAGATTTAACAACCAGATGTTGTCTTTAAACAACAGTAAGTACAGCAAAATTACTGCTTGATCCAGACATTACTGAAAATTAAAATCAGCAGTAAAAACCCAATGATTACCTGGAATATTGTAGCTAAATGCAAACATTACAGTGGAACAGAAGATAAATGTAATCTATGCCTTTTATAAAAATCTGTCATCTTAAACCATATCAAGAATCTAAATTTGCTTAATAAAAGAAGTGATTTAATTACCACATGCTATCATAGAAAAAAAATACTTAAATTCTTGGACCCAGATTGATATTGATCCCTCTTTTCTTTACGTTTGCCTGAAAAGCAGAAGTGAAAGTGGTTGCTTTGCTTTTAAAAATGTCATGTAATATTAAGCTACACACCTTCATTTCATTAATTAGATTTTGTACCTTTAAAAACATCTTATATATATATATATATATATATACTTTTTTTTCATTTCTAAATGAGTTTTTACACAACCCAGGTAGAAACATTCATTTACAATTGAAAAATATTCAAAATTTCTACTGTGTGCTGGTTTAATTTAATTATGACCAAAACCTAAATAATTAAATAATATACATATCTCTCTCTCTCTCTATATATATATATATATAGCATAATGATAATCCACGTATATATATATATATATATATATGTTGAGGTCATCACCCGGTGGTTGACATTCAGGCCAATACCCAGTAGTCACAATCGTTTTATGTTTAAATACCATCTTCAGGATCTGAAAATTGCATGAAATAGGCTAGTGTTGGTGCTTGTTGACCTCACTGTCCACTTTTATATTTACACATGCTCTGTACCCAATACTGACCATTTTAAACCATAAATATAGTATGCCTGAAAACTATATTTTTATCTATCTATCTATATATATATATATATATGTTGTGTATTTAGGCAGCAATCCCTCTTTTATGCAAGTTTCATTAAAAATGAGAGACAAGGTGCTGTTATTAAGTGTTTTATAACATTTTTCATGTGATCTTATAATTTTTTTATTTTCATAACATAAATTATATAAAAATTGTCATAATTTGTATTCATTTCTGAGATGATTAATTTTCAATAATCTTGGAATTATTTCAAACTTTTGTTCTCACCTTGGTTGATATAGGTGTTATAGTAGACACAACATTTCGACCAAGTACCCTCTGGTCATAATCAGGTGTCCATAGATTGACTGATGTGAAATGTCTCGTTGATTATGCAAAATATCCTGTGAAATCAACTATTGCTCTTTCACATTAGAATTTGGTTCACCACTACCAAGTCCAAGGATCAAACTCATGACCACTAGATGATGCTAATGCATGTATAACCAACTACTATATCCACTATGCCACTGTCCCAAAGTGGTGTATTTTTGGAGCCTTTTATATTCAGTGTCAGATGTATTTTAAAAACTGGATTATGTTAGTGGGTTCATGCCACTTGTCATAATTTGTATTTATTTCTGAGATGAGTAATTTTCAATAATCTTGGAATTATTTTGAACTTTTGTTCTCATCTTGGTTAATAAAGGTGTTATAAAAATTGTCTGAATGTTTTATGCATCCAAGCACTTTTGGCTATACTTTTAGCCATTATCAAAGACGAATAATATTTTACTTTTAACTGAATATATGGATTGTTTTATGTATCTATTTAATGTTATGGGAATGTTGGTTTTTTTTACAAACACGGTCAGCACATTGTGGCCATGATCATAATTGATATTGTTGAGTGTTGTTTTTTTTATAATTAATAATACTTCCATTATTTTTAGCCTTTCTTTTTTTAATCATTTCACCCCAGGCAAGGCAGGACCACCACTGGTCCACAGGAGTTTACAGAAAGAGAAAAAACAAGTTACAGGGGATACCAAAGAAAGTTGATGGAAGGTTGAAGGGATTTGGGGAAGTGGATGGGATTTAAGATGGTAGAAGATGACAATTGACATTGCATTTAAACTTTTGCAGATTGTAGCTATCAGGGAAGCAAGTATACAAAAAAGAGTTCCGCAAGTGGAAAGTGTTACAGAAGAATTGACAGTTACATTTGATTATTTTGACTGTAAAAGAGTGGGTCCTTGATGGCAATCTAGTAGCACAAGTAAATTCATGTGCTTGAGCACCAGAGAAAGAATCTCATCAGAGCAGAAGCTGTGAAAATATTTGTAGAAAAGACAGAGAGAAGCCATATCTCATTGATGAAAGAGTGGCTGAAGAAGCTACCAAGTCAGGGTCAGCTACATTGCAAATCTTCCTTTAGATTTTCTCAAGAACCTCAGGAACATCTGACCAGATATAGTAACAGTATTTAATGCTCGAATGAATGGTAGATTTATAAATATGCAAAATGAATTCTGACAAGAAAAACTTTCTGGCATGACAGAGTAATCCAACCTTCCTAGCAGTAGATGCAGCTACAGATTAGATGTAATCATTCCACTTGAGATTGATTGAGAGAGTGAGGTCGAGGAGGCACAGTGTGTTGCTTTCTAGAAGATTAGTGTCGTCCATATTGATGGAAGGTAGGAAAATTCCTCTGTGGTGGTTATGTGAATGATGCTATTATATCTGTATTATCAACAAGTATGTTACGGATAGAATTTCGTACATCTCCATGTGTATTTAAATGAGACCTAATAGACCTATGGTCAGAGAGATGTAACATATATATATATATACATATATATATATATATATATATATATATATATACATATATATAGTGCTGAGTTGTGGTAATATAAGTACAAAGTACATTGCAATTTTATTCTTCGCTCTACTTCATTTGGATATATATATATATATTGTAATTTTGCTATTAGAATGATTTATAAACACGTTATATCACTACACAAAAATGTTCATGTTGCAGAACAATACTGTTCTTCTTCAGGTGATATGTTAAAATAAATGGTGAAAATGATTTATTTTAAATATATAAGATGAATTTATAGTTATTTAGAAAATTAAGGAGACACACCTAAAGCATTTTTAGAAAAAATGCTTTAGGTGTGTCAATAATGTTCAATCAAAAATGAGAATTAGGTAATGATAGAGTTTTAAGATCTAACTTGCAAAAGGAAGCAGGAAGGCCTGGTGTCTAGACATGTCACTTTTTAGTTTTGTCTGGATAGGATATATAGTGGGACCATAGATTTTTAAATGGGTAAACAACAATTTTTAACAAATTGAATTTTAGTTTTTTTTGTTTGTTTTTTTTATTAAAATTAGATTTTTTTTACTACCTCATTAGTAGAGAGGCTGGAATGTTTAGGTTAGAATTAGGATTAAATGATTATGGTATATTAAAATATATTGTAGTTAAGAAAACTAAATAAGGAGGTTTTGTTTGTATCCTTTAACTTCCAAAAATAGGCAGAAAGGGATGTTTGGTTTTGGTACGTGTTGTTTTTTAAGGAAGTTAAGTATATATAACAACACTGTTTAAAAGTGTTCTTAGTAAATCCAATATAAACTTTTTTAATAGTTGGGTTTTCATTTGATGTTATATTACATTGGTACTTAATAGAATTTGTTAGACACCTATTTTCCAGTGGGCAATTGTTAGGATTTTGACAATTACATAAGTTTGTATTACTGTTCTCTTTTTATTTAGATGGTCATTGTTACTTTGGTTTATTTGCTGATTTAAGATATTATTATTATGATTTTTAATGATTTTTTTCTCAATTATTTGTACAACTATAATTTATTTTATGGGTATTTTTCATAAAAATTTTTATCGCCTGGTTCACACTCCACCCATGTCTATTGAACAGGTTAAGAGGCTCATCCCTTTTTCCATGTTTAGGATGTGGTTTCCGGCTTTCTCTTTACCAATCTTCTCACTATTACGTAGCCCCCTGCACATCAGTGGCATTACCGCCTTGCTCGGGGTGATACGATTAAAAAAAAAAAAAACTTAGAGGGTTATTATTAGAGAAATGTTTCTTAATTAAATTGAGGAACTTCAGCCCTAACTTAGGTTTTAATCTAAGTTTTTGAGTTTTAATCTATGTGTTCTTTCACTTTCTTATAATATATATGCATTATTTCTTTCCATTTTCCAAATGACATATATATACAAATATTTTGTATAATTATTATTTATAAAGAGAGTGATAAACTTTGTGCTTTATATATATATATATATAATTATTATGTTAGAACATGTGAAAAACTACTACAAAATTATACATTTTGTTTTGACATTGAAAAAACAATGTTTTATCAGATGTACAATTTTGTAGAAGTTTTTCACATGTTCTAATGTAATAATTAATAATAAATATTCATTGCTCTGTTTTTATATTGAGCACTATTTTATATTAATGTTTTGAACATTGCAATTTTCTTCATTCTTGTTCATTTGGATATATATATATATATATATATATATAAATTAGAGAAAATTTTCAAAATTCAAAAGTGTCGGATGTACATTTCGACATAGGATCTCTAATAGAGATTCTACGTCACATCAGCGACATTGTTTTTTCCAAATGGCGAAGGCCCTGGTGTGGAGGGGTTTTAGGTTAACAACAGTCACAAAGTAGAAAAGGACAGAGCTGGTAGTCGCAGGGTTACAGGGTGTTGAAACGGTATATTTAGGAAGGGGAGGAATAGGAGTTCATAGTTTATAAAGATAGACAACTAAATGAGTTAAATTTAGACAACTAAATGAGTTTGAATTTTGAAAATTTTCTCTAATTTATATTGGCTCTGTATTCTTAATACACTGAGCTCTCTGCCTGCATCACTTTTTAATGTTAAAAATTTTTAATATTGATTAGAATCAGGTTCTTGGAATTTACCTTCCTACTCTTCCACTTCGGATTAAAGAAAAACAACAACAACAAAAAATATATATATATATATATATATATATATATATATATATATATATGCATTATTTCTATCCATTTTCCAAATGACATATATATATGAACATTTTATATGAACATTATTTTATAATTATGGGCTTATTGTTATAAATCCATTTTTTTAATTAAAAATGTTTTTTTTTATGTGCAACATGATCCTTCCTTATATCCTAATGTATTTATGTGAACATCAAAAATAAAATTCATAAAAATTATCACACCACCCACACATATTAAAACATGTTTTATTAAAAATGACCAACAAATTTGTCAGTCTAATTTTTCATTATATTTTTCTAATTTGTGTATAATTTGCCACACATTTTAATCAAATTTGTAGTGTTACTTTTATGTATGTTAAAGTATTAAAATTGGAAATTTTAGAAGTGACAATATATTGGACATATATCATGGGTTTTGCAAAATTATCAAATTATTGTTTTCTAGGTTTACCACATAGAAATTTAATACAATACAAACACACACAAGAAATTCTAGTCTGCTTACTTAAAGCAATGTCCTTACAGATATAAATTTGCTACTATGATCATCTATAAAATAACTTCTAAATAATTTTTTCATATATTTAAAGCAAATAGATATAACACTAGGTCATAAAATGAAGCCCTCTACTATTTGGCAAAAGTCAGGTCAACACACACTTAGATAAACCACAAATTAAAGCGGACTGATGTCATCAAACCATAAAATGGTGCTAACTATCAATCTCACACACACACACACACACACACACACACACACACATATATATATATATACCATAAGCACACACACACATACATGCTCTAACACACTTACACACACACTCACTACATTTAGTGATAGCAGTAGCAGCGAAGAATGACCATTCATTGAAAGACATGGAACTCGAAAACAAGCTCTCCTACCATTCTGAAGATGAAATTTTGATCTCGAAATATTAATGTATAATAAATAGGTAATACCCAACAACTTCTTTACCTTCCTTTATTTTACAAAATGCATTGTGATAGCCTTCAAGACCTAACCATACACCTAATATACACAATGCTTCAAGCAAATTACAAAACTTTCCTTTTTTATATATATTTTAATATTATTATTTAAAACAATTATTCCTAAAACATGTAATTGGTTAGCAAATAAAATTACTTCAAAAACTTTTGAAAAAATGGAACAAACAACCACCATGAAATTAACAAGACTAAAACTATCATTAATTTTTTCTCTATAAAGGATAACTTAAGTTCATGAATATTATAATTATATAAAAAAACAACCCACATTAAACGCATTTTTCACTACAGCAGATAATGTTTGCAAATATGTTTAAGAAATTTAATATCTACATCTTTTGTCACTGTTTCATGATTTTTAAATTCATTCAGTCAGTTAAGGGCCATACATGATACATGCTTGGATGATCATGCCTCAAAAGAGACATAACTGACTGGGCACAAGATTATCCTGTAGTAGATTGCCATTACTTTCTGCAGTAGACTGGTTACTAGCCAAGGCTACAGAACCCAATCTATCCTATTATTTAACTCATAACTGGAGGGAAGAGATGGATTAATACATTTGGGTATTTGTGCGTAAGTGAATGCAAGGAATTCAACTAGAGTTTAAACTCTGTCATTCCAAGTCAATATCTACTATACCCCAATGCACATCCACATATAACAAATTCATTTTCTAAAAATCTAAGACAGATTTTTTTTACATAGAGTTACAAATCATCCAAAACCTGACATCACTTTTATATAATACATGTATATTTAAGGAAAGTTGCATTCTCAAAAATACCAAAATTAAGTTAATAGAAGTTTTTCTCTATGACATGAGGAACTCTAAGGATGAGAGATAAGTGGGAATATTCAAGGAAAAACATTGTGAGCTTTCATGAAGTTTCTCCATAGTTTTGAATCTGGATGTTCAACTTATACACAGATAGTAAAAATTTAATGAAAAATGCAACATACAAACCTTGTTGATTAATTTTAATAAAAATAAGTGTTTTAATTCTTGTTACTAAAGTATGTTTCATATATATGCAAACATCCATAATTATCAACAATACCAATATATGCATACATGGAAGCATATGAAAATATGGTCATACATGATATGTAATATCCGCCTATGTTCATTCGGAACATTTTGAGTTTCATGTTTTTTAGGAACATAAATGATCTTGTTAACTCTGAATAACAGGGTGTGTTACCTAAACTCTAACCCCAATACTTTCAAAGAACATTGCCCAACAAAACAAAAAAACACCTGTTATGCTCTTGGTATTGTTGATATTATATTGTTTAAATAACTTTAAAATCTTGCCAGGGAAACTGTTGACCTATGCCTGCCAAAAGTAAAAGTTCTACTTATTTTTTTATAGAGTTTCCTACAAAGTACTTTCATTTTGATTGTCTTCTTCAAAATCAACAACTAACTTTCCGCAACCTTAAACTAGATACTTAGTGCATATTTAATATGAGGCTTGGCTTTTGTTATGTCTTTACTTATAGAACTACCCAAGTGGAATAAATTGTTATCCCACCTTGAAAAACAACAAAATAATACATAAAATTATTTAAAACAAATTTTAGCAGATATTAAATGAAGAATTTATATCTGAATTTTAACATTGATAATCTTTTGATTTAAATTTATTTCTATCTATAAAACTCTCATTTGGGTTCTTGTTGATAGATTGTACTGCAAAGGATGGCTTGCTAATGTTAACACTTTTGAAACAAAACCACTTTCTCTAAATAATCTGACTGAACCTTTTATGCCTTTCATTAGCATGGCTGATACTAACCTCTAAGAGAGTGATGAGTTGTTTCTTCTCAGGCTAACATTCTCAGCTGACATGAAGTAGAAAGACTATATTGAAGCTATTGCTAGGTTTGCTGCTAAGAAACTTGTTTCACTGTTTTGTGCTAGACAAGTCTTCTCTCCAGAATCTATCTTACATATCCATCAGTCTACCATTTGTCCATGCTTAAAATATTGCTGTCACAGATGGCTTGGTACTTCTTCTATATATCCTTGATAAAATCCACAGAAGAATCATCAGTATTATTGGTCTTGACTTGGCATCTCATTTTCAGTCACTTTCTCATCACCAGAAAGTTACCTCCCTGCACCTTTTCAGTAAATCCTTTCATGCTAATTGTTTGGGTGAGCTCTTTGCTATGGTAGCTGGACTTTATGAGTTTAAGCCCAGTACTAAATTAGCAACAAGGTCTCATCAATTTGCAGTTGAATTGCTGAGATGTAACTATAAGTTCTATCTTAAAATGTCCTTTTCTTACACTTCTCATTTGTGGAACTCTCTTCTGACTTCTTGATTTTTAGTCAAGTTAGATTTTCCAAAATTTAAATGCAATTTCAGTTCTTATCTACTGTCTTTCTGATTATTGTTCTATCCTTTTCACTTCTCGAAAATGCTTCTGTTTTCACACTTGGTAACTCCCTTGTGTTTTAGTGGCTTCACTGCCTTGTTTGGGGTGATTTTGACTAAAAAATGAAATAAAACCTTTTTTCCCTAAAGATGGAATTGATGAAAACAAAATTGGTCAATTATTTGTACATTGATATCTTCAAGAAAATTTATCATTTTTAAAATGTGACTCTTTGTCTGCCAGCATCGAAGGTGAGTCATCACCACCACCGCCACCACATTCCTGACCCTTGCCTCTTACACGTGTCAATGGGTTGGGGCCATTTCTCTCTTCAGATTAACCCTGCACATTCAGTTAGCTAATATTTTTTCCCATTTAAATTTAAGAAGCTAATGTTATATCTTGAATGTGCATTGTGGTGCAGTGGATATTTAAGAAGCTAATGTTATATCTTGAATGTGCATTGTGGTGCAGTGGATATTTAAGAAGCTAATGTTATATCTTGAATGTGCATTGTGGTGCAGTGGATATTTAAGAAGCTAATGTTATATCTTGAATGTGCATTGTGGTGCAGTGGATATTTAAGAAGCTAATGTTATATCTTGAATGTGCATTGTGTGCAGTGGATATTGACTCAGAACGACAAATCGAGGTTCTGAGTTTGAATTCCAACTAAATTCCTTACATTCACTTATGCACAAATATCCTTGGGAAAGGTATTAATCCATCTCTTCCCTCCGGTTTTTGGTTAAATAATAGGACATATTGGGCTCTATAGCCTTGGCTGGCAACCAGTCTACTGCAGAAAGCAATGGCAACCTACTGCAGGATAATCTTCTGCCCAATCAGTCATGTTTCTTTTGAGACATGATTGGCACTTAACTGACTGACTGAATGTTACATCTATGTGTTACTGCTACCCATTTCTATTTGTCATTCAATGAGTAGCAGACTTGTGTCTGCAAGGTCTAGAGTAGTAAATTAAATATTAAGCAAAATGCTTACATTACTAGCAAAATGTCTGTGAACAGTTTGCAGTAAATGTTATTTTTGGATTATGCAGACTAGTGTAGCATTAGGCCACATTTCTGGAGTAATTAAACTTGAATTCTTCTCAAAATGATTACTCCATTAGTATTATAATTTTGAATCTTTATATAGGCATTTTCTTTAAAAATTGTTATAATCTGAATGTATGCAAAAGATATGTGTTTAATGTTTATATAATGGCTTTGAAGATAAAAGTGACAATAGCAGAAGTTAGAATGTTTTTAAATGAATGGTAACACCCATTTAGAAAAAGTTATTTGCTTGACATTTAACTTTGACCCTGAAAACAGAAAGTTGACCAATATTCTAATGTTCCGCACCTTACTTTAGATTGAATAAAATTACAAGAGGACTTGATATTTGTAAAAATGCCAAACTAGTCTTTCTGAAGGCCACAGATGTGACTCAGGTTTTTAGTCTATTTTTCTTCAATGCAAGCAGTTTTTTCAATGAGATGTGTCAGGGGTTGTGAGTAAATTCAGAAAAGCTACTCAATACAAAGAAAATTGAAGGCTAGTGTTTATTTGTCAAAATGCAGTTGCAGTTACTGATGTTGATCCCTTTGTTTCCAAAAAATAAATGTAGAAATGTACATCCCAAATCCGCAAAGGTGTTATAATTGCCAACAATTCAGACATTGCCAAGACCTATGCACACATCATCCAGTGTGTGGAAGATGTGGAGAGAACAATACACATACAAGCTGTCAAAATAAACTTCAGCTGTGCAAACTGCCAGGGGAATCATTGAGCCTACTCTAGAGATTGCGAAAAGTGGAAAACAGAAAAAGAAATCACTAAAATAAAATATGACCTGAATGTTACATACCCAGAAACAAGGAAGATGATAGTGACTACTAAATATGCAGAGATTCCAAAAAGAAAAATACTTTCGACACTAATATACAAGACTGCCAAAAATATAAAACAAATGCAGACAACAAACTTGAAGACATCTTTAGTCTAATTAAAGAAATGAAAAAGCTACTAGAAGAATTAAAAAAACAAAGCAGTAGCTGAAAAAAAAAAAACAGTCACTCAAAAGCAAAACCTGATTAGATCCAAAAACCCGAATACAACTCCCAGATAAAACCATCACAGGATCCAACAACACCTCAAAATCTAGTAAACACCAAACATACTCAGGCTTACGGCCACTTCAGGTTGAATACACCAGTTCTCGCTTGATCACCAAAACCCACATCTTATGAACAGGTGAAGAGGCTCATCCCTTGTTTCCTGTTTAGGATGCGGTTTCCAGTTTTCTCTTTTCCAATCTTTTCACTCTTTTCTCTCTTTATTTTTTCTTTTTTTCTATTGGAGTAGATAGACTAAACTATCGCCCGGTTTACACTCCACCCACGTCTATTGAACAGGTGAAGAGGCTCATCTCTTGTTCCCTGTTTAGGATGTGGTTTCTGGCTTTCTCTTCTCCATTCTTTTTACCCTTACGTAGCCCCCTGCACATCAGTGGCGTTATCGCCTTGCTTGGGGTGATATAATTAAAAAAAAAAAAATTAATCTAGTATAATTTAAAGTGTGTATCTGTAAGATTTATCTTATCCATTTTTAAGATGATCAGCTGTGCAAGAAAACACTGTCACTTATTCTGATCCTTGAGTTGTACATTTGCATGTTTTTTTAAATTTTTTTATAATCATATCACTCCAAGCAAGGCATTTTACTGCCACTGTTTTGCAGAGGGTTACATAAGAGAAAAGTTATGAGAAAGAGTGACAGGTTATAGGGGGTGTCAAGAAGTGGGTAAGAGAAAGATGAATGTGGCTTTAAAGTGAGGGTCAATTTATATATTGATTGTAATATAAAATTGATCCCCCACTTTATATTTACATAATAATTTCTTGTCTGTTGATAAGCCGTAGAAAACTAATCAATCAATCAATGAAATACTGATTAGCTATACATGCATGTCTTTTAGATTTATTTACATTTTCTGGAATATAAATGTACAGAATTTTTTTTTTTTTATAATCATATTGCCCCAAGCAAGTCATTTTACTACCACTGTTTTGCAAGGGATTACATAGGAGGACAGATTATAGAAGAGGTGTCAGGAAGTGGGTAAGAGAAGGATGAGAATACTGAATAGAGTGGAGTGGACAGAGAAAGGAGAATGAGAGAGAGGATGCAAGTCAGTGAGATAGAAGATGACTATTGATTTTACATTTAAATTCTTGGAGATTGTAGCTGTTGAGGAAGCAAGGAAATAAAAAGGGAATTCCACAGGCGGGAAGTGTGAGAAAAGAAGCTGATGGAGTAGAATTTGCATTTACATTTTATTGGTTACAAAGTAAAAGGGTGGGACTTAGTTGCTAATCTTGTGGCTCAAGTAAATTCATATATAAGGGGCAACAGTGAGCTAAGTTCATTGGAGCAGAAGCTGGGAAAGTATTTGTGATTCAGGTTTTTGTTTGTATCTCCATAGATATCCAGAAATATAATTTTCGTGACACAGTTGATTGGAATAAAAAATGCTTGACAAATTTTGCATATTATTGTAATTTATAAATTGCTTTCAAAAACTCTGCAGCACTTGGACACTTACTTATTTTATACAACTGTTAAATAGGCATGATATTTCCAGTGGTAGATAATTAGCTTGAAGTACTCTAGATTCTCTTTTGAGGACTCCTGCCTGTTTCCTTGCAGATTTCCTAAGATTTTCCAAAACAGTCAATTGAGAAACATTCACTTTATCTTCATTTTTTATTTTCTTCTCATTTTAAAACAGGTTTTGTAAAATTGTATTATTCATAGCATTTATAGGACATTTATAGGATACATTACTTTCCTTTCTAATAAAGCATTTTTGCTTCATCATATGAATACAAATAACAATGATATTTTACATTTTTTGCAACTGCTCGGATATTTTCTGAGTCATTTTCAATGTTTAACACATGAACATCAATTTTATGAAATGTAATGCCTGCCTTTACATCTGCATGGAAACCTTTCTTTCAAACTTGAATTTGGATACACAGATTGCAAAATTCATTATTTGAGTTTTAAAATCTTAAGACATATATAACTTCCAGCAATATAAATAAAATCTTTTTCCAAGAATTCCAGGGTACATAATGACGAAAGATGACTTGGAAAATGTGACACTCACAGGACATATTAAAAGCAAGAGGGACAGTGAAATGCAGTGCATCACCGTAACGAGTAAATGAGTAAATGCTTGAAAGAATAGAAATTAGGAGAGATAGTAAAAAGATAAACTTTACTAAGATTTAAAAAGGACAGGAAATTGTGAAGAGTCATGATCACCATGTCCTGAAGAGACATGGCACATAGAAGAAGGATTTGCCTATGCATTTCCATGATCCTCTGTTCAATTTGGAAAAAAAAGAAAACTTTTTAAATAAAATATAAGAATTTAGAATTTTAACTTTATAGCAAACCCCCTGCACAACAGTGGCAGTAAAATGCCTTGCTTGGGGTGACATGATTATAAAAAAAAAAAAAGTGAGATAATTCAGGTTCAAATCTCATCAAGGAAATAAATAAACCATATTATCAAAACGTCTGATCTTTATTGAAAATTATGGAAGAGTATCTCAGTCTAATGTTATGGTTAGCAAACTGGTTTTGTCGGTCTTTATTAGTACTGAGTTCAATTCTCATAAGGAGCCTCATATTTGTGACCTTGTACCATTAGTATAATATAACTACTGAAAGTTATGAACACGTCACCATTGATTGCTTTTAAGGTTTAACAAAGAGAAACTTTTACTTAACACTAAAACTACCTCCTCTCATCTGACTGACTTGTTTTTGTTTATTTATTTATTTTTTGGATGGGTGGGTAAGTAATTTCGGTTCTGATTATACACGCTGATGTAAATCAAAAGTTCCATGAGACAAAGTAGTGTGTGTGTGTGTGTGTGTGTAAAAGGGAGAGAGAGAGGGAGAGAGAGAGAACAGTAGTTGAGAAATGACTGCTACTTATAAAACAAGAATTGACACGAGGTTTAGGTGTGATGTGGCTGTTGGGGTGGCAGGTACTACCCACCTGAGTACTCGCGCTGCGTTAGTAATGGACTTATCTCTGCTGGGTCGAGTAAAAGTAAAAAAACGAAGACTTGACGTCTTTAGCACCATCTTGATTTGAAACAAAATAATTAAGTGTTGTTATTATTATTATTTAATTTATTATTCGCCCTGACGCCCACTACCCAACAAAACTCGCGAATACGAATATTTTTTCTTTTTCATAATACGCTAAACTAGTCACAACTGGTCGAAAGATTTTACCCGCACGTGTTCTTTGTGGATTTTTTAGTTTTATTATTACGAGCTGACAACAAAAAAAAAAACAAAAAAAAACAAAAAAAAAAAATACAATTCCTTGTCTTTGCCTTTTACGTTCGACTTGTGCATACGGCTGATCAAGTTCAGGAGCTCAGTAATAAAAAATGTAAGTCAGTTTTTTTTGTTTTTAAACTCAAGTTCTCGTTTTTATTCAAAAGTGGATGTCAATAAGAAATAAACAGTTGCAAAATAAATGGGTTATTATTAAGTAAAATAATTTAAAAATCCATGTATCATATGATGTATTTTTATATTTGGTTTAAGAAATTTTGTGTAAAATTAGCTAAAAAAATGTCCTTAACTTCTATTTTTCTGATAAAAATAGTTATTTGAGAAGTAAAAAATCGAAATATTTTCAGTTAACTCTTCTTGAGTAAAACAAGGCTGAAAATAAATGTTATTTTTAAAAAACGTATAAAAATATTTTTTACTGACTTCCCTTCCCTACACCTACTGACGTTTTCTTGCGAGAAAGTGATATTAAAAAATAAACTAGTTTTACTTTTGTTGTAGTAAATTTCGATTATTCCAAATCTAAACAAATCATTTTACTTTCAGTTTTAAGAGAGAATGAGTGTGTTTACGTAAAAAAAGGCAAACCATTATTTACAAGTGCGCGATAAACCATAAAAATTATACACAGTAAAAATTTTAACGCGTTTACTTTTTAATTGAAAACTTTTAATTCCAAATCCCAAATACACAACTGGACTGAAGTTTCTTGTCTAAAACTCGAAACGCGCATTTTGTTCGTTCTCTTTTCTTTTTTTTTTTTTACGCACGAACAAACTTTTTTTTATTTTTATTTTTTCCTAATAAAAGTAAAACTAACAGTGTGAGGTGCGTTCTTAATCTCTTTAAGTTTACTGGGTGTAAAAAAGGATGTAAAGTATTTCGGCTTTGTAATTATTTTTATCCATTTTGATAACATTTTCTGTCTACTTTTCTAATGGGCGCAAGACATTAGGTAAGTTTATACAAAGTTCTGTAAACAACTTATTATTGCTTTAATTTACCTTTTTTGACCAATTAACAAATTAAAAAAAAAATTCTAAAAACACTCATGAGTTAAATTAAATATCTTCTCTCTCTCTCCTCATAAATTCGATTGCAGAAAGCTTTAGTTGTGCTTGTGCCTTTTTAGCATCAGTCGTGATTTTTTTTTTTTTTTTTTTTTTTTTTTTTATTCTTCATTTTCTTCTTTGTTTAATCTTTCTTTTAATTCACTACCAAAGGTGCGAATGAATGTGAACTCTGTCAAAAAAAAAAAAATCAGATTGATGAACTACATGAGTCAATTTAAAAATTAATACACTTTAACGGAATTCGAAATACGGAAAAATAGTTGTGGCTTTGTCCAAGATAACGGAACAAAAAACGTAGTTGTCATCAGAATGTGTCACTAGCAGTAGAAAAAATCGACTTATGTTTTAAGACATCTGAGAAAACGATGGATTCTACACGAAAACAAAATATACAAATAATCTGTGACAATAACATGCACTGGGAAACAAAAAAGCTTGTATGCAGATGAAGAACGAATAATAAGAATAAAAATACTTTGAAAGAAGGTTTTTTTTTTTTCTTTTTTTTTTATAATCGTGTCGTCCCAAGCAGGGCATTTTACTGCCACTATTGTGCAGGGAGTTACATATGAGGAATGTTATGAGGAGTGACAGGTTGCAGGGGGTGTCAGGAAGAGAGTAGGAGAGGGAAGAGAGTACTGATGAGTGGGGTGGATGTAGAAAAGCATGAGGGAGAGGATGCAAGTCAGTGAGATAGAAGATGACTATTGACTCTACTTAAATTCTTGGAGATTGTAACTATCAGGAAAGCAAGTATGCGGAAGAGAATTCCACAGGCGGGAAGTGCGAGAAAAGAAGCTGATGGAGTAGAATTAGCGTTTACAATTTATTGGTTTCACAGTAAAAGGGTGAGACCTAGTTGCTAACCTTGTGGCTCGAGTAAATTCATATATAGGGGGTACCAGTGAGCTAAGTTCATCGGAGCAGAAGCCGTGAAAGTATTTGTAGAAGAGACACAGGAAAGCCACACTGTGTCGGTGAGAAAGCGACTGTGTCCTAGCTGCCAAGTCAGGATCGATCACATTACAGATTCTCCGTTGGATTCGGTCGAGGACACCTAAGTGGATAGCAGGAGCACCAGACCAGATATGGCAGCAATACTCAATGCGCGGACAGATGGTAGACTTGTATATGTGCAGGATTGTTTGGGATGGGAAAAACTTCCTGGCTCTACACAGAGAACCGACTTTCTTAGCAGCGGATTTAGCTATGGATTCTATATAGTTATTCCACTTGAGGTCTGGTGTGAGAGTTAACCCGAGGAGGCGCAGTGTTTTGCTTTCAGGGAGAGAAACCTGATCCATGTTAATTGGCGGGAGGAACGATTGTCTGTGGTGGTTATTAAATAGCAGCTTGGTTTTGGAAGCATTAAAATTTACGAGTCATTTCTTATCCTAGTCCACCTCGGATTGGCGGATCCTTTTCAAGCTCGGCAGCGAGGTTTGCTTTTTCAGCCTCGGTAGATTTTTGATCGAGACTAGAGTAAACTGTAGTGTCGTCAGCATATATGCCCACTTCGGATCTTATTACATCAGGGAGATTGTTAATATAGATAAGGAAAAGCGTATGACCTAGAATAGAACCTTGAGGGACACACGCATTCATGTGATAGTATTGGGAGGCTTGTCCGTTCAATACCACCCTCATAGTACGGTTTGAAAGGAATGACTGGATTAGGTCAAACAATTGTCCAGTTATACCATAGCCCCGCAGCTTGCATAGAAGCATGCCAGACTCTGTCAAACGCTTTGGAGATGTCAAGGGCCACAGTTCGGGCTTCGCCGTTTTTGTCGAAGGCCTGATGTATATACTCAGTGATGGTCGTGTGCATATCAGCAGTAGGCCTGGTGAAGCAGAAGCCATACTGTTTGTAAGAAAAGAGTCTATGTGCTGTGAGATGTTGTACCACTTCGGCGTTGATGATGACTTCGAACACTTTGCCAAAGATCGGTAGGAGGCTGATAGGGCGATAATTAGCGAAGTCAGAGGGTTCTCCAATATTTTTATATATAGGAACCATGGAGGAGGATTTCCAGCAGGCAGGAAAGAAAGAAGCAGAAAGGCAGAGGTTATAGCGTTTAGAGAGAACAGCGGAGAGTTCAGGAGCACATTTCTTTTGGACAATGATGGGTATTCCGTCGCCGCCGCTCGCCTTATGGAGGTCAAGCTTAGAAATTATTTTGGAGACCACCGAGGGAGTAATTAGTATGTCAGTCAGTTGGTCCTGGGTTCGGTGTGGGAAGTCGGGTACAGATACTCGAGACGAGTCCAGTGTCGAGTTAGTGGAGAATCTGCGAGCGAAGCACTCAGCCTTGTCTGTTGAAGAGGTGGGGACCTCAAATTCATTGATTAGAGGGGGGATTGAGGGCTTCCAGTTGTTCAGCATGCTTTTACAGAGCCTCCAGTAGTCTTTGGAGACGAACTTACGGGATGCTATGCGCTGCTTCATTCTGGCTGCAAACATCAGCTTAGCTCCATTAAGTACCTTCTTGCATTAATTACGAGCTGAGGCAAAAAGGCGCCTGTTATGATCTGACGCATGACTCCGGTAAAGCCGAAAGAAGTGATTTCGGTGGGTGGTAGCAGCTGAGCAGGCAGGGGAGAACCAGGGAGATGAGTGGGATTTAAGTCTCAACTTTCTGGCAGGGATGAAAGCGTCGATGCCAGCCTTAAGGCTAAGTACTTTATTCCAAGGGACGTCACTCAGGAAGTCGTGGAACGAGTCCCATTCGGTTCTTTTTTTTTTTTTTTTTTTAATCATCTCACCCCAAGCAAGGCATTCCACTGCCACTATTGCGCATGGGGCTACATAGGGGAAGGTAAAGAGAAGGAGTGGTTAGACATAGGGAATGTCAGGAGGAAGGTGACAGATGAGTAAGGATAGCGAGGATGAGGGTTGGGCAGATGGGAAGAGTGTTTGATAGAATGGGAGCAGGTTAGTGTGTTAGGAGGTGTCTATTGACCTTACATTTAAACTCCTGGAGATTGTAGCCGTCGGGGAAGCAATCGTGTGGAAGAGAATTCCACAGTCGGGAAGTGCGAGGAAAGAAACTGTTGGAGTAGAAGTTACGGCTGCATTTTATCGGTTTCACTGTAAAAGGGTGGGATCTAGTTGCTAATCTAGTATCTCGTTCAAATTCGTATTTAGGGGGCACTAGTGATCTAAGTTCATCGGAGCAGAAGCCGTGAAAGTATTTATAGAAGAGACACAGGGAAGCCACGTCGCGCCGGTGGGAGAGAGACTGCAGGCGGTCTGCCAAGTCGGTATCTATCACATTACAGACCCTCCTCTGAACCTTATCGAGAAGCCCGAGGAGAACAGCAGGGGCACCCGACCAGATATGGCAGCAGTATTCAATGCACGGGTGGATGGTAGATTTGTAAATGTGCAGGATAGATTTAGACGGAAAAAACTTCCGGGCCCTACACAGAGAACCGACTTTCATAGCAGCGGATTTAGCAATGGATTCGATATAGTCATTCCATTTGAGGTCCGCTGAAAGTGTGAGACCAAGGAGGCGTAGTGTTTTACTCTCTGGGAGGCAAGCCTGGTCCATGCTAATGGGAGGTAGGTGAGATTGTCGATGATGGTTAATTGACAGTAGCTTCGTTTTAGAAGCATTAAAATTTACTAGCCATTTCTTACCCCAGTCCAATATGGATTGGAGGTCTTTTTCAATCTCGGCTGCGAGTTTAGCTTTGACGCCTACACCAGATTTTTGCTGGAGGCGAGAGTAAACTGTGGTGTCATCGGCGTACAAACCTATTTGGGTTCTTATGGAATCAGGGAGATCATTAATATATATCAGGAAGAGTGTAGGACCTAAGATGGAGCCTTGGGGGACACCTGCGTTTGTATGGTAGTTCTGAGAGGCATGTCCGTTTAATACCACTTTCATTGTGCGGTTAGAGAGGAATGACTGGATTAGTTCAAACAAATGTCCAGTTATACCATAGCTCCGCAGTTTACATAGAAGGCCAGCATGCCAAACTCTGTCGAACGCCTTAGATATATCCACTGCAACGGTTCGGGCTTCGCCATTCCTGTCGAGTGCCTGGTATATGTACTCGGTGATGGTCGTTAGCATATCAGCAGTAGACCTGGTGAAGCGGAAACCATATTGCTTGTCCGAGAGGAGCCTGTGTGCTGTGAGATGCTGAACCACCTCGGCGTTGATAATGGCTTCGAACACTTTGCCAAAGATCGGAAGAAGGCTGATAGGGCGGTAATTTGCAGGGTCAGAGGATTCTCCAGTGTTTTTAAATATAGGAACTACAGAGGAAGATTTCCAACAGGCAGGAAAGCAGGAAGCAGATAGGCAGAGGTTGTAGAGTTTAGAAAGGACAGAGGAGATTTCAGGGGCACATTTCTTTAAGACTATGGTTGGGATTCCGTCACCACCACTCGCTTTGTGATGGTCAAGTTTTAAGATTATCTTAGAGACAAGCGAAGGTGTAATGTGGACATCATTCAGTTGTGCCTCGGTTCTAGGTGAGAAGTCGGGTGTCAAAACTCCAGACGAGTCCAGACTCGAATTGTTCGAGAATCTGTGGGCAAAGCATTCAGCCTTATCTGCTGGGGAGGTGAGGACCTCAAATTTGTTGATTAGCGGGGGTATTGTGGACTTGCTCTTGTTAAGTACTCTTTTACAGAGTCGCCAGTAGTCTTTAGCACCGAATTTAGAGCATGCTATGCGTTGCTTCATTCTGGCAACAAACAACATCTTAGCTTCGTTAAGTATCCTTTTACACTTATTACGAGCTGAAGTGAAAAGGCGCCTGTTTTGGTCCGACGCGTAGTTACGATAGAGTCGGAAGAAATGATTCCGGTGGGCAATGGCAGCCGAGCAAGCGGGTGAGAACCATGGAGACGAAGAGATTTAAGCTGGAATTTCCTAGCAGGGATGAAGGCATCGATGCCAGCCTTAACCCAGGAGGAGACCTCAGATGCACATTCTTCGATGGGAAGACTAAAGACGTTGTTCCAAGGGATGTCACAGAGGAAGTCTCGGAACGAATCCCAGTCTGCTCTTTGATAGCAGTAGGATATTCTACTTGTCTGGGTTTCATGGGTCGGGCGGGAGTGGAGTGAAATATTGACGGACACTACAGTGTGGTCAGAGTTTCCGAGTGGGCAGAGTTGTCTGGTAGTGCAAGAGTCTGGGATGGAAGTGAAACAGAGGTCTAGAAGTGAGTCCCTTCCGTTAGGGTTGTCGGAGAAACGCGTGGGGAAGTCCACTACTTGCGTAAGGGATTGGGTGATTGAAAAGTTCATGGTGTGGACACCAGCAGGGTCAGTGACAGCGTTCTTCAGCCACTTGGTGTGGTGGGCGTTGAAGTCACCAAACACGAATACATGGGCAGAGGGATGGGAAGAAATGGCTTTGTCAATATTGTCAGAAATGATGTCAAGTAACGAACAGTCAGGGGAGGAAGGAGAGCAGTAGAGAAAGAAAAGATAGTTAATCGAGCTGAGAAGTGAGAGGCGGAAGCACATGAAAGAATGATCTGGGGATTCAAAAGATCGCGGTAAGATATTCTGTTGGTCTGAGGCTCTTGGGTGGGGTGGCGGTGGAAGGAGATATTGACGGAAACTAATGCATGGTCAGAGTTTCCAAGAGGGCAGAGTTGCACAACATTATAAGAGTCAGGGGTGGAGGTAAAGCACAGATCTAGTAGTGAATCGTGTCCGTTAGACTTATTACAGAAACGCGTGGGGGACTTCACCACCTGCGTAAGGGACTGAATGATAGAAAAATTCATGGTGTGTACACCCGCAAGATCTGTGACGGAGTTATGCAGCCACTCAGCATGATGGGCGTTAAAGTCGCCAAACACAAATATATGGGCAAACGGGTGGGAGAAAATGGCCTTGTCGGATATGCTGTCAAGAACAGAGCAGTCGGGAGATTATGGTGAGCGGTAGAGAAAGAAGAGGTAGCTAACTGAGCTTAGAAGGGATAGACGGAAACACACATATAAGAACGATGTAGGGATTCAAGAGAAATCATCCTGGCGAGAGGAAGGCGTTCACTGACGTAAACACCAAGCCCATGCATGTGGACATTGCAGTCCTTTCTGAAGAGAGGAAGGTAGCCAGGGATAGAGATGTCAGAAGAGGGTATTGAGGAGTTGAGATTAGTCTCACACAGAGCTAGGATGCCAGGGGACTTTTGATGGAGAAAAGATTCAACGCTACTGAAATTGTTTCGGATACCGCGGATGTTAGTAAAGAAAATGTTAAGGGGTTTAGGTGATTTTAATTTGCCTGGTTTAGCTTTTTTAGCGGAGATATGTGTGTTCATGTTTAATGTTGTTGTTGTTGTAGAGAGACCTCAAGTAGAGGAGGCAAACGGTCATTAGCTGCGACATGCACTGGAAGGGAACTGGCGCGGGCTGCAGCAAAGTGTGGCGTCGGGGTTGCCCACCGAAAGCACCTACAGGGACACCTATCCACGCGCGCCATGGCACTGCAAAAACTCCGATATTATGCAACTGTTGATCAGAGCGGCTGCTATTGACGCTACGCAAGAGGTCAGTCAGTTAAGTGACATACGTGATACACGCTTGGGCGATCATGTCTCGAAAGAGACATGACTGACTGGACAGAAGATTATCCCGCAGTAGGTTGCCATTGCTTTCTGTGATAGACTGATTGCCAGCCAAGGCTATAGAACCCAATCTGTCCTGTTATTTAACCCATAACTGGAAGGAAGAGACGGATTAATACCTTTCCTAAGGGTATTTGCGCATAAGTGAATGCAATGAACTACCAGTCTAACTACCAGTCGGAAACAGCAAACACAAAACTGCCAACCCGGTACGCTCACAATGAAGAGACGTTGCCACCGACCACGCACATCGCAGGAAAATCGCAGAAGCACCGTTACTGAGGTTTGAGGGGAAAAAGAGAGCCGGAGACCACTACCTGAACAGGGAACAAGAGATGGCCCTCAACACCTGTTCAATAGACGTGGGTGGAGTGTAAACCGGGCGAATGACAAGGAAGTGTTTTCTCGTCAGTACAGCAAGTTGATTTTCAGAGTGTCCTCAACGGGCCAAAGCTTCTATATATTCGCTGATATCGTAAAACGAAACACCTTATGGTATTTTCACAGATTTGGTTCTAGAAATAAAATGATGGCTTCATGAGAAGAGTTAGCTGAACAATCAGTTTGAAGTATTGTCATTTATTACTGATAAAACAATGCTTTCCTCGGAAATTCTCTTCCAATTCTGCTCTCAACTTTTCAGGAGTTTTCTCAATATAAATCCGTCCATAATTTCTATCATCTCAAAACTAGATGGCGGATTGTTTTATGAACAGGTTCTTCTTCCATCGAAACTCTACAATAAACACCTGGAAATCAATCCTATGGTGGTTCCTCAAATTTTTTTTACCTCATTTTCAACTCCGAATTGATTAATCATCTCACAAAAAAATCGTTTGTACATTTTTCTCGTAATATACGTTAGAATTTGGAACCGATTTCCATGGGTATAGATTGTTCTAAATTCTTTTAGTAATTCAATTCTCCAAGATTTGTTCCCTCTACTGTGGCTAGGTACTAAACTTTTGGGGACAAATCACTTTTTGGATTATTCATCTTTTACTATATTTATCCACTGAGCCAGGTGTCCTTTGGGAACATCGGTAAGTGAAATTTGTTGACTTATAAACCTAATTTCTCAGTAACAATTTTTTACCAGAGATCATATTACAATTTAATTATTGTTGATTTTTGTTCTCTAACACTCTGTATTATTCTATTCATGTTTATGTTTGGCGAGTTTAAGAGATTTTTGTGGCCATGGTAGGCCACAAAAAATGCGTTGATTCTTTAAATTTTCGTATTTTCCAACAATGTTCTGGTTATTTAATTTAATCTCCCTTTTCTTTCTGTACATGATCAGCCTTGCTCGATTTTGCCATTTCCCCTCGTGTTCTGGCTTTACGGTGTTCTTGCAGTCATATCTTAAGGGAATGGCCTGTCTCTCCTTTGTATTTTTTGCCACAGCTGCACAGGATGTTGTACACCTAGTCCTTAATCATACTCTCATTTATGTGTGGTCTCACACGTAAGTAATGTCTGCGTAAATGTTAAATCACTCGCGAAGATTGTTCTGATGTTATATGGACTACAACTGTTTTGTATCTATTCCAATAAGCCCTTCACATCGGGTAGGCAGACCGGGGTTGTTTTCCGAGTGTTGTCATCATCTTGTACGTGAAGACTGCTGTCATGTGCTCAGGGTAGTTGTCACACTATTGTATTGTTTATACTATTTCTTGTTCATATGTCTCTCGATTGCCATTTATAACCCTACGTACACGACATGATTCATTCAACAAAATTCAAAGAAGGGTCTGTAATGTTATCGGTCCTGACCTAGCATCTCAACATCGCTCACTTTTCCACCACTATAATGTGCCTTCTCTCTGCCTTTTTAACAAATAGGTTAGTGCTGATATAGTATGTGACCTAACTCTTTGATTCTGGTATAGTATGTGGCTTACCCGGTTCGAATGTTCCTACCTCAGTAAGAATATATTTATAGATATAAGTATTTGGCTATTTATTGAAACTATTTTTCCTAACCATTACCAAACACTTATAATACTTCTTTATAATACGCTTTTTTAAGGTAGGCCGCATACTATACCAGTGACAGAATTTGGTAGGCCACATTCAATAGATAAGCCACATTCTATACTGGCACCTAATATTTTCTTGGTAATTTTTCTACTTAGCTCTACACCTTGGTACCCCGACTGCATGAATTTAAACGTACAGCTAAATTGATAAATAGATTTTATCGTTTTACTGTTAAAATAGCTAGATGTATCCGCAAGTTCTATTTTAATAGTTTCTTTTCTCGCCTGTTGAAATCTCTTCCAGTGTTAAGCTTCCTTGCCACTTACGTTCTTTGAACATTTAAATGCAATGTCAATCGCATTCTTCTATCTTTCTAAATTCTGTTCTTTTATTGCCCCTTCTCCTGACTAAAAAGTATTCTTTCACTCTTAGTAATTCTTTGCATGTTAGCGGCATTATAGAATTGGTTGAGAGAAAACTAATAAACAAGAGTGAACAGACCAACCGATAGACGTAAACAACATACATTTACATTTTACACAAATTAACAGTAATACTATGTAAATGGCATATTTTGAAGAAAAACTGCAAGAATTAGTAGACATGCGGTCGATGAAATGAAGAAAAAAGTAACCATAATTGTAGGAGGATGAAATGCTTGCTTGTCAGCAAAAAAAAAAAATAATCCAAGGTGTGTTACAGAAATATAAAACTCAAGGAAGTCGGAAAATAACTATATTTAGGGTAGGTACGTTTATTGAGTTCGTTACATTTATTTAGCAAGTTTAGTTTAGTTTACAAATTATGAAATTCCCAAAACTAAACTTGCTCAATAAACGTAACGAAGTAACTTTCATCGTCTAAAATATACCCTAAAGTATAGTTAATTTTTCCTATTATAATTAGATATCTATAATCTATCCCCTAGCATATATTGATTGATTCTTCCATCTGATAATTTCTTACGGCTTAACGGATAGATCACCCACTAAGTCAACTACATATGTTTGATGTGCAGTGATTTGTTTTAAATAAAAAAACAAACTTTGTCTTGTTCACTAGTTTAAGTTGAAAAATAACTTAAAGAAAATCCTGTAACCGTTTTACGATGACACACGATAACTTTTCACACTTGCTAAATGCTACATATGTATCATTCAATTTATATCATCACTGGCAGAGAAAACGTCTGGGTCTCAAGTCAGTTCAAGTCTTTACTCCCCTTTACCCTTACAATCAAATTTCTCTTATCCATCATGACCTGACTTTTTTATTGGTTCAATGAGACAAATCCTCCGATAATTCTTCCACCGTAATTGTCTGGATTTGGTAAAAATTGTGTTGTTTTTAAGCTTCTATATATAATGGTTCCTAACAGGAAAAACTTTTCACCGGCAGACGAGTTGCTAATAAGATAGGACAGAAACACAACTGGCAGGCGAAATGTTGCGAAAGGGAAGGAAGGGTCAGTATCTTTAGCCAGTTAAGTTAGCGAAGTATTTTAAGCGCTATACTTTTTGGAAATCCTTAAATGTGTATATAAAGAATAATGTTCAGTATAGTCAATGAAAAGGTAATTTATTTACATTTTTAGTTCCATGAGGTTCTCTTTCAAGTTTTAGTTAGTTGGCAACTTTTCTTAGAGATTCTATCGGCTGGATATAAATCCTTGAATCAAAGCTGGAGTTAATATTGTTAGCAAATCCTTTTAACAACTAACTACTCTCTTCCCAAAACCTATTTTTATAGGGCTAACACCTAATTTGCATATTTCTAGAACATTTCAAATTCTCTCGATTTTACTCAATCGTTCTTCAATCTTCCAAAACGTTCTATTCCTAATTTCTCTATTTAACAACTGCATCATGAATTAAATTTTTTTTGTAATAACAAGTAGTGCTCAATAGAATCCCTTACTATAACTTTTTAGATATTATTAATATTATTTTTTTTATATATAAATACATCCTCGTAACAATATATGTGTATATATATATATATATATATATATATATATATATATATATATATATATATATATAAAGAAAAATACATGAGGTTACTTCAGTAAAAGATCTATAAAATATCAAGTGTGGACACATTGAAAACTCATACCTAACCTTACCAAAAATAATTTGGTGGTTTTAATGTTTGCATAATTAGATAAAACACTTTTTTTCTATAACCCGGACATAACTTACTTGGTCAACTCACGTCATGCAAAAGCCAACTAATCACTAATGCTCCCACCAAAATCAAAGCAGAAACGCGTAAGCGTTAAGAAGATATAAAAGAACAGGAGTACGTGTATAGTTCTCTTCCCTCCTTGCCTCACTCTTAAGTGGCCCACAGCTCGCACATACGTGTGTGTATGCGGAGCTTCGCGACATTACCGTTGGAGATTCAAGCTATGCCTGCCAGCCAAAGGAAGACATGCAGAAATAGCATTCACACAAAAAAGAATATACAGAAAACCAAGAATTAATTCAAGAGACAATCCCTACATTCAAATACCGAAACAAATTATAACACGCCAGCAACAACCTGCAACTATGTTACACAGGACACGCACATAAATCCAAATATGATATATTCACGCGAAACTCTTTATAACCTCAACACCGAAAATACTTCTAAAATGAAGAACATTCGCATATAACCAAATATGTAAACTAATGGAGTCAACAGCGAAAATCTCATTTATGATCACAACGTACAACTAAATCATACTGGTCATCCCAACGTTCAACTGCACTATAGATTTTTTTAGACATTTTTAAAAAAGAATTGGCACGTTCGTTCATCACTCATCGTTTCGAATGGACGAAAAATATACACAACAAATTTAAAAATGCTCTTAATAATCCAATATTTGTCCTTGAGATAAATTTGGAAGTTACTTAAAACATTTATTAATTAGCAGGAATTTGTAAATGTAATGTTTACTTTTTGTTTCAAACATAATGCAAATAAAATTATTTACGCACGGTAGCCTGTGATTTCAGAAGTAAAAAAAAAGCGCCTGAGAAATTTAAAGAAATACGGAATACAAGCAGTATTCAAGAAATTGATGTTTTTATAGTTAAAAATAAATTATTTTCACCTTATATAACCAATAATTTAAGGATATAATTTTCATTTTACACCCTAGGAAACTTAATAGAATACATAATTTCATTTTTGTACAACATTAGAAGTTGTTTTTTTTTTTGTTTTTTTTGCTTAAATGATATTTGTTTAATACATTGCTTTTATTTTTTTTTTTTTTCATGTAATATATTGCATATTTAATATTTAATTGCATCCAATGGGGTCTTTTTAAATTATTCTGAATTTACGAGTTATGGAATTATCGTATATAACTTACTTTTCTAATATGGAAGGCGGCAAATACAGAATTGTTATTTTGAACATTGTCGCAGGGCCCGATTATGGTAACCGATTCTGCGAACTTTTAAGAAGATTGTGAAGTGAGACCGGAAAGGGAAGGATGACTAAAAGAAGATGTAAAGTTTCAAAGTTGCCTTAGTCTGAAAAAACTTTTATTTGTTGTATACAGTTCAAAACGATTTCTTGGGTTGTCGTGGGACTATTGTTGAGTGAGCGATGCCCACCTTTCGTCGATTTCAGTCATCGGTGCGTGCAGTTAACAATACGTAGATCAGGAAATAGGGCCTGAGTTACTAGTTGTTGCTGCACCGGCTGGTTAGAATTGGTCTGTCGCGTGTTTGCTGTAATCGGTGGACTGGGCTAACTGTAGGAGTGAGGTTCGCTCCGTCTGACTGGTGTGTAGACTACCTTAGCAGTCGGCGATTGATCCAGTACAGTTGCTAAGCTAGAGGTCGTTGTCGCATACATCTGGAGTGGTTGCTAGAAGTCGCTGCATCGTGTTGGAGCATATCTCGTGAAGATAGACTTTCCCCTCTGAAAAGAGCAGTTGTAGTGACTAGAGGAAAAAACCTGTTGGTTGTCCTGAAAAGGAAGGTTGTTTTTGTCTTAAAAGAACAGTAGTTTTTGTCATGAAAAGGACAGTTGTAGTAGAAGTGGTAGGAGGCGTGATATCAAGTTGGAGGCTTCTGACTGCGTGGCAGCAGATCAGAGGCGTTAGCAGGGTGGTACCAGTGGTTGGAGGCGTCAAGCAACGCCAGGTCCCTGAAACGGGCCAACTACTAACTTGTTTGCCATTAGACTGCTTCTTCTATAAACCCCACAGTCGTTGTGAACCTCGTTTTCGTTTTGCTAAACCATGGTCACGTGATGTAAAAACCAGAGCTTTTGAGGTGAGTATCCTAGTTCTACGATATCATCTTTACAAACATATAATCTAACAGTTGTTTAGATGAAAAAAAATTAATTAAATTATTTAATAAAAATGTTCACTCTCAAAAATGACATTAAACTTTACATAAATTTTACAAGTATTACAAATATTCTTTTTAGTATTATTAAGTATCGATATTTTTTGCCCAATCTAAAAAATATTTTATTAAATTATGTAAGCATCAACTTTCAATTTAATTAATTAATTAATTTATTTATATTTATCTATTTATTGAGTATTACTATTGTATTTGATAAAGTTCGGGATGAAATTTCTTTACACTTAATATTGCATAAATTAAATGTTTTATTTACATCTTCAGAGTTTTTTCTATTATTCACGACACTCACCCCCGCCAAAAAATATAGAGTATACACGAAATATTGGAATGTGGGGTGAAACTGCCCACCCCATATTTTCAAAAGCTTTTAATAAAACAACCTATTATTTTATTAAGTACACAATTCATTCAGTAAATAATAAGTACTAAAAATTAAGTTTGAATCGAAAAATTCCCTGACTTTTGACATTTTTTTTTTTTACATTCTTTTCGGAAAAACGCGACTTGTTTTAAAATAAGCAACCAAGGAAGGCGCTTATCACCTATCATTTTGTACATTTATGAACTTGTAAAGTGAAAATCGGTAAAGGTGTATTGTGGCTAGAAGATAATATTCTCGTAAACTAGTCCAACTATGGAGATCTCGATTATGTTTATTGAATTGGCCTTGTGCCAAACAAAACCAAAGTTCCCACTATTTAAAATTCGTATCAGAAGGTTGAAAAGAATAAAACTGTCTCATTTGTATAGATAAATAAAAATTTATTTATCGAACAGCATAACATCACTTTGTATGAAATTATTAAACTGTACAAATGTTCTAAGAGAAAGTGTAGTAAGGAATCTACAGAATTAGTTTGTTTTAGCGAAATGTGATTCGTGCAGAAAAAGATAAGTCTATGCTTCGCTGTGTGTATCAACAAAGAAGTAGTAAAGAATTTGTTCTTCTCTTTCTGTTGTGGTTTGTGAGTGGATGAAGAGGAAGAAAATAGTACGCGAGAAGGTGTGGGAGTGTGAATGTGTGTCGCTGCGACTGTTGTGTCCACTCAGCAGTTTGAAAAAGCTCTTGTTACATTTCGGTTGTATTGATTGTTTTCTCTTCTTTGTCTTTTTCTGACTGACCAACCGAAAAAAGTGAATAAGTAGCTAACTCAATTACGTGATCGGCTCCGAACGCAAAGTTATTTTTGGGCGGCAAGAAATATAACACGGGTCATTGAAAGTTCAATTTGTTATTTTTGTGAGTTTGTAAATTGCTCTCTTTTCATTGGTTAATAAAAATTTCACGCAGGTTCGTGAAATTTGCCTTGTTTTTTTCCTTCAGTAACGGAGCTAATCTTTTTTTCTATTGGTCAAAATATAGATTTCACATTGGTTCAAAAATTTGTAAACAGTGAAAAAAAGTGCGTTATTTTTATTGCGTATTCACCACAACTCTTACCCTCAGATACAAGCAGATGCGTATTTATAAATGATGGCGTGAAATTAATGTTTAGCGTTTGAAATATAGTTTCATCTTATTTTTTATCATCCATTCTTACTGCTGATTGTAATGCAATAGCTAAATTAAACAATGATTACTTATTTTTTCTTCTAATAAAACATAAAAAATACAACTTAAACATTGTAAGTTGAATTTGACAAACTTATTTGCAGATTTCTATAAAATTGAGAAATAATGAATTTATTTTATTTCATTTGTTTTCAAATACGACATTAATTTTATTACTTCAAAGTTCAAACGTTATTTTTAATAGATACCCGTATTTGAAGTAGACAACATGTTTTGTTGTTGTTGTTGTCTTAAGCAGCGTGTATTAAGCCAGTATATTTAACACAGTGCCATTTTTTATAATTAAAAAAAAAAACGGGGCGTCTATTTCCGACACGGTTTGGATTATAACAAGAAAATAAATTAAATATATTCAGCTTATCTACTACACGGAATTTTAGCGGATAAGGTATGATTTCTTTAATTTTATCCCCCCCCCCCCACACACACATGCACACATACACTAACTTTTATTGAAAGAAGTTAATTAATTTTTCTGAAAAAGACGTTATTTCTTTTTTCATCAACGATTTGTTGCTTTACTAATGGTTTATCTTGATATTGAACAGGATTACAAAGTGTTATCTTCCAAAAATAAACTGATCAGTCGTGAAACAATTGCTCACTGATGTTTTTACTTTTTTTCAGTTGTTTTGATTTTTTTCTTTTTTCTAAATCAAGAAAACTAAAACTTTAAAAACGATTTTTTGACAGTCGAATTAATTTTTTTTTCTCTTGAAATACATCATCTGTTTTACCGACTGAATCGGGTAATTTTATGACAACAGCGTACAATATTTCACAATTTCTCCAAAAAAGTGAAGGCAAAGTTTATTCTAAACTGGGAAATCCTCGAAAGATCTTTAGTTGAGAGGAACATAGTTTTTAAAATGTTTAGGCCACTATCACCTGAAAATTTCCATATCTTTTGATTCTGTTAATAGATATAGTTTCTCTCTTATCTTTTTTTTTTCTCTGCGTAGAATTGTAAAATATTATCCGCTCTGTCACAAATGCTGTAGGGACCATTATAACATATAACAGAGTGGTATCTTGACGAAATCGTTATGTACAAAACCTTTTTGTGCAATTGTACTAATCTTTTGGGTGATAGATTTGTGTAGCCATTTGCCTGGTTGGTGAAAATTGTGATCGCGACATCTTTTATTTTAATTATTGGGCAAATATCGGCAACGGTTGAATATTCTTGTTATTTTTTTTTTTTTAATTGGCCCTGTAAAGTCATGGTGGTACCAAAAACCATTTCTGTCTGGGTACACCGCAAATCTTATTTTATAATGTTGATAATAGTTTTTTTTTCTTTTATACTATTGATAATAAAATCAGTGCCCAATTGTTTGGGTCATCCCTAACTGCTAATA
Organism: Ascarosepion bandense; assembly: GCA_037127315.1. NCBI lineage: Eukaryota > Metazoa > Mollusca > Cephalopoda > Sepiida > Sepiidae > Ascarosepion > Ascarosepion bandense. The sequence goes on from JBBBDQ010031453.1 coordinate 250,391, forward strand.
CAGCTTTTAACTGACGATGAAACCTCTCCACCATGCCATTTTCACATTATGGTTTGCTGTTGCCTTGATATGGTGTATGACTAGAATTCTTGTAAAGTTTTTAAATAGATTAAACTGAAACTGAGAACCACGATCTGTCGTGATCGTGTTTGGCAAACCAAATTGTGAAATCCATCTGTCTAGAAATGTGGTAGCAACGTTTTCTGTACTGGTATCTTTGATCGGATATGTCGCCGGCCAATATGAATAGCGATCGAGAGCAGTGAGGATGTATTGATAGTCTTTTAATTGCGTAAAATGACCAAGGTGATGTGGACGTTGGTGAAGCGTGCGTCCGTCACTTTAAAAACTCCTATGGGAGACCTAATGTGTTGACCGATTTTATGACGTTGGCAGGATAGGCAATTTTTAACCCAGTCCCGTATGTCAGTCGTAATACTGCGCCACACGAATTGCTGTGTGATCAACTTAACTGATGGTCTTATATTTGGATGAGACATGCTATGAAAGTGATGGAAAATAACTTTGCGTATTGTTGGCGGAATATAAGGTATTGGTTTCTTAGACTAAAGTAGGGAGTCTATTATGTTTATTAAATTGTGCCAAGCATAACTAAACTCCCCACAGTTTGAAAGTTTATAGTCTGTCAGAAGGTTGAGAAGAATAAAAGTGTTTTGTTTGTATAAATACGTGGAAATTTATTTATAAAACAGAATAACATCAATTTATAGGAAGGGAAATTATTAACTGTGGAAATGTTCTAAGAGAAATAGTAATAAAGAGTTAAATGAATCTAGAGTTTGTTTGTTGTAGTAAAGTCTTCATTCCTTTCTTTCTTTTTGCGGACGGCGAGTAAGTGAAGAGGAAGAAAAAGCGATAAAGGAATAATGTACTTCTCGGCGTTAATTTTAGAAATCAGTTGAAGTGTCTTATTGCTATTATAGTCTTCTTTTTCTTCTTTTTCTTGTTGATGGCGATTGAGAGAAGACGAAGAAGAAAAGATAAAAGAAAATATCACAAAAGAATGAGAAGGAGTGCGTATGTGTGTCGCCGGGACAGTAGTGCCCGATCAGCGGTTTAAAAATTTCTCTTACTTCGTGGCGGTGTCCTATCCGATCTCCGTTCCCATCTGGCTGATCCTACTTTCTTTATTTATAACAAAGAACTTTTTGACACTGGCTTGTTACTTTCTTTCAGTTTTGTAAATCGCTCACCTTTCATTGGTTAGAAAATAATTCACACTGACTCGCGAAATTTGCTTTGGTCTTTTTCCTTTAATACAGAGTCAATCCTTTTTCCTATTCGTCAAAATTAGATTTCACATTGGCTCAAGAATTTGCAAACAGTGAAGAAAAGAAAGTTATTTTTATTTCGCATCCCACAAGACTAGTATTAAACCAAACCATTTTGTTGCTAAAAGGTGATGGCAACTGTAATGTTATGTTGTTGTATGTTATTACAACAAAGCCCTCATTATATTAATAAACTTTATTTATATTTATGTACATAGACAGTGATAAACAGAATGTGTGCCCTGGGCCATGTTTTATCGAGAAATGGTGCCGAATTGTTTCTTTTTATTCATACACTAGGAGTTTACATTTATTACGCGTAGAGAAGTAGTACCTAGTAACTTAGTCAACTGGAGGGATGTACCTTGTATCGCTAATCCCACGGTTTCTTCTTTCTCTTTGGAAATAGTATTAAAATAAAAAACAGCTTTATCTAAATTATGAAGTGATGTTCTAGACAATGTATCTGCAACAGTGTTATCATGTCCCTGAATGCGTTTGATTGATGGGGTGAATAGCGAAATAAAATCAAGTAGGCGCAATTCCCTTGGTGAGTATTTAAATTAAAGGTTTTTATTCAGTGAAATGATAAATATAAATGGTGATACTTTCTCACAGCTAAAAATATAGATAAAGGTTCTCTGGAGAAAATTTTGTAATTCCTTTCAGCTGGAGTCATTTTCGAAGGAAAAATGAAATGGAGATATTATCACTTACTTGGTGTAAAATGGCCCCAACCGCTACTGCACTAGCATTAGTTGTTAATGTCAATTTGATGTTGTCATCATTACGCAAATAAATTAGCTTGAAGTAATTCGGTAAAACCCTCTTTTGGAATTTTCCACTTGTTGAGTTTGTTCGTCATTTAATTTGATATTTTTGTTCTCTCCTTTTAATAAGGAGGTGAGTGGTGATAAAGTGTCTGAACAATTAGAAATATGATTTCTGTAAAAATGGATGTCTGACGAAACACTTGAGCTGTCGCACCTATGTCGACGTTGGTAAATCAGAAATAGTGTGAATTTTCACTTTAACAGGTGGGATTTCTTTATCTATCTTGTTATGTTTTATTTTCCGAATCTTTCAAAACGCTGTTGGAAGTGCCACTCTGAGCTAATGCGCAGATGACTCCTGACTTTGAGACAGCAATTTCAAATGGTCCGATAGTATTTTGTCTGTTATCACCTTGTCTGTATAATGTATTTATGACCATTTTGGCTTAAAATCTTCCAGGCTGAGTTTCATTTAATGCTGTTAAAATCTATGATACAAATGCTCTTCCAGGCCCCAAAAAATCTTTTTTTTTTAAGCATTTTCTTTTCTCTAAGTTTTGTCTTTGAAGTGCATTTTACTTCTTTTCATGAAAAAATGAAATGAAATCATAGGTCATGAGAAAAAGTCTTTTCTGAAATTTTCAAGCTCTTACCAATAAAAATAATCACATTTAATGTTTTCTTATTTTATTCTTATAGTCATTTTTCCTGTATTGGCTGCCTTGACTGAACTGTACTTTTGGAATATTATAAATTTCTACTCGCTCTTAGTGTAGTAATAAAAACCAACCATTTGCTAAAGAGAGCTTTCATTTTTTTTTTCTTTGCAAATAAAATGGTGATATTAGTTTTTCTCAGAATTCTAATGTATTCATATTTTTTTATAATCATCTCACCCCAGACAAGGCAGAACTGTCACTGGTGCGCAGGGGTTATATGATAGGGAGGAGAACATGTCACAGTAGGTGTCGGAGAATGAGTAAAAGAAGAACGGGTACATTACAAAGAGAGCTGCGTGAGAGCAAAATGTAAAGTGAGAAGAAGGATGGGAATCAAGGAGATAAGAGATGACAGTTGACGTTGCATTTAAACTCTTGGAGATTTTAGCTATCAAGGAAACAAGAATACAGAAGGGAGTTCGACAGGCGGGAATTGCGAGAAAAGAAGCTGATAGTAGAAATTGTGGTTACACTTGATTGTCTTCATGGTAAAGGGTGGGACCTTGTTGCCAGTCTAGTAGCTCGAGTAAATTCGCGTGGGTGTGGGGGCACCAAGGAGCTAAGCTCGTCAGAGCAGAATCCATGAAAGTATTTGTAAAAGAGACAGAAGGAAGCCACATCTCGTTGGTGAGAGAGAGACTGGCGTCGAGCCACCAGGTCAGGATTGACTACATTGCAGATTCTTCTTTGGAACTTGTCGAGAACCCCAAGGTAAATAGCATGGGCGTCCGACCAGATATGACAGCAGTATTCAATGCACGGGCGGATTGGAGATTTGTAAATGTGCATCATGGATTCAGAAGAGAAGAACTTCCTGGCCCGACACAAAGACCCGATCTTCTTAGCAGTGGATTTAGATATTAATTCAATGTAGTCTTTCCATTTAAGGTCAGCTGAGAGAGTGAGATCGAGGAGGCGCAGTGTATTGCTCTCAAGGAGTATCGCGTGATCCATGCCGCTGGCGGGTAGGAAAGATTGTCTATGGTGGTTAAAGGATAGCAGCTTTGTTTTGGAAGCATTAAAGTTTACAAGCCATTTCTTACACCAGTCCATCACTGACTGGAGGTCTTTTTCGAGAGTAGCGGCAAGGTTTTATCTGAAATACCATTCCAATTTAAATATTTTATCCTTTCAATATAAATATGTTACTGCTTTCAATTCAGCAACAATACAGGGTTTGTCATTTTTTCTTAAAATCTCAATAGATAGTATTGACACATGTGTATATATATATATATATATTGTGGGATTAGCATATACACTCAGTGTGTGTGTGTGTGTGTGTGTGTGTGTTTATGATATATATAATATTTATGATAACATAATTTCAAGATTTAGATAGACTATTGAACTCTTTCTTTATGTATCTTTTAGTTACCACATGTTTCAGGTATACAAACTGTTACAAAATAAATGGCCAAACAAAAACATATTGATCAGCTTATTTCCAACAATATGAATCATATAGTCAATTTAATTCTAATTCGCTCATCTAACGTAGGTGATTCCATATTTTTTATACGTGAGGCTATTGTCCAATCCTTTCTTTTCTCTTGTAAGCAAAAAATAAAATTCATATTGTTCTGACTTAATATCTGTTCCTTTGAACAGAAATGTTCCTATTTATTACTTCAAAAAGAGTGATTTGAATTTTTCTTTTTCTTGACATGTTCTACTTTATCAGAACTTTCTATTTCATATTTGGATATAGTTTTGTTCTTTGGGTGTGACTTTTAAATGATGTCAGCTTTCTCCTTTATATTCTTTTCCACGGTTAATGAATTTAACATTTCTTTTGCCACATTCTATCACGAGTTAGAAAGAGCGGTTGTGTTGTACAAGATGGAGTCTCCCATATGAGAATACAACAGTTCAACCCTTAGATCCGAACAATCAAAGTAACCACACATATAATTTTGATTATTATAGAGTGACAAAGGCTAATGCAGAACCATCTACACTTTTCAGAAGAACTGAATACAGAAAACTGGTACACCCAGTTTGCCAAAAGATCTTCAAACAGCCCATTTTAGCTTTTGAATTGTTATTCACCTAGAGTGGTAGCCAACCAATCTAAACAACCTACTACTTAACCCATCGTTAAAGGAATGGATGGATTCGTGCTTTTTGCAAGGTATTTACATGGAAATGAATGTAACAAAGTGAAAACTGGTTGCAACGTTACAGCCAGCCACTCTGTGACTTTGTTGAGAGGACCCAATCATAGAAAGTATTGATCTCAGCGGGACCCCCCCCCCCCCGTTGTTGTATAACTCGTATTTTGTGAACAAAAGCTATCCTTCGAACATTGTTCAATCGGTTATTCAAGGTAAGATTGCTGAGTTTAATAAAATTAAATCTGCAACGGTTAGAAAATGTCCAGTCCATCTTCGAATGATTAAGTAGGGTCAGTGAGACCTTTACCAAGCGGGTTTCATTAAGTTCACGTGAGTGTTATTTTGCAGCTAACGTGTATGTCGTGTTTCAAATTAGATCTGTCTTTCCATCTATGCATAAAGACGTTCTAACCCCCCACCATCATATTAATTCTGTTATCTACTATTTTAAATGTAGTTTTGGAGTCGACTACATAAGTAGAACAATGCAGCGTTTGGATGTTAGGATCAAACAACATGTACCTAGTAAAATCCTTAATAAGAATTATTTGTCTTGTGATACCATTCAAATCACATACGGGTATTCTATTGCAGATCATTTGAAAAATAATTCAAAATAATTGCTTTGAATTTTAGTGTAGACTGGTTCTCTGTTTTGGCCAGATCACACTCGTTGTTCCATCTGAAGGTATTGGAGACACCGTTTATCTTCTGTAAACAAAAAGAATGTTTGCTTGGGCTTGTTCTGCTGGATCTCTAGCATCTTCAGATGTAATAATTACCTCGGAGCTTAAGCAGCGTAGCTTTATATAGATCATACAATGCCATCCAGCTGCCATTCAGGGGTCTAGTCGAAGAGTTCATGGTTTCATGGATAAGGGCAACTTACCAGTATAAAAACTCCAGAGCTCACAAAGTATCAGGCGCGGAAATTGATGTTAAGACGAGCAAAAGATAGAGTGCAACTAAGGAACTAGCTATCGCAGAATGAAACCTGAGGATAAAAGCAATAGTGGGTTCAGTCGCATAGGGAAGAGCAGGTCTGAGATTAATTCCTTCATACAGATTCGGAAAAATTACCGTTAAGGAACGTCAACACCTGATACAAGACGAAGTAAGAGTGAGGATGGAGGAAAAGCGGATGACTAAAATGGCAGGTTATAGCCAGCAGGATGCGTGGACCACGTAGGATGGTGTAAATCGGCGAAAAGTGTCGTGGTTAGATCTTTGGAACACCGACTTCAGCTGATCTAAATTCCTGGTTCAGATGGTGTACGACGTAATACAAAGCGCGACCAACCTTCACTTATGGGGGAAAATAGATTCACCAAAGTGTCCCTTGTGTTCGGGGTGGGGATCACTGCAACATACATTGAGCGGGGGCAGAACTACTCTGACAGACGGGCGCTATCGGTGGCGTCATGACAAGGTTTTAGAGGCTACAGCGCTCATTATTGCTGAAGCTTTGCAGATCAATAAACTCATCCCAGAAAGAAGAGCTATCCGCTTCGTTAAAGCAGGTGCAAAGCTGAGTAAGAAGGTTGCAGGATCTTATTCACTGTTATCGTCCGCGTCGGATTGACAAATGCGAGTTGATCTTGGGAAACAATTGAAATTCCCTACACATATATCGTCCTCCAAACTCCGTCCAAAAATAATCGTTTATTCGGACACCACGAAACAGATTATTTTGCTGGAGTTAACTGTCCCATGGGAGGAGCATATGCAAGAAGCATTTGATAGAAAGTATAGTAAATATCAAGGACTCTTAGACGATTACAGAACTAAAGGATGGCGTACTCATTGTTTCCCGGTCGAGATCGGCTGTAGGAGATTCGCCGGACAGTCAAGGATACGAGCCCTTACTAGCCTAGGGATAACTGGACAAAAAAGAAGGCGGGTGATTCAAACAATTCTGGAATCCAGATAGTTGTGAATAGGGCTAATGAGTGACCCAAAAGTACTAAAAATACGAACGGTCCCAGTGTAGATGACCATACGTCGTAAATACCACCATTAAGTACTTTTAAAACTTCAAAGTGTATATCGATTTGAATATATGTATGCTAAAAAAGCTTCAAAGAAACAAATTCCTTTTTTTTTTTCGAGTTGCTTTCAGTCGCATATTCAACGAATTTTTTTTTTTTTTTTTCGTAATTACCCATTTTTCGTTTCTGTTTTTTTTTTTTGTTTTTTTTTTTTATCGTATTTACTTGTTTTTTCAAACGGTTTCCTTTAAGGAATTTTTCTTTTCTTTTTTTTTTAAGGAGTAACTTACTTTAACAAATTTACAAGTTATTTTTTTTCATTTAACTATCATTTAATATGTAAATAATTATCTTGATTAATTTATTTTAAGCCATTTTAGTTATGTTATTTTTCTTAGTTTTTAAACGAATTTAATCCGTTAAGGAATTTTTTGGGTAGGAGTAATCTAACTAAAATTTACACGTTATTATGTTTTGTAACTAGTATTTAACATGTAAATATTTTGATTAATTTATTTTTAAGCAATTTTTGTTAAATGTTATTTCTTTTAGTTTTTAAACGGAATTTATTAGAGCATCAATCAATATCCCGCATTTTAGGAGTTTTCCTTTTGTAAATAGTTTAAGTCACGTTAATTACTATAGTGTGAAATGTAGTTAAGAATAAAAGGAAAGACCAAACAAATAAGATATAAAGAAGAGGAGGAAGAAAAACAAAAGTAGGTCGTAAGATGAGCTAATAAAGCGTTTTATTTTATTAATATATATGTGTGTGTGTGTGTGTGACGTTTTGCACATGCCTACGCATTTAATTTTAGCTTGTGTATTTGCGTAAGTATATATCTAATTCTGTTTATATGTTCATGCATTGAAATATGATTATGTCTGTCTCGACCTCATTCATTCAAGGCTGGTCACGTTATGAAATTCGCCTTGACTGTATCCAATATTTAACAACTTAGTCTGTACAAATAGAGCTTTAAAATTTAACAGACAAATTGACAAGTCGATAAAAGCTAAATTTTGTAATTTGTGTATGTATATATGCGTGGGTATATTAATCTGTATGTGTGTCTGCCAGTATTTGTGAATATACTCGTCTATTTTTCCATGTGTGGATGTTTGTAGGTTTATTTATGTATGCGTCCTTTCTCTTCCTCGTTTAATATATGAATAACTTTCTAAATCTAATAAATTGTTAAACTTAGAACATCTTTTAAAATTTAGCAACAATAATAAAGTAGATGTAATAGTTAATTAATAATGCTGATCTCAATTTAATCAAATATTAATACTAATGCCCCCCAAGATTATTTTTAAGTCTGCCCACATATTCTCCAAATTAGAAGTTGCTTTACTCTGATTGGTCCACATTGTACATACAACAATGCCTCCCTGATTAAAGGGGTTTTGCTTGTTTTTAACCTTTTAAAACCATTCAGTTTAAAACCACATTACTTGACAAGACACAAGAAGTGTCGAAACAAAATAGCTACTTTTGTAGTGACATTATAACATATCCATGTTATAATTTTTGAATAAATATTATATATATAATGTTGTGGGGGCGGGGGGTCGAGAGGTGTGAGTGCCAATCGACCGTGCAACTAAGAAAGTGGACACAAAGGCAAGGAAAGGAGACGGCAATAGCAAAGAAGGATGACAAACGCAGATGGTCAGTTGGAGACGATAAAAATCGTGTCTTTATTTTTCTTTTCTTAAACGATCGGTGAATGGTGTGGCGATGGAGGTCGTATATTGGCAGGCGCTGGAACTGGTCGCTGGACGTCAGTGGGCTCTGGAACAGGTTGTCGGACGTCAGTGGAACGCAGCAGTAGGTAGCTGGTGGCTGCCGGAGTCGCTGGAAGCTGCATGAATTAGCTGGGGACTGCAGGAGTGAGCTGGAAACCGCTTGACTGGGCGCGTCAAAGTCGCGATGCTGTGAGGCTCCTTGCCCACCTGGCCGAAAATATTTACTCTTCTACCCCACTTGAGATAGATGTGACACAAGGTCTTTTCTGGAATTCCAGCTCTGCATCAGCACCTTCTCCATTAGACTGGGCAATTTTTGTTCATGGCTCATGTGTACCCATCTGCAATGCCCTCAGTTTTTACCTTTATTAGTTGCTTTTATATGATAGGCTTTTGTAGTTATTTCTCTTATTTCTCATTTTAAAAGTAATATAAGGTAGATAATTATTACTTTGTTAGGTATTACTTATATGGTAGTATTTACATTATTTGGATGATTGTCCTCATCTTTATTGCCATTTGTATGACGTTTCAGCCGTTGTACGCTCCGATCTTCTTCAGGTGCTAGGAATTTTGAACTGAACACTTTATTACAATCACTGGGGTATATTATCCTCATTCCTTGCATAAAGTCTCGATTAGAAGTCATGAGTTATCTCCTTCTAACCCTGTAAGTTAATTGTTCACTACTGCTGTAGCCTGGTATTGAACTCACGACTCTTTGGGTCAAGTCACAGGAATTAACCAATGTCTATATCCACTGGGCCATGTGTCCTTAAAGCCATATGTCTCTAAGGCCATGTATCTACTGGGCCATGCGTCCTTGAGACCTTGTGACCCAGTGTATATAGAGCATAAAACTGCCGAAACATCATACAAATGGCAACAAAAATGAGGACAATTGTCCAAATAATGTAAATACTGTAAATACTACCTTATCTCAGAAATATAGACAAATTATTTACATGACTTCAGCCATACTTTGGATTCTGAAGGATCACTGCTGATAACCTTTTTTGCTGATGATGAATGCCACAAAGTAACCCTTTCTTAATGCAGAAATGAGGGTTTGAATTACAATACAAATCCAACAGTACATGTATGAATTATCTATATACATAGGTGTTATAATCACCTTTCCTGAATGTTGTGTCAGCTAAAAATGGAAATTTATTATATACTTCCATTTCACTAGTCATCAGGAACTAGTTGTTTAATTGAGTTGGAATTATCCAAGAGAATCTATAATTTTATACTAAATTCTGACAAGTAGGCAGTGCAGATGCTGGAACTTTTTGTCTGGCACAGGTTGCTGAGAATAAGTGCAGCTGTAAATTCATCATAAAATATCAACAAGAAAAATGCAAAATTATATAAAATGCAAATAATATAACACAAATAAAGCCAATATTTTGAACTAAAAAATAATATAAGCAAACACCATCAAAATATAAAATAAATAAATCAAATAACAAATAAATCAAATAAATTACAGATTAAGAAAATAATTAACAAACTGACAAATTACAACGGCACATACATGCACACACACACACATAATTAATAATAATAATAAACAGTAACTTATGAATAAATGCAAATTCCCTAAGAAATCAACAATAAATCCTAAGTTATCAAACAATGTTATACAATAGTTGTAAAATAATCAATTTTTGACCCACAATCATTTCCTTTCAATAGTCTTTAGAATGACTTGAAATGTAACCTACCCAATAACCATTAGGATAATACACTAAACCAGAAATACATAACCTTGCTAAACGTGATATCCTATTGACCAGCATATATAAGTAGTCAGACCACACACATGGTCTGAAGATTGCATTCAAACATGAAACAGACTCTTTCCACTCAGTATTGACCCCAGTGCTTACTTTTTATATTTACATATGCACTATCCCTGATATTGAGCACTTTTACCAATAAATACAGAATTTCTTAAAACAGTTTTAATTATATATAAATATAGAACACACTCCAATTGTTTTAATCAAGTGTTGAATGTGTCAGAATGTTTAGATAAGTGTGTGAGTGGATTTTCTTTTTTTTTGGTGGGGGTATTCATATTTAGAATTTAAAATAAAGTTTTTATCTGTCTGCATAATTAACAGTGAAGTGAGGAACAGGCTGCAGCAATCTGCTCACATCATCCGGTCTACAATATTTTCAATTTTAACTTTTCCTTAAATCAAATTTGTCATTATACTAAACATTTTTACATATGGACTTTTGTCCTCATTTTTGTTGTTGTTACCACATTTCAGTCAACATGTCCTATGGCCTTAATCAGTTGTATGGGGATAGATTGTTCTTGTTCCACTGTCCATGTCTAAGGATAAGTGGTAAGCCCAGATAAAAAAGATATATATAAACAACAAAGAAGTCAAAATAAGGTATTAATTTTTCCTTAAAACCTTTATCTCTTTTCTCTCTCAACTAAAAAAAGTGGAAGAAAATACTGAACACGACTGAAAAATGGTGAAGTTCGCTGGTCTATGGATGCAGTTGTTGTGACTAGAAATCTACCAAAATAAGAGAGGCTCTACACATAACTTCCATTATATAAAAAATGGAAAAGACAGAAACACCAGAAAATAAAAGAGTTTTGGCTAAACAAAAAAACAAAAAACAAAGACTTTTGATGTTAGATGAAACCAAACTTTGTGCTAAATAGTCTGGAACCCTTTCTTAATGGATATAAACAAACAGCTAAGAGTCAGAGACAGAGAAGAGACCACCAGAGAAACTAGCCAAGCATGTTGCATGAAACTAGTAGACATCAACTTAAGGCATTTTCCTGCCCACCTGAGTGCTGAGAATACACCACAGATTGACACTGCATCTATTTTTCAAGTAATCATACTCCGAACAGTTGCCAACAAAATGACAACTATTAGCAAAGTTTGATTATCAACTATAAGCTATGTTGCCGAAAAAACTTTCACCAATTTGAATTACAAAGTATTTGCTCCAATCAAAGTCAAATAAATAAACAAACATATTTATTTATACCTTTTTATTTTGTTCATTTATTCCAAAGTTTCTAAGAAATATTACTAAAGATCACTGGCATTTCTCCACAGATATCTCATCTCATTCTTATTTTTAGTACTGTTCAGTTAATGAGTCCAAGTACACACTGCCTCACTTAGGGATTGATCTCACAATTAGTCAATCAGTTAGTTAAGTGCCATGCATGATACATGCTGACTGGGCAGAAGATTATCCTGCAGTAGGTTGCCATTGCTTTCTGCAGTAGACTGGTTGCCAGCCAAGGCTATATAACCCAATCTATCCTGTTATTTAACCCTTAACTTGAAGGAAGAGATGGATTAATACCTTTCCTAAGGATATTTGTGTGTAAGTGTGTGCAAGGAATTCAAATGGAATTTGAACTCGGCACCCCGATATCCACTGCACCACAACACACATCCCAATTAATATATTACCAAATTTATAAATTAATGAAAATAAGATCTATAGTGCCCATGTAAATAATAACTTCTTATTCCAGAAATTCAGACAAATGTCCCTCAATTTAAAGAGGGCCAAATAAATAATAGTTTTGCTTATATTTCATGAATGCAAACGATTTCTGGTAGTTTTAATAAAACTTTTTATTCATATAAGTACGTTTCATAAATCTTCAAATATTTTTTCTGAGAATTTTGCAAACTTACAGCACCTTTCATCTAAACTGTTTATTTCATCCTAGAAGAATGTTTTGGAAAAGGGGGTCTTCTTCACTTTCCCTAATTTGTTGCAAATGCTGACCCAACAAGGAATCATGGATCAAATGATAATCTGAAAATAACAAGTCTGGAAAAGATATTTCATGACAAACTTTCTGTCCCACATTTATCATTTTCAGCATGAGGACAAGTGTTGTCATATAGCAACATCCATCAAAAAGTTCTCTTCTAATACATCATTCAAACTCGTCAAATACTCATTGTAGAATCTCTTTAGGTTGCAACAATTTATAATAAAAGAGTCACTTTGAATCTGACCAAACACAGAAGTTTTTCTCTCAATAGCTTCTGCATCTAGCTATGGTATTTTTCACTTTCAATTCTTGTAACAAATTCATTTTTCATCACTATTATATTATCAATTTTGTGTGTTATTCAAAGAGAAAGGTGAGTGTCTATTTATTGATCAATGATCCTTAACCATTTTTTCTTAGATCTTGACTTTTTATAAAACTTATAAATTACTACTATGAAGAGTGTAGTAAATGTCAAAGACACTTCTAAAATATCCTTAACATTATACAAAATATTATGCTGAAACGTTTTTTAGGTTTAGTCTGCTGTCCATAATAACTGTTAAAATTCTTGCTTCATTGATTATTGATACAAAAGCACATATCCTCCTTTTGGGGTTTTAATAAAAACAAAACTGATATCCCTTCCTTCTTCCAGGAAATCTTAAACATCTTTAGGGGTTTATACAGAAACAATAGATTACTAAGAAATTGTAACAGCTCGACAAAACATAATCAGAACAGAAATAATAAAATCTTTCAAAAACTTAGGATTCACAATTGGTATAAAATCCAACCAAAAAATTGTAAGTTTCCTATATATAACTTTCAGCTTGAACAATGGAATATACAAACTATACAGAAAACCAAATAACAACTCAATATATATTAAGCAAAATTCATCCATAACAAGTAGACATATTTATAATTAAGACTTTCAACAAATTCTGGCAACTTTTCAATGAAGAAACAAAAGAAACATATGAATCAGCCCAAAAAACAGTGGGTATTCAAAAATGAAATGGTACAAAAACAAAAAAATATAACTTGGTTCAATTCACCCTATAAAAACAAAAGTAAACAAAATATTCTTCAAAATAATTGACAAATATTTCCCTATGAACATCAAATGATCAATAAAAATACAATCAGCCAATTACAGTCACATAGATAACATGGAATAAATAACTAAGCACAATAAAAAAAATACTCAGTCAAATCAATAACAATCAGTAAAATAATACCTTCAAAATAATTGTAGAAATAAAGAAAACTACCCACTTAATAACAAGTATTTAACCAATAAGCTAATATTAACAACAGCATACAACATTAACAGCAAAAACTACAAAATATGTTTAGAAGAAGAATTATGAATTATTTGTTTTAGAAACCATAAAAAACTACTAAATAAGAAAAATTAAATAATAGGCAAGTTCAGACATAAACAAATATTTACTTTGCTAATTAAGTATTCATTGAGATATATTCCGACAACAAGGAAATACAGTTATAAACTTAAACATCCATAAATGATACACCAATACTTCAGATAGCATCAAACCAGGTCAAAAAACAAACTACTAAATAAAAAATTAAATAATGTGGAAGTAAAGACATGTAAACAAATATTTATTTTGTCATTTAAACATTAATTAAAAAAATGTTATTTACACATGAAATAAATTAAAAAACAGAATATATCTATATTTCCTAAATAAACTTAACTTAAAAGCACCCCCAGAACATTCAAGAAAACGAATTACCTTAAGTAACCAAAAATTTCTGTCAATGATACCGGAAATGATATAGTTACATTATCTTTGACACCCAGAGGCAAAAGAGAAAAAAAGGAAGAGAGTAAAAGTGGACAAGAAAATGATAAAAAGGAGAAATAACCACAACATTCAACAAATACACACATGCAGACACACAGACAGACAGACACACACACACACACAAAGAGAAAAAAAATAAACCAAGCCTCAATTAAAAGTGCACAAATTACTTTTTTAATTAATATGAAAATGAGAAAATCTACAGTCAATTGCTGAAACTTCTTGAAGAATGAACTGAAGAATTATGAAAAGATTTGTCTATAAAAATCTGAAGTCAACGTGTGTAATATAATGTCAATTGGCATAGGACAGACGAGTCTTAGGTTAGAGTCGAGAATAAGCCAACATGTTCCTAAGTATATTACATTACATTTATGTGATCATACTTGTGTGTCGCAATCAGTACACGAGTCATCAATTGGACAACATTTATTAGATAATGAGTCATGCTCGTCTAGTTTTTTGACTGACTTATTTTCCATTTTGAATACAGGCAGATCAAAACACCACTCATTAATTTTGGAAGCTTTATGCTTAAAATTAATTCAGACTGTACTGTGCAAGCAGAAGGATAATTTCATAAGATCCTTACATTTATTTGGAGACGTGTGAGATTTATTTTTTCCTTTTTATGATCCACTGGATCATTTTTTTCTTTATTTATGTATTTTAATTGTAAGTTTATTTATCAATTTTTTTTTTCTTAATTTTACGTATTTACAATATTTGTAATTTTAAGCGTGTTCCAGTACTATCTCTCAAAATTCTTTCTGATCAGTTCAACGTAATTAAAGTTGCCAACAACTTGTATCTGATGAAGAATCGACCAAAAGGCAGCCATGGTTCAGATATTTGAAAAAAAAATTTCATGTTTTTTATGTTTATTTAATATTATTTAAATCAATATTCATGTTCTGTGGTATCAAACCATTATTTTGATATATATATATATTGTGTTGTGTTTTTAGTGCCAGTTTTATCACTAGTATATCAAGAATAAAAATGCATTAGTACATAAAAAAATCAACACAAAATGCACTTTTCCTGCTCAATTCTTAATCTGGTCATTTATTTCTTAAATACTGCTGCTGGTATCATGTAACCCAGTTCTAGTTTCCACTCTGTTACTTTGAGAGAGAGGACAGGTATTACCAGGTAATTTATTTTTTCCCTTTGAAATGCTCAAGAAGTCAGGATATTTAAACCTAACAACCAGCCATGCATAGCAAACTAAAAATCTCAGTTGTCACGAAACAAACAAAACAAAAATTAAGATTTTATTTTTGGTGATTTAGCAACATTTTCTGATCTTTGCTTAACAGATGTTTTATTAATTTTTTCTTTTGTAACTCTTTCATATCAAATACACATTTTTAACATTTGAAAATTGCAATGTCTACAAATTATTAAACTGATAATTCCTAAAAAAAATCAATATTTAATTTCAAGATGCTTGATTTTAAACAAGGTTTTTATTTGAACTGAAATCTGGATATTTTTTTAATTATTTATACTTTGAACTTCATTTTATATAGTGACAATAAGACACACATCAAAGCATTTCATGAAATGTATGAAATAATCAAAGACTCTAGCAGAATTTAAACTGAACTCAGCTGAAGGCACGCTAAGATTAAGAAAAAAATATTTTTCTCTCTAGACTTTTGACAAGTTTGGGGTTTGAGCTAATGAGAGAGAAAAAAAGAAAATTTGTCAGCTATTGAATTATTTACTGCATGGATACATTTTGCAGCAGGAGTTTATGAAGAGGTAAGAGAAGAAGCTTAAACAATAGATTTTTAGGTGAAGTACTAAGATAATCAGTCAGTTAAGTGTCATACATGAGACACGCTTTGGGTGATTATGTCTCGAAAGAGACATGACTGACTGAGCAGAAGATTATCCCGCACTAGGTTACCACTGCTTTCTGTGGTAGACTGGTTGCCAACCAAGGCTATAGAAGCCAATCTGTCCTGTTAATTAACCCATGCCTGGAGGGAAGAGAAGGATTAATACCTTTCCCAAGGATATTTGCACATAAGTGAATGCAAGAAATTCAATTGGAATTCAAACTCGGCTCCCCAATTTCTCATTCCAAGCATTCACTTACGCACAAATACCCTTGGGAAAGCTATTAATCTGTCTCTTCCTTCCAGTTATGGGTTAAATAATAGGACAGATTGGGTTCTATAGCCTTGGCTGGCAACCAATCCACTTCTGAAAGCAATGGCAACCTACTGTGGGATATCTTCTGCCCAGTCAGTCATGTCTCTTTTGAGACATGATTACCCAAAGCATGTATCACGTATGGCATTTAACTGACTAACAAAGGTAATACTAATACCTTTATAGGTATCAGCTTGTGAAGTACACAATTCATCAAAATTACAGTCACTTCATATTTCCTAGGCGGAGTAACAGTTTGATTAAAGGCACTCACATATTAAATTTTAGTTTCATGTCAAGTGGGGTATGTAATTACAATCCTAGTAAAAATTATGAAATTAGTACATTTAGAGCTTAGTCATCTTGGTGTTCTTATTTAGCAGTCAATAAACTAATGTCAGATAAAATGCAAAACACTTTTTATTTAATAGCTAAACATTCTTTATAAAATATACCTTAAAAAACTACATTCAATTATATTGCAGCTATAAAGAGATGGTTAATGTTTATTAATTTGGCCTTGTGTCATACATAACCAAACTTCTTACAGCTTAGGGTTTTTATTTGTTATCATCATCATCAGAAGGTTATCAGTAGGTTGGAATGTGTATATTTGTAGAATAGTGGAAGAATAAAAATATAGATTTTGCATGTTAAAATAGAAATTTATTGATAGAAAGTATAACATGAATTGTAGAAGTTAATGTTCAATGAGAAACAAGTAATGAGTTAAGGGTATCAAGAGTGGTAGAAATGTTCATAGTAGTAATTTGTTGGAAAGAGTTTATGTGTACGTATATATGTTTGTATGAGCATTTGTTTGGTAGGAATGTCTTTAAATGGAGAAGAAGTAAAAGGAATCAGCACACAAGAAAGAAGGAGAAAAAGAACGAATGTGCAATGCAACCTTACATTTGGGTTGACTTGAAGTTTCTCTCGTTACATTTTAGTGTGTCATCTTGCTGCTCCTATCTGACACTGACTGAAAACTTTTTTAGCCATTTAGTTTTTTCCGTACTAGATTGCTAAGTCTTTTTAGCCTTGCAAATCACTTCCATTGGCCAGAAAATCAATTTAACATCTACTCGCAAAATATGGTTTTGACTTTTTCTTTAAGCAGGTGGTCAATCCTTTTTCTATTTGCAAAACCAGGATTTCACACGTCATTGTGAAATTTTGTAAGAGTGAAGAAGGAGGTTGTTTTTAATTCTTAATTTCCTATCCACTACAATATAAATTACAGGCATATTTTTTTTCAAGCCTTATGGAGTGAAAATTATGATCTTGTAATTTGCATTCCTAAAACAAATACCAGTAGAAGCCTACATATGTAAATTGGTGTACAGTTAAGACTTCTTGCAAACCTCAAATGGTGGTTAGGCAGACATAATTAAAAGGAAACATGGCTCTAACAAAAGATCTGTTAATTGAAACAATGGAAAGAGGATCAAAGAAACGCTTGCAGAAATGTTAGGATAGAAAAGTTAAAGTAATATACCTTGAAAATAGAAAACGTATAACAAAACGAATGGGTTGAAATAGGAGTCAATGTTTGTGACCCTTTTGTATGAAATTCACTGAATAGAATGGTATTTATGTACAGAAAAGCTAAACAAAAATTGGCTGGCAATTATTACCTTAATAAACAATTAACATGTGTAAATTAAAATACTAGATAATTTTCTCATTATATTAATAGAAAATTTGGTTTTGTGATAATGAAATCTTTTTTCAAGCTATTAATTTATACTGACAAAAGAAATTAAAAGGAACATAAATATTAATGACATGGCTGGTGAACACTCTAGATTTAAATTCAATTGAAAATGTTTTGTTGAAATTTAAAAAATAAACATGATCATGAGAAGTCTTCATTGACCAAAAATCTATTAACTGCCATTTGGATAAATTAGAAATACTTTGATCAAATATATTGCTTTAAATTTGTGAAATCCTCACCTAAAAGAATTAAGGCTTTATATTTGTGAAATCCTCCTCATCAGAAAGAATTAATGCTTTAAATTTGTGAAATTCTCACCCAAAAGAATTAAGGCTTTAAATTAGTGAAATACTTACCTGAAAGAATTAAGTCCATGAAAGCTGAAGGAGTGGGCAACTAAGTATTAATTCTAATTTTTCTTTTTTTTCAATAAATTCTATAATTTTTTTTTTTCAGTATTTTTATTTCATATTTTCCTCTGCATAGCTTGGAAAAATATTATACCATTAATTTTAATAATTTACTCTATTTGTGTTTTATTGATTCAGTTAATTTCTCTTTCTTAACTTTTAACATTTTTAACAACATTAATAAAAAATTTCTCTATTTGATGATCATTTTATACTTTTCTAATTTATTTATGGATTTCTATTATTTATCATTTAAACCAAAATTAAGATAATAGTAATAAAAATAATAAATGGTATATTTTACGAATTTCCTTGAGCCACAAGATTAGCAACTAGGTCCCACCCTTTTACTGTGAAGCCAATAAATTGTAAACGCAAATTCTACTCCAGCAGCTTCTTTTCTTGAGCTTCCCGCCTGTGGAATTCTCTTCCGCATACTTGCTTTCCTGACAGTTACAATCTCTAAGAATTTAAATGTAATGTCAATAGTCATCTCCTGTCACACTAACTTACATCCTCTCTCTCATGCTTTTCTACATCCACCCCACTCTCATCAGTACTCTCTTCCCTCTCCTACTCTCTTCCTGACACCCCCTGCAACCTCTCACTCATCATAACATTCCTCCTATGTAACCCCCTGTTGGGGCGACACGATTAAAAAAAAAATCTAATGCAAGCTACTTACAGGGTATTTCTATTTTATATTTTTAATTTCACACCTATTTTATACCTGGATTTGAACTCTTCTTCAGTTTGACGAATAAGAGCTGCAACAACAATGCAGAAAAGAAATGCTGAGAGAACATTTCCACGTTTCTTTTCCTTCAGAATATCAACATGATTACTCCTAGGTCTGTCTTGATGTTTGTCATAGAGTCAGCATAAGTTTCTTTGATCAGGTTGATGTATTTCGTGGTGATTGCTGTTTTACTCAGTATCTGCTATCAAATGTCTTTGTGAAATCAATGAAGGTTATATGAAGCGGGTTGTTGAATTACACCGACTTCTCAATGATTTTTTCAATTGCTATTATTTGTTCAATGGTGCTTCTTCTAGGGTGGTATGCAGCTTGTGTATGAGAGAATGATGCATATAGATCTGACTTTACCTGTGATACTAATGAACAATTTGTAGACATGACTGAGTAGACTCTTGCTTTCAAGTCTGTCACCCTTTTTATAAAGTATGACAATTAATGCTTTCCTAAAACATATATTTGGGTGTTGCCCTGCGGTGATAATGCAATTGAAAAACATTGGAGTGCTTTGACCCGTGATTCACCATCAGCTTGAGATACTCAGAATATATGTTGTTTAGTTCTGAATCATACAAATTTGCAGTTTCTGATTTGTTTGAATAAAAGTTCTCATAGTTTTCAGGCCAACACTTAAAGGTATGTTCTTTGTCTGTGAGGATGTTGCCTTTTAAATACTTGATACTTTAATTGAGATTTCTAGGTTTTACATTTAATTCAAAACTGTATGGTAAAGCCTGTGAGGTGACAGGCTATTCAGCTCCTCAATAATGTACTTTTCTCTGAGTTTGTCAGATTTGACAAGTTTCTTTGATTCAGTTTTTGCAATTTGCAAAACCATATAATGAGACAGATGACAAATGAATGCCTCAGGGATCACATCACCATCAACAAACTATTGAACATGACCAAGCTTGAGCCAATCACATAAACTGTTTGGATACATTAAGAGATTGACCTGCAGTATTAGTAAAATATATGCGGAGGAAAAGGCAGTAAGCAAAAAAAAAAAAAAACAGAGGTCAACAACCAAAACACTGACTAGACAATATTCACTTGTGGACTGAACTTTCCCTTCACTAGTGTAACTCATTTTTTCTCGATCAATCCTTGTAGAGAAGCATATCTCATGTTGATACACAGTCTGCAATATGTGAAGAACATAACTGATGATGAATTTTGCACATTCATGTTGTTTGTTTTTGATTTTGTCAATTGCACTGTATAGTAGGGTTAGTTGGGTACTGTCTATTACAAAAAAGCTCCATGAAGCAGAAATTTGAAATGGCATGCTGTACTGCTTTGCTTTTGTGTTGAAAGCACCAATATAAATACTTTAGCATATTTTAGTGTCAATCTTCTACAAGTACTTTCACGGCTTCTGCTCTGATGAACTTAGCTCACTGGTGCCCCCATATATGAATTTACTCGAGCCACAAGATTAGCAATTAGGTCCCACCCTTTTACTGTGAAACCAGTAAGATGTAAATGCTAATTCTATTCCATCAGCTTCTTTTTTCGCACTTCCTGCCTATGGAATTCCCTTCTATCTACTTGCTTCCCCAACAGCTACAATCTCCAAGAATTTAAATGTAAAGACAATATCATCTCCTATCTCACTAACTTGCATCCACTCTCTCATCTCATTTCTGCAGTATCCTTATCCCTCTTCTACCCTCTTCCTGACACCCCACTGTATTCTGTCACGCCTTCTCATAACTTTTCTCATATGTAACCCCATGCACAACAGTGGCAGTATAATGCCTTGCTTGGGGTGATATGATTATAAAAAAAAAAAATATCTCAAAGACATTTGACAGGATTTAACATACTGGTCTGCTTCACAAATTTCTATTTGAATTTTTTAACTGATTCAGTCTTATCAAATCAAAAAATGAAAGTTTTGTTGAATAATCATTCTTCTAGATATTTTTGCCTTAAGGCAGGTATTCTCCAGGTCCCCATCCTTGGACCTACATTGTTCATAATTTTCATTAATGACCATCCTGATGTCATCAGTTCTCAAATTACTATCTATACTGATGACAGAACTATTTACTCCTGTCTTAATAGTAAGTCTCATCAGTTTGTTATGTTCAAATTAGCAGCTGATCTCAAAAATGGCTTACATTCTGTTGGTAACTAGGGCAAGGAATGGCTCATCAATTTTAATGCTTCCAAAATTAAACAATACTCTTATAATTGTCAGAGAGAACTCTTTTTAACTTCCATCAGCATGGCTGATGCTAACCTCCAGGAGAGCGACTCATTGTGCCTTCTTGGACTAACATTTTCTGCTGAAATGAACTGGAAAAATTATATTGAACTAATTCTTAGGTCTCCTGCTAGGAAAGCTGGTTCACTGTTTTGCTAGACGTTTTTTCTTGCCAGAATTTCTATATTTACAAGTCTACCATTCATCCTTTCTTTGAATATTATTGCCACATCTGGTCTGGTGCTCCTGATATATATTTAGAGACTCTTCATAAAATTCAAAGAATCTGCAATGTTATTGGTCTTGGTCTGGCATCTCAACTTCAGAACCCCCATACTATAATGTAGCATCCCTGTGTCTTTTCTATAAATACTTTTATGGTAATTGTTCTGATGAACTTTCCTCTATGGTACCTAGACTTTATTAAATATAAGTTCAGTACTAGATTGGCTAGTCTCATCATTTTACAGTTGAAATGGCTAGATTTAATTTTCAGTTCAATGCTAACAGTTACTTTTATATCACTTCTCACTTGTGAAACTTTGTGCCAGCTACTTGTTTCCCAGTCAATTTTGATCTTTAAATGAAAATTAAAATGCTGAAATTTAAATGCTGTGTCAATCATTATCTTCTGTCTTAATTCTTGTTCTTTTATTGTTCTCTCTCCTTAATAATATTTTCTTGTCATATTCTCTAGGACTCAGTAACCTATTGCATCTTAGTGGCTTTATTGCCTTTGATTAGGGAAATGATTTTTTTAAAGGCACAAGCTAACTAGTATGTTTAATTATTAAATAAAAATATTTTACTTTTTTTTCAGTGTTTAGTTTATTTACTGTTAAATAAAAAAAAAACCATGGTAAAAATCCTAGAATAATAATTCCATAATTTTTACCAGTGGTGGTATATCTACAAACCCCACACATACAGATATGCATATTTCCAAGGTACAACTATTAAATAATGAAATGGAGTTCACAGAAGTCAAATTATAAGGAATATACATGAAACGCATGATATACACTGACCAATAAGCAAGCAAAAATAACTGCTGAAATTTTTCTACTTTCTTCATAAATTCACTCTTACACTTTAATGTTTTTCCGTTTAAAAATCAGTAATTATATTAATATGGAATTCTTGATGTAGTTAAACAAAATGGTGACCAAATATTCTCATATACTAAGAGAAAAGATCCAGTAGTTTGTGAAAAGGGCAAAGAATGTCAAACATGATGAATATTGTGAATGCTTATTAAGAACCAGCAAGACTGTTAAAAAATCAAAGCATCATTCAATATAATCAAAAAAGGTTTTCACCAGTAAAGAAACTGTAAGACAAATTTTACACAAAAACCTGAACATCACAAACTTTTTGACATGTTAATATTTTTCTAATTCACCCAATATTTTAAAACTCATTTTTAATAGCCAATCTTTCAAAATAATCCACTCCATAAACAGCATTTGTGTTTTTAGCTCCATTTCAACTGCAGGTATGCTTTTTTATCAATATATAAATATGTTTACCTCAAAAATCAATTTCTGGTAAAAGGAAAAATTTGTACACTAATTTTTCAAGGCAAAATTGTCTCTTCATGAAGATTGCCTTAAATGTTTTTTTCTAAATAATGTAGTCAATAGATTTATCTACTTGTAAAATATGAAATGCCCACTTGCCATAAACATCTATTCTCAGTTAACTCTCTCATTCCTTGTTACCTTTTACCTGGAATTTAATTCTCTATACTTTTCCTCATTGTAAGCATTGGATGGCATTTTTGTTGATGTAAAAAGAAATCCAAGAATATTTTGTTTTGCAATAATTATATTTTTAATACCTAGCATTCCACCAGGTCACTAATTCAGCGTTAACCTGCCATAATGGTGCTTAACAAATATCACAAATATAAACCTGCTCTTCTGCTAGCTATTTATGGCAATTAATAGAATCACAAAACTGTGGACCTTGTTAACCTACTTTTTTATGAATTGTTTTTGTTTGTTTGTTTTTCTTCTCTTTTCTGCTCATTATTATTCTCTCTTCAGGTGTTTATTGTGGAGGAAAAAAAACATGTACTTGGATGACTTGGATTTATTGTTTTGTTTTTAAAACAGGTTCAAGTGAACAATTTTATAGATTTAGGTACTTGTTATGAGTCATACTTCAGTTGTTAGAATATCCATTTCAATAATAAAAGGGAATTTATCTTCAAATATCAATAAAAAAAATATGGAAAATTAAACAATGTTCAAAATTTCTTTATTCTTCCCTCCATCCCCAAATTTTTTTTTCTAACCACAAATATTTTTTCTCATAAGTTTTTGCCTCATTCTCAACTTTTGTCTATGAAAAGTGGACTTGATGGAATAAAATTTACTTAGAGCCGACAAGGAGTTAAAAGCTTTTGAATTCATTGTGTGCTAAACATTTGTAAATTCAATATATTTCAATATATGAAGGTTAGCAAGAAAGTAATGCATGTTTTTTTTTTTTTTCATTACAACAATCTTAATACTCCAAGTAGACAAATGAATATAAAAGTCTCAGAATTTCAAATCTAATTGTTAATTTTGATTTTCTACCTAAAGAATGAAATGTCTACCCATCTCATACAAGATTTTTAGTTGCTTTCATAGCCATACATATGATGCTTATTTCATCTCATCATCATTAAAGAAATGCTATTTTCTGAAAACCTCCTTCAAATATGTCATGCAGTTCTTGGGTATCAACTATCCTTTACTCTTTCATGAAGTTTATCAGTATTCTGAGAATCCTATTTTGCATAAGGCTTTGAGTAACCAGCATGAATTAACTACAAATGGATTACATCAATGCTTTCAGTTTTGAAGTAGTGATCTTCTTGTCAACTGTAATGAGACTCAGTTAGTTTGATCTTATTTTCATTCACAGAAGTAGCTGACCTGCCACTGCAGAGGCTGTCACTAAGGTCAGTTTCTCCTTTCTCTCTAGGTTTGCTATTAATTCAATTGACCCATTTCCTTACTGTGCTTACATTAAGTCAAGCCTTTCTGTAAACATTCACTAGCCTTCTGTGAATGTTTGCAGCACTTCATCCTTCTATAAATTTTATGACCACTCTTTGATTTTTATATCTTTCCCAAAGGGAAGTGATTGTGAAAGTGGATTATGGGTAATAAAAGGAAAAAAAAATTGACAAAAATTTCCTCTGGGGTTCTAGAAACTTTGTTTATCTATTAAAAGAAAAAAAAAACAGGAATTCTAGCTCTAACTTTTTAAAATTTAGAACAGGCCTTATTTTCTAACTGTCCCAAATGCATATATATATATATATCTATATCTATCTATCTATCTATCTATCTATCTATCTATATATATATATATATATATATATATAGAATAAGTAAAGAACATATAGGAAAAAAGTATCTTTGATCTTCCATGTTTCACTTTAACAAACAAGCTTGTTAAAGTGAAACATGTAAGATTAAAGACACTTTTTCTTACTTGTTCTTTACTTAGAAACCGTTATGTTTCAAATTATTC
The DNA here is from genome assembly GCA_037127315.1 of Ascarosepion bandense. Lineage (NCBI taxonomy): Eukaryota > Metazoa > Mollusca > Cephalopoda > Sepiida > Sepiidae > Ascarosepion > Ascarosepion bandense. The sequence goes on from JBBBDQ010031453.1 coordinate 275,453, forward strand.
GTGGAAATAATTGTCAATCTGAATGTGGTTTTTTGTCTATTTTATAATATTATTCCTTAATTTTATTATTGATTGTTTGTTATTCATTGTTGTTATTAATATTTTAATATTTTTACTTGTGTTTACACATGTATTCATAGTTTGTTTATTATTTACTTTATTTACTTTTTTATTGATTTGGATTAATTTATTATACATATTAATTTTTATTTATTTTATTTTATTTATTTATTGTATTTTTTGTTTATTTTAAATAACCTACCAAACAATTTGTTTTTTGCATTTTGAGATGAGTTCTGATCATTTATTTAGTAATTTATGTTGGTTTTAAAAGTTAGTTAGTATATTTTCCAGAGTTTGCACTTTTTGGATTTATTGTTGACGGCTGATGCTATTTTCCTTATTTTCCATAATATATTTTGTGGGATTTGATTTTTGTTTTTAATTTCCAATACAAATTTAGAAAGCATTGTGCTGTTTGCATATTTACTATTTGTAAAGGATATTTTTGTTGTATAACCTGGAAACCAACATTTGGTTTGAAATCAACGACTAATACGAACAACATATATATAAAAATATTAACTTATTCTTTATATTCTCTTCAGTGACAGTTGCGTGTAGAGGATAGTCAGAGAAAAGCACACATACAAGGAAGGGACAGGCTGGAGTTGTCTTCCTTGTATTCTCTTTGAGTCCTCTGGCTTTGTCTCTTTTTTCAGCACGGAAAAACTTGTTCTTATATAAGTCCAGTTCCATTGAGCTTCACATAATTACATCATCTCTGAGCAGATTCACCCATTATTGCATTTGACCAGTTGCATTTTTCTGGCCTTGAACGTTGTTTCTGCATTATTTTGCTTGTGACCAAAATAATTTAATGTAAATTATATTTTATCTTTGACCAAATACACTTTTTATTTTTCTTCATTCCAGTTTCAATTGAAATCATTGTTTAATTTTTTTTTGCTGCTTGACAGAAATAATATTCATTAGGTCACAGACTGCATTCTATTGTTTTATATTTTGCAATCTTGAAAATTGACATCTTTGGCACAACACACTTTTTATTTTTCTGCATTCCAATTTTCTTTAAAATCATCGCCCATTTTCTTTTTCACTTTTGACAGAAATAATATTTAAAATCAATTATATTCTGTTGGTCCTTAGGATATGTAACATTTTGGGTACATAGTTTTTGTCTCCATGGTCTTTCAATTATTTTTATGTATATTTTTCTTTGTTATCTGCTGATTTTACAGTGGTTTGATATATTACATTGTTCTGTAAGCAATTTCTGTTCAATGGACATTTGTTCTTTGCTCTGCCATTCTCTGCGGGGTTTGTTAATTATTTTCTTGTGATTCTTTTTAATATTTTTGTCATGCTATCTGTGTAACTGTAGCAGATTTTTACTGTTATTTTTTTAATAACTTGTGGAGAGTACTTGATATGGAGAAGTGTTTGGGTACAAGTTTAATAAATATTTTTCCCACATTTGTTATGTTTTTGTTGCATGGTGCATTGAACCATATGATGTTTCTTTTCCTGTTGGCTTTTTTGTAGTACTTATGTGAGCATTACTGAAAATCCACTATCTTAAAAGATAGTGGTAGAGGTTGTTTCATAATCTTTCTTGGCTTCAGTAAAGATAATTTCATTGGAAAAATTGTCATATAACCTGCAGTTAATTGAATGTGGGATCTGCTTGATTATTGATACTGGATGTATATGTATGATAGTGGTTTTCTATCTGAGTGATAAGTACATTTTCATAAATTGAATGAGACATTTAGGTAATCTACTTCTTTTAGGTTAGTTTTATATCTATGTTGAATCCAATATCTTTTAAAATTTTATGACTGATTTTCTGGTTTTGTCTTTTTTTTTCATCTGTTACATTTTCTTTAGATTATGAGACTGTCATCCCCTTAGGGGCCTATATTATTTTTATTGATTATTTTAGTTCAGGTATGCCTATAAGCTCACAGGTATCTGTTCTGTCAAATAATATTTAAATTCAAGAGTATTTAATGTTTTTTTATTGCATTTGTGTTTATTTTTATTTGTTCTTGAGCTAAGGAGATGGTCTTATTCACAGGTTTTGTTATAGAAAGGCAAAAATCTTTTATGTCTAGTTGTATAAATTTGCAATTATGTTTGCTTTTTAAGTTGCAGGACCAATCTATAGTTGTTTTTGTATTTTTTCATTGATTTCATCCTAACTTATTGCTTGGTTCCCCAAACTTTTTTAGTATTATTTATTTTACCTAGTTCACTTTTGGTTGTATTTATAAGTCTGCATACTGGGTTCGTACTGAAATTTTCTTTTTGGTCTTATAATTTAAAAAATGCTTGTGATTTAACAAGGCAATTTATTTGGACATCTAGGTCTAAGGTTTGGCTGACTGTTTTAGCTTCTATAATAATATCATATTCAGTTGTTTTAGCGCTTTTCTGTATGTCTTAGTAAATTTTATATATATATATATATATATATATATATATATATATATATATATATAAGAGATTGTCTTAAAATAATTTTACAAAAGGCTTTCATCTATTTATTTTTGTTTTCTCTTTTCAGAAAGAACAATTTAAATTGTCTATCAGGAAGACATCTCATTCCAAATTTTCTATAATGGTGTCCACAGCAACTTCCAATCAATTAGTCAACCAAGATTCTGTAATGGAAACAGTAAATTATTCTCAAAGCAAAGAGCCTGTTATGAATGTTACATCTGCAGTGTCCTTGGAAATCAATGAGCTTATCAAAGAAGACAAATCTGATTCTGGAAAATCTATTGAGTTAGAAAAACAGGAATCATCAGAAGAAACTGATTTAACAACAGAAGGAACAGAATCAGATAAAAGCAGTTTAGACTCAAGTTCTTTGTCAAAAATGGCCATTTTGAAAGAGATGAAAGTTGAAGAACAAATTGGTGAAAAAAAGATAAAAAAGAGATTTTACTGGTATGGCAATCACAAACTTGTAAAGCCAATAAAAGACATTCCACCTCGTTTTCAGTTAATGCTTGCAGAAACTAATGCTGAAAAAGCTCGGTGTGAAGGTTGCCCAATTTTTCTACAGCAAGACTCAAACCCAAGCACTTTGAGTGAAACTGCAAGAATGTCTACATCTTTTAACCCTGAAGCCAAGTGCTTTGTTCCCCATCAACCATATAAGGTGAAAGCATGCTCAAATGAGAGCACAAATCATCCAGAAGGAAAGGAGTGCACTGCTACAAATACCAATGGAGAAATTCTAACTCCTGTTACTGTCCAGAGTGTACCTTTCAATCCAGTACCACCAATGTATACAATTCACATTTACAGCAATTCAACTAATCCCACAAGTCCTAATGTGGGTCCCACACATCTTACTAACCCTTGCTGTATGCACATGCCTAATGGATCTAGTTCAATGTATGGTTCTGGTAACAATGTTCCTCCGCTCATACAAGGGCCTCCTATGTATTATACTTCTCAACCTTATACCCAACAGACATATCCAACACCTCAGTATTCTCCTGGCTTTCTAACAGGTGCATCTACAACTGTACCACAGTCTATGCAATATGCTCCTTGCTTTGCATACTCACAGAACACTCAATTTTCTTCAGTTACTTTACCACAATAACATAGAAACATTAACATAAAATACTATGAGAATATAAATAAATATAAAAAATACACAACAAAATACACTTTAAAACTAGTTTCAATTGATTCAAATAAAACTTGTTTTGATTTGTTTTTTCTTTTTTCTTTTTGATATTGGCAATCCTGTCAGCTAATGCCAAAAACACATTCATTATCTATTAATATAACTCTAAAAGCATCATAGTCCTAAAAATTTAACTCTTCACAAAGTCATTATTTTAATAATTAAAATCCAGTGTTCAACAACTGAAGAGAAAAATATTAACATATTTCAACCACTTTATAGTTTTAAAGAATTCCTGTTTTTGATATATTGAAGGAGGTATTTATAAATGATCCAACTAAACTTCACCTTTTTATTTGTTACTAAAATATTCAGGATCCATCAACACATTCGATTCATTGTTTTAGTTAAGTTTATTTAAAATTATGTTTATATGTGTTTTACTAGAAGACTAGAATGTATGATAAAAATGTTTTTCTTTGTGAAATCCTAAATCATTTTCTCAGGTATTTTAGCTTCTTTTAGCAGAAATGGAAGATGCCACAATTTAACTGATATTTCCATATATTTGTCTCATAACTAATCACATGTTGTGTCTAGGCCTGGAAAATAGTGAATAACTGCATAAATGTTTGATCTGAGTATTTGCTTCAGCAACTGACTGCTTTGTCCAGTGTCAGTTATGGCAGAGGACACATTATAAGGTACAACTGTTTTACTTTCACAATTTAATAAAATATATTTATTAAATATATCATGAATGATTGAAAGTAGATCATTTCCTTAAAAACTCTTAATGATATGTATTTTACTTTGCTATCATTTAAAGAATATAATATTTTACTATATGGAACTGCAAATAATGTTATTCAAAACCAAGGATTTCATCTTACATGGTTTGATTCAAGTTAGTAACAGAGTAAAAGACTTGTGCACAACAGGTTTTGGGTAGATACACTTTGAAGAAGGAATCTTTGACAGTGATATTAAAAGTTTTGGGTCAATTTAAACATTTGAACTCTCAAACAGTAGTCTCAGCAATCATAATTTCAACATGAATTGATGCCTTGGGGGAACAGATTAATTTATTATGGTTGTTGACATTGAAAGAAAAAAATGTCATTAAAAATTAAAGACATGGTTTTCAAATCAATTTAGCATTGGATAATCATATCAAATATGAATGTATGTCAAACTAAGTTTGAGATTAGCCTGATTTGTTTTTAAGAAGCCTCAATGAAAGAATACTTACAGTCAGTCATTTATTGCTAACAATGATGACACACAATTTCTAAAAACAGATTATGAAGCCTCTTTATTTTGTATATTTTAAGATATCAATATTCTTATACTTATTAGATCATTGCAGAATGTTGTATCTGATTAATTAAAAACAATAAAAATCAAGCACAAACTTTTGCAATGATCCAATAAAAAGTTAATTTTAACATTTTTGTTTTGTTTTAATAAAACATTGTCAACCATTATATGTTGCCAAGTTCTTTGAGAACAATGAAAAATGAATAGGAATTCTCTCATATGTTGATCACTTATAGCTCAATTGGCACCAAAATTTCAAAGACAAATGAATCTTGCTGTCGGTTTATTCTTCATTTCTAATAATTGCCATTTATTGATTACTTCAGATAAAATTAAAATGATCAATTATTATTTCTAATAATTGCTACTCCAGAGGATAACTATTGAATTAATCACTTCAGATTGATGGTTTCATAAGTTGTAATGAAAAGCAAATAAAATTAATATGATCAATTCTAATTTTTCGTAAATTTTAAGAAGATAATTATTTTATTGATCACTTTATATTGATAGCTTGAAAAGTTGTAATACAAAGCAACTAAAATTAGAATATTTTTTTCCTTATTAAAATAGTTAAAGTTAAAATATTTACAAAAAATAACAGTAAGTTGCATTAACTTAATTCAATTTTTTCTGCATTAACTTTCTCTATTTTTTCTTAAATTATTATTTCTTTAAAAAATACAAACATAGAATCTTTGAGTGCTTAATATGTTATTTTTATTTATTTGGTTGAGTTAGTTCACACAGTCATGAATCTATCATGCCAACCATCATGGTACTTCATCTGGGTCAGAGGGTCATTAGGATGGCATTCTGTGTCATAACATAGGTGGCCAATGTAGGTGCTTGCTAGGTGACCAGTGCAATAAATCCCTTGTGAGTTCTTTTGCTTGTCAGCAGTGTCTAGTATATTCTATGTTCATAAGATTGTAGAACTATCAGGTATACATCAATAGAGCTGTGATTTAGTTGGATGCGATCTCCAAGAGATGTTAAGTATAGCTCTCAGCATCCAAGTGTAGGTTCTAGACTCTAGAGTTTTAGTTAATGTCACCATACATCAACCCTGCCTCTACATTGGCTCAAAAGAATTTTTGCTCAAAGTTGCCTGGTAGACAAGATTTCTAGATTACATCTGTTTTACTCAAGGCAGCTCAGGCTTTAGCTATGCAAATTTCCATAACCTTTCTAATAAAATCTATCTTGCTTCCTAGATATGTAAAAGATTCAACATATTTTAGATTCATCTGAGACAGTTTGTATTGAGGCTTGTTGGTTGAAGTCTTTGAATCCAGTTCTAGAGGCATTGGCATAGATTCCAACATTGTTGGCAGCATTTTTTAGATGATGTAGAAGAACTGTGACATTGGTAATGGTGTTTGCAATGATAGCTATGTAATCTTCATAGTCAATATCTGTCAACTTTTTTCATAAACATATTAATATAATTAAATATATTGGTACAAAAATTTCCTATGCCAAAAACAAAATATGTATGCACATAAAAAACCACGATGCAGCTTTTATGTTTATGAATTAGAATATGACTATGTTTGTCTTGTTTGTATTGAAACCTTTCCCTTGCCCATTTTATCATCCAAATTCAGACTTACATGTATCTAATATATGTAGCGTACACAGTCAGGTCTTATATTGCCTTTGAATTTAACATATAATTTGACATGTTGCTAAAAGCAATAGTTCAAAAAATTGTATATGTATGTGCATGTGTGGGTATCTATATATTTGTATATATGTGTGTCTGTCTCTCTTCCCAATTTCATATTTGGATAATTTTATAATAATCTAAACCTGATGCTTAGTTAAATTTAGAATTTAAAATTCATAATTTTTAAAAATAAATTTTGATTTTTATTTCAATGTGAAATTAATAGTCAGTTAGTAATACTGATCTCTATTTTAACCAAACATTAACATTAGGGCACCGATAAATTGTTTTTAGGGTCTGTTGTGATGTTCTTCAAATCAGCATTTACTTTTGTATTTTGATTGGCCATCACAGACTACACAACAATGTATCCCCTATTGGGGGATTTTGGTTAGTTTTGAACCCTTTAAAACTCTTCATCTTGCAATTAGCACCATCAGTTGACAAGACACGAGAAAAGACTATATATGCACACAATAATATGCATAAGATAAAATTAAAAATAAGCAAACTAAAGAAATACAAATCAAATTGTAAAAAGGAAGAAAGAAAAAGGGTCTATATAATATAATTTCAGTAAAAAATAAATGCAATCACAAAAAATTTCAAGTTAAAAATGATAATTAAAGATTCACAAGGAAAAATTTTGCAAAAATAAGAAAAGATTCACAAAGATAATCATAAAGACAAAAAAATTTAAAGAAGATGAAAGGAAAAATAATAAAGAATTACAGACATAAAAGAAAAAGAAATTATATAGTAAAATCTAAAAATAAAATATATTTTTATATAAACTAAATACAGTGTGTGTGTGTATATATATATATATATATATATATATATATATATATATAGACATAATATATAACGTAAAATATTTGGTATTTTTGTCAGGCAAATTCTAATAGAGACAAACTCAAAAGAACTCAATGTTAAATTTTTTTTATTAAATTTTACAGAGTAATATAATCTTGAAAAAATTTTTGGACATTCTACAAATCCATGAATAATAGATATTTGGCAGTCAAGCAGCCGCTTCTCAGACCCAAATCAACTGTTGTATGATTTGGGTCTGAGGAGCGGCTGCTTAGCTGCGAAATATCTATTACCCATGGATTTTTATATATATATATATATATATATATATATATATATATATATATATATATTCTTCATTAGTAAACAAGTTATTACGCAACCTAGGTTTCTATCATGAGGTGTCGTCAGGCAATTGGCAATAACTGATTTTACCATTGTTTTTTTAAGAATGCTCGCATAACAAGGACTTTTGGAATGCTCACATAATGTTGAATTTTTGAACATGCAATTTTCAAAATTAGAAGAAATAACCTTTTTATCCATGGTTGTATGAACCTCATAGCTATTTTATGGTATGGTTACACTTAGTCATAATTTCTGTTCTTTCATTCAATAATTGATGAAGTTTTCTATTTTAAATGTAGACCAAAAAAACCGGTAAAATCAGTTATTGCAAATTGCCTGAAGACACCACATGGTAGAAACCTAGGTCATGTAATAACTCGTTTACAAATGAAGAATATTCAAAAGTTCTACAATATAATTGTGCTGAACACTTTTTAATATGACTGTGTACTGGTCTAATTTTTTATGAACAAAAACTAAGTAATTGAATAATCATTATATATATATATATATATATATATATATATATATATATATATATAACAGGTTTTGTTAAAATGACTGATAAAGATTTTATTAATTTTTGATTTAATTTTTCCAGTATTTTTACATGTCTCTCCATTGTTGCTGAAAATAAGGAATGCAAAAACATTCCATAATTTTTTACTTTCTAAGCGCTTTCAGCCTCCTCACAGGCCATTTTCAAGGATGTTATTTTTCTGGTGTTGTTATTATATCCACATGTTTGTCTGTCATGTCATTTTTGTGTTTTTGAAAAGGAGAGTTCTTTAAAGCTATCAGATGATGCACACAATGAACGTTTGTGTATTTTTTTGTTTTAAACTTTCAAAATACCATTTCCATTGTTAAATAATGTAAGGTTGATGGTAGAAGAAAACTGTTTGATATATAGTGCCTCTCTTATAGTAAGGTGCCTTTGATATAGTGATTTAAATAGTATTTTTATATTTTCATCTAAAATGTTTCTTAAGGGTTCTTGTAAGTTATGGGTTAATAAATGTTTTTTTTATAGCACTATTATTACTAGATAGGTGGCATATAAGGTGGCTACTCAGAGAAGTGGTAGTATGACCAATATAGGTAAATGATTTATGACAAGAAACACAATCTGGTACAAGGCATTGAAAAGAAAAAAAAGAAAGTATAAGAAATTAACCCTACTATAGAAAGAATAGAAAAAAAAATCAAAAGAGAGAAGTATAATCAAAATTACGTGGATATAAAGGAAGGGAAAATGAACAAAAAATATGAGGAGATGTTGAGAAGAGTTAAGCCAACTAAATTATACTGAAGAAAAGAATTCTAAGTTGGACAGAGATGAGATCCTAACAGATATTTACACAAAGTTACAATATTGCTTTTCAATTTGTATGACATTTTTAAATAAAATCATATACTCAAACAAAACTATTTATAGAACATAAATAAAGGACATGTTAAGAATGAATATAAAGATTTAAATTAAACCAACCTAACATTATAAATTAGAATAAAAATGAATTTTAAACTATATATTTTTATATTCATTTTAAATTAGAAACTACTAATAATGCAACAAGAGAAAAATAATAATAAGCCAATTAAATGGCTAAGCATATTATCAATAATTTACAAATACAATTTAAAACCTAAAGCTAGAATAGATCACAAATGTTAATATTAAAATCTTTATATAAAGATAATATAACATAAGAAAGATTATTGAGTTAGAGAATTTTAGCAAGATTATAAAGTTAATACTTTAATATGTTTATATTTTACTGTAGTTTCATATCTTTGATTTAGTATGTTACTATTAAAAAATTTAATAATTTCTATTTTTATCTCAGACAGAGGAAGCATGGTTTGTTCACTGATTTAGAGATTCTCGCTTTTGTTTGAGAATTATAAATTTAACTTTAGATGTTTTATTCTCCTCTTTCAACTTGCAAAAATATTTAAAAAGTAAAGTCATGTTTGTGGGTATTAGTGAAGAATTAAAGCTGATTATAGAAATGATTTTTAAATTAGTTCATTGTACTTTCAATATAAATTTTAGTAACCCTTGGATATTCTATTGATGAAATAGAACACATATACACAAGGGATTTTTTTAAGTAGTGGTTAGATAAAAAGCATTGGTTGGGATTTCTGTAACCACAGAGATTATTTATGCAGGACAATTAAGATAAGCATTAAAATACACTTATTATTGATATATAAATTCAATATTTTATTGTTATGTAATTTAATTTTTTTTTAAGCTATTAATGCAACTATAACTTAGTTTTTAGAATATTCTGACTGAAAATTTTACTTAAAGGATTATTTTAGGAAAATGTTTATTAATTAATTTAAAGAAAATTATGTCCCAATTTAGTATTAACTAATTGATTGAATGGAGGAATATACCATATGATCTTTTGATTTCTGTTTTTCTTTCTGGAACAACTATAATCTTCTACAAATCTAATTTCAGAAGATCTTAACCCATTATCGCTAAGAAGACTGCAGAAAATCAGTCTTAATACTCAACAATGAAAAGTGGATTAAAAATTTGGCTCATCATTTTGATATTTCATTGGGATCTTTGGATTCTACAGAGTCTTTGGATTTAGTTGGATTGTTTTTATTGCACAACCTTACAGCATATGAAGAGATTGATTTGAAAAATTTAGGACTTTATAGAGATGATGAACTCATGATTATAAATAAATCTACTGAAGATAAGGTTAATAAAATTAAAAATTCATCCATATAGTTTTTAAAACTTTTAGTCTTACTGTAGTTATTAATTCTAATATTAAACAAGTTAATTTCTTAAATGTAATGTTAAATTTGGTTTTCAATAATTTTCAACTTCACATGACAAACAATTCCAACTCAATTAACACCCACCCTAGCTCTAATCATTCACCATCTATAATCTAACATATACCAACTTCGACTGAACAATATATTAATCAGCACTTCTCTAGTAAAGAAACATTTGAAATGAGCTGTAACTTTGACAGATGATTTTATTATTCATTTCTCAATTATCCCAAGTACTTTCAATCTCCTTCCAAGATTATCTTCAGGTGTTTGAGTTGTGGTAAGAAAAAATAGCCACAAAACTGTGTTGCTGAAATTTACTATAAATTTTCTTCTTGCTTCAAATATAACAGTTGACAATTTGCTTAGTCTTCATTAGAACATGAAAATTCTCCAGAATGGAATTTTTTTATGTTGTAATGTTATGGTCATGCACATGTTAAAGCATGAAAAAACTGTTCTTTTTATAAACATTACTACAGTATTCATAGCTGATTCAATTGATTCAAATGGCTTAAGTTTTTAATGAATGTTACCTTGAGAATCAGTAGTTTGCTTTTGTTGCTTTCTTGGTTAGGATAGTTGTGTTATCAATCATTATTTTTTATATTATGAATGTAGAAATGAATGATAAAATCATCTGTAAAAGTTACAGCCCTTTTCTTACATCTTTCAAAAGATTATCCATGAGTATGAACAAATTTTATTAAAAATAAGCAGACACAAATTGATAGCAATTTATTTAATGTCTAAAAGAAAAGTTACTGCCTAAATACACACACATATATATGTATATGCGTGTGTGTGTGTGTATACATTTAATTTAAATCCAAAATGGATTATGACACTTCGCCGGGTCGGTCACTGTTGGTTTCGATCCAGATAGCTGGTCATAGGTTGACTCTGTTCACAATGATCTCCCTTGTCCCACATTGTGTTGATTGATCACAAGGCAGTCACGTGAGTTTTTCACTAGCTGTCTCTCTGCCGAACTAAACCAAACCGGGAAGCGTGCACACAACTGGATATTAAAAGAAAGAAATATGGCACCAAAAATAAATGGACCGACATCTGAAGTGTTATAAAAGAAAGTCTTTATATACAGAAAATAATTCACATTAGTATAATAGTCATTCAGATATTTCCCAATCCCTGCTCCTATCAAACTGGTAGCAGAACAGAAGTCTCTTAAGTAAATCGAAGTATGCTCCTAAGTAATAATCAAGAAATCTGGCTAACTACAGCGCTTTGCTCCGAACAGAGTTCTAAGTTCGCAGTAAGTCTAGTCGACTTTGGTTCTTTCTCTCTGGAATGTTGCGGAAATTGCCGAAGTGCTGGGTTATGAGTAGGTTTGCATGGTTCGTCTTCAGAATTGGAATCGAGGTGGATTTCTTCTTCCGGGCTGGATCACTCTCTGTCTTTAATCCTGTTCAGCTGGCAATTTCTAAAACCTTGTCTGCAAAATCACTTCTTGTTTGTCTTTAACTCTGGTTGGTTGATTGGTGACAGGCTTCTCTATGGTTCAATGGCATGGCATTTATCTGTTTCTTTACTTCTTCAGCTGGGAACCATCTTTGGCAGGCGGTGATTTTTCTATGGTTGGTACCCAACTGCTTGACAATTATCTCTCTGTCTTTATGTCCCTGGGCCGGTAGCTCGAACTGCAACTCTAACTGACTTTGGTCCTTCGGGACTCTGTATTTATGCCTATGCCAGGGTGTGGGGCTGACGGTCGCTGGGTGTCTAACCCCTCACCTCAGCAACCAATAGAATGCTGAGGTTAGCTGCTGCTTGTTGTTGCCTTTGGTTTACCCAATGGGATTAGTCTTATTTCTATGATATCAATTGCTGGTCGTCTCACTTCATCAGCAACGGTGGAAAACAAAAACTTTATTAATTTAAATATGTTACAAAATTTCTATACCGGGAGAAGCCGAAAAACATATCCATACACAGGAAGTTAAAAATGAGGTGTGATTAAAAAGAAATTTAAATTTGTCAGCATGATGTAAGAAAGAGCTAAAGTAGACACAGCGATTCATGGCTCGATATTAGAAAACTTTACAATTCATCTGTAAGAATCAAAAGTTAAAAAGTTAAAAATTAGACCGTGTCACAGGGATTGAAGTGGTAAGGGGAAAGGAAAAGAAAGAAAAGACAAAAGGGTGGACATGGGAAAGTTAATGGAGAAATAAGATATAATAGAATTTTCTTAGTAGCCAAGGTAACGACTGACGATATCTTCAATGGTGAAAGGAAGTGGGAGAGGGAAATGGGGAAGGAAGAGAAAGGAACCAATATATTATATATTATTTAAATTATTAAACTTTAAAAAAATTACCAAAACATTTTTGTTTAAATAAATAATAAAAGGAACAAATGTTATAGAAACTTTTGGATATATTAAGATAAAGAAAAAATATTATATTTTAAGTTGGATCTTAAAAATTCTATTTTTATATACATATAAAATCATACGTAAACCTACACACATACATATATAACGAAATGCAGGAAAAGTAATTAAGTATTAGTAAAAAAAAAGTAATAAATAATAATCTACTAATTTACATATATGAACCTATAGACCAACTCTTTAGCCCTTATATTTCCAGCCCTAATATATATATATATATATATATATATATATATATATATATATATATATATATATATATATTGTCATCCGCAGACAGATCCGTTTCGCTATATCACAGCTCATCTTCTTAATCCAGGATTGAAACCCGACCGAATTCTACCTCTGGGCTATGGGCGTTCGGTGGAAGAAGGCAGTATATTAGCGCGTATATTATCATTATACACGCCCAATAGCCAGAGTGATCCAATTCATTTTACTGAATGAGCGATGCGTACATGCCAGAGTAGCTACTGTTTTTCAAAGTCTACCATTCTTTCAGGGTGTGAGAGTTGTCCCGCAGACATATCTGTTTCGCAGCTCATCAGTATGGTTAGACTTCGATTGCTTTTTAACCCAGGATTGAAATCTGACCGAATTGGCGTCAGTCGGCGATTCTACCTCTGGGCTATAATAAAATAAAAAGAAGTCAAGAGGAAAACTGTGTTTAACTCGCCTACGCGTTTCGTCCTGTGATGTACTTCATCAAGGCAAAAAGACGAAATGAGCGTTATTCCAAATTACGTATCTATAGACAAACAGTTTTGACAACTATAAAAAACGCTCACAAATCATTCAAAAAGATTAACAGATTATGTTTTTAGTTTTAGAACTCCTTCACGTGTAGTGCAATGTCACGAGATGTTAAAGTGAAGGGGATTCAACTGTTTTCCTTGGACTTTTTATTATGTATGTTAGTCTGTTTCAGTATCAGTTCCATAAGTTCGTCTTTTTGCCTTGATAAAGTCCATCACAGGACGAAACGCGTAGGCGAGTTAAATAGAGTTTTCTTCTTGTCTTCTTTTTATTTAACCATTCTGTCCTTAATCTCAGATTATAACTGAGTTTATATATATATATATATATATATACATATATATATATATATATATATATATAATTTTATTTTACTTTTTATTTTTTTTTATCTTTTGATTGTGTATATATATATATATATATATATATTCATAAAAATCAAAATAGAATTTTATTGAGATCTCTCTTAAAATTTAAAATTTATCCTTTATTTTTATATATCCAAAAATTTCTATAACATTTGTTCTTTTTATTATTTATTTAAACAAAAATGTTTTGGTAAATTTTTAACAGTTTAATAATTAGATAATGTATAATATATCGGTTCCTTTCTCTTCCTTCCCCATTTCCCTTCCCACCCATTCTTTTCACTTTCGAAGTCATCGTCAGTCGTTACATTGGTTAGTAAGAAAATTTTTATATATTATTTCTCCATTAACTTTCCCATGTCCACCCCTTCGTTTTTTCTATTTTTTCTTTCCCCTTACCACTTCAATCCCTGTGACACGGTCTAATTTTTAAAGATGAATTGTAAAGTTTTCTAATATCGAGCCATGAATCGCTGTGTCTACTTTTATTCTTTCTTACATCATGCTGACAAATTCAATTTTTTTAAAAATCCCAACCCATTTTTAATTTCCTGAATTTATTTGAATTAATAAAGTTTTTGTTTCCCACCGTTGCTGATGAAGCGAGAATATTCTCACTGAAATGGCCATTAAATGAAATTTAATTTTGAAATTTTTGAATTACATGTGTATATACATGAATATATATATATATATATATATATATGAATATATGTTTGTATATATATATGTATATATATGTTTGTACATATATATGTATATATATGTTTGTATATATATATATATACATATATGTTTGTATATATATATATATATACATATATGTTTGTATATATATATATATATATATATACATATATGTTTGTATATATATATATATATACATATATGTTTGTATATATATATATATATATATATACATATATGTTTGTATATATATATATATATATATATATATATATATATATATATATATATATATATATATATATAATATATATATATATATATATATATATATATATACATATATGTTTGTATATATATACATATATATATATTTATATATATATATATATATATATATATATATATATATATATATATATATATATATATATATTTTGTATATATATATATATATATATATATATATATATAATATATATATATATATGTATATATATATATATATATATACATATGTTTGTAGATATGAATTCGTGTATTTATATGCGCACATGTGTGTGCGTGTATCAAACCGATATAGTTTTAAAAAAATACCCTGTTTATCTGAGAGTTCCCGGGATTAGAGTTGACTGTGAAAGCTTAACTAAGCAAATTTCATCTAGTGTCTGTGCCTGTTATTTCTTGTTTAAGTTTCGAGCGATGTTTCAAACCCGACCTATTTTTTGTTCTGTAATTTATCAATATAATTCTGGTTGTGGTGCCAACTACATAGGGAGAACCACTTAAGTGTCTAGACTTGAGAATTAAACAACACGTTCCAAGTAAGATCAGAAATCATACCTTGGTTTCTAATGAACCTATCCCAAATACTTATGGTCCTTCCATCAGTGAGCACCTTACAATTAATAGAAAGTGCGCTGCTAATTTTAGTGCTGAGTGGTTCACAATCGTGTCCTAGTCCCAAAATTTATTTCATTTAAGAATGCTAAAGTTTTTGTATATTAGGTCCTGCAAACCTTCTCTCTATAAACAGCGTGAATGATTTGTTGGGACTTGCTGCTATTATTAGCATTAAACACACACACACACACACACATATATATATATATATATAGTCATCCGCAGACAGATCTGTTCACAGCTCATCAGTACGGTTAGACATCCGAGTTTATTTTAATGCAAAAAAGCGTCACTGATAGAATGATTCCTTGTGGAACTCCTTCCTCTTGTTCTTGTTTTTGTACTTCTGATAGTGACATTTTACTTGAATTTGAAAATTTCAATTTTTTTTTTTATAGGAAGTTCCCTATGAATTCTGGCAGTCAAGAGCTACTACTGCTAAGAAGGTTGGGTCACTATGTTGATCCAGGATGTTTTTTCCGCCTGAATCCATCCTGCATATATACAAGTCAACCATCCATCTGTGCATGGAGTACTGCTGCCATTTATGGTCAGGCGCCCCTGCCGTTCTCCTAAGTGTTCTCGACAGGCTCCAAAGGAGAGTCTTTAAGGTGATAGGTACTGATCTGGCGGCTCGACTGCAGCCACTTCCCCACCGTCGAAATGTTGCCTCCCTTTGTCTGTTCTATAAATACTTTCATGGCTTCTGCTCGGACGAACTTAAGTCACTGGTGCCTCCTCAACAGGTGTTTACTCGTGCAACCAGACTGGCAACTGGGTCCCATCCATTCACAGTCACGTTAGACATTATGCAGACGACAATTCTACTCCTTCAGCTTCTTCTCTCGCACTTCCCGCCTGTGGAACTCGCTCCCATATTCTTGCTTTCCTGACGGCTACAACCTCCAGAAATTTAAATGCAATGTCAATACTCATCTATTAACCACTGGACTCTAGCTCTCTCCCCACCCCGTATATCCTTCCCTTTCTCTCCACCTATGTATCTGTCATCGCACCTGCATTCTCAGCTTTCTATTGCTCATTTCTAACTAGTTTGTACTCCTCACCCTTTTCTAATTAATCTTTTTACACTTATGTAGCCCCCCCGCTCATCAGTGACATTTCTGCCTTGCTCGGGGTGAAATGATTAAAAAAAAAATCTTTTAATATGCTGAACTTAGGCATAAGCTTTTTCTAAATATAAAAAAGGCTACCGTGAGATGGTTCCTTCCAAAAAAATGCTTCCCTAACTAAGGTTTCCGGATGCACTAAGTGATCCATGGTATTTAATTTTACATTGGTAATCACTGATTAGACCGTCCCTTTCCAAATACCAAATCAATCCGTTGTTGACCATTCTTTCCATAGTTTCACATATCAGTCTGTAATTTCTAGGTTCTTGGTCATCCTTCCCAGATTTCGGAATAGTGATGATAAAAGACTGTCTTCAAAAATAAGACAAGTGGCTGAAATATATAGGGATAATTACGAGGAAACACATGTGTTATTTTTAACGAAACAAAATAAGGAAGTTATTTACAAATTTATACATTTGTATTTTCAGTAGTTTGTTTCAGCTTGTTTCGGTATATAACACATACACATTACTCTACATCATACATTACACAACATACATTCTGTTACACGTAAAATAACAGTCATCCTCGAAAATGGTTAAAAGTATAGCCGAAAGCGCTCGAAAAACAAAACATTTAGATAATTTTTATATAATTTATAACCTTAAAAAATCAAAAGATCACATTAAAAAGTTAACCAGCGTATATATATATGCAGGTTTTATTAAAAACGACAGTCAAGGTGTGGTGGTTAACGTTTTAATATAATTTTTCATATATATATATATATATATATATATATATATATATATATATATATATAAACAAACATACAAAATTACATGTATACGCACATCATATATAATAATGAATTCAGAGTCCATGTGAAATTAATGCCTAAGGAATCATAACTGCTCAATATTAATTTGACAATCTATGTAGGATTAAACATCTATCAAATATTAACTTTACAATTAATGCTACATTAAATATCTAGCAACTATATAACTTGTCAACCTATTCTAGATTAAATAACTAGCAAAAAAGGGAAAATAATAATTGACATCAGTGAGGATAATCTATAGTTTTTTATAATATTACTACTCATATTATAAGATTAATGGTGAACTATGTTTACAGTTAACAGTAAGTTCATTCCTTTAGTTTAATTGGTTAATCTTGTCTTTACATGTGATGATTTTTAACTTCTCATTAAGACAGATAACATGGTGTATATAGGGAATTACAAGTTTGACCCCTTTCAATTAATTTCCATTTAACTGTAGAGGTTTTTTTTCTGTCAAACTCAAAAAAACGAGGTACTGTATTTATAAGTACTATTATTGTGAGATAATACATGTTGGTCCCAGCGAGTTTAAAATGAGTTTTTATTACTCCTAATATAATTTTTAATAATTGGATTTTAAATTGTAGAAATGGTGCGAATATACACTAAAGAATTAGCTAAGCAATTTTTATGTAGTAGACAATCATTAAAATTCCTACAATTGCATCCGCTGGTATTAGTTTTATTATTTTTGGTATTATTTACTGCATCATTGCAATGCATCAAGTTTTTTTTAATTTTTATACTTATTGAGGACTTTGTTATTATGTTTTTAATATTTTTTGAGGTTATCTGCACAACAATAACTTAATTTAAGAGTATTATTCTTATTAGATATTTTACTAAGGGGATTAGTTTCGGGAAAATATTTATTAATAAGGTTTTTAAATTTTTGTCTTAATTTGGTTTTAGCCATAGGATTGAAAAGGGGAGTAAACCAGTTGATCTTCCTCTATCTTCTCTTCTTATTATGGTCATTATTAATGGGATTCTGAATTTAATAGTAGTACCTTTATATCAGCTATTTCTAAGGGCAGAATTATAGAATTCACTATTTATTGAAAATTGATTTGGTAGAAGAGTTGGCACTGATTCTAAATTCAATTAAAAGGGGTATATACCTAATGACTGACGAGGAATGGTTAGAATTAGGATGTACATATACAGTGTTAAAATTAACCTTCATAAAAGGTTGAAAAGAGTTATTGTTAAGGTCTAAGGTAACACTCAAAATTGAACTTGTTTAATGCTGGTAATTATTTTGACTTTAAGACCTAAACTCTTTAGTTCTCTGTGGATCATTTTCTTAATAAGGTTTACTGTAATTTTTGTAGAATCCTTAACTATTAACAAACTATCATCCCTATATAAACCAATACTATCAGTATCAGCACATTCACAGTCACTTAAATTATATAAAATAAATAATCCCACTAGTTCAGAGCCTGACGGAATCTAATGAACCCATTAAGATGTCAAAGTATCCATTGGGGGTCTTTTTAGTCCATTGTTCTTCGTTGGAGATCAGAACAAAACTTCTGCATTATAAATAATGAAAAGATCTTTGGAGATGAATGGATAATAATGTCGAATTGTATAGAAGTGCAATTATTTTTATTCTGGACACTTTTGAACCAGTTAATAACATTCGCAGTATTAATCCACTGCAAGAGTCCGAGGGTGTTTATAATAGACTGGTTAGTTTTTTCCAAGATGGCTTTGCTGATTCTTTCGAGTACTGGTCTAGTAAGATTAGACATATGAATGGATTGGCTCTAAAATCTAGTTTATGATCCTTTAATAGAACATAAGCTTCTTTTGCTTGTAATTTACTAACTTGGTCACTTATACTTGTCAGTAATGAATTTGCTAATAGAATTAATATTATCTGTCAGATTAAAAATGATAGCGTCAATTTTCTCATAGTTTTTAATTAAAGTATTTTTAATCAAGGTATCATAATATACACTCATATAAATACACATGTTTGTAACTATTGTTTTTAACGACGTGACAATTTATCCGTTAAATTCAATGCTGTTGTAAGATGTGTCAAGACAAACACAGTCATATTCCAATACTAAACATAAATATAATTAAATATATAAGCATGCAAATTCACACACACACACTAAAAACACAAAGCAGCATATACAAAATAAAATCACATACGCAGATCCATTTATACACAATTATATGCATAAATACACACAAATATACACAGACATATATAAACAAAAGTAGAAAGGGTTTGGTAGGTCTCCGTGTGTGTTTAGATTACTTCCAGCCGGGATTGAAACTGGAGTGATTTCACATCAGTTAAAGAATCTATCTCTAAGCTATCAGCGCATATATATATATATATATATATATATATATATATATATATATATATAAGAGATTATAACGATACTTGTGTCGAAAAATATTCCACAAATCTACGAAGAAGGGAAAAAACAGAACGGTTTAAAAAAAAAAGAAAGAGCTAAGTACATGAACATCAGTCAAAAGGGTTCGGACCGAGTCAGCATGTAGCCCCCCCCCCCCCCCCAAAAAAAACTGATACGAGTAATCAACTAACAAAAAGCGCTCAATATTTAGGTAGAGCGGAATAAGTAAAGAATACCTAGCGAGCCAGACAGACCTACCTAGGTTTCACCTAAATGGATTGTCAGGGAAAGCAGTTTTTCCTGACGATCTGTTTAGGTGAAACCTAGGTAGGTCTGTCTGGCTCGCTAGGTATTATTTACTGATATATATATATATATATATATATAGCATAGTGATGATCCACGTATACTGTCTTAATATGTATAGGAGAGAATATTAAAACGTTTTGAGTTTGAAAATGTGTTTTTTGACAGTATTTGTTTATTTCTACTATTATATTATAGTAGAAATAAACAAATACTGTCAAAAAAACACATTTTCAAACTCAAAACGTTTTAATATTCTTTCCTATATATATATATATATATATATATATATATATATATATATATGCCCAGTTGGAGGTATATGTAGACCCGAAAAGGTAATATAGCAAGCAACCATTTATCCTAGTGAACACAGAAACGAGAAAAAAAGTATATATAGAAATTTCCGCCGGACCATGGAAATATTGCCTGTATAATCATAAGCAATCTTTATCTAAACCCCACCTAAAATATCAAACCACTCTCTCAAAACATTTCTGGGAATTAAACGATAGAAATCTGTCCATCACAGATTGAATGGAAGAATATAGGGAAATCTCACCCCCCCCCCCACTAACAGCTTCAGAAGCAGATGCAATTTATGCTTAGACTAATAGATTAGAATTATCAAATTCAGAGAAACTAGCCAAAGAAATGAAATAATTTTCAAATACCGTCATGAAAATAAATTTAAACTATCTAACACATAATTACCCCGTTCCATCACATTTGCCGATTCATTCATATCTTACGTTGATCATTCATTGAAGGATTTTACAGACGGAAGAAGTGAAGATGGAGATCTACCATGTAGACAAGCCAATATATGTATGCAATGACTCTATATTATTGATGTATGAAGTTAAAAATGTCCTGTCTTGCACTGTATGATTGTAAATGTAAATTAATATAATATTTTAATATAAATATTTCATATGTATAAGGGTGCACCTAACTGTAAGATTATATATAGTGTCTTTTGGTGTTTTGTCCGTGTTGGCTATCATCACTGTATCATCTGCGTATCTTATCTTGTTCAGACTGTGACCACCAATGACGGATCCTGGCATAACTTCTAGGGTCCCCAGAATAGTCTCACTGTACAAGTTGAAGAGATCCTGTGAAAAGACACATCCTTGTCTTACATCCCTTTCTATCTTTGTATATCTGCTGAATTCATTTCCTGTCCATATGCAGGTGCCCAATCCTGTATAACTAACGGGAGAAAACTATGTAACATTGCACATGGAATGAGAATGATATACCCCAGTGATCAAAATAAAGGGCGCGGTTCAAAATTCATAGCAGCTGATAGAGGCCGAAGATTACAACGGCCAAAACGTCATAAACACGGCAATAAAGATGAGGACAACAATCCGTAGATTGTAAATAATATATATATATATATATATATATATATATATATATATATATATATACCTGTGCATATTTACATACATGCGTGTGTGTGTGTACAGTTTGAAAAGGAAAAGGTGAAACATGCTAAGATTAAGCACAATATTCACAGGGGTAATCTTGAAGCGATACCTTTTATTCTTACCTTACTACCTGTATGTAGCTTGTGTAGCAAGTTTGCTCTTACAAGGGCAGGTCTTCAAAGTCATCTTAGGTCTCATGAGGATCATTTCAGTGAAAGAAACCAGAAATCAATCCTTGCGACTTCTTGTACAGTCTGCCATAAAGTGTGTAAGTCAGATAAAAGAGACACTTGAGAATTCAAATTGATGCTGTGCTTGTTGAACTAAGGATCCGTGGTTCAGGTGCAACATTTGTGCAAAAACTAGTGAAAAGTGATCAGTACTCATATGAACAGTGTGTTTCAAAATAAAACAGGAAAAAGTAAGAAAGCAGTTGTACAGATGTTCTTATTTTGTCAAATATTGACAATGATTACGTGTATATATATATATATATATATATATATATATATATATATATATATATATGCAAGGATATATGTATATATGTATGTAGTGTTCAGTTGTAATAAGGTAATAAAAATGTATGTTGGCAAGCAGTAAAGTGCTTGATAGTGTGTTGATAAGCACAAAGAGTTTGTCACTTTAACTGAGCAGGTTCATGACAACTTCGAAGCTTCATAAGATGTTCTCATTCATCAGGGCTGATTTGCTGTTGGATTGTGTTTTTTTTTTCTTGTTTAACTAGATCATGGTGCAATTTTTGTTGATTTTCTTTTTTTTAGTTTTCCTTTAATTTTTATTGTGACGGTGTTATATTTATTTTTATTTTTATTGCATATTGTCTCTTTTTTTTGTGTACGCATGAGTGGATGTTTGATTAATTGCATTACATTTTTTACGTCTCCCTATCCCTGGTGGCACGCCTTCTCCTGTTACACCATGCCACCCTCGTTCCATCATCCAGCTGATTAGGTCCTTCAAATATGTTGTCCATTGCTTTCCCCTGTCTCTTTTTCCCTCTATCTGGCCTGTTAGTATCAGGTTCTCCAATCCCTCCTTCCTCATTGCATGTCCCAGGAACTTCAGCTGTCTCTTCTTGATGCTCAGTATTAATTTCCTTTTTGTTTTCATCATTTCTAGAACCTCATCATTGCTCACATGCTTGATCCATGATATTCGCAGCATCCTTCTGTAGAGCTACATTTCAGTTGCTTCAAATTTCTCCTTCATCTTTGATGATATTGTCCAGCATTCACTGCCATATTGAAGAACTGACAACACATAGCAATCCAGTACTCTTTTCTGTGTTTCTAGCAAAATTGTCCTGTTTCTTAATACTTTACTCAACTTCTGGAATGCTTCCTTCGCCTTCGGATCTCTGTGTCGCACTTTCCGTCTTCTGTTATAACACTTCCCAGGTATTTAAATTTTTGTACCTGCTTGATTCTAGTATCCCTGATTTGTATTTGGAATATTGGGCTGCCCTTTTTACCGATGACTATGCATTCGGTTTTCTTGCAGTTTATTTGTAGTCCTTTCTTATCACTCTCTTCAGCTACTTTCTGTAGGAGGTCTTGTAGTTTCCTTTCTGTGTCTGCTATCAGCACTGTATCATCTGCGTACCTTAGGTTGTTTAAATTGTGGCCTCCGATGACAAATCCTGGCATAACTTCTAGGGTCCTCAAAATATTCTCGCTGTACAAGTTGAACAGATCTGGTAAAAATATACATCCTTGTCTTACGCCCATTTCTATCTTTGTATATCTGCTCAATTCATTTCTGTATACAAGCGGTTTGCTGTCAGTAAAGATTCTTGATTACTCTTAAGCCTTTCCCAAATATGTCAAGGCTGCCAAGCATCTCCATCAATTCTTTGTGGAGTATTTTGTCAAATGCCTTTGCATGCACCTGACACCTGTCAAGTCTCACAGCTTTGCCCTCTCGGCAACTCTGAACATGCTGTTGTCTCTCTCAATATTTCTTTCCACTCTCACTCCCCCCAGGAGCCTCCTCCCTATAGGACCTCCTACTGCTACCAAAAAGCTGACTGGAACGCCTTTCACGATTTCCTATGCGACGTCCCTTGGGGAAAAGTGTTCGATCTCCCAGTTGATGACTGTGCCTCTGAGGTTTCGTCATGGGTGAAAGCAGGCATTGATGCCTTAATACCTACCAGGAAGTATTGTCTAAAACCTCTTCCTCTCTGTGGTTCTCTTCTGCCTGTTCGGCCGCCATTGCCCACAGGAACCATTACTTCCGACTATTCCGGAGACAGTCATCTGATCACAATAGGCGCCTATTCACGTTTGCTCGTAATGAGTGCAAGAGAATCCTGAATGACGCCAAGCGGTTGTTTGCTGAGAGAATGCGACCACGCATAGCTGACCGCAAGTTCGGCTCCAAGGACTATTGGCAGTTATGCAAACGGGTGCTGAACAATAGCAAATCCTCAATATCTTCTTTAATCAATGAATTTGAGGTTCTCACATCATCTGCGGACCAAGCTGAGTGCTTTGCTCGCAGATTCTCATCCAACTCCACATTTGACTCATCTGGAGTACCCTCACCCGACTTCCCTATTAGAACTGAGGCCAAACTGTACGACTTATATATTACCCCGACAGTAGTATCCCGAGTAATTTCAAAACTTGACCCCCATAAGGCGAGCAGTGGTGATGGAATCCCGGTGATAGTCCTTAAGAAGTGTACTCCTGAACTCTCCCCTGTCCTCTCTAAACTGTATAACTACTGCCTTTCTGCTTCAGGTTTTCCTGCATGCTGGAAGTTCTCTTCAGTCGTTCCTGTATTTAAGAACTGTGGTGAACCCTCGGACCCATCCAACTATCACCCTATCAGTCTTCTACCAATTTTCGGGAAAGTGTTCGAGGCCACAATTAATGCTGAATTAGTTCAACATCTTACTGCCCACAGACTCTACTCTGACAGGCAGTATGGCTTCCGCTTTGCCAGGTTCACGGGCGACATGCTAACAACCGTTACGGAGTACATACTCCAGGCCCTTGATGAGTCAGGTGAGGCTCATGTTGTTGCTCTGGACATCTCCAAGGCTTTTAACAGTGTTTGGCACTCTGGCCTTCTATGCAAGCTTTGGGGTTACGGTATTACCAGACGCTTGCTTGATCTAATCCAATCTTTTTAAAATAACCGCAAAATGAAGGTCGTTTTGAATGGGCATGCCTCTTCATCCTACAGCACAAATGCTGGTGTCCCACAGGGCTCTATCCTGGGCCCTACGCTCTTCCTTATTTTCATCAATGACCTCCCAGATGAGATCAAGTGCCAAGTAGACATCTACGCAGATGACACTACAATTTACTCCCGTATCAGTAAGAAACCCGTCGTGGTGGACAAACATCATCTCGCTGCTGACCTTGAACGGGATCTACACTCTGTGGCGAATTGGGGCAAGAAATGGCTTGTCAATTTCAATGCATTTAAGACCAAGCTGTTGTCTGTCAATCATCACAGGCAACCTCTCCTGCCTCCTATAAGCATGGACCAAGCGATTCTCCCTGAGAGCAATACACTGTGTCTCCTCGGCCTTACCCTCTCTTTTGATCTCAAATGGAACCACTACATCGAGTCCATAGCTAAATCCACTGCTAAGAAGGTTGGGTCACTGTATTGGGCCAGGATGTTTTTTCCACCGGAATCCATCCTGCATATATAAAAATCAACCA
Organism: Ascarosepion bandense; assembly: GCA_037127315.1. Classification (NCBI taxonomy): domain Eukaryota; kingdom Metazoa; phylum Mollusca; class Cephalopoda; order Sepiida; family Sepiidae; genus Ascarosepion; species Ascarosepion bandense. The sequence continues at coordinate 300,985 of JBBBDQ010031453.1, forward strand.
TTCGTCCATGCATGGAATACTGCTGCCATATATGGTCAGGTGCCCCTGCTGTTCATCTCAGTGTTCTCGACAGGCTCCAAAGGAGATTCAGTAATGTGATAGGTACTGACTTGGTGGCTCGACTACAGCCACTTCCCCACAGACGAAATGTGGCCTCCCTTTGTCTGTTCTATAAATACTTTCATGGCTTCTGCTTGAACAAACTTAAGTCACTGGTGCCTCCTCAACAGGTGTTTACTTGTGCAACCAGATTGGCAACTGGGTCCCACCCATTCACAGTCACATTAGCCATTATGCAGACGACAATTCTACTCCTTCAGCTTCTTCTCTCACACTTCCCGCCTGTGGAACTCGCTCCCATATTCTTGCTTTCCTGATGGCTACAACCTCCAGGAATTTAAATGCAAGGTCAGTACTCATCTATTAACCACTTGACTCTAGTTCTTTCCCCACCCCGTATATCCTTAGTTGTATGTGTTATGTCTTGAAGCATGGACAGTTTGAAGTTTTCTCTACCATTCTGACGATGAGATTATAGTCTCGAAATATAAATATAAAGAAACAGGTCATACAAACACCTCCCGACCTTCCTTTATTTCATGCATTGTGACAGCCTTCAAGACATAACACATACACATATATATATAAAATAAAACAAAAATGTTGATATTTAACTCCGTTGGATAGCCATTTCTATGAGGAATTTCTCATTTCTTCAGCAATGGCTGAGACCAAACTTTATTTGTTCAAATTCAAATGTGCTAAAAGATTTTTATTGGTACAACCCCCCCCCCACCCCCCCAAAAAAAATTCTCCATACACAGGAAAATAAAATAGGGTGGGATTAACAATTTTTAAATGCAAGGAAGTAAGAAGGGGAAAGCAGCCACATACCTCTGTCTCATATTAGGAGACTTACCCCTCCCCCATACAAGAGTCAAGAGTTTAAAAGTTAAAATTCAGCCATGTCCAGGGATAGAAGTGGTAGGGGGAACAGAAAGGAAAGAAAGGGTGAAGGGGTGGTTAACTCGGAAGTAAGCTATGAAAAAATAGAAACAAAAGAAAACTACTGACAATGTTGAAAAAAAAAATGAAAAGATTGAAAAATTTACTAAAGAGATTTTACTTTAAATAAATAATGACTGGGACAAATGTTATAGAAAAATTTGGATATACAAATTTAAAAATAAATTTGAAATTTTATGGTAGATCTCAAAAAGAATCCATTTCTATTAATACAAGTATACACACACACACAATTTACTTAAATATCTAAAGGGTATTTGAAATTCACAAATTAAATTTCATTTTAATTATTTTTAAAATTTAAGTAACTAAATTTATGGCGGCTTAATTTGAATGGAACCAAATTATTATATATATTATATAGGTAATATGAATTTTAAATATATATATATATATATATATATGCACATTGCTAATGTTCTAACCACTGTGCAATCTATCTATGTGACTTAAAGAGATCATCTCAGCATGTGATATTTTTTTGGAAGTCCATGAAAATCATCTCACGGATTAACCCAAGCTTGTGAATAAAATTGTGTAAAACTGTTCATAAGCCCTTTAGGAAATCTACTTTCTTTTTAGGTTTGTTTTATGTCTGTCAAAATCTATATTTTTATATTTTTATGATTATTTTTCTGGTTTTGCCTGTTTCTTGTCCATTAGAGATTTTTTTTTATTATGAGACTATCGTCCCTGTAGAGGCCTATAATCATATTCACCAAAGCCAAAAAAAATCATGAAACAGCTGTAAAAGATTTTAGGTAACACTTAAATATGCACAACACAGTATTTGATTACTTGACTTGTTTTTACAGCTTATCAACCTTTCAGCAGGTTATTTCAAGCTACCAAATATTTTCATATCATAATAATAATTTACTAATGAAAGTCCTACTAATTAATCCATAGGTGGGGGAAGAGAAGGTGGATTCATACATCATACATTTTCTAATGGTATTTGCATGTAAGTGAATATAGCAAACCTGAATGGAATTAGAACTTGGCTCACCAAATTTCAATTTTAAGCTGTTATCCAAGTTGTTATCGAGCTGTGTTTCAACTACCACACAGTACAAAAAAGTCGACAGAAAAAAGAAACAATATTTGCTTTAATCCCATACAACAAAAATCTAAACACAAATGTAGGAAAAATATTCATTAAACTCAGTTATATATATTGAGCACATTTACCCATAAATATCGCATACCTTAAAATGATATTTTTATCATATCACATATACACATTTATTGTAATACAGTAATGAAAGAAAATATTACATCTTGAATTTTTTAGTTTAGTAATGACATCAAAATATCTATGCAAGATATCATATTTCAGCTGAATTACTGTGAACAAGTGTTTGGGAATTTCTCATTTTACTGGCCTAAGACAGGAAGTTTTCTTTCTTATATTATAAGCAATCCAAACTTTTAATATTTTCTTATTTTATTGATTATACTTACCTCAGTTATTATTACAGAAAGTTCCATCAAATTTATGAGTTTGTCTTTAACAACCATTATCTTAACAACATTCAATACTTATCTTCGACAACAGCTGTTTCTGTTTGCTGTCTAAATAAACAGAGAAACAACCCATCAAAAGCACATATATGTCTATTTACACATCTCTTAAACTAATAAAGATCACAAGAAAAAAAATGTGTGTATATTTCTGGTCTATATATACTCTGAAGTCAACAAATGAATCTACTAGCACATGCATCCACATCAATTTCTTTTTAGATGTTAGGAAGGCGTACATATATACTCAAAAGATATTTGATTAAAAATGAAAATACAAATATAATCGGCCTTTTCACTAAGATACATGTATATTTCTTGGTAGAGTTAAAAACTGGTGTTCAAGTGCAGTTGAAAACCTGATCTATGATAAAGCAACATATGAATATATCTAAAATAAATGCTTGCAATCACAAATATTTTCTTACAAAAACATTGACGAAATAGTGCTTATAACAAAGTCAGATGCTAATCCTTAGGATAAGGCAGGGGTTTTTATCATCTAACCTGCTACCTGTCAGGGCAGAGTAATTTCTTAACTTATATCAAGGATTTCAGTTTACAAGGTGATGAAATACTACCAAAATACTATGGCTAATACTAACAATAATACTCATGTAGTATCTCATATAAACTGATCTTGATAATGTTGAGAAGTAGAGTTGGAAGTGTTCAATCTCAAACATTTGGATTTATATTCACTTGATCTAAATATAAATGTTTTCTTGCATACATAGCCAACAAAAGGTAACTAAAAATCTATAAATATCCTATTTGTTACCTTTCAGTAGACATGTATTAATCAAAGATTGTTGCGCAAATAATACCCACACCCACAAAGACATGTACAAACAAAACTGATAAAGAAACACAAATGATATTAAATTGCTACAATAAGTTTCCCATCATAACAAAGACCGTTCAGCAATAAAGAAAATGAAGTCAGCCTTATAATAAATATACACCCACACCCACACACATCAATCATACTATTCACTACAGATTTTCCTTCAGACACCCTTTTACACCTATCTCATGCATGTACCATGGCAGTATAGGCAGGGAATCACTCCACACCACTTCAAATGAGGGGGCATTTGCTTGCATGGTAGGTTACAGAATATTTAAATTGGGCTTAAATGGGAAATTGAATTTTATTGCATTCTCTAAACAGGGTAGCTTCTTGAAGATTTGAGGTATTCTTACAGTATGAAAACAAGAATTTTTGTCATTGATCCACTGATTAATGAATGCTATGAATTGTGTGTGTGTGTGTGTGTGTGTGTGTGTGTGTGTGTGTAGTTAACTGTATGTGCATAGCTGATAAAGCAGATTTTTCCCTTCTTTTTATTTGATGTTCTAAGGGACCATCCTATCAGGCAGTATCTCTCCCATCAAGAAAGGCAAGGAGAAAAGGCAATGAAGCTTGAACAATTTTTACCTTCTCTATGAATTATACTCTCAGTATGGGTGTCATATTCTGTTCACATGGTGGGGATAAACACTCTCCCACCAAGCAATATCTCTCTCTTTACATTAAAAGATAGAGAGTAAAAGTCAATCTTTCATGCCTGCAGGATCCCAATGGAAGAGTGGGTAGTAGGCTAAACAATTTTTTTTGTTTCCTTTTAAAAATGTGTGTGAGATTCCCACAGCTATATTCTTTTCTAGCAAACATATAGATAGATAAATATTTTTTTAGAGGTTGATGATATTACTGTTCTGGTGTTAAATTTTTAGCAATAAATTAGTCTTCTGTGTGTTTTATTGGTTTTACTTACTGTTCTATTCATATTTTGATATTGAGCAATTTTATTGTGAAAGCTGTAGGCCAACATAAAATTTTTTATTGCCTACTAAGTCCACATTCTCATATCAAACACAAAATCTAGTTATCAGGAATAACAAGTCATAATAAGCACAAAAAAGCAAAAGGAGACTCAATCACTATGTAAAATTTTAAAAGCAAAACATTTATTACACAAGTAGGAAAAGGTAGAAATACAAAATTTGCACAAAAAAATATCTTGTGTGCCTACCAAAGGCAGGATAATAATTTCTGATAAAAAGGACTACCATCAAAAATATTACAATTTTAATTTAGAAAAAGACAAGAATTTTGAAATTGATGAAAGAGAAAGCAATTCAAAAAGGTAGAAAACAAAAGTGCAACCTACTTTCAGAAAAAACAAAAACACCTACTTTTACTTGCCTCACAAGTATCTCTGGAACATTTAATAATTTTTGAAAAGTCCATTTTAAATTCATCTACTAACCTGAGTTCTGCTTGCATGTGCATTGTTTGTTTTTGATTTTTCATTCTGCCAGAAATTTAGAAACTGAATGCTATACTGTTTAGTATTTTTACCAGAAGCTCTAATACAAACATTTCCAAGTATTTGGGTGTCAATCTGAGAACAGTGCAGACGATTCAAAAAGAGTTGAAGGAGTCCAACAGTGGTTACAAATGTGTTTGGATTGATCATTAGTAATGGCAACATTATGACTCAATCTTAAACAATTAAGTATTAATTAAATTAAATAATTTAGAATTAATTAATCAATTAAGATAATAACAAACAAAAAGATATCAATTAACTAGATTGTTATCTTCCCACAGAGCCTCAGACTCAACATGGAGGCCTATATCAAGTGCCTTGAAGTGGAAGTGCTGACCTGGCTCAAGTGGGAGAAGACCCTTGTTGAAGAAAAAAAAACTGGAAAAACAGAGTCTACAACCACACTGACTGAGGGACTAGAATACCCTCAATAATTCTAAGTAGCTGAAACCAAACCTGAAAAATGTAGAAGATTCCAAGAAGTTCCTTCTGGCCTAAAGATTACTGACAGTTGGTCTGGGTACATTGCAGATTTAGTCAATGCTGAAGGAGGCAAATGAAGTCTCCGCAGTGTATTTTCTGTTGGCTGACTCCACATCAGAGACATTATAAAAAGATTATTGTTGTGGGAAAGTTTCTTTATACATACACCTTTCCCTATTTAGTGCAGACATTAATTTAACTAAGGGGCAATGGGGGTTGTCACACAATGACACCATAAAAGTTGAGATAAGCCAAAAACCCACGAAACATGCCATTAGTTCCTTACTCTCAACATATTCTCTCCAGTTAAGTAATGCCATTAAACCCATAATGGCTTCCTAGGTAGTTATTTTAATTGGCAGAGGACTAAAATTGGAGTCTAAAAAACTTGTGTGCAACCTCCATCATTGTTGTTTACAAGAGACTAATCTTGCTGCAAGTGACTGTTTAACACTATTTTTGGTACCGAAGGAAAGGAAAGAAGAGAAAGAAGAGAGGTATTAACTGCATTTCTTTCTTTCTTTCTTCTCCGGACTCTAGAGCTAGGCAAGAGATATGTTTAGACCACACAAGTGAGATAGATAACGTTTTTTATGACACTTGAATGCTGTCAAAGATTTTTTTTAAAAAGTCAGAAATCTGGTTTTTTTTTTTATAATTATATCGCCCCCAAGCAAGGCATATTACTGCCACTGTTTTGCAGGGGGTTACATAGGAGGAAAGTTATGAGAAAGAGTGACAGGTTTATAGGATGAGAATACCGATGAGAGTGGAGTGAGCAAAGACGGGTGCATAAGAGAGAAGATGCAAGTTAGAGAGATAGGAGATGACTATTGACTTTACATTTAAATTTTTGGATATTGTAGCTGTCTGGAAAGTAAGTAAATGGAAGAGAATTCCACAGGCGGGAAGTGTGAGAAAAGAAGCTGATGGAGTAGAATTTGCATTTACAATTTATTGGTTTCACAGTAAATGGGTGGGACCTAGTTGCTAATCTTGTGGCTCGAGTAAATTTATATATAGTGGGCACCATAAGTTCATCAGAGCAGAAGCCGTGAAAGTATTTGTAGGGAAGCCACATTATGCCAATGAGAAAATGACTGTATCTGAGCTGACAGTCAAGATCTATCACATTACAGATAATCTGTTAGATTTTGTCAATGACACCTAGGTGGATAGCAAGAGCACCCAACCAGATATGGCAGCAGTATTCAATACACGGGCAGATGGTAGATTTATATATGCGCAGGATTGTTTCAGGTGGAAAAAACTTCCTGACCCTATAGAGAGGACCAACTCTCTTAACAGCGGATTTAACTATGGATTCTATATAGTCATTCCACTTGAGCTCTGTTGTGAGAGTTAAGCCGAGGAGTTTACTCGTTACTGAAAAGTTTAATGATCACCATTGGTAGAAATAACAGCCATTTAAGAAAAAGAGCAGGGTGAATTTTATTATTTTAGTGACATCCACCTCCCACTGAGGCAACAAAAGTCCCAGAAATAAAGTCTCCTGTTCCTTTGTAGAATTTTGCAATGCTGAAAATTAAAGGAGAAAGACAGATGCAAAACTACCACTCACACTGAGAGTGGAAAAGAACAGGAATTAAAATTTGACTATTGGGCTGAAACACGCTGCTCAGGTGGTGGTGAGAGGCACTTACTCAGGAGAGAAAGAGACAGAGTTGATCAGATGACCAATGAAAAAGTGCCCTCGTGGATTTGGGGGAAAGTTGGAGGAATGTTTCATGCCCCTTTAGCAATAGTGGGAAGCACTCACACAGGAAAAAAAGAGATAAGGTTGATCAAGAGACCAAAGGAAGGATCCTTTATTGGTCATTTGAAAATGTTAAGTGTATCCAAAAGTGCATCACAACCACTCTGAGAATCAATATAAAGAGATGTGTCAGTTGTGAGAAGACAGTAGAGTTGAATACAGTAGAGTTGGACTGGTACAGAACAAGTTAACATGTGAGACATGTTGTCATATGACTGCCTGCCTTAGAAGAAACTCTGATTTTAGCCTTGTGCCAGACCAACCAACATAGATAAAGTGTTACATCCTTTAGAAGATATGGGTTGGATAGTCGTCTGCATGCAAGAATGATAAATTCTAACCAAATACTGTACTGAACAGAACATATGTGTATAAACTCCTTGTTGCTAATTTTACAAAGATTTCCTTGTTTACTGTGGTTCCTAGGTCTGTCTGGATCATCGATCCAATGAATTTTCGGTGACTTTCAACCCAGACTGACTTTGTGATCAATCAACCATGTGGGCAGAGTCCAGTTTGGAACGAAGTGATTGACTATTGATTGGCTATGAGATTTGCGGTTTTGACACGAAGGAATGATGGCAGTGGAGTTCACAACTGTGTTATGCATATTTTGATATCCATTCAAAAGTTGTCCTTTGGCTAGTAAGCCTCTGTTTGAAATGGCCTGTGCACTTGATTTTGTGAATTTGGTAAGCAGATCATGTATGTTGGATGTTACCATAAAGGAGAAACCATTTAGTTTTGTACAGACACCCAATGATGGTAAGGAACAGCAGATTGATTCTTTTGTGATACTGTTGAGATGGACACTGATACTGATTTAGAAGTGAGGTGTTATTAAGACAATAATTATATAAAAACAATAGTAAAAAGAAAATGACTTTGTTCTTCCTTACTGAGCACTGAAATTGTTTCCATGTTTCCTTGGCGCCACACATATTTCAGCACAGACTGCAGTTCATGATTGCACCACATTAATTATTAAATATCAAAAAAGACTTGAATAAAGTGTCATTCCCTTTTCTTCTTGTTTCCTTCAACCTACAAATAATTTAATCCCCCACCCCGTGTCGAATTAACCCCACTCACCCCATGTGAAGGAGAGGAGTACAAAATGACGTCATAAAAAAAGAACGCAGGTCGCCATTGTTTCTTTGTTGTTTAAATTAATATTATTATTTATTGATATGTCTGCTTCATCCTCGTCTTCATCAGGGCGTGGCGGTCCGAAGAAAACCAGAAGAAAGCGGTCTAACATTTCAGGAGAGATTTTGCAATGTCTAGAGAAATTCTACGAAAACAAGCCACATCCTGATAGTCAAGAAAGGCGGCAATTGGCCTTGGAATTGGGCGAGACGGAGAATTTGGTTAGGATATGGTTTCAAAATCGAAGAGCCAAACGTCGACGGGTAAAAAATCAGCTTCTGCAAGAAGTGTCGAAACATGGTGGGAAAGAACAAAGTACAGATGATAAAAGTTTATCCAAATCTTCAACAACAATTCTGAATTCTGGTGGCAGAAAAAAAACTTCATCTTGCGATGATGGTACTTCTTCTTCATCAATGTTATTTTCTTCTTCCCATCACATCCAACCTTCTTCTTCTTTAGAAAACATTCATTCTTCAGTCCAAACCAGACTTCAATCTTCTTGTCAGGTAAATAAATTGACTACATTTTATATAGTTTTTCTTCCGCCTTTTAAAAATGGTTCACAAATTATTCAGTTTGGACATTTTTTTTTCTTGTGTGTATGGTGATAAGTTGAAAAGTAAAACTGATCTTTATTTACAAAAAGTAAAAAAAAAAAACGAAGAATGTTTTTTTACTTCTTTGAGTTTCCTTTTTCCAGTGTTTTACGTTTGTTTGTATTATTCTTTTCTTAATTTATAACAAGTTCACGAATCAATATTTATTCGTTTTTGTTAAAAAGAATTGAAAAGTAAAAATGTATTTTGAATTTTACGAATATTAATTTTTCTTTAGATTTTTAAATGTATACGAAGAAAAATTTTGTAATTATAAAAATAATGATTCTAAATCCCTGAAAAAATCGCTCCCCAAAGAAAAAAACAATTGAAACTCCAAGAAATGAATTGAAAAGTATCCATTGGGTAATCTTTTTTTGCAAGTTTCATGATTGACAATTCTTTAAACAAAATATCGTCAGTAGGTGAATAAATAAAAATAAATAAATGACTTTCTAATATTTTTTAATAAAAAAACATCTGCTATTTCAATTTCATTGACATTTTCTCATGAAGTTATAAATTGAATCTTTGTTTTTTTTTTCGTTTTCTTTTTAAGAAAATTTTGTGGAAATATCTTTTGAAAACTCTTTAGGTCAATTAAACATCCACTTTGCTTAACTCCTGGTAAATCTGTATATTACAATGAATCTTCTTGGATGTTCCTAATTTTTTACATCTTTTATAAAGCTAAAATTGCTCGAAAATATTTGTTGACTGAACATATTGAAAGTAGAGTTCGTAATGTTAAAAAAGAATTCAAGAAAGCTCAAAAATGTTGCTGATATCTAATTTTTAAAATATACTCACTGTCTGTAGTCATGTATCTTTTTTTTCACAGGTAAAAAAACGATACTTAAATTTGTGAAATATGACATGTATTTTTAGTTTTTACAATATGATTGTGAAAAAGAAAAGTAAAACTTTACTTATTACTAGTTTCAGATATGATCGTTGCTGATGTGTCTGAAAAATCGAAAAATATTTGTTCATATACTGATAGTTGCTTGTAGTTAGTAAGTGTAAGAATAGGATCAAAAATGAAAATAAATAACATTCTAAAAATTAAAAAACCCGTGTCATTAAAAAAAAAATCACCTAACCGGATAATGTAATGAAGAATTTTAAAAAAAATATAAAACAAATTATTTTTATAATTAAATTAACAAAAGGAAAACCAGACAATTATTCATTAATTTTTTTTTAAGACAATAAGTGCCCTTAATAAATCTCAAAAAAGCAATTAAAAGTTTTTTGAAATAAAATGTCATAGTTTTAGATTGCATTTTTTTTTTTTTTTACGATTCTGAGCAAATCTTCAGAAAATGAGTAGGAGTTTCAAAAAAACAAAAAAAAACATTGATGATTTCCCCACATAGTCCAATTTCAATAACTTGCTGAAAAAACAGCATAGCATGAAGAAAAATGACTCCAATCCAAACTTAATGAAACATTGTTTTCGTGAAAAATTTTTATTTAAAAGGGAAGATCAAAGTAGTTTTTATTTCATATTTTTAACATTCTTTTTTTTAATCTTCTTTTCTAACACGTTCGAAATTTTGGTAATTTTTTTTTTCCGTCAGCATAATCAAACAAATTGTGATTAAAGTTTATACAAAGGGCAATATCCATAAGTTTTTGTGTGGATGCAAGTGAAAAACTCATTATTTTGAGAATAAATGAAAAAATTTCGATACCTAAGTTTTAAAGTTTATTAAGAGGAAAGATCAAAGTATTTTTATTAATTAATTTTTAAAATTTTTCATTTTAATCCTTTCTAACACTTTCGAAATTTTAGTAAAAAAAAAACCCTTGTTTTGATTTTTGTTCGCTCGTAACCAAATTGTTACGAGATTTTACAATGGAAAATATTATTACGTAACTCAGTTTTTTTTTTCCTGTTAAAAATTGATTTTACTAGTTAAACCTAGGAATCACTGGGAACATGATTTTTTTTTTTTCATACATTTAATCCTTTTTTCGTAAAATAGAAAATGCAATAAAACTATAATTATTTAATAAACTTTTAATTGCTTTAATAAGTAAACGACATTACAGACTGAATAATTTTTTTCCGATTAATAATTTTAAAAGAATTGTTTACATTTTTTTTTTAATTTATAAATTCAAAAAAAATTTTTTTTATACTTCAAAAACTTGTTGGCATTAAGTGAAGACTATATTTACTAACTAAAAAGTTTAATACAAATTGACAAGCCATCGTATTTTTAAAATTATTCATTATTGTAATTTCTATGTGTGTAAGAGGTTATTTGTTACACAGTTTCTTTCTCCTCACAAGAAAAATAAATGGGTAATTTAAATTATGTCGACTCTGATCACCATAGACACTTAGTTATCTTGCATCTGGCTGTCATCAAATGTCAAATTATATGGGTTGAGGGAAGGTCAGAAAGATCAACACTCCATGATTTGGAAATAGTTTTAGTCCAAATTTCATGCTGTAAATAATAATATTTATGTTAAGCATATTAATGTATCATTAAATTTGCTAATTTTCCAAAAATAAAGTATGTTTTATTTTTGCAAGATTTTATTAAAAATGTGAATTAACTTTTGTTTACGAATGTGTCAATCTCTCAAAAATTGAAAAAAAATTTTAAATCTTAAAGTTTTAAATTCCAGTCATAAATTCCAGCATAATTTGTTTGAAATCCACCAGAGAATTTTGTTTACTGGGAATAGTAAATTCAATCATTTAGCTTTCAATTAAGCTAAAATTAAAGCTTCAAAGAATCCTTTTTAATTTTTAAAAATTAAAAGTTAGGTAATGAAAATGAGTGAATGATCCTTTGCTATAATGTTTTCTCAGTGAATTATTGGAGGTCTCTATAATAACAAAGATTTTGACATAATAAAAGTTTGTTTTAATAAGTTTGGGGCCTTTTCTCATCATTTTGTTTGCTTGCTTGCTTTTTTTGTTTTTGTTTTTTTTTATGAAAAAGTGGAGGTACCTACTTTTCCATTTGTATCAGCATGATAGATCCAATCACTACAGATACCTATTTATGTCTGCTTGCAGTAATTGTAAACATGTCCTCAAAAAGACTAAGTCTTTGCTGATAGAATGAGGTTCAACAACTGTCAGCTGTCTTTTTACCATGCTAACTTCCAGAAAAGTAACTCATTGCACCTTTTCAGACTAAAGGTTTCCACTGACATAAAATTGAAAAGTTATATTGAATCAATTGGTCTGCTGCTAGGAAAGTTGGTTCACTGTATCATGCTAGACAATCTTTCTCTCTAGAATCTATCTTGCATACTTATAAATCTACTATTCATCCTTGCTTTGAATATTACTGCCACATTATGCCACAAAGCACTCAGACTTGATGGTATCCTTGCAGTAGTCCTTAAGAAATGTGCTCCTGAACTGGCTTCTGTTCTCTCAAAACCTTGCAATAAATGCCTTGTTGCTTTCTTGCTTGTTGGAAATCTTCTGTTGTTCTAGTATTTATGAACTTGAGTGAAATTGGAGTAGGTAGTCTAAACTATCGCCCAGTTCACACTCCACCCACGTCTATTGAACAGGTGAAGAGGCTCATCCCTTGTTTCCTGTTTAGGTTGTGGTTTCCTGTTTAGGTTGTGGTTTCCGGTTTTTCTCTTTTCCAATCTTTTCACTCTTACGTAGGCCCCTGCGTTTTTGCCTTGCTTGGGGTGATATGATTAAAAAAAAATAAAAAAAACTGTCTGATCCTTCTAGACTATTAGACTTCTACCACTTTTTTTCAAAATTACTAGTGGCTCTAATTAACTCTGAATTGGTTAAGAATCTCATATTGTCAAGTCGTCTTTCAGTTAAGCAATGTGGCTTTCGCTTCTGCTGATATATTAACAATTATTGCTGAAACAATCTGTTATGTTTTAGATAAAAATAGTGAAGCTTGAGCTGTTGCCTTGGATACCTCAAAGGCATTTAACAGGGTTTGGCACACTAGTCTTCTTCACAAGTTGAAAGGTGATATTATTTCTGGATGGATAGTTAAACTGATTAGGTCTTTCTCATTAAATCATGAATTGAAAGTTGACTTGAATGGTCACTCTTCTAGATCTTTTTGCATTAATGCATGTCTGTCAGGGATCTAACTTTGAATCTGTTATTCCTAATTTTCATCAATAACCTCCCTGATATCATCAGTTTTCAATTTGGTATCTATACTGATGACACAACTATTTACTCTTGTCTTAATAAGAAATCTGATCTGTTCAATAAGATCAAATTGGCAGCAGACCTTAAAAATGACTTAGAACATGTTGTTAACCAGGACAAGGAATGTCTTATTAATTTTGATGCCTCCAAAATGAAATTGGTCTCTTTTAATTGAATCCTTTTCTCTCTTGCTTCTTCATGCACTTCTTATAGCTTGAAAATTTATATAAAGAGATGACAGTGAAAACAAGGGTGGCTACTGTAGCAAACAGAAAATGTGTTGTGGTCAGTGCGGGTGGATTGTTTAAGTTTGTACTGCTTTGTTGAGAGGATGATGATTTGGAAGGACTACTAATTGGATAATATTTATTAAAATTCTCAGGGAAGTAGGTTGAATGATTGAGAAATAAAATTAAAGATGTTAAAATTTCTTTTAAAATAATGAAATTAAGAAGTTCCAAGGAGAATCAAAATCAGATTTAACTCAACAAAGATTCCCAACTCTATCCACTTCCTGCTAATAAGAAAATGATCATTAAAAGATGATTGTGTTGTCAGAATTTCTTGGGTCTGGAAACTAGAATTTGAATGTTTTTGTTTACACTATCTGCAGAAAATGGGTATGGTTGCAATAGATAATGATCTAAATTATTTTACACTAGGTACCTGCATTAAATCACCAAAAAAAAAACAGCATAGTATGAATAAAAAAGTCCCAAACTTAATAAAAAACATACTTTTTCTATCAAAGTGTTGTTATTAAGAGAATTTCAATTAAAACTGAAATAAGTTTCAAGAAAACATTTTTTATTTTTAAAAATTTAATTTAAAACTTAGGTATTGAAAATGAGTGGAGGTATCTTTTTTTAGACCAAGAAACAAAACATATTTTGTGCTCGGGACCCCAAGAATTAGGATTTATTTACATTGATCACCTCAATAAACCAATTATCTTTACAGAAAGATATCTCTGTAGAAAGTAAATAAACAAAGAAAATACCTTGTTTCTTTTTTTTTTTTTTTTTTTTTTTAAGCAAGATCATTTAAGATTAAGGTGTCCTCTTTTTGCAGTGTTTTGGATTTCTGACAAAGAATCCTTCACCAGTGAGAAAAACCAGCTTTTCAATTTATGGGAATATGGAGATAATAAAATTAGACATAGTGAAGTTTGAAAAGATTTCCCTATTCTGCTCTGACGAGCTTAGCTACTTAGTGCCCCTACCCCTGTGGGAATTTACTCAAACTACTAGACTAGCAACAAGGTTCCACCCTTTTACTGTGAAAACAATCAAGTGCTAACCACAGCTTCTACTCTGTCAGCTTCTTTTCTCGCATTTCCTGCCTGTGGAACTCCCTTCCGTATTGTTTCCCTGATAGTTACAATCTCCAAGAGTTTAAATGCAACATCAACTGTCATCTCTTATCTCCTTGATTCCCATCCTTCTTCTCACGACACTTTCCTCTCACGCAGTTCTCTTCACACCAATGTACCCATTCTTCTCTTACCTAGTCTCGGACACCTACTGTGACCTGTTCTTCTCGCTTTTCACTTTTCTATTATGTAACCCCTGTGCACCAGTGGCATTACTGCTTTGCTTGGGGTGAGATGATTATATCAAAAAAAAAAAAAATGAAGTCAGTGCATTTACAGTAGCTAATAGACATTTTTTATTTATAATCAATAAACCTGTTGTTACAATTATCAGGTATTGTGCATTTCATTAACGGAGTTCTTATTTTAGCCTGAATTTCAACATGCATTCAGACAAAAGTGAGAAACATATAAGGAGTTCCTGCTTTCATGTTAATCCCAATATTGAGGATCTTAAGAAACCCAAATCAGCTCAATTGAGATAACATGCCAGTTTTAACTGGAGAAGGAACAGAAAGCTGGATCAGTATTACTCAACAGAACTAGTGAAGCTTGTGACTCTTAACTAAGAGGAGAAAAGACAGTGCTCAGAGCCAAGGTTTGTGTAAGTTGAGAAGTGATAGATGTAGTATTAATGTATCAACAAAATAGGGTTGGCAACACAAGAGTGGGTTACAGAGGAGGTAATTCCCAATAAAGGCTTATGTATTTTTAAATGGTTCAATTTATTTATTGCACGACTTCAAGAAATGCTTTTGTTCAGCAATTTTCAAAGATAGTAGAATCTTGAATAAAGGACAGATGATTTTTTATGTTAAAATTATAACTACAATGGAATGGAATCTAAAAGGGCAACATTTGGATGAAAAAGAAAATCTATACTAAATTGTCATTTTTTGATGACCACTTTTTTCAGTAATTCCCATTTTATTGAAATGAAATGCAGAAAATGATTATTATTAAAAATATCCCTTAAGATGATAACCTTTGGTAGCCTAAATATTTTGTTTTCAATTTATATTTTATAAATTGGGTATCCTAATAACTAATGTTATGTGATGAAATTGTTCTATAGGCCCAACTAAAAGTATTTAACCAATTAAATTCTTTGAAATTTTGAGCTAAAAGCTTTATTTTAAAGAAAGATTGCATTCTTTAAAGAACAGTGAGAAAAACAAATGCTAACTCTTCTTAAAGAATGCATAAGAAATGGTAGAGAGTGTAAACAAAAAGAAATTGTGGCAACGAAAGAGAAAACCCAGCCTTGCTTCGGAAAAGAATGTGTGTTCTTTGTGCTGTCAAAAGACCCAATCAGACTCAATATCAAATCGACTTTAGTAGTAGTGCTTGAAATATGGTAATTGTTTGTGTTTCCTTATCACTTTTGACCAAGCACAATCTTTTTTTACTGCAATAAAAGAACACTACTTTGGACCATAGGAGATATGCTTGACTCTTTGTAGGTGGAGAACATCATTGTGAGTTGTGATGTGGATTTTTTATCCTTTTGATTTACACCACTGGTATTTTTTTGATGTTGAACTTGCAAGACTGATTCATGACCCTTGGAATTAGTCCTCAGACATGATTTTTATCTGACTCTCCATATTGCTATTTACCTCAGCAGTTTTTGTTTCTATCAATCACATTCTTCTTAATGAACAGTAGCCATTTTTTCTGATGGTTATTAAAGCAAACTTAGGAAAATGATATTTGTTCATTTTTTATATCCTGGTTGCATTCAGTTATAAAATCAAAATTTTCTGCACAAACAAAAAATTCAGATCAGCATTAGAAAAGAGGGTTTTGATTATTTATGCAGATTTTCAATTGAGTTGAATTAATACCCAATGATTAAGACTGAACTGTTTCATTTAAAAAAAGACATGGTACCCAACTCCCAATAATCAACTTTAATTAATAACTGTTTAATATTAATAACTGTCTTCTTGGAGATAGAATATCAGTCATTTACTCTAGAGATAGAAGAAATAATTTGACTAGAAAAAAATTGTCTTGAACTGGTTTGTCTTTGGATAAGATGCTCTGTTTAAGTTTAGCTCATATATATATAGATGGAAAAAAAGATTTGCTCTTGAAATATATATATATATATATATATTTCAAGAGCAAATCTTTTTTTCCAAATAAGATCTTTTGAATTTTTTGCCAACAATACAATCCAGAATGTAGAGAATAACTTTAATTATGGCTTGTTATTTAGTTGCTACTTTGACTTTACTCATTGTTGCTCTTGAAATTTATTAATTTCACTACCTTTTTTATGTACTGAATGAATGAATGAAACCAATGGATATTATACAGTGTATAGTGTTGTGTAGAAAGACAACCAATTTTTACTATACTAAATTGTTGAACATTGACTCTTCATAAAGGATTTTTAAACTCAGGTTTACCAAGGATTTGAGAACATGCAATATGGAGGACTTAGAAATTGTGGTAAAACAGTTATTAGAATAACAGCAACAACAAACACTACAAATATTGGAACAAGAGACAAAGATGTTTGAAACAGTGTTGCTGTAGTTGCAAACTCCATTTTTATATAACCCTGACGAAGTTATATTTTTGTTGTCTTATAGAAGGTACAAAGAAATTTTTTTAAAAGATTGCAGAGTTTACTAGATGTGTATAACAAAAAAAAAAGAAAAAATAGCTATGTTTACTTTTAAGGAAATGATACCTATCAAAGCACAAAAAAATATTGTAATTACATTTTACCTGAAAAACCAAGAAATATTATGCTTGGTGAAACTGTTTTTTCTAAAATTTTCAGTGAAAGAAGTTCTCTATTTCATACATATTAGAAATGCTCAAATCTCAAAAAAAAAAAGAAACAATAAGATGGCAAATATTTTGTTACTTCTGTTAGTATTGTCAATTATAACTGCAAATAATTTCAACTGAACAAAATATCTACAGATATGTCTAATTTTTGTGCAAGGTTAACTTTGAGCAAAGATGCAAAAATTTGTTTGCAAGCTAACAAAACTTGAGCAAGACCCAAAATTAACCTTACAGACATAGGCAGAAAAACGTCAAAGGATTCTAAATTTAAGACCTGATAAATTGTTAACAACCATCTGACCATCACTGAATTTGGTACATTTCACATTAAAAATTGTATGGTGCCTATTTTTTACATTTCTAGGTGAAAGGGTCCCTAGAGAGGACCCATTGACCCTTATTAAAGTATTGCATTTCGGAAAATATTCACACTGTAAATATCAATACCTGTTAATTTTTTACCCACAAAGCTAAATTATATATCATTTTAAAATACTTGGATATAGCTCAATTTTTTTTTTTTTTTTTTTTGAGGTTAAATAAGATAATTTAGCCTTGACCTTAACCATCAATTTTTTATCAATTTGAAAATAAATTTGACTACCTTATAGCAAGAGACACACAATTTTGTAGATGTCTTTTGACTATAGCCTAGACTACAAAGGTTTTACAGATTTGGGCCAAATTTAAAATGACAGATTTTGGCATCTGCCACTATATTTCCCAATATATCTTTAAAAAGCTCTTTTAAATTGCTTAGTTAAGTAAGTTCAATAGTCATATTAATCAACAGAATTTGTTATTTGTGGTCAAATTTTGACCAATTTGGTGAAAAATAACCTTTTTTTTAGTTTTGTTTACATTTTGATTATACAACAAACAGATTTTTATATAAAAAAAAAGATACTTTATGAAAATAAGTGTTTTTGAGGTGAAATTGCATGTTCCTGTGTGCTGGTAAAACTTAAAAAACTAAGGCATTTATATTTAAAAAACGATACACTGAACGTATTGGCTGTGGAGTTTCTAAATTAATTCTGTAAAAAAAACACTTATTCCTCTAGAACATAGGTTCCCAACCTTTTTGTTGCGATTACCCCAAAATACAATTTCACTATTATCCATTACCCCAATGAACAAATACCCGTAAAAAAAGGAAATAAGTAATTATATTTTTCATACATCAAAAGCAGACATAGTTAATGGAAATTATTCAATACAATAGTACCAATCTATAATAATCAGAGGTATAGTAGCCATAACCTAGCTGTAATTCTTAATGTGAGTGCTGATCTTGTATTGCCTGTGCCAGTTTATTAATTCTTGGCTTTGTGACTGAAAAGGCTATCCGGGCGTCGTTTGCCACATTGAGTCTGCTAAGTTTCTTGGTCTTCATTCCAAGGACACAGTATGAAATTTTAAGCTGATTGCCTCTTCCCAAACCAAACATCCATTACCCCTAAAATATGGGCTCATTACGACACTGGGAATTACCTCGGGGTTGGGAACCATGACTCTAGAACAAGTATGGTGACTGTAATTTTTTGAAGGAGTTAAAAAAGAATTTTTAACATTGTTATCCAAAGTTCTTTGAAAATGTATAAAGTTGAGGGCAATTTTTCACTTGAAGGAAAACATATTTCCTGTTTTGTTTTTTTTTTTTAAATCTAAACCTAGTGGGTTCCACAACTGCAAAAGGCACACTAACAAAGAACTTGATGGATTAAAAACTTTAGTTGTTGGGTTTTTTTTTCTTTTCTTTTTTTTTGCACACAGATTATTCAGAATGAGAAGCTCTATCAGTGTATGTCAAAAACAAAAATATTAGTGTATGCACAGATTTTTCTAAATGAGTATCTGTTACCTTACATATAGCTCTTACCAGCTCCCAGAAGAAATTTTTTTTTCTATATTAAATGCAGCAAAGATTTAAAAAAAGATTGACCTGTCAGATGCATACTTACATACTGAAGTAGATGAAAAATGTAAAAAATTAAATTATACTGTTGTAATAGGCTTTCATTTGGAGTCATTTAGCATCTAGCATTTTCCAGTGAGTGATGGATACGATGCTAGCTGGCTTAGATTTTGTCATTTACATATTTGGACAGCGTATTCATGAAGAGAAAAATTGGACAACAGCATTCAGGAGATATACAACAAGTGTTCAGAAAACAGAGAATCATGAATTCAAAATTAGCGAGAAGATATACCAATTTTTCAGTAGCGATATAGAATACTTGTGACAAATAATAGATGCAAATAGGTGTAGACCAGACCCCATGATGGATGAATGCTATTAAAGATATGCCTTGTGCCCAACAAACACTGCTACTTTATAATCATTTGTAAGGCTTGCAAACTATTACAATCTATGTGCCAATAATAAATTGAGAGTGCCTTTAAATATGTTATTGAAAAAATGTGCAGTGTGGTCAGATGAATGTCAAAAATTTTTTGAATACAAAGAACATATTTACATGTGAATTATTAACGCATTTCAATCCTGAATTAGAAATAGTTGTAGCATCAGATGCTAGCAATTTGTCATAAATTCAAAGATTGTGAAATAAAAACAATTGCCCATATATCTAGAACGTTAATAGTGTCTGAAAAATTTATAGTCAAATTGAAAAAGAAGTGCTAGCTATTATTTTTTTGCAATGAAAACCTTTTCACAAAATGATGTAGGAAATTTATTCTTTGAACACATCTCTGATCATTATTGACTATTTTTGGTTGTAAAAAAGATATTCAAACACATGCTGCCAACAAGTTGACATATTGGGGAATGCTTTTACTAAACTGATTTTTAGGTGGAGTATTTACTGTCAAAGAAATTGGGACATAAAGATGGTTTGTCCAAATTAATCCCAAAATTTAAGGAACCTCTTGAGATGATGATTGCTTCTTTAATTTCTGAAAATGAGATAAAAAGTGTTTTGTGTAATACAATAATGAAACTAACCGTGACTTTGGGTGAAATTATAATACTATCCCAGATGGATGGCTTATTTGAAAAATAGTGACTGACGTAAAAATGAGATAGAAAGAAAGAAATAAAAACAAGTGTTAGTGAAAACAATAGTTCTTTTTTCTGTTTGATGAAGTACTGATACATGCTGAAATAGTTGCAATTTCTGCTTCCCTACATAAGTTTTAAAGCAGTTTCATATTGAACATTTTGGAATGAACCAAGATATTCAAGTTAACGCTGGCTTAATATTGATAATCCTTGGTCTAGGTGGCATGTTTTTTTAAGCAGGACTTTTGAATGGTGCATATCACTTGATTGTCATTGATAGTTTTTCAAAATGGATTGAAACATTTAAGTGTAGAAGACCTGTTTCCATTGTAACTGTAAATTTTCTTCATGAACTGTTTTCAAGATTGAGAATTCCTGATAATATAGTGTCTGATAATGGCACATCATTTACTTTGAGTAATTTTTAAATTTTTTACAAATACTTTGCAGTTGTACATATAACAACACCACCATACCTCCCAAGATCAAATGGTCAAATTGAACATTTTGCTGATATGTTTAAAAGGCATTAAAGTAATCAGACGGTGAATAACTGGATGAAGTAATGCTCCAACAGTTTTTAAGAATTTATAGGCTGACCCCCTAACCCTAATACTGCATCAAAAATATCACCAGTGGAACTAATGTTCAGCAGGAAAATTAAATCAGTGTTAGAGAAATTAATATCGGGAAGAAAAATAAAAATTTTGCACAGTACAAAATTAACCATAAAATCTTTCAAAGGTGGAGATAGATTTTCTTCAGGATTTTACAAGACAGGAAAGAAAAGTTGGGAAGATGGTGAAATAGCAAATCGCATTTGCAGGAGGATGATGTATATGGTACAAGGTTGAAATTGGTGGCATTAAAAGCATTTAAACCAATTAAAACCAAGATATGCTAAGGAAATAAAACCCCGACAAGGAAGTGCTGTATGATACTTTTGACTTGCCAACTTCAGTTATGACTACTCAAAAACACTTAGAAAAAGAAACCCAAGGCATGATTTGGAAGTGAACCCCAAAAGAGAATGTGTATATTAAAAAGAGAGCTGTCATGTTGAAAGACAACTGACTTTTGCTTCACTAAATTGTTGAATATAGACTCTTCCATTTACTGTAAGGAAGTCACAAAGTGGCTCACATGCATTACTCTACTAACCTTCAGTATTCCCTATTGTATTAATCTAGGTACCACCACTCATTTTTGATATCTAAATTTTAAATTGAATTTTAAAAATAATAAAGTTTTCTTGAAAGTTTTATTTTAGTTTTAATTGAAAGCTAAATGATTAAATTTACTATTTTCAGTAAGCAAAATATTTTGTTGTATTTCAAACAAATTATATTGATTAGAATCTAAATTTTTTATTTTTTTTTTATTTTTTAATCTTTCAATTTTCAGCCATTTTTAAGTGATTAACACATTTGTAAACAATTTGTTTTAAAATCTTGCAAAAATAAAATATACATCTGTGACACTTTATTTTTGGAAAATTTATCAAATTTAATGTTAAATTGATCTGATTTACACAAGTATTATTCATATCATGAGATTCAGACTAAAACTGTTTCTTATGACAACCAGATGCAAGATAACTAAGTGTATATGGTGATCAGAATTGACAAAATTGTCCAAATCTTTCCTGTAAGGGGAATAAAAAAATCAAAACAAGGTTTTTTACCAAAATTTCAAATGTGTTAGAACGAATTAAAAAATTTAAAAAAATACTTTGATCTTTCTTCTGAATAATACTACAAACATTTTGTTGGGAAAAGTTCATTTTTATTAAGTTTGGGGCCTATTTTATCATACTGTGCATTTTTTTTTTTTTTTCAGCGATTTAAGTGGATGTACCAAATGTAATAATTTACAAAATCAGTTTTCCCTATGGTTGTTATTTGGTTAGACTCAGACAAAGAAATTTCATCCTCTTTTTTTTTTCCCTTTAACAGAAATTGAAAGAAGCTAACAAATAACTTTGTTCCAATGGCTTTCACAGAGCTGGCACACACCTACGTGTCTCTCTCTCTCTCTCTCTCATATATATAGAGCATGTAAATGTAGGCAGGGAAAACGCAAATGTTCATAACACAGGCTTACACAGTGCTTGTGACCCATGCTATATATTTAAATATGTTACAAATTAAACTAAGTACAACTGACTATTAAAAGAGGAAAAATTTTCATTGTTGTTTTTTTTTAAATAAATACCTTATTAGATAGATATGATATGTAAATTAATAGTAATTATCTTGTGAATAAGTACTACATTTTTATGAATAATGATTACTTTGCAAAAATACGGTATTTCTTATTCTTTAATTAAGATTCATTAAAGAAACATTTTAGAATTGTAAATACAAAAAGTAATACAATAAAACATTTTCTTAAAGAAACATTTGTTAATCCTAAATAAGTAAAATGATAACTTAAAACTAGATACTTCCAGAGAAACATGGTATCTAAGATTTAAAATGATTTTTTTTATTTATTTATATTTTTTAGGGATTTACATGGCATTTACATTTTTTAGTAGATTAAAGTTAGCTGGAAAGCTTGGAACTAGAAGGGAGTTCTACAAGTGAGAAAAAAAGTTAGCATAGAATTTATGGGTACATCTAGCTAACTCCAGTGTAAATTGATGAGATCTCAACTTCTGTTTAGTACGCTGCTTAAATTAAAAAAATTGTAACTATTTACACTTTTTGAACTGTTGTCTTCATCTTTGTTGCTATATTTACAATGTTTCGACCATTGTATGCTCCGACCATCTTCAGGTGATTGGAATTTTGAACTAAACTGTTTATTTTATCCACTGGGGTAAGTTGTTCTAGTTTCATGCCTCTTCCAGATATCTTGGGGATATCCCAGTTTCAGTTATTTCCCTTTAGTAACTTAGTTCTCCAAGTTTTTGTTCATCCCTGTTGTGGGCAAGTATTGAACTCACAACTGTTTGGGTCAAGCCACTGGATTGCTTCAACTAATGCATTTATCCTCGTGTTTAAATTTGAATAAAATAATCATTGTAGGTACCTCCAGATTCACTAAAAAAAGCATAACATGTTGAAAAAATGCCCCAAATTTAATAAAAACCGTTATATTGGTAAATCTTTTATGCTATTAAGAAGAAAAACTGAAGGATTTTTGATTTATTAAATTATATTTTTTCTTATCCTTTTTAGAACATTTGAAATTTTGTTTAAAATTTTTTTTTTTTCTTGCATCACTTCATTACCCATACTTTTGTATTGTGTGTATTAAAATGGTGTATACTACACCATTGACTGTTACAAGTGCTGAAAGAATTTTCAGTAAACTAAAACTTAAAAAAATCATTTGTGATCTACAATGGGAGATGAAAGGTTATCCTGGTTGACAAGAATTTCCATTAAAAATGAATGTACTGGTGAATTCAGGAATACATTTTCTCATGCTAAGTCTTAAAAAAACACTATATAAATTTTTTTTCTCAATATTGTTGAATTTGTTAAAATTATTCAACTTATTAACAAGAAAAATCTTGAATTCATATTAAAAATTGCTGCAAACCATTGTTGACTTAAGATGGAACAATCTATGATGACATGTCTCCAATTTGTATTTGGATGCATTGTATGTATTTTCAGTTTTTCCAGTTGAATTGTTCACTTATATTACATGTGATCCATTATTATTGTACA
The DNA here is from genome assembly GCA_037127315.1 of Ascarosepion bandense. NCBI lineage: Eukaryota > Metazoa > Mollusca > Cephalopoda > Sepiida > Sepiidae > Ascarosepion > Ascarosepion bandense. The sequence goes on from JBBBDQ010031453.1 coordinate 324,941, forward strand.
TAATTAGGTCACAATAATATTTGTATTTTATATAAATACTACCTTATGAAAATTGAGAGGTAGTAGTGTGGGGGTCTTGTCATAGGATGGGGCAGGGGGACACGAGGACCTTGCACTGACACTGGGCTCACAGCAACCACTTCTCTAAGCTTCCTTTTGATTAATGCCCTGACTCAATATAAAAGATGAAAAATACCTTTTTTTGATCCTATGATCTTCAGAGAAAGTCATAGATGGTGGTTAGATTTTTAAAATCTGACAACTATGTCTTTTTTTGATCATTCATATCTATATATTCAATTTTTTATAAGTTTGTTATTTAGAGAGTTTAAAAAACCTAACCAAAGGGCAATTGATGGTGATTTTCTAAGTACAGCTTAGATGTTGTATTTGGCCCAAATTCACTCCTCAATTGTAATGATTGTAGCTAAACAAGATTGCTAACTATTATACTATGTTAAGGTATAAACTTTTTTTTTTCAGTCAGTGACATACTTGATACACGCTTGAGCGATCATGTCTCGAAAGAGACATGACTGACTGGGCAGAAGATTATTCTGCAGTAGGTTGCCATTACTTTTTGAGATGTTACCAGCCAAGGCTATAGAACCCAATCTGTTCTGTTATTTAACCCATAACTAGAGAAAAGAGACCGTTAATACCTTTCCCAAGGGTATTTGCTTGTAAGTGAATGCAGGGAATTCAAATGGAATTCGAACTCTGCTCCCCGATTTTTTCGTCCTGAGCCGTTATCCACTGCACCACAACGCACATACATAATAAGAAAGAAATTGACAAATTGTAATACCAAGGGAAACAATTCTTGTGCAAATCAATCCAGATTTAAGTCCCTTGAACTTCATCTTTTTTTTTCTTTGTGCTTTACAATCTTTGAATCTACTAATCAATGTGCTTCAAAATTTTATTTTCAAACTAATATTAAAAAATAAAACTTACAATTTGTTAAACTTTATTGAAACATTTTTCCATGAGTCATAGATATTTTTTTATTTAATTTTTAAATTTTTTCTTTTAGTGTCACTAAGTGTCTTTTATTTGATTTTCTTTCTTTTTTTTTTCCACAGCCATCTATGGGTGAAATGCCATTAATGTTAGATGTGCATCTCTACCCTCGGATTTTGACTAGGATTATTGGCATGGTGGCAGCAGGGGAATCTATTCTCAAGGAATCAGATGTGGATTTTTATGAGTCCTTGAAGGATGCACATTATGGAATCTTGTTAAAAGATAACAAGAAATTGTTGTACAACAAAATTTATGGTTTGCATGTTGTAGATTGTTTGTAAATTCCATGTATTTTATTGTAATTTTTTTTCTTTGGTTTGTTTCTGGCAATTTCTGGTTGATTTCCTCCACTTCATATTTTTATTTGTTCAAAAGAAACAGTTCTGAATTTTGAAAAACTATCCATCAAATTTGAGTTAAAATCAAATATTTTCAAAACAATGAAATTAATTTTTTTAATCCTTGAAAAAGAATAAAAAAATATTGAGTTCATTCTACAACTTTTTCTTGCAGAAAAATTAGATTGCTAACTTAATAAAAGTTTGCATTTTTGCAAAAAAGTATTTTACAAACATTTGGTAAGTTTTTTTGTCTGTCCTTTTTTTTCATGGCATCTTTTTTAAAAAGAAATGTTTTAAAAAAAATGAAAAGTTCATTAGGGAAACATCAACTTTTATTTTTTTTTTTTGGTTTGTTTCCAAATTGTAGGAATTAATCTTTCATGATTTGAGTTTCTAAACTAAAATGTTTTCTAATATTCTCTATATTTATTTTATTTTTTTTCGGTGGGGGGACTAAGACAAATGTGATTAAACTTACTTCATTTCTGTATTTAATCAAGCAAGAAATATAAATTATAAAATTTAAAAAGTATAGAATGTAACTTCCTAATTCAAATATTTATAATGATTATGATATCTCAGTGTTTTTTGTTTTTTGTTTTGTTTTTTTTTCTAAAGATTTGAAAGTTTCTAGATACATTCAGTCATTTTCAATAAATACTTCATGCTTTATGTTGAAATTATTTTTGGAAATTATTAATTTTGTTAATTTGTTGTTAAATAACAAATGAATGAGTTTTAAAAACTATTTCAATGTAAAGGTTAAAAAAAAAATATGAGATTGACACTAAAAATTCATGAACTTTTAGTATGTGAGCCTGAGAATTTTTATCCTAAGTCATTTCCAGCATTTCACTTAAATCAACCCTGTTTACATTAACTTGGCTCTGTTTGGTCATCAACCAGCAAATTAAGATTTCAAAATATTTGAAAATCCACTTTTCCTGAATGCAATCAACAGAAAGAAATGTTTCCTCAAAAGTAGAGCTGGTAGTGTCATATTGACTGATGTTCAACATTAAAGATTCTAATTTTGCATATACAAACTAAGTAAATTATTAGTTTTTCATTTTTGTAAATTTCTTGTGAAATATTATTGGTTAAAAAGAAAGAAAGCAAACTAGGAAATCAAAATTTGTTCATTAGATCTGTTCATTTCAGACTTTCATGCAAAGTTAGGTCAGTGAAGAGACCTAATGAACAAGTGCTGATTTCCTTGTTTTTGTGAGGGCTTCATGCAGATTAGCACAAATCAAAATGAAGACAACTTTGATGAAAAAGGTTTGTATTTAACCACTTAGTGAAATTTCCATGAAAATTCTATTTCTGTTTCATTCAAATGAACTTTAAATTTTTTTTTTAAGTAAGAAAATCTTTTCACTTTAAAAAAAACTTTCTGCTTAATCTGAAAAAGTGACTTAATTACTCACTTTGAAAGATTAACTGTCTCATTGCATAAGATTGTGAAAAGGTAAGTGCAATTTGTAAGAAATCGAATATTGATTTATTTTGAGACATTTTTCTCACTTAATCAGTGAAGTCAGCTGTTTTTTTAACTGATTTAAAATTGAAAGAAATAATTAAATAAAATGAGAAAAGTACTTTTTAGTAGTTCAGAAAGAAAATATATAATTGGGAATTTATGTTGTTATTTCATTTGGAATATGCTGATGACTTTGTGGTCAGAATATTTTGAAATAGAATGTTGTAAAAGGCTAATTTCTCAATTGTAGAATTTCTTTCAGCTCATTGGTTATTTAAAAATTTAGTTAGTAAACAATTTAAAAATTTGAAACAAATCATTTAATTCAATGACTTGTTGAACAATATTATTGCATTGCCTTCTATTCTCCAGATGTGTCACAATACCTGATTACAGTTGAGAATGTTTTTATATATCAATTGTTTGATATAGATGTGTATTATTACTAAAGGACACTTGTCTTTACAGACATGTTAGCTTAGCAACAATTAAATAAGTTAAAATGAAGTTCAAAAGTTTGTGTTGTGCTGATCTTTGCATTTCTGAAATCTCCTGTCTTAGTTTCCATCTGGAATGCACTATTTTTCATGTAAACTAGAATATTGACTCCAGTGGGACATACAAATCTCTCACTCATGAGACAAACACAGGTTTTGATCTTTTTTTTTTAGTCTGTGATAAGGTCACGACAGTGGGATCTGGTGACAACCTCACATACTCCATTTGTGAACTGGTCTGCATGACTAGTTAACTATTGCATTTGTAACAGTTACTGGTGTAGATTTAGCAAGTAAGTGAATCTATACCTTATGACCAATTTGAGTGTAGGTAACTTAGGAGTTAATATAAAAAGTTTAGATTATCAAGATAGGTAATTTGGATTTTACTAGTATACCAGAACACTCTCTCTCTCTCTCTCAGTAGTTATGAGAATTGGGGGATGGTCATGCTTTCTAATAATGTTGTTAGACATTCAAAAACCAGTTTTAAAATTGATAAGTTCTGATTGGATCAACAAAACTGAATAGTGATTCTTTGTGAACAAATGGTGAATCATTGTTAACCATTAATTTTTTTGAGATGCTAAGAAAATTCATGAGAAAACAAAAAATATTACTAGTCTCAATATTGTGTATGAAGAAAATCATAATCTAACCAAATTATGTTGATTAGCCACGGAGATCCAGTTGGTGACATGATTAGCATCAGTTCACCATGAGTGTGGTAGTGAGATCGTTTTATAGCTACATAAAAATCTGGGGGTTGATTTGAACAGGTCATCAGGTTTGGGGGAGCTAGGAGAATAATTTTTTTTCTTAGCAGTTATGGTAGATTTTTTTGATTCTTAGCAGGCCCATTTTTGTCCTTGGAGTATTGTGTTCTGTTTGCTTTATGAGATGCCTCAAATTGTGATCACAACAATCTTGCATTATTACCCAAGAAGAATTAGTCAACACATGAAGATTTTCCTAAACTTGGGAAGTTGGAGAATAACCTTTTCTCCAAAGCCAAGACCAAATTCAACTTTCAGCTACCAATATGGAATTTTGTGACAGACTAAGATTCCCTGATTGAATTACTGACTTGACTACCTGTACCACTTTGTGGCATAGTTGTTGTTTTTGCAATGCTTTATGAAACAAGCCAAGTGGAGCAAGAAATGACATGAATTAATTTTAACAGTCCCAGAACAAAACTGCTCTCATTTAATCATGTAAGAGAACACCCCTTTTTATTTTTATTTTATTTTACTAAGAGTAGCAATTCATTGTGCCTTCTCACCCTAACATTTTTTACACACATGAAGTGGAACAATGAGATAAAATTAATTGCTAAGTTTGCTACTAGAAAAGTTGGTTTACTGTATCATGCAAAACACTTTTTCTAATCAGAATAAACCTCAGGATGAAATCTTGGCAACTTTAAACATGGAAAATTTATTCACCAATATTACAGTTCATGAAACGACATTATTTTAAATAACATTTATTTTCATTCTTTTCTGTCACATCTGAAAATTAATTCCACAAGATTTTATTAGCTTCCACAACACAAATCTCTTTTTCACGATTACCTGGGTAATATTTATACCCAGATTGATGGCCTCCCAGATGAGATCAAAAGCCAAGTAAGCATCTACGCAGATGACACCACAATTTACTCCCGCATCAATAAGAAACCCATCGTGGTGGACAAACATAAACTGGTTGCTGACCTTGAATGGGATCTACACTCTGTGGTGAATTGGGGTAAGAAGTGGCTTGTCAATTTCAATGTGACTAAGACCAAGCTGTTTGTCAATCATCACAGGTAATCTCTCCCTCTCCTGCCCCCCATAAGCATGGACCAAACGAGTCTCCCAGAGAGCAACACACTGTGCCTCCTCGGTCTTACCTTCTCTTCGGATCTCAAATGGAACCACTACATTGAGTCCATAGCTAAATCCACTGCTAAGAAGGTTGGGTCACTGTGTCGGGCCAGGATGTTTTTCCTGCATATATACAAATCAACCATTCGTCCGTGCATGGAATACTGCTGCCATATATGGTCAGGTACCCCTGCTGTTCATCTCAGTGTTCTTGACAGGCTCCAAAGGAGAATCAGTGATGTGATAGGTACCGACTTGGCGGCTCGACTACAGCCACTTCCCCACCAACGAGATGTGGCCTCCCTTTGTCTGTTCTATAAATACTTTCATGGCTTCTGCTCCAACGAACTTAAGTCACTGGTGCCTCTGCAACAGGTGTTTACTTGTGCAACCAGATTGACAACTGGGTCCCACTCATTCACAGATTAACCAAATGCAGACGACAATTCTACTCCTGCAGCTTCTTCTCTCGCACTTCTCACCTGTGGAACTTGCTTTCCTGATGGCTACAACCTCCAGGAATTTAAATGTAATGTCAATACTCATCTATTAACCACTTGACTCTAGTTCTTTCACCACCCTGTATATCCTTTCCTTTCTCTCCACCTTTGCAACTGTCATCACACCTGTATTCCCATCCTTCTCTTGCTCCTTTCTAACTGGTTTGTCTTCCTCTTCACTCTCTTCTACTTAATATTTTTACTCTTATGTATCCCCCTGCACATCAGTGGCATTACCGCCTTGTTCGGGGTGATACGATTAAAAAAAAAATCACTATGGACAGCCAGTCATTTTCAAACCATTATATGGCCAACTTAGAAAACAAAACAACTATCCACCATTTATACCAGATATATTGATGACCAAATTTATTAACAACATAGAACTTAAGATTATTTTTTAAATTTTATTTTAAAATTTATTTATGAACTAAACATCAGAAAAAAAAATCCCATTTCAAGATATCCTCATCAACTATAACATTAATAATTTTGTCACGTCTCTTTATAAAAGGTGTGCCAGTTCTACTTCTTGCTTTCTAAACTACAATTGAATACCCCAAATAGCTAAACTCATTGCTAAAATATTTTTTCTTAAAGTATTGTATATAAAACAAACACTTATCAGTAATGAGTACTCTAGTTATATAGTTGACAAGCAAATTAAATTTCCTTTAAACAACAGCTTAAACGATAAAAGCCACAAGCTGTAAACTTTCACAATAACACTATTAACATGTATGTTACCAAAACCAGATGCATCAAAGTTACAAAAAGACAAAACTGTAATTAAAAAATACATCCTACATAGATGATAAAACCCTTCAATAAGAAAAAAATACAGATTCATTATTTACTACAAAAAATGAAAAAACTAGAAATTTAGTTGTAAAAAATTATATATGCAAAACTTCCAACTCCCTGTATAAAATCAATGATGTGTATGAATATGCTTGCCCACTCAGAATGTTTCTCTATAAATAAAAAAAACAAAAACGTCTTACATAGGACATACCATAATCACACTCTCACAGAGACTCACCTGCCACCTATCAGACCATAGTGTTGTTAGACAACACATTAATATGGATTGCAGTAACATTAGCCAGCTACTTATAAACAATAACCAGATACTAGTAAAGACAGACTTAAAAGCAATACTCGTATATCAAAAACAACCAATAAATAAAGGCAGTTATAGCTTCAGAGCCTGCAACCTCAAATGAATATTTTAAAAAAATATGTTCACTAGTTCTATGAAATTTTCCAGTTGCCTTATTCTTATGATGAAAGCTTGGATCATATTTCTTGTAGTTTTCTTCTGAAAGAATTTCTGAGAGAATTTTCTCTTGTCTGACAAGAATTATTTGTAATTTGGAAAAGTTGATCATTAAAATTATTCAGCCCAAAATGTCTTATGAAATAAAATAACATTTGTCTTAAAGAACAATTGCTGTCTAAATGCACAAAAGTTTTCCTTAGTCTACCATTTATTGATGCATTGAATGTTTCTGACACATATGCTTTGGTGCTTCTGATATGTGTCTAGACATCATTGACAGACGCCAAAGAATCTGCAATATTATCGATTCTGACCTGGCATTATGGCTTTAGTCATTTTCTTACCATTTTAACATAACTTCCTTGTTATTTTTCTATAAATATTTTCATAGTAATTGTTCTAATGAGTTTTCTTTTGTACCTTGACTTCATGGATTTAATTACAATATTAGGTTGGTTGCTAGCATTCATCATTTTAATGTCAAAATTACTAAATATAAGCATAAGTTCTATTTTAATGGTTTCTCTTCCAGAATCCTGCCAACTACAATCTTCAAAAATTAAAATGCAATATGAATTGTTATCTTCTGTCTATGAATTCTGATCTTACATTGTCCTCTCCCTATTCAATATTTTCTCAGTTTCTTTCAGTCTAAATAACTCCACCCATTTTACATCTTTGTGGCTTTATCACTTTGCTTAGAATAAAGTCTAAGAAATCACCTACTAATTGTAGGAAGACAGATCAAAGCACCACAAAACTAGTAATTGGTAATTGTAACACATCACTCAATAAGTCCCAGGCCTGACATAGATGGTGCCACTAATTAATAAATCCATATGATTTTCATGAAGTACTAACCTTCAAATGGCAGGTGACAAAATTTAGGACAAATCGGATTATTAATTTACAAATTAGTTATTTAAGCAAAGCTACTGTTGCAAATCTTCAAAACAATGGAAAAATCTGAATGTTGTGTGTTGATAAAGCATTACTTTCTGATGTGGAAAAAATTGTTCAAGAAACACTGGCTAATTAAGTTATTCAGACTGCACTTTTGGAAACAATGGTTAAGTTTAAAAACAAATTTTGCTGAAAGCTCAGATCGCTCAAAAATCAGCAGTTGTCTCGGAAAACACCAAAAAAATCCGCAAACTTGTTTTGGCCAATCGTAAATTGAAGTTGCGTGAGATAGCAGAGGAATTGAACATATCGGAAGGCAGTGTATTCACCATTTTGAATGAACATTTGTCAAGGAGAAAGCCGTGTTTAAAGTGGGTATGTTTGCTCACAGTTGATCAAAAACTAAAATGTGTCGATTGACAGCGTTGTTTGCAACTGTTTCAAAACAACAAGGAGTTTTTACATAAATGTGCGACCATTGATGAAACAAGGATCCACTACTTCACTCAGGAGTCAAACTGGCTGTCAGCTGAGTGGATAGCAGCAGGTGAAAGCCATCCAAATCGACCAAAAACGCAAACATCAGCAGGCAAGATTTTGTCCATATTTTAGAATGTGCAATGTATTTTGTTTATCCATTACCTTGAGAAAGGAAAAACCATCAATAGCAAATGTTATATAGCATTATTGGTGCGTTTGAAGGAAGAAATTGCCAAAAACAGCCACAAATGAAGAAAAAGTAATCTTTTCACCAAGACAACACACCGTGTCACGAGTCGATTGCAACGATGGCAAAACTAAATGAATTGCTCCCACATTCACCATATTCTCCAGATCTGGCCCTAAACAACTACTAGCTGTTTGCAGACCACAAAAGAATGTTCCAGGGAAAGAGATTGGGTTCCAATGAAGGAGCGATATCAGAAATTGAGGCTAAAGAAAAATCATTCTCCAAAAAAGGCATCGAATTGTTAGAGAAGTGTTGGAATCAGTGTATCGCCTGGTTCACACTCCACCCACGTCTATTGAACAGGTGAAGAGGCTCATCCCTTGTTTCCTATTTAGGATGTGGTTTCCGGCTTTCTCTTTTCCAATCTTTTCACTCTTATATAGCCCCTTGCACATCAGTGGCGTTACCACCTTGCTCAGGGTGATACGATTAAAAAAAAATCACCCTAGAAAGAAACTATGTTGATGAATAAAGTCGAATTTTGCCTAAAAGTTGTTTTATTAGTTAGGCCCAGAATATATTGAATGATGTGTTAATCCTCAACAACATTGTTATTCATTCTCCTAGTAAGAGTAGTTGTGCATTCTGAAAATCACTTTTTCTTCTTTTAACTCTCCCCACTTTTTTCTCTTGAGGAGTAAGATTTCTTTAGATAAAAAATTTAATATAAATCAAGGTATAGGATATCATATATCTTGACTTGTTTAAAGATCTTTGTCTTCTCAGAAGTGAACTACACATTCAAGGTTGTGCAGTATCTATTGCAAGCCACTGAAAAAGATGTCTATAAATGTGACTCTTGATTAAAGTTGGATTTGTTTGGATAAAATTTTATGATAGAATACTTATTGTATGCTTACATTCATTGAGTATCCAGTGGCTTGCGAGACAGCCTCAAACCACTTGATATTCAATGAATGTGGCCTGGTTAGCTTAAACCCATCTGTTTAGAACTGATCCAAAATTTAATATTTTTATCTGAATGCTAACTTTTGAGCCATTCTTAAATAACTGAATGAGATAAAACTATCTATGGCAAATGTTTAACAAAACTGATTTCTTAGAAGTTTCTGTAGAAAAAGCTTTGACAACGGCCCAAAGCCTCTTGACACTTACAAATAAAGGGTTAACCTATTCCTCGCTTGGCTGGTCATGACCTAAAAGCCATCTTCATTCCACCTGTGCTATTTCTGTTATTCAACAGACAAGTTGTGCCTTTGTTTAGCAGTTCTTGCTTGGCTCCAAATATCTTTGATAATTTCCACTTGAGTAAACAGTGGAATGTAACAAATGCTGTCCTGTTTACAACCAACTTTCGCTTGACACAGACGACGAAGACTTAAATGGTTACCAATGTCATGTTGCAAAACTATTTCAAAATGCAACAATTTCTCTGAAATGACCTTCGCTTCCTGTTTAATATGAAGATTGTTTTTGATTACAGTTTATTCAGTAATGGAGAGGAATATATTTTATGATCAGATTAGAGAAAAAAAAAATTTATCAATTCATCTACTCTTTCTTAGTTTCTGTATAAAAAAAAAAAAAAGAAACCAAGCATCGTATTGGTCGTTGCTCCCAAATTTGATGCTACACACACATTTAATTGATCTTTCTGTGTAAACTGAACACAACTTTAAAAACAAATTAAAGAAACTGAATGTTGAGAGAATTTCAGAGTAAATTTAATGAGTTCTCAAATACTCGGCATTTTGATATCCGATCAAAATAATATGCAAATAAATTTAGTGATAACATTGCCAGTCTGGATGAATACAAATTCATAATGCTGGAAAGTGTCTCTACCCGTGAAACAATTTTCTTTTTCTACTTCAAACAAAAGTAAAAGTGTTACTTTATACACTTAAATATCTACAAACTCATCTGTTTCCACATTATTTAAGGCTCCCAATATTAGCATAACTATTCACTAAGATATACAGTTTGTAATCTAGTTATGTGGATGTGCATTTTGGTGCAGTGGATATCGACTAGGAACGACAAATCGGGATGCCGAGTTCGAGTTCCAGTTGAATTCCTTGCGTTCACTTATGCACAAATACTCTTGGGAAAGGTATTAATCCATCTCTTCCCTCCACTTATGGGTTAAATAATAGGACAGACTGGGTTCTATAGCCTTGGATGTCAACCAGTCTACCGCAGAAAGCAATGGCAACCTACTGTGGGATAATCTTCTGCCCAGTCAGTCATGTCTCTTTTGAAACATGATCGCCCAAAGCGTGTATCACGTATGGCACTTGACTGAATTTATGTCAAACTCATGGTTAGGAGTACAGAATAAAATTAATTATCAGAACTATAAAGATGGGGTTTTATTGGTTTGTCAAAGTTGAATTCAGAAAATAAAAACAACTTTGACGTTTTATCTGGGCAATTTATTTTACATTTTCACAAAATTTTTTTTTCTTTTTTATTAGAATTAATTTTTGTGTACATTTTGAAGAAAACTTTAGTTCTTTGTAACAAAAGAAATATTTCTAGAGTGCATGGAAATGAGAATTCATCAGAAAGACTGATTTAAAAAAAAAATTAACGCAAAAATGAAAATATTTCTTTTTCCAGTTTAATTCTGGCAATTGTAATGGTCATTCATGATTAGTTTGATGTTTCTCCATCAGCTTAAAGGGAGAATGAAGTCATTGTGCCGCATAGATAAATTAGCATTCTTGAACCGTGGGTTAGGTTTGAAATTCTAATAAATATCACCTGAAGAAGGCTGGAGTGTACAGCTGCCAAAACATAGTAAATGTGACACTAAAGGTGAGGACAACAGTCCAAATAATGTAATTAGTTATAGACAGGTATTTTTATTACCAAGTGATTTTTTTCTTCATTTTTCTTCATTTTTATTTTTAGCAGCTTCCTGTAGAGTACCTTTGAAAACTGTGAATATAACCACCATACTTCCTTCTCTCTCTTAGACGGTGCTTGCTTATATACCCAAATAAATCTAAAAATAATTATATACAGTCTTTTTCCATTTAATAGTTCTTATGATTTAGAATTTTGAAAATTTATACACATAATAGTTCTTATCATCCGAACTGTATTATTTACTAATTTTGGCTCAATTGCTATCAGTTTTACAATTGGAACATTCTCAAATTACTTACGATTTGAGTGCATCAGTTAGAATCATACTTTGTATATTTCCTGAGAATAAAATGTTTAATTGTTTCTTACTACAATTTAACAATTTGGAGGAATCTGTATATTGTATTTCCTACCTGTGTGTATTCACCATAGTCAGACATGTATCTTTAGGAATGTAAGATTTAGGCATTGATATAAAAAATTATGTAATAAAAAGAATGGCAAAATAAAGAAAATGCTATAGACTTGGTTTATTTATTACACTTTTGAAAGAAGTATGAGAAAAACATTAAAAGAAGCAAGTTAAAATAGAGTCAGATCGTTAGTAAAATGGTTTGAATAAAATGCTGTGTGGAAAATTTTGCCTATTTTGATGTCAAAAAAAAAAGATACCATCAAAATGAAGTCTGATGGTTTATAAAAATAGATGCATGTATAAAATTTGTTAAAAAAGAGAAGAAAGCTGAACAAAAAAGAATGAGAAGCAACAGAAACAAAAGGAAAAAAAAAGCTGGAAGAAGTTTCTACAAATTTAGAGATATATACGATTTTCAGTCGGATTGTGGTGCAGTGGATATCGACTCGAAATGACAAATCGGGGTGCCGAGTTCGAATTCCAGTTGTATTTCTTGCATTAACTTGTGCACAAATACCCTTGGGAAAGGTATTAAGCCGTCTCTTCCCTCCAGTTATGGGTTAAATAATAGGACAGATTGGGTTCTACAGCCTTGGCTGGCAACCAGTCTACCGCAGAAAGCAATAGCCACCTACTGCGGGATATCGACACATGACCGCCCAAAGCGTGTATAACGTATGGCACTTAACTGACTGATATGATTATATTTCTATAGGTTTTTTTTTTGTGAAAGCTTGTCACCAAAATAGAATATTAACCTTAATTTTGAAATTTTTATGAAAATATATTTATATCATCTCAGTTTGTAAACATGAACCATTAAACAAACCAGAAATCCAGCAACGACTGAATTGTCAAACTTCTCAACTCTTTTCGACAGTTGAGTGAATTGAAGTGGACATTGTTTTTATGAGTTCAACTTAATTGTATTTAGAATTTGGTATCTTGCTTAACTGTACGGCGCAAAAATTGGACTATTGCCTGAATGTGCGTTGTGGTGCAGTGGATATCGATTCGGAACGACAAATCGGGGAGTCGAGTTCGAATTCTGGTTGAATTCCTTGCTTTCACTTACACACAAATACCCTTGAGAAAGGTTTTAATCCGTCTCTTCCCTCCAGTTATGGGTTAAATAATAGGACAGATTGGGTTCTATAGCCTTGACTGACACCCAGTCTACCGCAGAAAGCAATCTTCTGCCCAGTCACGTCTCTTTCGAGATATGATCGCCTAAAGCGTGTATCACGTATGGCACTCAACTGACTGACCTGAATTGGGTAGTATTTACCATTAAGAATGATCATAAACATCTCCAGCATTTGTTCGAGGCTGACTGGACGAATAAGAAAATCCAACAGTGGGCGCTGAAATTGAGCGACACAATTGCAAAATAGATTACCTGACCGGAAGGAAGAATACATGTGAAGATCTGCTTTCCAGAATACCGAAACAGAAGCAGAGTTTGTGAGGATAGAGCCCGGAGTAGACGATAAGGCCTACCAAATAGGAGTAATTAACTCAAGTTAAAGACCGCCTTGTGCGGGAGACGGATGTAGAAGAGGACACACAGGTGATGACTGATACTCATTGGATGGAGCGTCAAGAGGACAGTGAGATAGCTGCCCTCAGATCAAGGGTGGAGGCAGAAAAGACCTTTAAGCATGTGATACACGAAGGAAAGCTATATTACCTCTTAGGCAGAGACGAAGAAATGAGGCTCAGATTATATGTGCCTAAGGAGCTGAGGGCTGATATTTTGGGACAGTGTCATGATAAGCTAAGTCATATGAGGGTCGATAAGACCCGCGACCTAATGGGAAGGACTTATTACTGATCTGGACTGTATACCGATTTTACTAGCTACATTCAGAACTGCGTGGTATGTCAGGCCCAGAATAGAAGACAGGAGATGACCCCTCTGGAAGAGACAGATATCCCTAATTTCCCCTTTGAAAAGGTTAACATGGATGTGTAGGGACCATACAGGAAACACATAGAACGTACGTAGTAAGATAACAAATTAACAAATAGTAGGCTAAAAATTGGCCAGAGGCATGTGCGTGCCAAATAAGAAAGCTCAGACAGTAGCACTGAGATATTCCTTAGATATGGTGCCCGTGTGCAGCTGGTCACAAACAATGGACCAGTCAATGTGAATAGAATAATAGCTGAAACCATAGAAAGCCTGAATAACCTCTTCCCTCTATCATCCCCAGAGGAATGCAAAAGTAGAAAGGTTCTTTTGGATCTTGGCAGATGTGCTGGCCAAGTTAGCGAGGAACAATACTGAGAATTGGGACCTGTATTTAGCACAGGCCTTAGCGACCGTGAGGTTTACATTAATTGAAACTTCCAAGTTCTCGCCATATTATATGCTGTACGGGCGAGATGTTTACAGTTTGTTAAGACCCCATAGAAAGTATATGGGAGAAAACCACCACCAGTTGATAATCGAACAACATAATTTGTTCAGTGGAGGATAAAGACGGGTCCAGTGTCGTGTGTAGTCTGGTGTCAGATGACAGGGCAAGTTAAGAGGGCTCAAGCCAATGACCTGAAATTAGCCTTGATAGCTGATTGGATAGCGGCTGAACCAAAGACGAAAAGGACAAGGATGAGAAGAGCAACCTTTGTTGAGCCGAAAGACATGGAGACAGATGAAGACTTCTAGGAGGAAGAAGAAAGAGAGTTAGGACAACAGCCAGTAGAAACTGTCGATGGCAAACCGGACGGGGTAGTCCAAGCAGCAGTACGGCGTTCATTCGTCATATGAAGAGCAAAGAACCCCATTGGTGAAGTCCAGGTTTTGACTCGAAATTTCCCGAAGAAGAGAAAGAGCTGAATGAGTAGGAGGAGGAAGTTTGCTACCTTTTTCCGAACTCCAAAATCTATTAAGGAATGAAAAGAAATACGAAATTGAAACATAATTACCTCTTAAGAAAAGACTGTGAGGGTGCGGGGAGAAAAAATAAAGCAGTGAACGATAGAGCTCGATGTGTTCGGCGCCGGGCTCGTTCGAAACCCTGTCCAGTAACTAACGGAAAAAGCTGTTGGGGGAGATGGAGGTGTGGTTAGCGCGTCACGAAGAGCGGAGGAAATTGATCATTGGTGCTGTTGTTGGCCTGCACATGGATGCGTATGTGTGTCCGGCGAAGGCATTGATGAAGCACGATCTTTGTGGCAGAAACGCCGCACACCTATCTGAACTCCATCAGTCTACTTAAAGGTAGTTTAAGGTAAGGCAAAAGGTTTAAGCTTAGAAGTTAAGAAAAGAAAGCAGTGAGAGTTCTGTAGAATGATTGACTATGGGTGGTTAGAGGAATAAAAAGCAAGGAAATCATGTTACCCTTACAGGAATGGCAGGTATACAGGGACTGATAGCACCGATGACAATGATGATGATAATAATGATGATGATGGTGACAGGAGCTTCGAAAGACGGCCAAAATACAATTTTCAAGAAAATAAGCAAAGTAATAGCAACCAAATCAAAATAGCTAGACACCTTTACAATAGAATTAAACTCCTACGAGCTGCCATTAGACTAAATGGAGGATGAATTGGCTAAGCTGGGCATGGCAAAGAACCGGGTAAACCAGAAATATATCAGGAAAGCGAGATACACTAGATTACTATAATCTATAGAGCTAAAAACAGCCGTATTAAATGCCCGGTGGAGAGAAATGAAGAATTATCTGAAAGGAATCAAACTACTCCAAACAAGAGGAAAAGGAGCAGTGGTCCCTGTTATAGGAAAAGTACTGAGAGTCTTGTTCGGAACGTTTACCGATGACGATATTGTGTCTATAAGAAAGAAAGTTGGTGGGGTAGTAGAAAGAGATCAAAGAGTCTTAGCCCAGGTGGCGAAAGAAAGTGTGTCGATACTGAATGTGACAAGAATAGAGCTAACAAAAAATAAGGTAAAGATCAGTCGTTTGATGAGTAGTTTGCGAGATTTGAGGCAGGAAATATATAACTTGAGAGCTATGGCAAACAAATTTCAGGCACTGAGTGGATTTATGCAACAGTATTTCCAGTTAATGAGCATTAAAAAGATACGACAGACTGTTACCCTGGTCAATTAAAAGATCTGTTATTGAAGATACAGACTGAGTTTCTTCATCATTTGATGTTACCGATGGACCCCACCAAGCAACTATGGAAATACTATAATGCCCTAAGTTGTGTTATCTTGTTAGTAGAAAATTGCTGGTAGTAATTCCACCGTTGAAAAGAGAAAATATTTTGGAAGTATATCGAACCACACATTTGCCTACTGCCTACCTCCGAGTCGATCAGGGCTTAGGGACATGTGCGAGATACCAAATAAAGACGGAGTATGTAGCTTTGGACTCAGCTAGGACGAAATTTATCATGCTAACTACAGAAGAATCAAGGAAGTGTAGGAATAATGCTTTGGGAACTTGTACTTCACTATATGTGATGGGCAATTATAGATGATGTGTATTTGAGCTATTTAAAGGCAATAAAGAGGGGATTACGAAAATTTGCCGATTAAGAAAAGAGCCGATTGATCTGTCCAAATTATGTAAGGGAGAGCTCACGGGAACACTGAGGGTAGATCTTCCATTGTCCTTGATAAAACTACCCATGAGGTGTTCAGTGTTTGGAAAGCCCATCTCCCTACTCCCATATTACCAGACCAAAGAGAAATATGAAAAGAAAGATTCAATTTTGGGGATAATTAACAAAAGTTTTGGAAATTGCACAGAATTGTAAGAAACGCTAGCGGGCAGGATTCCTGAAGTTACCCTCGAAAAGATGCCTACATTACTGAAAATGACTCTTGAGTGTTGGCCACTGAGTCGGATAAAAGATTCTTATCGCAAAAATCGAAAAAGCCATTTTCACGAAAAGTGATTCTTGCTATTAAAAAATTTAATGACTGTTGACAAAAACGACAGTGGTCTAAAGAATAGACTTACCTCTGGCATAAGCAATTTTATGACCTCTAGGGACAGCCACTCCTTGGTGAGAAAGAGAGACAAAATTTCCGGAAATTAAGTTTTCTTGTTCTTTGTGGAATTTTGCGACATTGATATCTCAAAGATAAACATATGGTTTTCTTTTCGACTTAAGCTAGATGGTTGAAATGATAAAACTCATATGCGAAACGACCACACACCGAAAATTTCGAGGATGAAGGAATTTTGGAATGATAATTAAAATTTGACCGTTGAATTGAAACACGCCCCCACCCCAGGGAGTAGTGGGAGGCACTCACACAAGACAAAAAGAGACGTAGTTGATCAGATGACAAATGAGAAAAAAAGGCCCCGGTGGATTTCAGGAAAGTCGGAGAAACGTTTCACGTCAACCCCTCGAGCAAGAGTAAGAGGCACTCACACTGGAAAGAAGGAGACGATGCTGATCAAGTGACCAAAAGGAGGATCCCTTAATGCGTCACAACTACTCCCGCTAGATGTAAGACTCAATATAAGAGAAAGAGTAAATGGTTTTTAGACAGTAGAGAGAGTAGAGTTGAGTCGAGAAAAGTGCAGTACAGTTGATGTGATTTAACACGAGACGTGTTGTCACATGACGCCTTGCCTTAGAAGAACCTCCGACTTTAGCCTAATGCTGGACCAACCAAATTTGATAAACTCTTGCATCCTATAGAAGACGTGGGTTGGAATTATAGTTGTCTGAATGCAATACTCTAGCCAAATACTGTACCGAACTGAATGTAAGCATATAAACTTCTTATTGTTAATTTTACAAAGATTCTTATTGTAGCTCGCAGCTCTATCTGGATCGTTGATGCATTGAATTTTCGGAAACTTTCAACCCAAACCGGTTTTGTGATTAATCAAACGCAACGTAGGAAGAGCCCGGTTTGGACGATAGTCGATCGCTCGCAGAGATTTTGTACGTCGACGCGAAGGATCTGTGGGAATTCACATAAAAAGTACTCTAAGCAAGCTTGAAATTCAGTGTACGTCATTTCGCTGAAATGTAAACAACTTTATTTTTCATGTTGGATTTCGTGCCAAAGAAAGTGTATTTGCGGAGAATTTTACTGCACTATGTTATTCAAAAGAAATCTGAAGCTGATGTACACAGAATTCTTGTTGAGACTTTCGGCGACCATGCTCTGTCGGAAACAACATGCAAAGATTGGTTTAGACGCTTCAAAAATAATGATTTTGATGTTGAAGATAAAGAACGCTCTGATGCACTGAAGAAGTTTGAAGACGGCGAATTGAAGGCATTCAAGAAGACTCATGTTAGGCGAAAGCCGAACTTGCAGAACGATTAGTCATTGAGTACCATACGAGTTGAACCTGAGAGATGCCGAATGACGTTTTGTTACGTGTGAACACCTGCTTCAACGACAGAAAATGAAACTTTTTCGCATTGTATCGTGACCGGCAATGAAAAGTGTATACACTATAATAATCCTAAGCGTAGAACATCGTGGGGTAATCCTGGCCATGCATTAATAACGGCTGCAAAGTTGAATATCTATGGTTCAAAGCTTCTGCACTGCATTTGGTGGGATCAGCTAGGCGTAGCTTATGAACTACTCAAACTGACCGAAACCATCACGGATGATTGGTATCTACTACAATTGATGCGTTTGAGCATCAATTGTAAACAATTGTAAAAAAAAATTACATTAGCACAAAACTTCAGAACGATAACTCATTTGTTTCGCACAGACTCTGGATTGAAAAACGTAAAGTTGGAAGCTCGAGTAAATCTTCGCTGATAATACGTTTAACGCGAGAAATTTCAACAAGTATTT
This sequence comes from Ascarosepion bandense, assembly GCA_037127315.1. Taxonomy (NCBI): domain Eukaryota; kingdom Metazoa; phylum Mollusca; class Cephalopoda; order Sepiida; family Sepiidae; genus Ascarosepion; species Ascarosepion bandense. Next base: position 343,593 of record JBBBDQ010031453.1, read on the forward strand.
CTGATCGACTTTCTAGGGCAGAAAGCAGATTTACATGCAAGTGGCCATATAATAGACAGAAGAACAATCGCCCACTTCGTTCACCATGCGGCGCGAACCTGAATCCTGAAGTGAGAAGTTTACTTTTCAACTCTCTTTCACTTACTTCAATTTCAACTCTTATTCACTTGTTCAATCAATATTATTCCTCAGTGAGAATTTGAACGTTAACCGAATGCCACAAAAATTCACGCATATACGAACAGTTGAATTTTGTTAAGTAACTCTTAACACGGATGTGCGTTGTGGTGCAGTGGATATCTGCTCGGAATGAGAAATCGGGGAGCCGAGTTCGAATTCCAGTTGAATTCCTTGCATTTACTTACGCACAAATACCTTTGGGAAAGGTATTAATCCGTCTCTTCCCTACATTATTATTATTATATGGCTTAAATAACAGGACAGATTGGGTTCTATAGCCTTGGCTGACAACCAGTCTACAGCAGAAAGTAATGGCAACCTACTGCGGGATAATCTTCTGCCCAATCAGTCATGTCTCTTTCGAGACATGATCGCCGAAGCGTGTATCACATATAGCATTCTTCGTTCCTTATTTGTCCGTTTGTTCGTTGTTATTTATCTTAGTCATAAAATTTCAAACAAGTGGGATATTAGGCCGTGTCTCACTTTTGTAAAATTTTTCGACTTTGATAAGTTCAATACAGCTGAATGGAAACTTTTTGATGATCGCCTAAACGCTTCAATGAGTAAACAAAAGGACAGGCCGATGGTAAGGTTTGTAATTCAATATGTACCCTGAAAAAAAGTACTTCAGTAATTGGGGTTGTCAGTAAAGTTGGTCGATGTTTCAAGTTGTTTGTTTATATAATCTTCGTAGATAAAATTATATCTATTGGTCGGCAAACTTCTTCAAGTGGATCATCAATGCTTTTCCCGGTCGTTTCATTTATCCTAAGAGAAATTTAAGTTTTCATTATGAAAAGATTTCTTCAAGAATAGAAAAGAACAAGTTCAAATAAAATTAATTGACTTGCAATATCACTGAATATCGATGTTTCAATTTATTAGTTAGAGTTTCACAGCGTCGATCATAGATCAGCACTTATCAGCGTATAAGTTTTTATGAAGCGAAAAAAGAATAGTTCAGTTTGTGGATGTGAAAGTGATATACCCCTTCCTTAGAAAATGAATTACTCCCACCCAAGTTAAGGAGTAATCTTTACCAGAGTATCACGCGCAGCAAATCTAGATAATCAAAGATTTAGTGCCACGAAAACACGCGCATTCTTTTCATTAAATCAATTCTTTTTTAGATGTGTAGGGATTAAATAAAAATACGAAATAAAATAAAAAAAACATTAAATAAAATAAAAAATACAAAATAAAATAAAAACTACGAAATAAAATAAACATAAAAATCTCCCAGGAGTCCTCTGACAGGAAAGACAATTGACGCATGCGCAAAAGAGGGGCCTCCTTGTGCCAAAAATAAACTCGATCTCTTTCTCTGTTGGACTTTGGATGGTAAAGACGTGGCAAACTGTTCGGGAAGGAATTTCCCCAACAAGAGGTCGTTGGAACCAAAAATAAATTCAGTGTCCAAACTGTCCCTCTAGTGTCTCTGTACCTGTCCTTTTCTCTTTGCCTATTTATTTCAGCGGCGCAAGCTATTTAACAAGTTTTGGATGTTTAGGCGAAAGAATCAACCCAGCAGTAATAGCCATAACATTCCATATAAGGCTGAATGAAAAATCACTTGATTAGCATAAATTTGCATTGTACTTATTTTGTCTGTCTCTGTTTTGCGTGATTCCCACATGTATTAATGGCAAAATACGATTGGAGTCGGAGTCCCATTCAGTATTTTGGGGTATGTACTTCGATTATCATAACCAATTTGTCTCCATAAGAATATTGAATGAAGAATAAGTTCAGATCGACACAAGCAAATACTACTACTACTACTAATAATAATAATAATAATAATAATAAAAACTTGCCTATTAATTGATATGGCTTGTCCAGCGGATTGTAACATAGCAACCAAAGAATTCGAAAAACGTCAAAATGTAAAGACCTGGAAATTGAAATAGAAAAAATGTGGAAATTGAATACAAGTATCGTGCCAGTGATAGTAGGTGCACTTGGAATGATAAAAAATGGAACAAAAAACGCATTGAAAAATCCCTGGAAACCCCAGCTTAAGAGATATACAAAAAATGTTTTGTTAAGAACAGCCCACACACTAAGGAGAACTTTGTCTATGTAACGCTAGAGATGTCAGAGGAAATAGAAAAACATGAAATGGTGCCATAACAACACACCACAACCTGCCTTAGGTCTTCCCGCAGACTTGGTTGGTAGTGCGACCATAGCAGAAATCGAAATATGATGAAAAATGACAACATAATAATTTTGTCTATGTAACGCTAGGGATGTTAGGGAAGATAGAAAAAACATGAAATGGAGCCATAACAACACAACACACGACCTGCCTTAGGTCTTCCTGCAGATTTGGTAGGTAGTGCAGCCATAGCAGAAATCAAAATATGATGAAAAATGACATAATAATAATAATAATAATAATAATAATAATAATAATATGGAAAACAAGAAGATCAAACAGGAATATAAGATTAAAATTAGTCAAGGAAATACTTAATCAGAACCTGAAAAAAAAAAGAAGCTCCCTGATATTGAAGAAGTGAAACATTTTTGTAGAATATTTCGAGCAAGCCAAAGGAATATAATATCAACGCAAAATGAATCAAACAAGAACAAGAAAGAATGATAAGATAAACCTCTTCAAAACTTTTCCACTTTCATATTCATATGTATTAACTCTTCTATAATAACTTTTCTTAACGATATAATCATTTTAAATTATAACCTTGAAACGCATTTGAACTTTGTTGGATTTTAATTTATCAAATATGGCTGGTATATATTGGGTTACTTTCAAGTTCATGCTGTTTATGAAATTTTCTCGCTGATTTTTTTGTCGGTCTGTCACAACGATGCATGAAACAAACCAACGAAAGCTAGTCAACCATATCGTCAGTCATAAACAAACGATATCAAATAATTGGATTTTTTCGTTTCAAATGAAATTGTTTTTGTAAACTGTTGCATCATTTCAGTCTCAGTGTCGGTTTTTTGTTTTTGTATTTGGTCCCCAGACCTTTTGTCAACATTTACCCATTTGTGGTGTTGGTTTTAACCAGTGATTTAATTGATCGAAAATTGAATGTCGGATCAACAGAAATCCTTGAATTTCCAGAAATGGCCAAATGAATGTCTTTCGGTCTTTTTCGCTTATTGTGGTGCAATTGAATAAAGATTGTGATCTCTGGAAATGTCACAACTCGTATAAATTTAGATTTAATATGGATTACAATATTACAGCGTATGTCATTCTGAAGATTTTAAATTAATTGATGGACATTTAAATGAGTATACGGTTTAAAAGAATAAAGATTTTCATGAATTAACTTCAACGTACGCATTTTGAGGTATGATTGCAAGATATGGATATTAATGGCGGAAGAGAAGAAAAGATTACAGTTATTTGAAAGTAAGTGCCAGAGAAAATTGCTGCATATCTCATATTTAATGAATGAATACGGATGAATCCCCAAGAAACAATTAAATGTCGACTATTAAATGTGACGGGAATTGGTTTGGTCCAGACACGCCGTCGGTCATGACAAAAAGCATTGCAATCGAGGTAAGAGGAATGAGTTTTCTGAATCTTCTATCAACACCTGCTAACAAAACAATTTGGAGTTCATCTGTTTCATCTGCACTCATTTTCTCACGACGACTTTCAATAAGTTGATGCGATTGCTAACAGATCATGCGAACGTCGCATTTTGGCAAATATAGAGATTCTGTAAATGTTAAACAATCAGATTTTATTTTATCCATAAAAAGAAAATGTTTAAAAATGTAACTTGATAAATTATTTATTGTTACAGTGGGAAAAATAAGTATTTCACCCCCACCTCCTGCTGATTTCCTGAGTTTCCCTTACAAAAATAGGAACGGTCTATACTTTTCAGGGTAGATCCGCCTTGAAAGTCAGAACTAAAATATAAAAAAACATCTAGAAAATTAAATTATATTAATTTTGGAACATTTATTTGTTTTTATTGAAAAAATAAATATTTCACCCCTTACCAATCAGTAATGATTCAGGCCCCACCGACCAATTATGTGACCAGGAGGCATACAGACTAGTCGTATTACTCAATTATTATTACTCCTAATCAAGTACCCATTATCTATATAAAAGACACTAGTTCACAGAATCCGTCAATAAATCAGAATCTAACCTTTCCACCATAGATAAACGAAAGAATTGTGTAAGGGCATCCGGGACAAAATTGTGTACCTGCACAAGACTGGAACGGGCTGCAAGACGATTGGCAAGCAGCTAGGTGAAGAATCAACTGTTGGTGCGATAATAAGAAAATAGAAAAAACTAACCTTACCCTAATCAAATCTCCCTCGGTCTGAATCTTCACGTAAGATCTTTCAATATGGAGTAAACCTGATGATGAGAAAGGTGAGCGAACAACCCAGAACTAAGCGGCAAGAGCTTGTTGAGGATCTCAAGACAGCTGGGACCACAATCGCCAAGATTACCATTAGTAACACTCTACGTCGTAGTAGACTGTAATCATGTAATACCCGCAAGAGACCCCTACTCAAGAAGGAACATTTACAGGCCCGTCTGAAATTTGCAAATGAGCACCTGGATGATTCAGAGCAGGGTTGGGAGAAAGTGCTGTGGTTAGATGAGACTAAAATTGAGCTTAGTGTCTGGAGGAAAAAGATTTGACTTGGACCCAAGAACATCATCACAACCATTAAGCATGGTGGTGGAAATATTATGCTTTGGGTATGTTTCTCTGCTAAGGGGACAGGACGACTACACCGGGTCGAGGAAAAGATGGACGGAGCCAAGTACAGGGAAATATTGAATGAAAGCCTCCTTGCCTCTGCCAGAACACTGAAGATGGGTCGTAGATTGGTGTTCCAGCATGACAATGACCCAAAGCATACTTCTAAGGCAACAAATGAGTGGCTCGGGAAGAAGCACATTAAGATAATTAAGTGACCTAGTCAACCTCCGGACTTTAATCTTTTAGGGAATTTGTGGAGAGAGCTGAAGCTTCGAGTTGCTCAGCGACAACCTACAAACTTTAAGGATTTGGAGAGCATCTGCAAAGAGGAGTGGGTCAAAATTCTCCCTGGGATCTATAAAACTTGATAACCAACTACAGGAAACCAGGTACTGAGTTATGTTTTGCTATAAGTTATTCTTTCAATAAAATACAAACAAATGTTCAAAAATTAATATAATAATATATTATTAATATAACATCATTTTTTAAATTCTATCTTTCAGTTTCAAGACGAACCTACCTTGAAATTTATAGACCGTTCCTATTTTTGTAAGGTGTCAAACTCAGAAAATCAGCAGGGAATGAAATACTTATTTTCCCCACTGTATATTAGAATTCCTTTAGACAGAAATGAAGTATTTCTAAAATTAACTGATATTTCATCGAATAGCTGAATACACATTTCCATTAGAACAAAAGGTTCTTAAAACACCATGACTAATTCGTCGTAAGTAGAAAAGTATACCAACCATGTCATCTGAAGAGAAAAAAAAATGTTTGGCAAAAAAGCAGGCAAAATTTGGATAAGAGTGAATGTGTTAGAAATTATAGTACTGATCAACACCGTGAATATATGTAGAAAATAAATTGAATGATAATTGGTTGTGAGAAAATCTGATGTCGGGATAATCAGCAGAGAAAGTGAGAGACCCGTACCGTTGGAAGAAGCCGCACAGTGAATAAATAAACAATAAAAATATCATGTGATATTTATCATCTTCAAACAACGAATTTCATTTTATATCGATTGCAACATCAGTGCGATTTGTTGAGGAATGGATCGGCAAGAATCATTGGTTGTGCAATCCTGGAAGCACAAGGAAAAATCCCAGTTTCAAAGACACGGGCTTCAATATTTCCTTCAAAACGTAGAAGGATAATTTCCAACAAAACCTTAGAAGATACTTGTGCAAAACTTTGTGCTATACATTTTCTGACAATGAACATTCTCGTAGATTGGAAATTGGATAAAAATGGCAGAAGAGTGAAAGAACTATAAGGCAGGAAAGCTGTTATGAAGTTCCATAGCTCTGACCCTTGACCTTCATTAGTCTGAATTTCTACAGTTGAAAATGGCCCAAACGAATTTGGAGATATTTGATTCCTTTTAATTCTTTTCTATTTCAATGCAGTGGGATTTTTTGAAGATGTGATTGAATGAAACAAAATCTATAGTTGTCCTGTTAATCATTTCAGGCAGGTACTGACACAATGCACACAGTGGTACGGATCAAAAACAAGTGTAATAAATCATTTTTTCTTTTACCCTTTTTTTAGATTTCTTGCTTGTCTGTTCTTCATATTTGTTTTTACTGATTCAGAAACCTAAGAAAAAGGGTTTTTATTTGTTTTTTGACAATTTAATTTCTGTTTTCGCTAATTTTTTCATGGCCATATTCGCGTCGAACTGAGTTCACTTATTTTAATTACCACCACACATTTTTGATACCCAAGGTTTAAAATGAATTATTATAAATGAAAATGTTTTCTTAAAGCTTTCATTTTGGCTTTAATTGAAAGTTTGAAAAGTTAAAAAATTAAATTTACTATTTCTAGTAATCAAACTATTCTGGTTTATTTCAAACAGAAATCAATATAGTTTGGAATCGATTTACGCTGTCTTTCATCAAAATGTAATTCTCTTCATTAAAAAATCTTCCAAAAATAAAATGTACTTTTCTGAAACTTTATTTGAAGAATATTAGCTGATTTAAAGTATAATTAATCTGATCTGAAAAAATACTTAAGTTTAAAATAACAGAAAAATGGATTTTTAAAACAACACTAGCAGTAATTATGTGCTTTTCACTGATAAGTGCCGATAAAGGCGTTGACAGGTTTAATACAAATACTTTATCTGTTAAAACATAATTGATGAAAATGAAAGGGTGAACCCCTTTTTTATATAGTTTTTAAGTATTTATTAATCTTAAAAATATTGCAAAATAATCTCCGTAGTCTAATTTTAGGAATGTTGACTTTAAAATTTACTATAGTCAAAGACCTTATTTTCTGACAGTGCCATGTAAAGTCGACAATACTTTTAAGCATCGGCATGTTACGTAATATTTTATATAGATAAATAAAAATTATCTTAAAAATCTTAGTGTAAAATAATTTGAATTAAGCTTTTCAAATTTTAATTAGTAAATATAGTTTTCACTTAATCACCAAATCCGTTGAAAATAATGCAGAATTTTAAAAGATTTATATATTCCAAATTATTATAGATCGTACAATCTCACCCGGCGAATTAAATAAAGAGCTAAGTTCTAAATTCTAATCACCTGAAAAAGACCGGAGCGTACAACGGACGAAATGTCGTTAATATAGCAACAAAGATGAGGACAACAATCCATAAAATGTAAATCGTGTAGATAAATACATTCCCTCATGTCAGAAATATAGACCAATATATCCGAAGTCTTTGATGGAATAATCTTGTTTGTTTCTAGTTAAAGTATAAAGAAGAACATGATCAAGAAAGTTTTTAAAATTCTAAATTCGAGTCTCTTTTTTCATATTTATTCATATTTTATGAGAGGTTCTCACTTCAAAAGCCGCCTAGTGAATAAAAGAGGGGGAATTTAGGTGTAAGCGTATCATGATGAGCTTTCAGAAAAAAGATATGTTGCAGGAGTAAATAAGCATTGAGATGTGGCAGGATCAACCATATGTGTGTTTACTATTAAATATTCATTATTAACACAAAACCCTACTGAAAGTCACATCATCTTCATTAAATCTTGATTACCTAGCCCCGTAGACGTCAATTACATTGTTTAATAAGAAATAGGATATCCTGTTTATAATAATCTTTAATATTTATATTCTAATTCAGTATGTCCCTCCTTTAGTTTATTAGTTAGTACGTATGTTACGCCCTGCAAATAATTAATAAATAAGAGACTATACTAGGAAGAAGAAAAAAAGTCAAACAATTATGTCCTGCAAAAGAAAAGGTATTGATCAAAATTTCATTAGAAAATTATTTCGGAGGAGGTGTTGTAATGGAATGCCTCACAATCCTTATCGCCTATGAGGACTGACTATATATTAATAACCATATATAGCGAGCACAGGAGATACTTGTGACTTGCTTCAGCAATTACTAGCCTGCCACCCGACTCCTGTCTTTCTCTAGTATATTCTCTTTAGAATAAACCTCTTTTCTTTCACTTACCCTTGTGTTGCTGTTCTTTCGTTCGAATACCAATTTGTTTGTTTATTAACATTATGAATCCTGTAACATATTAGGGTTTTATGCGCTTGCGAGTTACTTGCAACCACACCAGCGGCGCTGTCTTGTGCCTTTGAAATTATATATATATATATATATATATATATATATATATATATATATTATTGATTTAAAATTCATAACATAAGTATGTCACATACTTATATTATAAATTTTAAATAAATATTATTCACTCTACCTTTTTATTGAATAGAATAGTGCTTTTTGGATACGTAATTGTATTTCATCCATACCTACTTTATACTTTTCTATATATATATATATATATATATATATATATATATATATATATAAAGGTTCAAGACTAGCCAAACCCCCTTAATCAAGGAGGCATTGTTACATAGACAGAGTGGACCAATCAAAACAAAGCAATTTCTAATTTTAAGGATCAAAAGAACAGACACTAAAAATAATTTATTGGTGCCTTAACATTAATATTTGATTAAAATAGAGATCAACATTATTAATCGATTATTAGATTCACTTTATTTTTATTACGAATTGTAAATTCTGAGTTTAACAAAAGCTTTAGATTTACGTTGTTATAAAGTTATTTAGGTATTAAACGACAAAAAGACGTAAGTGTACACATATTAAAATCTAAAGACAAATAGATGAGTATACACACGAACATACACTGGCACACATACACGTGTACAAACGTATATGCGCACACATATACACAAAGATAAATTTTAAAATTTTGTTTTTATTAATGTGTCAACACATCCGTTAAATTTCAAAGCCAGGTTTGCAAATCATCTGTAAAAGCTACACTATTGTATACATGTAAGAGCCTAGATGACATGAGCCTAGAATCAACGGGGTCAATTCAGACGCAATCATATTTCAGTGTAAGGATAAATAAACGTGATTACATATATACTCACGCAAATACACAAGCTAAAAACAAAAACGTACACGACAAAAACTCCATAGATCATCATAATCACATACATGAAACTACTTAGGCAAAACTTCTGGGATAAATATACGCAAAATAGCGCCGCAGGAATATTCACACAGAATCATACGCGCATATAAATGCGCACAGACAAGAAATACAAATACACACACACACACACACACACACACACAGACACACACGCATATATATATATATATATATATATATATATATATATATATATATTTCCATTTTGTTTAGCCCCACTTCCCTGTCAAACACCACTGCCTATTCTTTTCACTTCCCCTTTCTCTTTTTTAGGGCTAGACATAGCCAAATTTTAAATTTTTCACTTACAACTCAATATAAAAGTAAAGTTGTCCAAAATCTAAAAATAGACATCGATTTTTATCCCAGCCCCTCTAGTTTGTCTGTGATGTAAATTTTGAACTTCCGTCGGGAATATCTTCTTGTCTCTTGAAAATAAAGTTTGCCGATGAAATGTGAAATTTCTCTTAAGGATTTCATGCAGAAATGATCATACAACGATTTTGAACTTCGAAATTTATCTTATATATATGCGCCGGGACATGGAAATTCCCAGGTTGGTGTCTGGGAGCGCGTTTATACCACTGGACAAGATACCATCCTTAATCTTTGTTAAGACAGGTATCTAGGAGAAGGAAACTCTGATGTAAAACCTGAGGTCTTTTCTTGCTTAATCTGTGGCAATTGTTTTGCACCGACTTGAGTTTATGAATGGATCCAAAAAGTGTGGATAGTATTTGCACAGGCTTTCTCCACTATAATCAAATCATTTGTGTGGGTTTCTTGACAACTTACATTTATTCAAAAGATCTGCACACACAAAAGTCCACAGGCGATAGGATGAAGGCGACGGGAACAGGTGAAGGATATCATTGGAAGTTCCTAGCTGGATCTCTACACTGTGGCGACCGGTGGGTGATGGCCGTTCTGTACAAATACCTGAGCAATTGTGCAGTTCGTGTCCTCCCTCGGTGACAAAGCAGTCCTATTTAGGGACAGTACTGCTTTCCCCATGCTGGGGAGGGGGCGATAAAAGGAGCCCTAAACAAATTCTTGCTCAAAACCACCCTTCACAGCATACTGCAGCTGCCTAGGTATCCAGCACGCAGTCCCAATAATAGAAGAAGCAAAAGCTTTCATTTTGGATCTTGGAATGTCCGCACTCTACTTGACAATGATAATCAGCCAGAACGTAAGACAGCTCTTGTTACACTTGAGCTGAAAAAGTTCGGGATTGATATTGCAGCTATTAGTGAAACGCGCCTGGCTGGCAACTCGCAAATGACTGAAGAGAAAAGCGGGTATACCTTTTTCTGGAGCGGTAAAGGCCCAGAAAAGCCTCGTCATTCCGGAGTAGGATTTGCTATCAAGTTCAACCTTGCTACTTCATTACCAACCCTTCCAAAGGGGTTTTCGGATCGCCTAATGACATTAACCCTCAATCTAGAATGCGATACCCGTGTCGTATTAATTCGTTGTTATGCTCCCACGTTAGACAGACCAGAGCCGGAGAAAAATAAATTTTACCAACAACCGAGGTTTTTTGTTGCGAATGTGCGACACAAGGATAAACTTATATTAATGGGTGATTTTAATGCTCGTGTGGGGGGTGGATAGCGCATCATGGGGTGGTGTTTTGGGTCATCATGGTGTTGGTCGTATAAATGATAATGGTTTTCTTTTGTTGTCACTTTGTAGAGAGTTTAACTTGTGTATTACCAACACGGTATTCCGACAGAAAAACTCCCACAAGACTACATGGATGCACCCTCGTTCAAGGGATTGGCACTTGATTGACTACATCATCACCAAAAGACGTGACAGTAAAGACTTTCATATCACTCATTCATTCTATACAAGTTGCTATCTTTCCGACCATACATTGCTCTGAAGTAAAACAACGTGGCATTTACAACACAGACGAATGAAACGCTCCTCTGTCCCCAAACAAATTAACGTCCTTCCATTAAAAAGCACCGGTCAACAAGCGGCACTGTCGGCCCACCTTCATCATTCATTAGATTCTGTTGAAATAACTGATGATATTGAATCTTCATGGAAATCATTACGTGACGCAATTCACACATCTGCATTGGAAGTTCTGGGCTTACCTATTCGTAAGAATCAGGACTGGTTTGATGATCAAAATGTTGAGGCACGGGATTTGATCAACGAGATGCACAAGGCTCAGAAAAATCTGGATTGAGAATAAGAACTCCACATTAAAGAAGAAAGAGTACAATGCATGCAAAAGCAAGGTCCAGAAAACACTACGGCAGATGAAAGCGGCATGGTGGTCGTCACATGCCAAGTCAGTGCAAGAAGCATTTGATAGGAAGGACTCGAAAGCCTTTTATGAAGGTATTAAGAAAGTTTTTGGGCCACACGAATCTGGTGCTTCTCCCATATTTGCAAGTGATATCACACTGCTGACTGACAGAGCGGATATTTTGAATCGCTGGAAGGAGCATTTTGAAGCAGTTCTAAACAATGCTTCTACAACTGACGAAGAAATAATTTCATCTATCACTGAGCGACCTGAAATTCCTGAACTCTCTTTCCTTCCAGCGGTACATGAGGTTTTTGTTGATATCAAGCAAATTTCTTCAGGCAAAAAATCTGGGAAAGACGCCTTACCTCCTGAGGTTTTTAAGTACGGTGGTCAGAAACTGGTGAAGAAGCTGCATAGTCTCTTTGTGAAGATCTGGCTAACTGGAAATGTCCCTCAGGATTTCAAAGATGCACTAATTCAACACCTGTATAAAAACAAGGGCAATAGGAATATCTGTGACAACCATCGTGGCATCTCACTTTTATCAATTGCAGGGAAGATCTTGGCAAGGCTTATTCTCAATAGAATAATCAAACACTTGGTTGACGATATCTACCCCAAATCTCAGTGCGGTTTGCGTGCTGGTCGAGGTACTGTCGATATGATCTTTTCCCTCCGCCAGGTTGCTGAGAAAGTCCGAGAGAAGAACGAGGAGCTGTATATGGTTTACATTGACCCTACAAAGGCCTTTGACACAGTCAACCGTGCAGCTCTCTGGAAGGTTTTGAAAAAGCTGGGAATACCCGACAACATGTAATCATGTCTTTTCATGATGGAATGAAGGCATCTGTTGTTTCAAATGGGGAATCTTCAGAACCTTTCAATGTGACAAATGGTACTAAACAGGGTTGCTTAATGGCACCTGTGCTGTTTGCTTTGTTCTTTTCAGTTATGCTGAAGTATGCTTTTGCTGATATTGGTACAGGCGTAGAATTCAAATTCAGAACAAGTGGTGGTCTCTTTAACCAGCAGCGTTTCAAAGCTAAGACCCTTATTCGACAAACTATCATTAGGGATCTTTTGTTTGCAGATGACACTGCACTTTGTGCAACCTCTCAAGAGGAAGTGCAACTGCTTGTAGATAGGTTTTCGGTTGCTTGCAAGGCTTTTGGCCTGACAATCAGCATCAAGAAAACAGAGGTGATTTACCAACCTCACTCCACACCAAAACAAGTTCTGGGTGTGAAGCAGCGGCCACCAGTATGCAGCTTTCCCGATATACCAATCCGAGTAGATGGTAAAGATCTGAAATATGTGAAAAACTTTACCTATCTTGGCAGTAAGGTTAATTGGAAGGCTTCTCTTGATGATGAAATCATTAATCGAATTGCGAAAGCAACTAGTGCCTTTGGGAAACTGCGCCATCGGTTATGGGATGATAGGGGGATTAGCCTAAGGACTAAAGTACTTGTGTATAAAGCAGTTGTGCTAACTACGCTGTTTTATGGATCGGAATCATGGACAGTCTATCATAATCACATCCAGAAGCTTGATGTCTTCCACAAAAAATGCCTTAGAACAATTTGTGGTTTCACCCTAAACAATCGGATATCTAATGCGGACCTATTCACGCGCTGCAGTATTAGTGGAATTGAGAGCTTTTTGATGCAATCACAGCTGCGTTGGGCAGGACATGTCTTACGTATGGAAGATGACCGGATACCAAAGCAAGTGTTGTACGGCGAGCTTAGCAGTGGACGGCGGAATGTGGGTAGACCTCTGCTTCGCTTTAAGGATAAGCTGAAAGTGAATTTGACATGTACAAATATTCCTCACCGTGATTTTGAACGAATTGCTTCTCAACGAATTGAATGGAGATCTGCCTGCCAGAGGGGCATCAATCAGTTCTCTGAGACTGAGATTGACCAACTGCGCGTAAGACGTGAGAGAACAAAAAAAATCTGCAAGTGTCCCAGCCGATCATTCGTGCAATCTCCCTTCTTGCCTCCATTGTGGACTTGTTTGTAAATCTCTTGCAGGACTCAAATGATTGAGTAAGTGCGGGCATGCTACATCAAATTAAACGGTTGTCTAGACCTCATATATATATATATATATATATATATATATATACACACACACACATACACACATATATATATATATATATACATAAACGTACATACATTTGTATAGACACACATACAAAGACATCCGAACATATATACACGTAAATACATACACACACATAAATATGAAATATACATATATAAATGTACACCTATATATATGTATACACTACACACATGCATACTAATATATGTAAAAATACACATGCACATTAGCCAGTAAAACAAAATATCAATATGTCTATTTGTACTAAAAACAATATTTACACTCATATAAATGCATATACTAATACGTAGACAAACGCATGCACCCAAGTATATAAACAGAGTGAAATAATAGTGTGTGTGTGTGGGGGGGGGGTTACACCCTACCATACACATAACAGATCTGTCTGCGGATGACTATATATATGTATATATATACATACACAAACGCACACACACATACACACACATATATGTATGCGTGCGTGTGTGGGTGGGTGTTACTCTTTAGTAATGAATTGGGTTCTCCCGGTGACTGGCGTGTGTATACACGCTAAAATGTCCTTACCTCATTCCATGCGCCTATGGCTTAGACAATAGGGACTCCGACTGGCATCAAATCGGTCGTGTTTCGATCCCGGCTAGAGGCAAGTGGAAGTCTAGCCACACTGATGATATAACGAAACAGGCTTGTATGTGGATGACTATATTAGATATCCACACACACACATATATATATATATATATATATATATATAAGAGATTAATTATCAAGAATAAATATATAAAAAACAGGACCCATAAGTTAAAACCAGGCACTAATAAAAATTCAGAAACAATGTGAAATCGATGTTTTGAAAATCACAATTGTTAAACAGTAATTTAACAATTGGTGCTATAATAAAAACGAAATCTGTTAAATATTAACCAGATGATTCAGGCTAGAATAAAATCTATCGAATATTGACATGATAATCAATATTAGATTAAATACCTCAGAACTATATAACTTGACGATCAATATTAGATTAAGTACTCAGTAAATATTATTTTGCTTACTTTCATGTCTCTGTTATGCTTAATTAAACGTTTGCCGTCACATGGTTTTTCTTTCCTTTAACTTGTTAGAAATTTCTGTGGCTGTTGGACTTTCTTTCTTTCTTTCTTTCTCCTCTCCCTATGGGTCACGTATAGGTTAGTATTCTCCAGCCCTACCTGTCCGATTATGGTTTTTGCCAAAAAGTTAAATTTCAGAAATTTTCAAAAGAAATTTTAACTTACTAGCCATTTCCATTTGTGGGCTACGTGTTTAACACACACACACACACACACACACACACACACACACACACACACACACACACACACACATATATATATATATATATATATATATCCCACCTTTTCGCCCGTGCCCAGCGTGTTCTGACTTTCACTTAGGCTTGAATTCTTTAAATGTAAGTCATTTTCATGTATCTTTGCATTTCCTTATGTATATATTTATTTTCCTTACTTTCATGTCTCTGTTATGTTTAATTAAACGTTTGCCATCATATAGTTTTTCTTTTAGAAATTGTTAGAAATTTCTCTGGCTGTTGGACTTTAACTAAGTTAAAACTTAATACTTCTTTATCCTATTCTTTTTTTTTTTTTTGTAAATTGGAGTAGATAGACCCTACTATCGCACAGTTCACACTCCTTCCACCTCTATTGAAAGGCGTAGAGGCTTATCCCTTGTTACCTGTTTAGGAAGTGGTTTCCGGCCCTCTCTTTCTCTCCTCAGACCTCAGTAATGGTGCTTCCGCGATTTTCCTGCGACATGCGTGGTCGGTAGCAACGTCTCTTCATTGTGAGAGTACTGGGTTGGTAGTTTTCTGGTTGCTGCTTCCAACTGGTAGTTAGGAGCCCTACCTCTTGCGTAACGTCTGATCAACAGTTGCATAATATCGGGGTTCTTGCAGTGCCAGGTCGCGCATGGATAGGTATGCCTTCAACTGCTTTCAGTAGTCAACTCCGTGGCCACACGTTGCTGCAGCCCGCGTCAGTTCCCTTCCAGCGCATGTCGCTGTTAATGACCGTCTGCCTCCTCTACTCGAGGTCTCTCCTTGCCAACAACAAATATGAACAACCATATCTCATGAAAAAAGCTAAACCAGACAAAGTAAAATCATCTAAGCCTCTTAATATTTCCTTCGCTAATATCCGGGGTATTCGTATCAACTTCTGTAGCGTTGAATCCTTCCTCCACGAAAAGTCCCCTGACATCCTAGTGCCCTGCGAGACTAATCTCAACCCCTCAATTTCCTCCTCCGAATTCTCGATACTTGGCTACCTTCCTCTCTTAAGGAAGGACTCCACTGTCCGTATGCATGGGCTGGGGCTTTACATCTAGCTGGGGTGACATCTCTCGAATCCCCTGACCACCCATATATGTCTCCGTCTGTCACTTCTCAAATCGGTTAGCTATCTTTTCTTTCTGTACCGTTCCCCTTCCTCTCCCGACTGCTCTCTGCTAGACAGCATCTCTGAAAATATAGATAAGGCTACTTCCTCCCTGTTATTTAATTTGTTATTTGAAGCTTTCATAGTATTGATGATCACTGGAGGTCTTTTTCTTACAGTGACCATTCTGCTCAAGCTCTGTAATGAGAAAGTGTTCTCGTTCATTATAAAGTACATGAAACCCAGTGAGCTAAATTCTTTCATGTTTCACATTTTTTTTTAGTTTTAGCAATTTACAACCTATATTGTGAAAGGATTGATTCTTAGCTCATTATGTACAGCCTAATCAAAACAAATATCATATATATATATATATATATATATATATATATATATATATATAAAGGCACAGGGAAGCTATATTAAAGTGGTGAAAAAGTAAATGAAGTTGAGATGCTAGGTTAGAACCAATAACATTGCAGATACTTATTTGTATGTGTAAGATAGATTCTGGCAAGAAAAAAAGATGTCTATCATGACACAATGAACCAACTTTCTTAGCAGTAGACATACCAGTTGATTCGATATTATTTTTCTACTTAATGTCAGTGGAAAATGTTACTCCAATGTTACTCCAACAAATTGCAATGAATTCTTCTCCTGAAAGTTAACACCAACCATGCAGATGAATGCAAAACGCGTGTGTATATATATATATATATATATATATATATATATATATTCAATAGATTTAAGTAATGTCAAACACTGGCTCATACAGAAATTGTCTTGTTTTTAATGCATCAAGTCAGCTCCAGATTTGAATTTTCACATTTATTAACCAATAAATCTAACTTTTAGCTTCCTGAAGCATATATTCTGTTATATGATCATGAAAGTTCGAAATCAAATTGAATTTCTTGAATTCACTTACACACAAATACCCTTAGGAAAGGTATTAATTCGTCTCTTCCCTCCAGTTATGGGTTAAATAAGAAAACAGATTGAGTTCTATAGTCTTGGCTGGCAACCAGTCTACCGAAGAAAGCAATGGCAACCTATTGCGAAATAATCTTCTTCCCAGTTAGTCATGTTTCTTTCGAGACATGATCGCCCAAAGCGTGTATCACGTATGACACCTGACTGACTTCCTCTCACCCATTCGCTAACATATTTGTGTTCAGAGATCTTAACACCCATCATGCCAAGTGACTAAAAGACTCTGTCACTGATTCAGCTTGCATTCATGCCATGAACTTTACTATTTCTCAATCTCTTACGCAAGTGGTGGATTTCCCACACGTCTTCTCAACATCCCTTCAGGACACGCTTCTCCTCTCTACCTGACTCCTGCCAAGTCTTGCAGCATTGTCCTCTCGGTAACTTCGATGATGCTGTTGTTTCTATTAATATATCTCACCACCATCACCCCCCCCATGAGCCTTCTACCAACAGGATCCCCTACTGCTACCAAAGAGCAGACTATTTCCTATGCGATATTCCTTGGAGAAAAATGTTCTGTCTCCCAGTTGAGGAATGCCTCTCTGAGGTCTCTTCCGGGTGAAAGCTGGCATTCCGTCTCAAACCTCATTCTTCTCCCTGGTTCTCTCCTGCCTGTTCGGCCGCCATTGCCCATAGGAACCACTACTTACGGTTATTTCGATGCCGTGCATCTAACCACAATAAGCGCCCATTTGACTCTGCTCGTAATGAGTGTAAGAGGATCCTGAGACAGCCCGCAAGTCCGGCTCCAAAGACTATTGGTGGCTCTGCAAACGCGTGCTGAGCAACAGCAAATTCTCCATCCCCCCCTTAATCAATAAATTCGAGGTCCTAACGGCATATGTGGAAAATGCTGAGTGCTTTCCTCGCAGATTCTCATCAAACTCCACATTTGACTCGTTTGGAGTACCCGCACCCGACTTCCCTATTATAACTGAGGCTCAACTGAAATATATAAATCACTACACATTAATGGGTCAGTGAGGATCTGGGTGACTAGAACAACAGGAGAAATGCAGGAGTTAATAGTGTAAATAAAAAAATAATCTTCTTTCTCAATAACCTCTAAAGAAAGCGAAATGCAATATTTACTACGTTTGGTTTGGCTTAGGGACAAAATACTTGAGCATCCAACGAAGATGAAATTCTTTGCAAAATTAGGTGATAGCCTTTTAACTTGATGACAAGTGGCCAAAACTTTGAAATCCAGTTTATTTTTCAATCAGTTTAAAAAGAGAAAATCTGTTTTAAATTCTGTCAGTTTTTAGCATGAACCGTTGATGGGCTGAATTTGTGGGTAACGAGTTCGAATCTCATTGACACCAACATAACCCTGTTCTACAATTGATCTTACTCAACAAATGTCCAAGTATAGAAATTGTCCGTAAAGAAAACAAAAAAATTGCAAAATAAAATCTGCATTCATTTTACTTAACTTAATTTTCTGTGCAGCATCCCTAATAACTTGGCAACATCTTTTAGTCGTTTAAGATGAATCTTTTCAGAGAATTATCAACATTTCTGAAGATACCATCTGCGAACACAACAAATTTAATATAAAAAATATCACAGCAGCTATTTCCAAAATATTGCCGCTATTATTTCGGAGTCTTATTTAACATAATTTCAATGAATGGCGATCAGTCTCGTTAAAGTGAAAGTATTTACCCTTTTTTTAGAACATAAAATAAATTTTCTTTTTAGGGTTGCACTGCATTCTTTTCCCTATCAGCCGTCATTACAGGATGACTGGCGATGGCGCAGGAAGCCTGAAGTCATCCATTGCAAAATAAAATCAGTAAAACAGTATGGCGATTAGAATGTTCTATCTGAAATGGTGTCTTTGTTTCGTTGATATCGGCTCTTTTCCGTCGCTTGAATTTATTTAGTTCTCTCTATCTGTGGCCAGGAATTTCCGAAAACCATTTAAGCCATTCACGTAATCAATTTGAATGAAAAAGAAAAAGGCTACATTGCTTCTTGTTGTGACGAAATAATTTGCAGGAAATAAAACCACACTTTTCATTAAGTACATGAACACCGCAGCTTTTCAAAACGAGCGAAAGAAAGGCTCAGGCGTCAGTGTCAGAAATCTGTGGGATTCGAAGGCAGCCGTCCGTAAAAACTTACAGGTATTCACGTACCCACTGTGATCGATACGCGAGCACCAAAGAATTTAAGGGAGTAGCGGTCAGGTAAAGTGGGAGAGAGAGAGAAAAAAAAAAGAATAAAGAGAAGAAGGACGAGGAAGTGGAGGAGAGTAAGTCAGTTGGCTGACAGATGTGTTGGCTGGTATGAAGGGTAGGTAGTAGATAGAGAAGTTCAAAAAGAAAAGTGAGTATAGCAAGCAACAATCCAGTGCACACAGTAGAACTAGTAGACAGTCTTCTGAGAAGCAGACTGAAAACAAGAAGACGCGTTAACGTTGGGACCCAGTGTAGAAGCGAAAAACGAAACCAGACCGATTCACTTGTTTTCGTGTGTGCGTGAGCGTTTGCTGTGTGTATGCGTGTGTGTGCTTGGCTTTCGCCGAGCACTTTTTATCTAACAAAGTCGAAGACGCGACAATTTTGGACCAGTGTCCTGAGCGAACTGACATTGTGACTCAGGCACAATTGGGCATTTTTTAAAAATTACCTCATTTTATTCAAAATGAATACCTCGACAAGTTACTCAATGTTTACACAAACTGAGCTGTACAAGTCAATATGTAAGGGAGACCCAGATGAGGTATTTAAGGCTTTGAATTATTATTGTCCCTATTCGGGCGTGAT
Organism: Ascarosepion bandense; assembly: GCA_037127315.1. NCBI lineage: Eukaryota > Metazoa > Mollusca > Cephalopoda > Sepiida > Sepiidae > Ascarosepion > Ascarosepion bandense. The sequence continues at coordinate 363,603 of JBBBDQ010031453.1, forward strand.
GACCGGCGAGGATTTGAATATCCGAGATACCGTAACAGGGGGAACATATCTTCATTTGATCATGCAAAAAGCAGAATTGTTTAAAGATCCACCGACTGTCACTGTTATCTACGGCATGGCGTGCATGGGAATCGAAGTGGACGCCAAAGACGATGACGGTAACACTTGTCTTCATCTGGTCGTAAAGAAAGAAGGAGCTTACCGGATCCTTATTGCTCTTATGAGGTAAGCATCACTTTCAAATCTTCAAACAATCCTACAAAAGTCACTTTTGAGTTCACGGAATACTTTAAATTCATAGCCTTGTTTACAGCGAACAAATTATCTAAAGTGGAGAATAATTTGGTGAATTGAGTTTTAATGGATAAATTTATTTTGTTTATAAGTGTTCTTATAATGTGTGTGTGTGTGTGTGTGTGTGTGATGGCGGCATTGTTACTGCATTTTAGGAACATCAAAAATTTAATCTAAATGAGCACTTGCAATCTTAATTGAATCACCGCATTCTTATGTAAAAAAAAAGTGTATGGATAAAAAGAAAAGCAGAAAAACAATAGAAAAACCAATTTTTCGTTTGTGTGTGGATGGACTGGGCAAAAATCTTATCCTGAAAAAATCATAATAATAATTATTTTTAATAATCAAATCAAATTGTTTGAAATGAATGCCATTTGAATAGTAAAATTAATCGTGAGAGTCAAAACAAAAAATAAACTTTTCCGCCAGTGTAAAGCGAATGTTTTCTTTTTCGCCTTCGAAGCAAAGAGGTTCCTAGTGAGACAATCACATTCATTGAAGTTCTGTGTGGAGTAAGCAAATTTCGCGATCAAAATTCAGTTAGTTGATATTCATTAATCATGGACAAATTAACGAAATTTTTAAATTTTGATAAAAATTTCATTTTTCTGTATTTACCTAAGATTTCTATAACTGAATCTTCCTTTCTGATGAACAAATAGAGAAAATTTTTACGTCGTCTCGGCTGCGTTGAATAATATTTTGTGCAGAATAAAAACTGGATCTTTTTCTTCGATAACTAGTCGAAGATTATGAAAGAGTAAATAGAAGTTGATAACCGTCATGCACAGTAAAAACGCTAGATGTTATGTAATAGTTGTCATCATCGTCGAGAAGTTTCCATGTGACACTTGCAAAAGACATAGACTCTATCAGTAAAATACAAAAAAAATTTATAACGGACGAAATCCATGGGAGAATTGCTGCAATATGAGTGAATTTAAATAAAGTGGAAGTTTTCCGTTGATCAAAAAAAAAAAAAGTGAAAATAATAATTAAAACAACCAAAATATTGAATGAAACCCAAGAAAATATTCCAGTAAAGAAGAAATGACAAATTCTGTTAATTTCTAATGAAGTGCTTAATTTATAAGTTACCTTTAAGCCGATAATTTCTGAATTTTACAGAATTTACAATGTAATATTTTCACAATAAAATTGGTTAATTGGAATTTTATTATGTAAACAATAAATGTTAGTAAGATACTTATATTTATATTTGAAATATGTTGTGTTTCAACTTTTAAAAAACCCTCATTATTGCAAATGTTGATAACTTGTTTGGGTGGTGTCAAGTTTTATTAGACAAATTAAGTGCGACATAGATATTTATAAATGACTCCTAAAAATAGGCTACAAAAACATATTGAATTAACACAACATTCCATAAATCTCAAGAAATTATATAATATTTTATATAATAGGGGCTCATTGACATTTTAGTAGTAACTTTCATCACTCATAACTTTTCTTCTTTTGCTAGTTTAACATTACTTGTAGCAATTTTTGGACCACATTTTTTGGTGTGAGGGATAAAAATCTGAAGAGGCTGGGGGTCATTTTATAAATTTGGTGTCTTCAATGCTATTTTTTGCAAGGTTTGCAATGATAAGCCATGCAGAATTAGAAGTATCATTGTTTTATCGGATTTTACTATTAATTAACTTAATATTTGTTTGTTGTGACCTGAAAAAGTTTTCTCTAATAATTCTCTACATTTATCTTGACATAATGTTCAACTTTGAAGGGATCTGTAATTTTACTGCCCCAAATATTAATTTATTCCTCACCCTATTTTCTTTTCAGTTTTATTTGACTATTTCTATAAAAATACCTAACCTCTATCCCAGCTATCAAGTCCATTCAATATCGCTCTACACTCACCAATAAAAATTACTGTTGAGATATCAATTTTCATGTACTTCTTCGCCCAACTTAAAATTTTTGAGGTGCATATTTAAAATGATGCTTTCCTGCCTTTAATAAATCTTGAAATGCTGCATCTTTGCTGCTTAGATTCGTAACCTCATCTTCTTCAGTTATTTTCTTATTTCTTTTTAATTTTTCATTTAAACCTTTTTCCTGTTATTTTTAACGAGAGTTTTCTTCTTGATCTTGTCAATTTTCTTATTTAAAAAATTATATTTTCGTTTTTATCTCTGTTCAATATTTTTCCTATTTCTAATAGTGTATTATCATCACTCACTGACTGCAAAATTTTGTTTGCCTTTAAAAGTTATATCTTTGTCACTGATCATTGCAATCTTTATCAATCTGAAATAAGAAAGAAAATATGAATAGTTATACACTTATATATAGATATTAATAATATGATGAATAACTTTCGAGTTGCGTACGAAAAGCTCACACCACCAAAAAAGTTACTGTAAATATTTCTAAGAAAAACGCGTATTATTACTTGAAATTTGCACTGTATGTTAATCGTATAAATAAAAATATATTTTGAAACTTTTACCAAAATCAGTTCGTTAATATGGATTTTATAAAGGAAACATTGACTTTCAAAATAAAGTTTGAATTGACATGTTAAAAAAGAAACAGAAACAGAAATTACTTGCAATTGGAGATATTTTTAATTTGACAAATGAATGAATTTTGTAACTGGAGAATTTTAAACACGTCTAAATAATTGAAGTACTGCGATTGACACGGTGAAAGATTTTAATAACACAATAATTGCAAAGGACATTACTGATTTTCCTGAAGACCTTATTTGGCCAAACATTGATTGTAAAAAGCACTACCAAACAGAAATATGTATCTACATAGTAATTCTTGTGTAATGATTAGTATATGTGTTATTTGTCAGTAAATAATCGAGAGAATGTAGAAAATGTTATATATATATATATATACAAGAATCCATAGATTAATAGGCATTCAATCAGTGCGTTTTCGATTAATGCACTAAAAGTTGTATATACCAAAATTCGATTAGTGCATACATAATAACTCGTTTAATTACGTTAAAACATTCTTCAGTCTAACCATCTTCCTACTCCATACTAGACAATGCCAAAGCTTAGGGTAAAAACCAAGAAATTAGAATCATAGTGGGAGACTTGAATGCCAAGGTAGGTAAAGAGAGAGAAGGGGAGACGACCGGCAAGTTTGGATTCGGAATCCGCAATGAACGAGGAGAAAAATGAGTCCAATGGTTCGCAGCAAATGACCAGGTAATTACTAACACCTGATTTCAAGAACACCCACGATGTCTATGAACATGGAGAAGCCTAGGAGGCCACACGAAAAACCAAGTCGACTACAAAATCATAAATGGGATATTCAGAAATGCAGTGATTCAATGCAAAACCTATCCAAGTGCCAACTATGGAAGCAACCACCTCCTAGTAATCTGCAAACTAAGGGTGAAACACAGGAAACTGAAAAAGCCTAGTGCAGAACCCAGACTGCAATACAACACACTCGTGAATAACCTCAACATACAGAAAAAACACACTGACAGTATAAAAAAACAAATTGGAAAAGGAAACTCCAAATGGGACACACTAAATGAAGCGTCAGTGACATCAGCAAACAGCATTGTCCCAAAGCAAATCAGGCGCAGAAGCAAAAACGAGTGAATAACTGAAGAGATTCTTGACATGAAGCAAACGAGATAGAAAACGATACCAAGACACGGGACGGAATACAGGAAACTACACAAGGAAATAAGGAGATAGTACAGAGAGGCTAAAGAGGAATGGTTCAACAACAAATACACAGAATTAGAGAGATAGAGCAGGACTAATCAAGCAGAGATGCAGAAAGAAATAAGAGAACTGACAGGACAAAACCATGCTTCTCAAAAGGATATATAAAATCAAAAGATGGAACAATCATATTAGAGAAAGAGGGAATAATCCAGCGATGGGGCGAGCAGAGAGCAAGCAATCGGTAATACACAAAGATGAGGACGGATCGAAAATATTAAAGTCCGAAGTGGAAGCTACAATGGTCAAACTAAATAGAAACAAAGCAGCTGGATCAGATGACATTGTAATAGAGATGCTGACATCCTTGGACGAATTCGGCGTAGAGAAAATTGCAGAAATAATAAATTAAATTTATAACAGTGGTGTAATACCAGACAAGCTAAGCAGGTAAATTTTCATAGCACTACCAAAGAAGCCAGATGCAAACAAGTGCGAATTGCACTAAACAATCAGTTTAATGAGCCACATAACAAAACTAATCGTCTGAATCCTGATTAATAGAACGAGAAGCAGAACCAGGCCAAAGATAGGACAAAAACAGTGCGGGTTCGTCAAAGACACTGAAACAAGGAACGCCATATTTATGACTAGGATGCTCTCTGAAAGGGCTATACAAATGAAGAAGGGCTTATACCTGTTCTTTATTCATTATGCGAAGGCGTTTGACAAAATGCGCCATAAAAAATTGATAGAGATGCTCGGTAGCCTTGATATATTTGGGAAAGGCTTAAGAGTAATCAAGAATCTTTACAGGTAGCAAACCACTTGTATACGGACAGGTAACAAATTCAGCAGATATACAAAGATAGAAAGGTGCGTAGGACAAGGATGTGTTTTTTCACCGGATCTATTCAATTTGTACAGCGAGACTATTCTGAGGACCCTAGATGTTATGCCAGGATTTGTCATCGGAGGCCACAATTTGAACAACATAAGGTACGCAGATAATACAGTGCTGACAGCAGACACAGAAAGGAAACTACAAGACCTCCTACAGAAGATAGCTGAAGAGAGTGACAAGAAAGGACTACAAATAAACTACAAGAAAACCAAATGCATAGTCATCAGCAAAAAGAGCAGCCTAAAATGCCAAATACAGGCGTGGATAGTAAAATCAAGCAGGTACAAAAATTTAAATACCTGGGAAGTCTTATAACAGAACACGGAAAGTGCAACACAGAGATCCGAAGGTGAATTGGCATGGCGAAAGACGCATTCCAGAAGCTGAGTATAGTATTAAGAGGCAGGAAAATTTTACTAGAAACAAAAAAAAATACTAGATTGATATGTGATGTCATTTCTTCAATATGGAAGTGAATGCTGGACAATCTCATCGAAGATGAAGGAAAAACCTGAAGCAACTGATGTGGTTCTACAGAAGGATGCTGCGGATATCATGGATCGAGCCCGTGAGCAATGATGAGGTTTTGGAAAGGATGGAAACGAAAAGGAAATTAATACTGAACATCAGGAAAAGACAGCTGAAGTTCTTGGGACATGTGATGAGGAAGGAAGGCTTGGAGAATCTGATATTCACAGGCCAGATAGAGGGAAAAAACAGCGGAAAGCAGCGTGTAACATACTTGGCAGGTGGATGGCAGAGTAGGGGTTGGGTGTTGTAACAGGAGAAAGCGTGCTAAGAGCCACCAGGGATAGGGAGACGTGGAAGGCTATGATCGCCTATGTCCCGAAAGGACAAAGTACATAGAAGAAGAAGAATTGAAAATTGTTTTTTATAGTTACCAATATACACATTATCTATATTAATCCATGGATTCTTGTATGTATAAGTCTATCAGTTGATATGTTTTCTTCTATAAAGGTGGGTCAATGAGTATAACACAATTATCAACTGACATTTGGTCTGGAATTATCATTTTATAAAAAGGTTCGATCTTTATAATTAATATTCATGACTAAAGTTTCTAAAGAAGAAGATTATACTGAAAATATTTTTTGTATAGAATAAATGCTTTTTTATATTTGTTCATCTAATCTATTTGCCTATTTTTCTACGTATACAGTACTGTGCAAAAGTATTAGGACAATAACTATTTTATCTTTTATGAGGAGGTATATTGACAGAAAATAAACAATTTAATTAAAGTAATTTTATTTGATTTACTCAACAAATGCTTTAACAAGAAAAAAATACTTGTTACAAAATAAATTTAATTTAAAAATTTAAGCCTTTTGCTTTGATAACAGCCTTCATTCTGTCATTCATACATACACACATTGTCTATCTCTTTCTTTCTCTTTCTCTCTCTCTCGCACGCGCGCGTGTGTGTGAAAACTTATCTCAGCCGACGTGTTTCGCCCCCTGAGGGACTTTTTCAAGGCAGGTGCGAGGATTTTATTTTGTAACAAGTATTTTTATAGAAGAACAAAATGTTATTGGTTTTTCAAAATATTTTTAAATTTAAGAACGCTCATAGATAATCAACAGGTTGATCGAAAAGCCAGAAAAGCTACGGAGGGGGCGAAGTAACACAGTTCAATGTCTAATAAGTGATAGTAAATAATGTTTTGAACTTTGAATTTGAATTTTAATGCAAATTAGTAATTAGAATATTTTAGTTTAGGATTAAGTTATTTGTTATATATTTTAAATAACATGAGAATTTGAATTTAACCGTTTTCTTAACATTTTTGTAGTCATATATGTTAACTTGGGAAATTAGTAATTCTTTCAGAAATGGAGATATAAGAAGAAATCCAGAGCCATTTATTTATATTTTGATAATTTGCAATTAAGTCTTTCTATTACCTTATAGTCTAAAGTCGTCAGAAAGAATTTAATTACAAATTTATCTAAATTCAAACAATCAGATACTGACAGTTCATAGCTTTGGTTTAAAATTTGCCATTGAATTACCGAAAATGAAATTACAGACTTCATGATTAAAAACTGCCAACGACTGACTCGGATTTCATCAAAGGATAGATTCAGAGTCTAATTACAGCTACACTAAAAAAACAAAAACAAAAAAAAAACAAAGACAATTGAAACTATACTTCCCTGCAAATATATACAAGCCCTGAAAGAAATATCTAACAACAAAAATGTTTATAAATTTTTTCATCTTCGATAACAATTTTTATAGATAAAATCTGTTTTACCGATGGCGTTTTTGCTGATTTAAATTTGACATCTCTGCAAATATAGTACTGCGCAAAGGTAAGCGAACTCCTTAGATAATATTTTTTAAAAATGTTTCTTTTTCCAGATGATCAACAAATCTTAATTAAACTATACTTTCTTTAAGGAAAACCTTTATTAAACCAATTCCAACCACTTTCAAAATTTTTTATCAAGATGGAGTAAAAATGATAGTTAATCATTAAGATGTGCAAAAGTAAGTGAACCCTCACATTTAATATTCGGTGACTGCTTCTTTTGAGATTACAATGTCAAACAGTCATTTGTCTATAATTTTTAAGAAGATTCTGGCGGTAATGAGTGCCGATTTTTGACCATTCTTCTTGGCAAAACTTGATATTACCTGGGATTCTTGCATGCACTGCCTTCTTTCACTTGAATCATAGATTTTCAATTTTTTTTAGCTCGGAACTTTGACTAGGCAGTTCCAAGACTTGAAATTTCTTTTTACGAACCCATTCTTTTGTGGATTTCCTTTGATGCTTCAAATCATTGTCTTGTTGGAATTTCCAGCCCCGATCTAAACTCAACTTTTGAACTGCAGACAAAACACTTTTGTTCAAAATTGCTTGGTATCTTTCAAAGACCCTTGTGCCGTCAATGCGTACTATTTTGTCTGTTAAGCTGCAGTAAAGCACCACCAAATAATAATGCCGTCACCGCAAAGTTTAATGGTTGCTATCAAATTCTTTTCTTTTAAAAGCTATATTAAGAGCTCGCCAGATATAATATCTATTGTTCTTTCTAAAAAGCTCTAGTTTTGTCTCATCCAACCATAAAACCTTTTGCCAGAACATTTCTAGCTTATTAATATGAGCTTTGGCACAGTTGAGCCAAGTATGCTTTTACTATTTCGTAAGTAGTGGCTTTTTCTAAGCGTTTTGCCACATATATCGGTATTGCTTAGGTTTCGTCGCACTGTCGTCGTACGCACAATGATTCCGACATTGGCCAGTGATCATTGGAGAACCGCAAAAGTCACAGTAGAATTCGTCTGAGCTTGCCGAAATCGATGTCTGCTGGCTCATCTGTTGCTTTCTGCGAACGGCGACTTCTTGTTTGTGATGCCGTCATGCTAAAGGCCTTGTATTTATAATTAATTTATTGCATGGTGAAGCGCACTCCAAATTGTTTTGTAGCTTTTTTATCATCATAGATTTCAACTATGCGATTTTTAAAAGTTTTAGGAAGTTATATTTATTTTTGCATATATATATATATATATATATATATATATATATATATATATTAAATTTAGTCTTCACCTGAACACTTTAGCATACTCAATGAGTTATATTGTTTATCTATCTATCTATCTATCTATCTATCTATCTATCTATCTATCTATCTATCTATCTACGTATACATACATGTGTAAAAACAAAAATGCAGTATGAATGTAAGAATTAAATTACTTTTGTACGCCTTAATTTTTAATCTTGAATTATTATTTCTGTTCTAACTCGATAAAAATCTTTGAAAGTGCTTGTAATTTATTTTATAAAGGTTTTTCGATTGTTTTAAATATTATCTAAGGCGGTCACTTTTGAACAGCAATGTATATGATAAAAATATAGCTTTATGTTTTTATGTAATATTTATGAGTCAAAAAATGCTCAATATCAGGGATAGAGCGTTTGTAAAAAGTGGACAGTGAGATCAACACCAAGCGATGATTTACTTAAAATTGAGTCTATTATGGGGTCGAGGGCAGATTGGTCTATAGGGGATATAGCGTTTGTAAATATATACAACGTGGACAGAAATCAAAAGTTGGTTTATGACTGTTAGTTTCTTTAGCAATCATCAGTTCAATCTTTGTGTGGACGTCCACACACACACACACACACACACACACACACACACACACACACATATATATATATATATATATATATATATATATATATTCCATTTGTGAACGAGTTATTACGTGATCTAGGTTTCTACCCTGAGTGGTGTCTTCAGCCGGTTTCTCAATAACCGATTTTACACAAGTCATTTACAAGGCAAACGTACATGACTTAAATGTCCAAAATAAAATATATTTGGGTTCAACCTAAGACACTTTTAAGAACAGGTGGTTCAATCACAGGTCTACATTCAAAATAAAAAAAACTTAAAAACCGTACAAAATTGGTTAGCCACGTGTGGAAATTAAAATCAAAATATAGAAAAGACCCAGTCATAACGTGGAGTATAGTAAAAACAGCCAAGCCTTACAACGGTGGCAAAACTGTGCCAAGAAGAAAAGTTAGCGATTTTGCTATTCCCAAACAAAAATGAACTATTGAATGAAAAAACGGAAATTATGCTTAAGTGTAACCATACTAAAAAATACCTCTTAGTTTCATACAACCATGAATGAAAACGTTATAATTTTTTGTAATTTTAAAAATTGCGCTTTCAAAAATTCCCTGCCATACGAGCGTTCAATAAAAACACCGTTACGTGTGCGTTCTTAAAAAAAAAAAAAAAAAAAAACCGGTAAACTGAAGGCACCACTCATGATAGAAACCTAGGTCGCGTAATAACTTGTTCACAAATGAAAAATATTAAAAGGTTCTGGAATATAATACAATTTAATATAATTGTATTGTACACTTTTTAATACGAATGTGCACTGATCTAATCTTATTATGACCAAAAACTAAGTAATTAGACAATATATATATATATATATATATATATATATATATATATATATATATATATAGGCCACTGAGGCTTATAGAAAGCAGGAGAAGGGAAAAACTAGTTTCTTGCATGTTTTAGATTTTCTTTTTTTTTTAGGGCTCATGCTTTAGGTTATTCAAAATCATGACCGTTATTTTGTTTATTTCTTTATTTTACTTAAATTAGTTCAGACTATTACATTGTCTTTCGTTCTAAAATTTGTTATTTGGAATAAAGTTTATTAGATATAAATTATGCAATATTTTTAAGATTTTGGGGTCATTATGTGGTTATAGAAAGCATAGTAAGTATTTTTTTTTGTCGTGTATGCATTTGGAAATAAGTTCTAATCTTCTATATTTTTCTAGAATGCTCACCTCGACGTGGTGTAATGGTTAGGAATCTTGTCTCAGTAGAACTTATAACTAAGTAGTGAGTCCGATCTTTACTATGTACCCACTACTTTTAGCCTTCTACCATATCTAAGCGGCGCTTAGAAAATCAACTTTATATTGTTCTGGAAATGTGATTATCTCTATTTTGTTCTCGATGCAGATGTTATATTTTTGAAGGTGCTGTTGTAAGTTGATGCAATTTTTATTATTTTCTATGTTATTTTGTGCTTAGGTTTAGAAGTTCTATAAGTGCATTGAGAATATTATACTATTTGTATTTTTTTACATTGTTTGGATATGTGCTCATCTTTTTTTTTTTTTTTTTGCAAAGGAAATTTTTTAATTCTCATGTATTTTCCGTATTCCTTTTAGAGATTGTATACTGATATATTACGTTGGTCTATAGGCAGTTAATATTTAGTGAACATTCGTACTTTGTTTTGCAGTTAAGTTTAGAAAGTATTTGCGATATACTGGTGTTTCTTCTTTTGTATTTTTGCATCATTCTTTGCAGATATTGAAAACTACGTTTTAGTACTGTTTCTTACTTGTTTTTGGATTCGTTGAACATTTTTCATCTTGACAAGTTATGAGAAAATCTGCGATTGGTGTATTGTGAAATTTGTTTGATTGTTGTAGCTACATAGTTGGAAGAAGTGGCAATTTGTGAAGCTGGCACCGACCAAGATATTACAAAGAAGTCACTATTGAGCTTAGAACTACTTGTATGTAGAATGAGCATCAAGCTGTATTATTTACGCAGTTACATGAACAAGTTTCCAGAGAATCTTGGTGATGTGAGTGAAGAGCAAAATCAAAATCATGATAATAAAATAATAGAAGAACGTTACTAAATTAAATGGGACTCAAGCATGATGGCTGATTATTACTGGACCTTGATGAGAACTGTTCCCGGAGCTGTACATCAAAGAGGAGGAAATTTATGCCAAAGAGTAGCTGCTGAAATAAATGGAGATTTTGTACATATTTTCTTATCTTCATACTTAATTCTTACATACTTATGTGCATTACATTTACTATTGTAACTTGTTGTTAAGAACTTCATAATTATTTTGTTTTTTATTATTACAATCTTCTTATCCTGCAAAAATGCAAATTTTTATATCTCGTGATACATAAGAAATTATGACAAATTTGAATTCATTATCCCAAAATTAGGTAAAATGAATTGGAATACCATGTGCCAGAAAAATGGTGTTGACCAGTGTTATTAATTCATTATTTTCAGGTAGATCCATGAAGACCGTTGTTAGTGGCTGGTTTTGTTGAAGCCCATAAAATCAATATAGGCACTGTACAACTCGGTCATATTTTCTTTCTACTGTACATAAACGATCTGTCTAAGAACATTCACAAATCATTAGCAAATATCCCTTCAAATGATACAAGAGTTTATAGACACAATGATCTCTCCTCTGATCTAACTCTACAGTTCAGTGAGAGACAAACGGACTGTTAATGTTCAACACCTTCAAAATTAAGCTAGTAACTTTCATAATCACCGAGCGATGATTAACGTTTTGTAGGTTGACAGCAGTACAGAGTTGACCGGGAGGTAGCTTGTCATACAAATTACTGACGATATACAATACCTAGCGTTTACCTGTGCTCACATGCACTATTTGGTCTCCTTAAATGTTCAGCAAGTATCGATAAATTTCAATGTGTGTAATTATCCCACATGGAACAATTCAAAGACACATTTCTGCTTCTTACACAATTTAATATCAGATGCAATTTTGCCAGATTACTATTCAGCTGTTATCTGTAAGAAGATAAACAACTATGGATTATACGTGCGAAGATTCAACAATTAATGACATATCGCCGCAAGAACACACACCTGTGACGTGGTGGAAAAACATAATATAATAGTATTATTTTCGGAGCTCTCCTCATGTGTGTGTGTGTGTGTGAACTCACATGTTATTATGTTATTCACCACGTCAGAGGTCAGTGTTCATATATATATATATATATATATATATATATATATATATATATATATATATATATGAGGGTGGATCAATGAATATGAATTTCATTTTTCTCCCTTGAACAGAAGTGAATCTGTTTAAAGTTTTAAGTAAAAGAAGTTTTGCTTTAACCTACAAAACAATTCATTGTTGTCGACCGAAATGAATAGCAAAATTGTTTATGCGATATAAATGGAGACTTTATTCTCTTCGTACGCTGATTTTTATAGACAAATCGGAAAAACCCCAGATACTTGTTCAGCGTTCTCAATTTAAATTTAGATTAAAGTTTCAAATTTCTCACATCTTATTATTATTTATCTTATTATTATCTTTTATCACCTTCATTTTATTGTTCACTTTCTTTGCAGTCGTATATTTAATTTATTTTAAATGTGGCACAGAATTTTTCGAAAGTGCACTGGAATAGCAAAAGATGCACTCTAAAAGCTAAACAAAGTAACGTTTACCTTAGGAAACAAAGACGAGAGTTCGTCAATTACTATGTAATATCAATCCTCTTATATATCAGTGAATACTGGAAAATATCTTAACAGAAATAGAGGCGATTTGGACAAATAAAGACATGGTTCTACAGAAAAATATTGAAAATAGTATGGACAGAGTTTGTGAGAATGAGAAAAGTTTTAAGGCAAATGAAAGCAAAAATAACACTTATACATGGAATAAGAAACGTATAACTGAAATTTCTAGGACACATAATAAGGGACGAGTAACCCCCACAAGACATAGTGAAGGCGAAATGATCAGAGTTAAACAGCGAGTAAACTACCTAACGAGTTTGTACAAATGAAAGGTAGAACAACAAGTGGAAGGGTTTAGTAAAAAAGATAAGCATTTTTTGATAAATTAATGCTGTGGGGAACCATAAATTTGTACACCTGAAAGAACACGGCACATAAAAGAGTTGTGTTTATTTATTAAATCATTGATATTTATTATGATTAAATAAAGGATGTTTTTGTTGAGGCTTAGTTGATGAGTTTTGTACCTCTGTATGCGGATATTCACTGAGCCTACATTAGTGTGGTTCAGGACCGTTAATTAGTGAATCTAATGAAATTAGTTTGATAAAACTCGCTCCTCAATAAAGGCTCCTGTCGTTCCTACGTAGAAGCCATGCTTTTTGAAAAACCGATTTCTCAAAATATTTTCAATTTTGGAAATTTCGTTTCAAAAGCTCACAAACAGGTGAGTCGAATTAGAAGAGACTCCACCAGCAATACATTTTGCTTTATCAGCAGATAAGTTTAACACCTCGAATTGACTGATGTGCGGTGGGGTAGATGACTTATTCTTGTTTAAAACGTCATCACAGATCCACCACTAGTTACGAGAACCAAACTTCTTATAGACCATACGGTAACTCATTATGTCAGTAGTTATATATAAAAAATAGGTTATTTTCTGTGATGCTGAATTTCGGGATTTACGAGAATATCATCAGGTTCAACGCTGATATTGAATGCACTTTTGATTTTTTTTGTTTTTGATAATTGATTTTTGATTCAATATAATCCTTCCACTTCATGTCATAAAATAGAAAGCGCAATGAGACACTCACTTGCTGGTTAGCATCATCCAAGCTGATTAAATAAAATAAGGGTTCTCTCAAAGAATTAAAAGAGGGAAATTTTGTTTTAGAGATGTAAAAAATTAGCAAGCCATTCCTTGCCCCTTTTAACAACAGATTGTAGCTCATTTTTGAGATCAGCTGTCAATTTGATTTTATTGACTCAATCAGATTTACCATTAAGACACGTGTAAATAGATATGTAATCAGTATAGATACCGATTGGAGAACTGATGACATCAGACAGGTTGTTAATATAAATTAGGAACGACGTATGTCCAAGAATAGATCCCTGTGGAGACACTCGCGTTAATGCAAAAAATCTAGAAGAGTGTTAATTCAAGACAACTTTCATTTCACGATTTGATAAAAAAAAGACTGGGGATCAACAGAATATAGTTGAACTTGAAAAAAAATTATTCCTGTCGAAGTCGAAATAAGAAGACACGATGATTTCAGTCAAAGCTGGAATGCAAAAACAAAAATAAAACAATGTTTTGTGGAAGCAACGACTGCTTTCAAAGTCACAAAATATAAGCAATAGAAATAGTTTAATTAAATGATTTCGGGTTATAAAACAATTATATTTTGGAGTCGACCAGAAATATGTTTTGGGTCAGAAACAATGATATAAGCCCGCATTTACGTCAGCGTGTAAAAGTTGGAAAAAATTTGAACAATGAAATAACAATAACGTGTTTACGTCAAAATGCACCTGGCCAAAGACAACAATTAGTGATTAGGCCTGCCCGGGAATGACGTAATTGGGTGAAACTCAACAGAGTCTGAACTTATATATAAAAACGGGTTTTCCCAGGTAGAGACAGACAGAAGAAGAGAGCAGAGAAGCTCGGACGTGAAGAGGACTCAAGGAAAAACAATCTAGCCGTCACTCTCTTCTATGTGCGTGTCCCTCTGACAACTCCTCTACACACAACCGTCACGTAAATTGCCTTAACCTTAAGAAGCGAAATCCACATTTTTTGCCTGAAAGAAAACCCTGCGAAGAGAAGTGCTTAAACAATTCAGAGTTGATTGAAGCCTCAAATACTTTGTCAAAAAAGAGCTAGAAACTAATAGGCAGATTGTTAGAAGGATCAAACGGTTCGTCTGAGTTCTTAAAGATTGGAATAAAAGAAGATGATTTCTAACAAGTTGAAAAGCAAAAAATAGTAAAGCATCGACTGTAAAGTTTAGAGAGAACAGAAGCTATTTCGAGAGCACATTACTTAAGGACAATGTCAAGTCTGTATGCATTGTGGTGGGGATCTAGTTTAGAGATTATTGCAGTGATCATGAACATCATTTAATAGAGACTCAGTTCTACTTTTTTCGATGGCCAACACATTAATTTGGAAATTCTCGCAAAAATCAAATAATTGTCGGATTTTAATGAAACTTTCAGTACTCATTCACAAATGAATGAAATTATTTTTCTAAAATCTTGTCAAAAAATTTTTTCTCTCTGTTAACCCCTCCCCTCCACGTAAATCCATGAAATTTTAATAAATTTTAATTGACTGCAAATTATTTTTTATTAGTTAAACGCAGAACTCATCGGGGAATATAAATCATCTGTTCTTTTTTATTTTAAATTTTTTGGCACTATCCGAAAATCTGCTCCGAAGAGTAAAATAAAAAATGCAATGAAACTCTGATATAATTTAATTTGATAAGCTTTTAATTGCTGGAATAAATAATAATAATTAAGGACATTATAGGCTGAAGAAAAAAGTTTTTGATTACTAATAAAATTCTAAAAGAATTGTTTTCTTTTTTGTTATTATTATTATAATAATTCATAAACACTTAAAAATATTTTTAAAATCTTTTAAAGAACTGTCGCCCCTTTTTTTAGTTAAGAATTAATGATTATATTGCCTCTGGAAAATTGAAAAGTTTTATAAGAATTTTTCACCAAATATATCTTCAAAATAATTAATTTTTTTGTGTGTGTGCAAATAAATCTGTTCATTTAAGTACGATGTTCCATAGGGGTCATAACAAGTTTCCATAGGGGTCATATTTATTTTAGAAGTTAACAAGTGTTTTGGATTATTCCTCTTACATATAAAACGAGAGAAACTGCACTTTGATTCTGATTCAAGTCTCTTCAAGACGTTTATGAAATTCAACAGCCTGTTTTACAAGTAATTTCTTAAACATTTAAAGCAACTTTTAGATTTTAATTCCTAATTTTCTAATTTTGTTAAAAAAATAATAATTGTGAAATTCACAATTTGTGGAGGTACAAAAAAAGAATATGAAAAATAAATATTAAAAATAAAAATTAATAAATGCCATAACATTTAATAAATTATTAAGTTACCTCTGCCGATATTTTCATTCTGTTATTAAATTGTAAAATTTTTTAAAAGAAAGTTTTATATTATTTTAATTTTTGTTTTTCATAAAACATCTACAAAGCTAAACTAACTTTAAATTTTATAAAATATTGGATAATTGCTGAAAACTGTGTTAAATCTTTAATTTTAACATAGTTAAAAAAAAACGATTAGCATGAATAAGATTTATACCAAATTCCATACTTCCATACTTCCATCCTTTTGCTAACTGTAAATCAGCCATTGTCGGCTGCTGCTAAGGTGATGACAGCTGTGATAACAAGGCTACCGTATGTGAGAAATGCTTTTTGTAAGCAAGTAATTCTTGTTTCAAGTCAACTTAAAGTAAGTTTAAATTCGGTAATTTGAGGAAAATAATGTGTCAGAAAGGTGTATTTTATTTTTGTAAGATTTTTTAAAACTGAGAATTGGCAATCGATGAAAAGATTTTAAATTTAAATTTTTTTTTTTAATTTAGAAAATTTTTGATTCCGATCAATAAAATTTCGGTTTAAAATACATCAGGGTATTTTGCTTACTGGAATTACTAAATTTAATCCCTTGGCTTTCAATTAAAGCTTATTTCAAAGCTTGAAGATAACTTATTTATTTTTAAAATTTAAATTTAGGTATGGAAAAATTACTGGAGGTACCTACGATAAATATTCTCATCGTAATTGTTTTGATGAACTACTTTACTCTTTGGTACTTGGACTTTATTAATTTAAGCGCTGTACTCGACTAGCCGCAAAGTGTCATAATTTTACAGTTGAAATTCTTATAACCGTAAGTTCTATGTTAACAGTTTCTTTTCACGCACTTCTCGCTTGTGGAACTCCTTTTGCTTAGCAATTAACTTTGATCTTTAAACATAAGTACAATATCATTCCTTATCATCTGTCATCTTAATTCTTGATATTTTATTATCCTCTCTCCTGAATATTTTTCTCACATTCTCTCACATCTAGTAACTCTTTGCATCTTAGTGGCTTTGCTGCCTTGCTTGGAGTGAAATGATTAAAATAATTTTACTTGTGTTAATGTAAATGTAAGAGATTTTGAAAAATTAAAATGCGAAAGTTTTGATTTTATTTTACCTATCACAGTTGGAATCATTTGTTGTCTTTAGATTTTACTTTACATTAAGGCTATAATAATGCGCGAGCCTATAATAATAATAGGCACGGGCCTAATAATGCGCGGGCTTATAATTAATTTTTCAGAAGCCAAAGTATAAACTTTGCACCACGACAGAAAAACTCACTTCCTGCTCTTGTTTAAATTTTATTAACAGATTTTGCAATTTTTTTCATTAAAATTTGCAATTTTTTAACACTCGAAAAAACACTCGATTCTTAATGTCAGGATGAAACGAAATTCCATGATTTCGTTATAATATATGAATAGAAATAATTTCTGGATTCGTTCTTCTAACAGTTTTTCAATAGAAAATTGTTTTCTTTTTAACTGTCCTTCCCGAATTCTACCACAACAACTACATCACTCCTATCAAAATAAGAATACATTAGTTTCTGGTTTTGTTGTAGCATTTATAGTTGGAAAAGTCATTCTCCTGTCTAACAGTTTTCATATTTTTTCAAAATTGATTTATCAAAAACAGAAAATGCACTAAGCTTGGAATACAATAAGCTTCTCATTGTTCTATTTTCACTTATCTTTCTATCGTAAATGGAGATGAAGTGAAATTATTTGATAATGCCAAAAACAATTTTATATTTTATAACATTCTGAGCGTTAAAAAAATTAAAATTAATTGTGCGATAAATCCTTCGTAAAAATAAGACAACGATTTTCTTAAATTGAGTTGCTTTTTGATTTGATAAAGTATAATGGAATATGTTTGAAACTCAAAAACCGACAGATCAATTGAAATTATATTCCATGACGTTGAGCATTTCTCTGAAAAGAATATTTGCAAAAAACGCTGACATAATTGTCAGAAAGATTGACGTCACATTAAAATGATGACGTCATAAAAAATGGAAAAAGCTCTTCGAACAGCAAGATGGTGTTTTCCTTGTGAGTACCGCTTTCCAAACCGGTTTTACACAATTTCCCACGCTAACGGTCTTCAGGTGTGTATAACCTCCTGTTAAGATGAATAGACTTTTGTTATAGAGTGATTTTAGCAAACTCTAAAGTAACTTTGTTGTGTAGGCAACACGTTTCAGGAAATTCCCATAGTTAAATCTCTCAGAAAATGATGCATAATTAAAAAACACTATTTTCATCAGGCACTTTGTACAGAAAGAGAAAATTAAGATTGTTTTAATTTATTGATACGATATTAATTGAAATGATTAACAGCTTATTGTTAATTATAATAATATTAAGAAAAAACAGAAGAAAATCTAGACTTGTATTTCAGATATTTCTAAAGATTTTCATCTGATCTTTGGATTGTATATATCAGGTTTTACGTGAAAAAAATTCATAGCTGACATGATTGATTTAAGAATATTCCACTGATAGATAAGCTGTCATAGATTTTTGAAATGCGCTATTTTCTGAATCATGTCTGCATATCGAAATGGCAGCACCAAAATTAATTCCAGTAATCTTGGTTAACCATATATTGATTAAATTGAAGACAAGGAATCGTCAAGTTGTTTTCTGAAAATGTTTTACTTTAACAGAAAGATTAATTTAGAAAAATGGAAGCAACTGCAGATAAAAAGAAGAATAATTTTGACATTTGACAAACTCACCTCGAAAATTATTGGTACAGTATAACAATCTATTCTGGTTGTGAAATTCTTCAGTTATTTTCCTGCACAAGGGAAAGTTTGTTGAAGTCTGACGTCTTCCCACTAAATAAAAACTGTTTTGTCGTGATTTTTTTTTATTGTACTTTCATAAAAAACCAAGGGAACTTTTGTGCCAAAAATAATTTTTGCAACAATTGCTCAAAACCATCATTTAACTGAATTTCAAACAAATCGTTATTTATTTTACAAAGAGTTTTTAATTATATCGTTAATTCAATTTTCAGATTTTGAAAAATAGTTTAATTCAAAGTTTGAAATAATAAAATTGGAAGTAGATTAGATTTTATAAATATTTTGTTATTTGTTTCTGATAATTTTGATGATGAATGCCATCACTAAAAATACGGCTCTTTAGAATTAACAGAACAAAATTGATCATGAGAATATAAGATTCACTTAAAGGATTCATGAAATAAAAACAAAAATATTATTATTGTTGTTGATGTTGCTATTTACTATTAGTAGTAAATTCTCATGGATTAATCATGACAAATGATACTAAGGAAAAAAAATTAATCAACCGAAATATTATGGAAACAATCTAATACAAAAGGCCGAGTTCAACCCTTAGGATGACAATGGCTTTTTTCTAGATTATAGACAATAATATAATAATAAATTTAAAATATTAATAAATACCAATAATTTTACTTATAATCACTTCGTATGTTTTATGCGTTCTACCTTGAATCTGCATTTTTTTCACAGGAAATTAATGGCTACTTTAACGAAACTGCTTTTTCTACATAGTTAGAAACATGCAATCGTCTATATATACACGATAATTACAGTTTTCATTAATCTGCAGTACTTGATAAAAGAATTTTGGAAATTTTACACTTAATAAAAGTTTACATTTAAATAGATATCGCTAAATTGATAATTTTCTCATATACTGTGACGTTATCTCTAATTTACAAACATTATAGATTATGAAACTAATATGCAATTGGCATTTGGTCAGTGAAATATACTGAGAAAAAAACTATATTTTGATTATTCTGTTCATTTAAATAAACCAGAACATTGGCATGATTATTTTTGGAACAATACGAATCGTTTCCGTGGATAGTGTTTGTCATTTGCTAATTGGAAACGACAAAAGGTGAAAATTGGTGAGATAAGAGAAAAATTTTTAATACAAATGTGATTTAATCGCGAAGACATTTGTTTTCATTTCGTCAGTTAATTTGTGGTTCCATGAACGAAATTTGTTTGTGCTGCGAAAAGAAATTCAAAGATATATTTTTACATATATATATATATATATATATATATATATATATATATATATATATATATTCAAATTAACACAGACACGTTATTCCATGGTTAAGTGTAAGTGTAGGCCTATTTCAGGCGAACCATCTTCAGTTTCCGTCTTTATTGTACAGGCCTACACTTCCACTTAACCATGGAATAACGTGTCTATCTTAATTTTATATTTGCTCTATATGTATTTATATACATATATATTTAGAGCTCTCCTACAATGTTATCCTACCACTTTATATACAGGATACTCCTTTGGATTCTTCTATATCTGCACCGCATATATATATATATATATATATATATAATTTCTATTTCTCTGTTTGTGTATACGTAGGCGTAGGCTTTCCCTATGCACTTAGAGCGGAGTGCATTTTGATGTATATGTGTCTCCCTGCCCCGTTTGTTAGTGTCTGTCTAATTGAAAATATCACGCTTCACAAAATTTTCAGTGAATAGTCTCTGTTTGGCTTGGTACAATACATATTTATTGGAAATACAGTAAAGGGCGTTTCTTTGTAAGTAACACAACGTCATTTCAATAAAGCCAATAATAGTGTTTCACAAATTAAAAAAAATATTAGAGTATTCGTTGTTATCGTACCTGTTTACTTACTCTGTGATTTTGCAGGTTACGAATTAATTCTCTCTCCACAAATTTTACTTTAAAAATAGACAACAAAACATTCGTATTAAATTTATATAATTTTCTTTCACTTTTCTTGGTCGTTAATATGTTTCTCCTAGAAACATCTGGATTTTATCCTGATTTTTGAAAACCATGCTTGACACTACACAGAGAGGCATAGTTTAATCCTTACTGATAATAGGTAGGTCATGTGAGTTGTTTATATTTACTTGTTATAGGAGTATGAAAACTAAAGATTTTATATTTTCTATCAAATTAGGGACCGACAATGAAGTCAGAATAGTATCTGTAGCCAAAATTCAACAAAAAAGATTGGTACCATCAGACAATTATGACACTAAAACACTCTTTTGTGATTTATTTTTATGAAATTCCAAGTCTATTCAGGACGTAGACAATCGTGACTCTCCACAGATTCTTCTTCTTTATTATCTATGATTGATAATAGAGTAGCTCCTTCAGAGTTTTGAATTTAAAATGTCTTTTTTCCTAAACTAACTGCTGCTCAAGGTGAAGAATACTATTTTACCATGTTATTCAACCTAAAGCTTTGGAGAGAAGAATTGTTTTTCCCAAGGACATGAGAGCGAAAGTAATGCAACAGACTAGGACGGGATTTGAACTTGGATTTTTCGTGGCGGTTACCGTTAGAGAACTCAACAACGAGTCAACAACGGAATTTTGATGAAAAATATTCTGTTGCAATTTGATTTTCTCTCAGGCACGCTTAAAATATTTGGTGTGTAAAAAGTCGCCAGTGCTATTTATCAAAAATAGAGATACACAGCTCAAAATCGTTTTTTCTTTGGCTAGCTGGAAACGTTTGCGTATATCTAGTATACGATGGTATAGCAAAGTAACTAATTGGAAAAAATATTAGAACCCAAATCAAAATGAATGTTTTCAATGAAGTTGCAGCCATGATGATCTATTAAAATAAGTGTATCCTTAACCTTGTTCAACTAGAAGAATATTGTATGTTTATTTCTATCATTCATATTAACATCATCTTACCAGAATCCTCTGTGTATATGTTTGTATCTAAAACATAGCGCGCGCGCGCGCACACACACACACACACACACACACACACACACAGATATATATATATAATTTAGAAGTATTACAAACTACTGGGTTGGCAGTCCACTGTTTGTATCGATTTACTTTATTAAGAGTGTTCCATACTTAATAGAGTCTTTTATATGGTAATATTTTTATTATAAGTTTATAATAAAAACATAGTTTACTGCAACTCAAGAGCCGCTGTGTTTCAGTACTATCTTATTAGCACCTTGTCAGGCAGTGAAATATATTTTCTGTTAGGAATCATTATATATAGAAGCTTAAGAGCAATACAATTTTTTATCAAATCCAGACAAACCCTCCGAAAATCCCCGTCCACTTTAGCTGTCTAGATTTGGTAAAAATTGTGTTGTTTTTAAGTTTCTATATATAATGATTCTTAACAGAAAATTATATTTCTCCCCTCTATCAGGTTTTCGTTGAGCTCATCAAGGCATTCTACACTGTCAATAGAGAGGCTCTTTGGACCAATCTTGGCAAATTTGGATGTTCTTCTAGCCTTGTTCAAATGTTTCGTGATTTACTTCGGAACATGAATGGTAATTTGAATTTAAGCGGTATGTTATCGGAGCCTTTTCCTATTGATAATGGTTTAAAGCAAGGAGGTATTTCCATATATTTTGCTGTGACAATTTCATCTAGAAAGATTTTTGACCTGCGGAGATTCAATACAAAATCTAAATGCTTTGATGTTGTAGTCAGAGAGATACTCTATGCAGAGGAAGTGAGGGAGATCTGCAGGATGTCATGGACATGTTCTCTGAGGTATGCCCGTGTTTTGGTCTTACTATGAGCTTAAAGAAAACAAAAGACATGTATACATCATCCACCTTTCAGCATTATAGTGAACCAAATACCTTTGTTAATGAACATAGATTAGAAGTTGTTGACACTTTTGTTCATCTTGGCAGTGTTATTCAAGAGACGGCCCTCTAAAAGTCGAAATAAGTCATGGTGTACAAAAAGCAAGTAAGGCCTTTGGGATGTTAGAATCTCGCGTATGGTTAGATAGAGGTATTTTAGTCAAAACTAAGTTAAGTGTGTATGAGACGAGAATTTTAACTACTCTGTTATATTCCTCAGCGACATGGACCACTTACCGAAGACACATCCAAATTTTGGAACGTTTTCATCAAAGGTGCCTTCGGACGATTCTGGTATAAAGAAGTATAAAGATTTCAAGGTCCTTGTATTTTAATAGTTTGTTGAAGATTTTCAAACATACATCACAGTTTGCAGAAACTGCAATGTCAGTAAGAAAGGACATTCTGTTTTTATGGTCTTTGATCCCCGGTGTCTGTGCAATTTGCGTTAATCTTTCTGTCCGTGTGCTTTGTAATGTCCCATAAAATTGTTACAGGTCTTGTGCCTGTAACTGGGTTTGGGAGTGTTTATACCAACTTCTTGCAGTTTCCTTTCCGTAAAATTTGCAGATTTTCTAATGTAGATATTGTCCCACAGTGCCATGTTGAATTTTATATTCGGTGGGGATTAATAGCAATCTGATACAAAATGGTCAATTGTTTCTGGATATGTATTTTGGGTTAACACAATTTTTCAGTGTAGGTACTGAGCAACAAGAATAAAACCTTCGGTTTTAGCTTTTAACCCTGCGTTACGCAGCCATTGATGGGTACGGGATTTGTCTACATCAACTTATTTGGCATGGGAATAATATTGACCACGAAGAGACTTATCTTGCCATCGTTTCTGCATTTTTCTTTTTTTACATTGCATTTGCTTTTGTTTTGACTTTCTTTTTTAGGTTCTTTACCGCTCCAGTAGGTGTACTATGATTTACTTGCACTTCTTTACCCACTTGAAATTCTCTTTTGAATTTGCTGGGTTCTTTTATTACTGAATAAAGTTTCTTGTTTCTTTCGTGTTCCATTGACACTGATCATTATCCATTCTTTTGTAGTTTTCAGATATCTTTGGAGACCAGTTGTCGAGGTTTGTAAGACAGTTTTAGTTGAACTAATCTCCTGACTTCTTCTAATCTAGGCACATCTTAAAGCTGATCAACATCAGCCTTAGGATGATGCATGCAGGAAGCAAGTGAGAATCTTTCACGCTTTGACATCCATTCACTTAATGCCAGCTATGGTTCAATTAAGAATGTTGAAACCGTATTGCCCCACAGGGACAGCCAAAGTGTTTATAGCTGATATTCTCTTTTTTGAATTCAAATGGGTATTAACACCAGACGCACATCTGGAGTATTTGTTCTTACTTTCTCCTTTATTTGAGTTTGCTGTATTACATCTCTTTCGCTGACTCCTAGGTATTTATATAATTCTACTTGTTCCAGATCCCTAGTTTTTTTAATAAAATCTAGAACTATTGAGTGTGTTTGTGTAATTCTTCCTTTCTCGTATATTACTTTTTCACATTTATCTAATTCTAAATCTATACGGAAGGATTAAGAATGTTTTCAGTATTGAGGAAGCCCTTCAACTTCTTGTCGTCTTTGAGAAAGAGTTTAATATTTTCCATGTATAGGTGATTAAATACATTTTTTTAAAAATTTGTAACCATAATTATTACTGTTTACTTCATGTGAAAGTGAGATTAAAGACAGCCAGAACAGAAGCGGTGAAAGAGAGTTTTTTTTTTCTTGAAAAATTCCTCGTCGGATATTCAAGCAATTTGAAGTGGCAGTGCTTTTAGTGTGATATATGTATACTGAAGTTTTCCGCAATCTCATTCTATATTTAAGGGAACTTGCTATCAACGATGGCATTGTAATAGAGCTGCTGGTAGCCCTGGAAGAATTCGGCATAGAGAAAATTTCAGAAATAATAGATTAAATTTATAATAGTGGTATAATACCAGACGATCTATGCAAGTCGATTTTCATAGCACTGCCCAAGAAGCCAAGTCAAACGAGGGTGAACTACACCGAACTATCAGCTTAATAAGTCATATTAGAAAATTGATCGTCCGAAACCTGATGAATAGAGCGAGAAGCAGAATCAGGCCAAAGATAGGACAAGAACAGTGCGGATTCGTCAAAGACATTGGAACAAAGAACGCCATATTTATGATTAGGATGCTTTCCGAATGGGCAATACAAATTAAGAAGGACTTATACCTATGTTTTATCGATTATGTGAAGGCGTTTGACAAAATACGCCACAAAGAATTGATAGAAATGCTCAGCAGCCTCGACATATTTGGGGAAGATAAAGAGTAATTAAGAATCTCTACTAGCAGCAAACTACCTGCATACGGACAAGAAACGAATTTGGCAGATTTATAGATAGAAAGGGGCGTAAGACAAGGATGTGTTTTTTCACAGGATCTATTCAACTCAGCGAGACTCTTCTGAGGACCTTAGATGTTATACCAGAATTTGTCATCGGAGGCCACAATTTGAACATAAGATGCGCAGATGATACAGTGCTGATTGCAGGCACAGAAAGGAAACTACAAGACCTCCTACAGAAGGTAGCTGAAAAGAGTGACAAAAAGGACTACAAATAAACTGCAAGAAAACAGAATGCACGGTCATTAGCAAAAAGAGCTACCCAAAATGCCAAATACAGGTGAGGGATATTAAATCAAGAAGACACAAAAATTTAAATACCTGGGAAGTGTTCTAACAGAAGACGGAAAGTGCGACACAGAGATCCGAAGGCGACTTGGCATTACGAAGGACGTGTTCCATAAGCTGAGTAAAGTATTAAGACACAGGAAACTTTCACTAGAAACAAAGAAGAGAGTATTAGATTGCTATGTGATGTCATGTCTTTAATATGGCAGTGAATGTTGGACAATAACAACAAAGATGAAGGAAAACTTGAAGCAGCTGAAATATGCTTCTACAGAAGGATGCTGCAGATATCATGAACCGAGCATGTAAGCAATGATGAGGTGTTGGAAAGAATGGAAACGAAAAGGAAATTAATATTGAGCATCAGGAAGAGACAACTTAAATTCCTGGGACATGCAATTAGGAAGGAGGTCTTGGAAAACCTGATAGTAACAGGCCAGATATAGGGAAAAAGAGACATGAGAAAGCAGCGAATAACATATTTGAAGGGCCTGAACAGGTGGATGACAGAACGGGGGTTGCGAGATGTTACAGAAGAAAGCGTGCTAAGAGCCACCATGGATAGGGAGACGTGGAAGACATGATCGAGGAAGGCACATAGAAGAAAAAGACTATCAACGAGGAGACTATGTACATTTCCAAAACCTTAATGATACAAGATGTGATTTAACATCATAAGCTTTACGGTATACTCTCCAAGCTGTTCTGAAATTTCTATCTTTTTACCTGCTATTTTTCAGGATCATTTTAATTATCAATAGATTATCTTTGCAATCATATGATTCTTTTTTATATCCTTTCTGTTCTGGGGTGGAAGAGAATGTTTTTTCATTGAGAAAACAGTAAGTACAGTTCATCAGGACAACTGTGATCAATGTGGTAGACATATTATAAGTCTATAATTTTTTAATCGTCTGTTTTACCTGTTTTTTGGTATGAAATATATAATACTTTTAGCGATCCACTCTGGAATTTTATTAGGTTTATTAATTAGCATTGATATAGTTTCGCAAGAATTTTATGGATTGATAATAGAGCCAAATTTGGGTACCTTTCATTTCCTGGCGTTTTTCATTTGGGGGATGATTTTATAGCTTGCCTTACATTGTTTTTGATTATATTTTCCATTTTTGTACAGGTTTATCAGTTATTTTTTCTTGTTGTCGTTTGATTCATTCTGTATTAGGATTATATTTAGCTGCTCCAAATATTCTCCCCAAAGTTATGCATTTCTTCAAAAGATAGAGGATCTTTGACTTCTATAACTTTTTTTCCAGATTCTCTGGAAAATCTGAGATTCATTTGAAATATTTTATTTTGTCAATAGAACCTAAAAGGCTTTTCATATCGTCTTGTTTTCTGTGCTTTTAATTGCATTTTCTGCTTAACTATTTTCTTGGTTTGTTGAGTTTCATTTACTGCTTTAATTTCCACGTGATTTTTCTGCTTTTCCGTTGGTGAAACTTGAATTTCTTGCTCTTTTTATCTTTTCTACAGCTGTATTTGACAACTAATAAGTAATGTTATTATTTGAATCAAGATATTGTTAGATTATATTTCTTGAGAATTCTAAACCTTGAAATATGATGCACTTTCTTGAGTTCGAAACAATGCACTTCTGTTACCAGATGGGTCACCTAATATCATAATTTTTTTTGCATCCACAACTTAATGTTAAGAATTTCTATCTGGCCTTATGGCGTCTGTACGCACCATCATTTTTTTTTCGCACAAAATATAAACATTTTTAAATGCAGCCAGAATGTACTCTTCAGTACAGATGAGTTTACATAACGTATTTTAGCTAAACATTTACTGCTTGGTTGATCCTGCTATTTATAGAATTATCTGATTAAACTTACTGGGTATGAGCAATGTTTAGCCTTGTATTGTCAACTCTGACACGTTAAACTAATTTGGCATGACGTTCCTTCCTCTTATAGACTTTTATTCACTACTGAAACCTTTTGAAATAGGAATAAACAAACTATAGATGTCCAAATGGGGGAGGGACAGAAATAAAGATTGTATTTCTAGATGGAACAGAGGTAAAAAGATCATGTTTTGTAATCATTTCGATTTTGTCGAGCATTCCTGCTTTTTCAAGTCAGTTAATGCACGCACACACACACACACACACACACACACACACACACACACACATGATGACTTATTATGGCTACACTATTGATTCGTATATCAAAAGTCTATATATATCAGTCAATTAAGTGCCATACGTGATACACACTTGGGCGATCATGTCTCGAAAGAGACGTGACTGAAGAAGATTATCCCGCAGTAAATTGCCATTGCTTTCTCGGTAGATTGGTTGCCAGCCAAGGCTATAGAACCCAATCTGTCCTTAATTAAGGTATTAATCCATGTCTTCTCTCCAGTTATAGATTAAATGACCTATAACTGGAGAGAAGAGACGGATTAATGCCTTTCACAAGAGTATTTGTGCGTAAGTGATTGCAATCAATTCAACTGGAATTCGAACTTGGCTCCCCGAGTTCTCTTTTCGAGCCGATATCCGCTGCACCATAACGCATATCTCACGTATATACAGTTCAAAATTTCGTATACACATGAGGAAAAAATGCTCACTATCGGAGCTTGACAGATTTGACAATAAAAGGATATCTTTATCATTTATCGATATAGACTTTTGATATATGAATCAACTCTGTATTCATATTAAGTCATCATACATTGTTGATTCATAGCTAACTAGCTATTTATTTGTCTGTCTGTCTGTCTGTCTGTCTCGATTCTGTCTGCTGCCTGTCTGTTTATCTAGTCTGAAGACTGCTTTCAAGCCTGCCATCGTTTGGTGTTGAGTTTCATGTAAACTTATATATATATATATATATATATATAGAGAGAGAGAGAGAGAGAGAGAGAGAGCTTCATCGAACACAAAACAGTATACTGAGCAAAATTCAGGGGATCTGTATGTCGTTTTTGAAGACTAGAGTATAAGCGTTTGATACTTTTTACTTCCGCTCGAAGGGCGATATGTCGTGTCTACACCAGATAACGATTGACGTTGCATTTAGTTTTTGAAAGATCGTAGCTGGCAGAGAAGCAAGAAACTGGAAGAGAATTCCACAGATGCGAGAAAAGAAACTATTGAAATATAACTTACGCTTATGTCTAGCTATTTAAACAGTAAAACAATGAAACATATTTGCTAATATAGTAGTACACTTAAATTCATACAGTTGAGGTACCAAGGAGGGAAGCTTATTAGAAAAACTGCCCTAAAAATATTTATAGAAGAGACAGAGGGAAGTCACGTCATGGGGTTGGGAAAGCCGAGATGCCAGGCCCGGACCGACAAACATTACAAACCCTTCTTAGGATTTTGTCGAGAACCTCGAGATTTTATACCAGGAGCGTTAGACCAGATATAGCAGCAATACTCAATGCACGTTTGAATCGTAGATTTATAAATGTACAAGTTGAACCTGGCGAAACATAGTGAATAAAATTACCTAGGAGCAGACCAAGCAATTGATTCAATAGAAAATCATTTCACTTATGGAAAATGGAAAACTAAGTAGGCTCAATGAGGTGCTCTCCTGGAGATTAGTATGTCGTTGATATACATTAGTTTTATCATCTGGTTTGTCTAGAGAGTCTATTTTCGGTTGAATATTATCAGTCTGCATAGAAGAAATCTCACAATTACAACATAATCAACATTCTAGAGTGGTTCAAGCACCATTAGTGATCTAACAACATTTAAGTTTCTTCATAGTTATATTGATTTAGTCTAATAATGCCCCTATTGTCATATGTACTTCCTTCTTGCCTACCCACTTATAAACAAACATTTAAAAAATGCTTCATTAAAGAGTATAATTTATTTTGGCTTTGAATTTTATTTTTTCTTTAACTGAATTATAATAAATTTTAGATAGATAGATAGATAGATAGATAGATAGATAGATAGATAGATAGATAGATAGCCCTGCTGATAGATAGTACTCCAACAATATTCTGGGCTCATGAAACCACACACACGGTATATGAAGCATCAGTTTAGTTGTTGCAGGAGGTGCTCATAAACTTTCTGTGCCTCATTTAAGACATCGATTTGCCTCAGTGAAGATCGCACTCGCTACACAGTAGTAATATTCTGTTCAGCTGGTTTACTACTGCAATATGGGGTGTCCCACGGGCAAAAAACAAGTTATATAACAAAATTGGGTTTCTTCTCCCTACACCTTCTTGAAGATTTTCGTACTTCCATATTTTGACTCAGTAAATAATCTTAAAGGAAGATTGTTAAAATATTTACTATTTTTTTATGTAATACAGAACTGTTACAAAGTGTTTGTCCTTCTACCATGTTGACTACCTCACCAAAGCAAGTGGTTGAGTGTCTTTGCAAATTTCAACTTCGAACAATCTCAGTCAGTCATGCGTAGAAAGCTAGCTAGATTTGGAAATTTTTTCTTACACCTGGGCCAAATAAATAGGTTACAGCTTGCTATTTAACTCATCTCACAAGTGGGCCATGAAGATCTGAATTGTTTTTATTGGAGGCAAAGGTGACGGGGAGTGGATGGTCGAAAGGGAATGGCTCAAAATGGGCGATGTTTTCACTTGCTGACGTTCTTCTTCTTATGATCAAATGACAGTAAAAATCATGTGAACCGATCTGGGGCGTCTATAGACAAAATCCAAAAGATTATATAATTATTTGCGAAAATATTTTAATTTTTATTGATTGTGTAGCACGCAACATAAAACTGAATGTATGTGTGTATTTGCGTGTGTGTTTGTGTGTGCGAGAGAGAGAGAGATGTTATTATTTACTAGTATTACCTTAGTTTGGTACAAGGCAACAAGGTTGGAGTACCTAGTAAGGATTGAACTCACTATTCAGCAATAAAGGTTAACCAAATTATCTTGCTAACCTCACGCCGGAAGCTCTCAAGCCATATTAATTTTTTATTCATAGTGAAAGCACCTCTCCTCATACACATTGTAGAGATTTCGGTTTATATTTCGTGTATAATTGTATTGTGGATGTGCGTTGTAGTGCAATGGATATCAACTCGGAACGTGGTATCGGGGAACCGAGTTCGAATTCTAGTTGAATTCATAGCATTCACTTACGCGCAATTACCCTTGGGAAATGTATTAATCCGTCTCTTCTCTCCAGTATTGGGTTAATTAACAGGACATATTGGGTTCTATAGCCTTGGCTGGCAACCAGTCTACCGCAGAAAGCAATGGCAACCTACTGCGGGATAATCTTCTTCCTAGTCAGTCACGTCTCTGTCAAGACATGATCGCACAAGTGTGTTTCACGTATGGCACTTAACTGACTGATAATTGTATTATACACCTTTGCTTACACTTGCTTGACATTTCAATTAGTTAACACGAAATTACATTTACAGTTTTACGTATGTGTGATGTAGTTACTATGATAACCTTCTGGAAATCTCTGGAAAACTCTAGTTCTGTTACCGCAAATTTATATATATATATATATATATATATATAGGAAAGAATATTAATAAAAGTTTTGAATTTTAAAATGTACTTTTTTTTAACAGTATTTGTTTATTTTTATTATATTTTATATTTCAGACCGTCCTCGGTCCTTCATCAGAAACAAGTGATTTTTAAATTTGAATTAGAAACGTATTTCACGATAGCGTTCTAATATTTTTTGTTTACATCACGTGGTGTGTTTGTTCACAACATGCGGCACGTCCGTAGAGAAAGTCTGTCTGTTTTAGATAAAAATTTCTTGGACTATCTGAAAAATTTTTTTACCTATTGAAATATTTGTAAAGATTCAACACACCTAAGTCCCTATTTAACCCTACGTGATGTAAACAAAAAATATTAGAACGCTATCGTGAAATACGTTTCTAATTCAAATTTAAAAATCACTTGTTTCTGATGAAGGACCGAGGACGGTCTGAAATATAAAATATAATAAAAATAAACAAATACTGTTAAAAAAAAGTACATTTTAAAATTCAAAACTTTTTATTAATATTCTTTCCTATACATATTAAGACAGTATACGTGGATGATCATCACTATATATATATATATATATATATATATATATACGAAACATCAAAAACAATATAATACGATATAAATAAGGAAACAAAAAACAATTGCCCCAAAATGAAGCATAGACGACTAAATAAATTGCATCACTAATTCACAACCATTTATAAAAGACCACAAAGATAATTTCAGAAAAAAAATCAATATGCAAACTCCTAAACCCTATCAAAAGTGAACTCGGTAAAATAAGTAAAACAATACTGGAAAGAATTAATTCAGAACTAAGGAAGAAATTAGGCGTAAACCAGTTGAAAAACACGAAAAACAATTATAGACTGGTTCAGCAAACTAAAATAACAAATATCATTGCCAATTTATACAACTAGAACCTATGCAAGATAAGGACATCTTAGTTCAAGAACAAATAAAAATTACCACAAACGTGATCAAAAATCATTTAACACTTCTGATAATCACTATTCGATTATGATAACGCGTGGATAAAGAAAGAAGGGACATTTAAAATAAGAGAAGCCACCAATTGGTCTACGTCTTAATGTTCAAACAAATATGTCGGTTGTTAAAACCATTTCGTTAATCTTCGGACTTTGTACGTTTTTACATTTGTTGACAGAACGATACACTTATCGTTATGGTTATTTACGTAGATTTGAAAATTATGTTCTATAAGGCTTGATTTAGCTTCGATTAGAGACTGTGGAATCATTCGTGGTAGAGCTGTCTAAGACACACCAAATCAGTTGGTGGCTTCCCCTATCTTGTTAGGGGTCGCAGGTTCGAATCCTGTCGAATGACGCACATTTTCGTAAAAAAATTTATCGTAAATAATCAGGCCGGTAGAAATAAATATATAAATATACAGAATGGAGCGTCTGTACGAGTTCTACGAGGTATGGGTTGAGCTTAAGTCCCAATATGTGCCCAAGGAATGGGGCTCTCTTGAGAATATTTGTTCCTCGCAATAGGCAAACATTACGATCACTACAATCTTAGCATGTTTCAATCTAGGGTTGACCAATATCTTCCCCACATATCCCATAAACTGTGCCGCTTAATTAGAAACCGTCTACCTCGAGTAGTTCTTAGCCTTGTACAAGGTGAACATTATTGTAAAAACTCATGAGTGAACCATTTGATCTGCCGAACTATCGGTTTATTAGTCTTCTATTTTTCTTTTGGCAAAGTATTAGAATCTTCAATCGACTCTCAATTGTTTAGGCAGCGATAATCTTCATATTCTATCTCCTTGAATCATGTTTTTTATTGTCCCCTTTTGTCAATATTTTTTCTCGATTTCTTTCACTCTCAATAACCACTTTATGACTCTTGGCTTATCGCTTTTCTTGGAGTGAAATGATAAAGAAGAATATGAAGTGAAATCACAAGCTTCCGTTCATCCGTCTAGGAATTCTTTTCAACAGAATGTATCGACTCACATTTACAAAATGTAATTTCAAAGTGGTATTACCGGAACGCGGAAGAAACCAATTAATATTTATTTTCTATTGCAAAGTTTTAAAAAATTTTAAAGAATTTTTATTGATTTTTATTTCATTTGTCAAGTTAACTTGCGTTTCCCATGTCGTGCTAGGAAATAAAGGATCTCATTTCATATCAATTTTTTCTTTTAGAACGCAATTTCGCAGTTTAATTTTCATGAACATATCTGTGACTTTTAGTGTATATATATATATATATATATATATATATATTCCTCTTGCGACTATTAATTAAGTTCATGTGAGTTTTAAAGATCAGCCCTTTTAAAAAGCCATTTTGCTAAAATCCCTGTAGCATTTGACTTTAATATCTAAATAATTCAATTTGCCATTTATCGAATGGGTGAGTTTTTTTTTCTCTTCTTCAGGGTCAGTACTTCAACTACAAATATTTTTTTTAACCATGTCACCCCAAGCAAGGCATTCCACTGCCACTATAGCGCAGGGGGTTACACAGGGCGATAGACGAGTTAGGATGTACATGGGGGAGAGTTGGAGAGCATGGGAGGGTTAGTGTGTTAGGAGGTGTCTACTGACCTTACATTTAAACTCCTGGAGGTTATAGCCGTCGGGGAAGCAAGCATGCGGAAGGGAATTCCACAGGCGGGAAGTGAGAGGAAAGAAGCTTTTGGAGTAGAAATTGCGGTTACATTTCATCGGTTTCACTGTAAAAGGGTGGGACCTAGTTGCCAGTCTAGTATCTCGTGCAAACTCACACCTAGGGGGCACCAGTGATTTAAGTTCATCAGAGCAGAAGCCATTAAAGTGTTTATAGAAGAGGCACAGGGAAGCCACGTCACGCCGGTGAGAGAGTGACTGTAGGCGGTGTCCTCCATAAGTGAGAAGAATTTATGGAAGTTCATGGATGCCAGTATTACATGTATTACTGATATTTCTCAAACAACACATGAATTATTTTAAAACACTAACTATATAGTATTTTCTTTTGAGCCAACATCCTTTATTGTCCTCAGAATATAACAAAAAGCCAAGCAGAGAATGTTTGTCATTCTAGTAAGAGGTACCGATTGTAATTGCAAAGAAACCACTGAGGATACTGAACTGACAGAAAATTTAAATACAGACATGATTAAAATCGACGCCAAACAAACAAGACTCCGAGGCTAGACAATCTCTCTCTCTCTCTTCCTCTCATCCCTCTCTCCTCTTCTCTCTTTCTATATATATATATATATATATATATATATATATATATCTGTGTGTGTGTGTTTGTAAAATGGTTCTTCACGGTTTCCCTCTTTTTGTTGCTCTCATAAAAAAAGGAAATTGTAATGCAACACTATAAAAGTGGGATGTAAATTGTAGTGATTAAAGATTGTAACAATAATGCAAGACTGTAATAAATGGTCACGTGTTATTAAGCAACAGAAGGAAATCGAACATTCCATAGAAAATAGTAAAGTAAGAAAAGATAAGTAGCAGCAAAAATACAAAATTTTAATGACAATGTCTGACTGGAGAACAAAGTATAAAATGCGAAGTGTAAAATAATAAACAACTAGTAAGAATACCCGGCACTGCCCGAGAGAAAATATCGACAAATATAAAAACAGAGGGGAAAATATGTTAGTTAACATTTCTTTTAATATTTATCCTAAAGCAACATAACAAATGAAAAAACGTTTATCTACAATATTTACAAATGAAAATTTATGTTTTTAAAAAATATTCTGATAATCTCTTCCTAACCCCGCCCAAAAAGTACTTTAGTTCTTTATGTTGACGTCTATTCTGTTTGCATAATCTCATTGAAAAGGTTATTTAAAGATCAAGTCAACAAAGTGATATTCATGGTAAAATAATGTCGAAATCATGTTGAGGCCATCTTACGAGATTGTCTTTGCGTCTTGTTAATGCCTAATGGTAAATTGAGCCACAGTGAGAACGACATGCGTTTGAATTAAAATGGAAATTAACAAATCCCTTTTTTTTTTTTTTGCACAATCAGCACGAATAGTTGCCTCGATGATATGTGCGAGAAGGTGCTTGATAAATATGTGAGTATGTACCATCATACAACTTCAAGATTGAACAAGATTTCCGAGAAGCATAATAAGCGTTTCAGTCGAAAGCAGTTGCGGGTCAACACCATGTAGCTCAAGGGAGTTAAGAAACTCACTTATGCTGAACAGCCTCCGAAGTACCCGGAACTGCGTCAATTGACTTATTCGGGAATTTTTTGCTGCAACAGTGATTATTGTGTCATTTTTAAGCAAATATGCCTTTGCCTCGGAGTCAGTGGTAGTTTTCTAGTTTGAGATCATTTTCCATTTATAAAATAGTTGAAAAATCAAGTCTAATGGACAATTTCTATCTTGATATCGACATTACTGTTTACTCTTTTGACTCCATTAGCCATGTATAGTGTTTTAAAAAACGGTATTTCAAAAGGGCGTTTTCTTTTCACATGACTTTGCTATTATCTTATATTGTAAATTTTAATAACAGTAAAAATGTCACACTATTTAGTTGTTAGATTATTTACAAGATTAATTTTTTATATATATGATTATAAAAATATGTGAACCAACTACAGTGCAATATTTATCATAAAAAAATATATGAACCAAATAAAATGAAATATTTATTATTTACTATTTCACATTTATTTATAATTTCCCATTTGTGATGAAATAAATATGAAAGGAATTTTTTTATTAATAAATTTATAAAAATATTTGTGAATAACAAAATTCAAATAAACACATAACAATTAACTAATTATACCTTTTGAAGAAAAATGCATTTTTAAGCATGTCTTTCGTTTGTACTCACCGTATTCATTCACTAAAATATGTTGAAGGTATACCTTTCTCTCAACCAAACATCCTTTTAATTCTAATTTTCAGGAAAGACCACAAACACTCAGTTTTTTGAGCGTGTATTTTTCTATTCATTGGATGGACAAAATTTTCCTGGTGTATAAATAAAAAATTCCTGTAATATTTTCTATTAAATCATCCTTGATTCTAGATTACGATTATAATACAAAATTCGAATATTAAACAAAAGGTAATCTTAAAAAATGTATCATACTCAGAAAGATCATGTGCTTATTTAACTGTTCTTGTTTTATAGGTCTCAGCCATTTTAAATGAAAAGATTTGTTTCTATATTTCTTTATAACATGGTAACTAATAAAAATTTATAAAATGATAAATAATAAATATTGGATTTTAGTTAGTTCACACATTTTTATATTCTTGTTAATATAAAATTAACCTTGTAAATAGTCAAACAGCTGATTAGTGTGTAACATTTTTGTTGTTATTAACATTCCAAACAGCTTTTTAAAACATTGCAGAGAGGTCGAAAGAGTATGAAATAATAGGGGTGTTAAGGCAAATACCGTTCTTTTAGCAACACCGGTTCTTGCTGGTTTGAGGCTTAAGTTTGGCCGAACATATAAGTTATATCTGAAGATATCTTTTCTGTTGAACTCCAGTGACTCATCATTTCACTAGAAATTGCTTAATTTGACTAGAATTTGCATTCGGCATGACTGGAGCTGAATCTGACTCAAGAAATGATGGAATCCATGTTTTTCTTTCAAATTTTAAAAAATAGCATTAGTAGCAGCAAGAACCATTTGAAATCCGTTCACCAGTTTTCCAAACGGACCTGAAATTTTTCTGACGCAAACACATTTTTGCAATTCATTGTTATCTTCGATATTTCCGGCCGTAATGTTACATGATGTCCGCTTCGAATGTGTTATTTGAAACGTGTACACTTTTCAACAACTTGTTTTTGTTTTTACTTAACTGTCGTCATTTGTCTCAGATCCAATTAATTATGAATTCCTTTCTTTAGCATTCATTGTATTAATGCTCTTCCTTGACAATCTAAAAGAAATGGGCAATTATTAAGTTTAGATTAGTTTAATGTTAAGTCGCATCAGCTGGGCACTGAGAGCGTGTCAATCACGATTCCACTGATTTACAACAATGCCACTTTAGGTCTGCTCTAACAAGTAAAAGTCTATAAAAAAAAATTATTAAATACAAATGCGTGAACCCGAGCTCAACAAAAGCTCCCTTTTCATGGCAGAAGGCCCAAAAATTCAGAAGGAACCACCAAATAACTTTTTTTGATAAAACGCTTGTAATTTTACACATCTGGATTAGCGAAGTAATGGGTCGGAGTCGGGACAGGACGATGTTTGGAACGCCAAAAACAACTCTGTAAAATCCAGCATTTCAGGTTTAAGACAAAAATTAAGTGAATGACGTCAATAGATTTTTGCTGAGTCAACGCCGGATGTGCTTTGACATTTCAAACAGAAGTCAATGCAATTCTTTCTGTAGGTAAAATTACATAACAATTCTGCATGAACGTTCAGAAGGCAGTCCTCGTGTATATCCACACGCGCTCACGTGAAGAGAAGGTCAAATCAAAAAGAAAACAACAGGCAAAACGGTTTGCAGAGAAAAACGCACGCTTTTGCAGGTTTCTCATCATTTCCCCACTCACACAAACAAATAGATATACAATTGCACGCAAATATACAGGCATACATTGGTTGGAATTGAGTGGTTTGTTGATAGTAGACAAAATTTGTTTCTGAATGAGATTGTGCAATATGAAGTTGCACAATACATTATTAAAATCTTTTTAAAAAGCAGTGTGTGTCCTTCCTATGTAAAATTTTATAATTAGGGAGCCGATGAAGGAACTCTCCCTTTCTGATACTGTTTAAGTGTCTATCTCCTTGTCGGGCAATGAGTGAGGAAGTAGTGGCTCACGTGGGTGGAGACAGTAAACGAATATCTATCAGTATGTGAATTAGTAATGGTGAGTTGAGGATGAAGCTTTGGTTTGTGATCTGTTTTTTATTGCTGATTCATGATCAACTCTGTTTTCCATTCGGTCTATGTCATCACTTCAAAATAAATAGATCAACGTTCTAAATACTTTCAGATCGAATGTCTTGACGTAAAAGTGATTCCTTGTCAGGTAGCAACAAGACTTTTCCATGCTTCGTCCATATTTTATTTACTGCGTTCCGTTTGACATCATTTCCTTAGTTTATTTATATAAAACAACTTTCTTTTTCAATTTCCTGTTTTCTTTATTATATCAATTATACAAACGTGTATCTCCATAATTTGTGTTTGAAACGTAACTTTGTAATCCGAACATAAATAATTTGAATATTTTTAATGTGTAAATTCAACTGAATTTCGGGTGATAGTGTTTATTCGTACTTGAAATTAAAACAAAAACTGAATTTAAGATAACGTTTCTCAAGAAATATTATAACTTTTTTAAAAAAAATAAAATTTTCATTCAAATATAGGTTTTGTTTTAAATAATCAATAAAAGACAATTTTAAACACATAGTTATCCACCCTTCAGCTCTTTCCCCACAAACAAAACATTGCTCGTCTTTTTCCGTTCTGCTGCTATTTTCATGGCAGATTTTTGGGTGAGCTACATTCGTTGACTTCTCCAGTTCAGACCTTCACAACTAGGACTCGTCATGCCACATACGCTAGGTCGGCTCATCTTTATTCGCTTCATATCCCATAGGTGAGGACACTCCGTTAGTTTTTTCTCCAGAACCTTTATATTGGGGAACGGACTCTCGATGGGTTGCTTCCCTAAAAACTACAATATGAATTTTTATTACTTTTTTTCTATTACTTTTATAAGAAATATTGCATAGATGAAGGAATTGTCTCCCTTTGTAGAGGTCGTGATTACCGGCCCCTGGCTTGGGCTGACAGCTGCGACTTCCCCGAGTCAACACGGACTAATTCTAGCTCCGTGAAACTCAGCCACATGGATCGGCTAAGAAGACAACATAAGTTCGAGTATGGCCTAATAGTTGCAGTAAAGCATCAGAAAACGGAATACCTCTTCAACTTGAAGGCGAATGTATTTTGACGTCGCAACTGAAAAGAAGAACTGTTAACAGAATGACCTATACTGATTCTAGTTAAGTTTCAGCGCAAACCACTGTTTTTTTTTTGTTTTTGTTTTTTGTAACCATTTTCTTAAACCCAATTTTTGTACCTTCCATTTCTTTCTTCCTCTTTCCGTTATAAAGCTTTTTTTTCACTCAAGTTTGATGTTGTCCTGTTTTCTCTCGCCGTGTCACGGCAATGCTCTTTTACCCTTATTTTCTACAGAGGACAAATTAACTGGTCATTAAAATTCTAATGGGTACAAAACCCCGCACAATTTGCTGAAATCAGTATACTTCTTCGAAGGTCAACAGTTATCTATCCTAAATCCTATGCAACTTTTATTCCTTCTCTATACGCCTTTACAAAATCCAAATTCAGTAACCATTTACCTTGAGGAGAACTTAAGCTTTGGGTTAACAATATTAAAAAAACACTCAGAAAGGCAAGAGAGTAGAGATCAGTTGACGTAATGAAGATATTAATCTGTATATTCCATGGAATCGTAATAATCTCAGATAACAGTTGTCATATTCTATCTATCTCTCTGTTTCTCTCTCTCACACACTCTCTCACTTACTCATAAAGATACACACACGCACACGCATTCATGCACATTTTTCTGTCCTACTCGAACAAAAGGAACTGACGATGCAAAACTTAGGTTTTTACCTGAGCTCGAAATCTTTCCCTCGTAATCTCAATGACGAAGCAAATATTCTTATGTTTAAATTTGAATTTTCCCACTTTAGTAGACGAAATGAAAGACGAGACGCCATTTTGTTAGTTCAATTCTCATCGTCCACGTTCGTGCACCGATAAAATCTATAATATTTTGTTCACTTACTATAAACTGATATCTTGAAATGAAAATAATTTATAATAAAAAATTTGGAAAATAAAATCGATTTTATTCCCACTTTAATGAGACGCGAAACTTGAGTAAAATATGGTCAAAGGCGATCAACTGAGATGCCAAGACCTGATGATTTAGCGTAATTTTAGACGCGGCTCCTTTTGCCAACATATTTTCTGTATCAATTCCCTATACTCTTTATACTGGGCAATTTCTATTTACTTATTTTTTCTGTTTCTCCGTTTTATATTATTTATTTTTTACTTTGTCTTAAAAATGTTCTCTCGTTTAACTTACAGGTCACATTCTCATTTCTTTCCTTTCTCCTTTTTTCGTTCGCATGCAACCTACCGCTTTTTTTTTTACTTTATCTCATTCCCCGACACAAATTCAGCTCTGCAATTACGATAAAACAGACAATTTAAACAAATAATACTTTTCTATATTCGTCTCTGTTCTATCTTTAGTTAAAAATCAGATGACTTCTAAAAATGTTTTTATGAATTGTTTTTTAAAATTGTTTTTAAGAATTACTTCCAGTACATATAAAACTGTATATAAAAGTTTTTAACAGACAAAAACTCAGTCAACTGGACACTAGAAATTGAATTTCATTGGATGGGACACTGCAATAAGTTTTCGAATAAAATTTATATTTACTTCTGTTCAAATGTTTCAACTATAGAGGCTAACATGAACTTCCATCTATAACTCTGTTTCTGTCTGTCTGTCTGTCTGTCTGTCTGTCTGTCTCCATCTCTCTCAGTAAAGAGCATGAAAGGTGTCAGCTGTATGCTTTTTTTTAACAAAAATGCAATTGACCGCTCGTCCTCGTCACAATATCGCCCCATCAGCCTCCATAGTGTCAGATGCAAACCGTTGGAGGATACCGTTAAAAAGAAAGCTGTTGATCACCTCAATAAAAACAATTTATGGAGCAACAAATAGCATGACTTTTGCTCCGCTGGGTTCATTGTTAATGTCTTAAGCATCATTACGTATAGAATCAATGAAGTGCTTGATGATAAACACGAGAGGTCGACTGACTGCCATATCTTGAAAGCTTTTATCAATTCCTTCCTCTCATGTAGACCCATGAAGGTTGTCGTTAACGGCCAGAACTATAAAGCACATGTTATGAATGCAGGCGTACACTAAGACTCTTTTCTCAAACCTAACATCTTTCTGCTTTATATTAATGATCACCATGAAAAAATGCTCAGATCATTTGTAAACATATATGCAAACGATAGCACGATTCATGGGTGTATCTCCAAAAATCTTCACTTTTCAGTTTTTGCAGTTTATAAGTTGTTTATTCGGATTTGTGGGGGTGAATTATTTCCCGCCCTACTACTCTTTTCCTAACAGTGAAAACGGTACTAAGCGCTCAGTACTCTATCGCTATTTCGATAGCAGATGTTTAAACGAGATACATTCCTTAGTTCATCAAATTTCAGCCATGCCACGAATACAGGGGGCAATTCACCCTCATTCATTTCCTATTCCATTTATAAGAAGGGTGTTCCACTTAGCGTCTTTCCTAGAACTGTTGCTTTATGAAACAAACTGACTCCCGTCATACTTTCATGTCTTTCAAGCAGAGAGTCCAGTTCGTGCGTGAAAGAGACCCCATGTTCAGGCTGGTTGTGTGGTGCGATTCCCGTTAGAGTTCACAAGAATCACAAGTGAAACTGGAAGATTTCTTGACAGGTTTTATATAAAACAGATCATCTTTCGGAACCATTTGTAACCATTTATACACTCCATGTTTCCCGATAATGATTGCTTGTTCTAACAAAAAATATAGATACAAAAGCGCAA
Organism: Ascarosepion bandense; assembly: GCA_037127315.1. Lineage (NCBI taxonomy): Eukaryota > Metazoa > Mollusca > Cephalopoda > Sepiida > Sepiidae > Ascarosepion > Ascarosepion bandense. The sequence goes on from JBBBDQ010031453.1 coordinate 405,337, forward strand.
CACTAATAGCAATATTAAACTACTGGAAAAAACAGCAATTTTGACAATAAGCATCATTACAATGCAACACCATATATATATATATATATATATATATATATATATATATATATATATATATATATTCGAATAAAACTCTGAAAATTACATATGTCGTATGGCCATTTAAGCGAGGAAAAAACCTCGCTTCTTCAGCGACAAAATTATTATGCAATTACAGTACATTATGCAATTACAGTATAAAAATTCATATACCGGAAGTTTACTCAAAAAAATTCATACCCCGGAAGTTTACACGAGAGAATGAAAAAATAAGATAAAATAAGAAAGAATAATGGGAGGGGTGTAAAAAGAGAGAGTAGATTTTGTTAGAAGGTTGTTGTCTAGACATTGAGACGGAGGGTAAGGAAGAAGGGCATAAAGAAAAGTGAGACAGCGAAAAAGACTCAAGACACGAACATTGAATATGACTTTTAGATTACATTTGTAAAGGAATCAAACTTAAGCTGTAACAGGAAAGTGAGTGGGGGAAGGGAAAACAGAAAGAAGGTGGAAAAGAAAACATAAACAGGGAAAAAGTTAAAGCAAAGATGGGGGAAGAAGAAAGAAGAAAAAGATAATAATATGTATATACACACACACACACACACACACACACACACATATATATATATATATACACACACACACAAACACACATATATACATATATATGCACATGAAGATTTATAAAGAAAATATATGAATGCACAAAAAGGAAAATCCCTAATATAGAAAGATTGTTATAGGGAATTCCAAATATATAGTGTATATCAAAGATTCCCCTAAGTTATCTCACTATATCAATAAATTGATTATTGATATTGTTGTATTGTGGAATGAAGAGATACACAGTGAAATGTAGCTAAAGTACTTTACTAACAGAGTGGTACAACCAAGATGTATATACAATATTTACAGTCTCTCGCAGGAGTAGGTGTTACTTCCCGAAGTCCGTGATAATGATAACAACACCCTGTTAAGCGCACATTATCTTATATATATCCGGGTGAGCGGATGTCACATGGTACGAGCCACAACACAACAAATATAAATGAAACACTAAAAGAATAAATGAAAAAAAAAATTCAAAACTTATACACATATATGTATGTACTAGCAGTATAGCCCGGCGTTGTTCGGGTGTAATGAAAGTTTTAGAACTAATCCATGGTCCTGGAGCCTTGGACTCCTTGGACGTTGACACAAAAGATTAAAATGCAATAGTTGTTTCCAGTTAAAGCGAAACCGTAGGTATCGATTTCCGATATCTACTAATGTTTAAGTCTAAAAACTATAATTTTGCCAAGTTAGAGCAGATTGTGCAGCAAGAACCACGATAAAAGGGCTGAAATCCTGATCTTGATCATACCTGATTGGATATCGGGGTATCGAGTTCCAATATCGGGGAGAAATTGGAAAAAATAAGTCGCCCATGACCTGACTAGAAGCCTAAAGAATATTTGTGTGAAGTTTGGTAAGAATCGGATAAAAATTGTGGATTTGTATAAAGGACATAGAGACAGATAAACAGACACATACACAAACATCTTGCTTCTATATATATTATCGATTTTTTGCACTATTGTAAGAACTGCAACATTGAAACTTCTGAATATCGTTTCTTATGTTTTTGTCTATGAGTGTATCAAATTTGATTAAAATCGGACCACTCCTTCTATAACCCGATTTTTTCGATTTTCGATATTTATCGGGGGACCTCGAAACAAAACCTAGCTAAGAACACTCGCAGACGCTTATAGTACAACTGTGTAAATTTTCAAGAAAATCGGTTCAGCCATTTCGGAGTCTATAGGTAACGGACACACACACAGAGACTCTCTCTCTCACACACACACATACACACAGACAAAGTTGTATTTATAAATAAGTTTAGATACATACACATACGATCATCCACATATATGAGTACATAAATACACCAGCTCCCGAGATATAAATACACATAAATATATATACACTCATATATTCACATACACCCACTGACATGTATACATATGAATACATATATATACACATACACACACACATATATATATACACATATATACACATACATATATATACACACATACACACATACATATATATATACACATATATATATATCAATATTCATGCAGACATACATACATACATACATACATACATACATACATACATACATACACGCACACACACACACTCATATACATGTATATAAATCGAATTTACAGGGAATAAAAATATTAGAATAAATATAAATTTAAAATAAGGAAATATACATATACACATGCACACATACATATATATATACGCATACACATACCAACACATAACTACCTATATAAATATATACACACACATACATACATATACACATACACATACACACAAATACATATATGCATACCTATAGACCACACATATACATGCATACCCTTGTAAGAAATAAGCAAAAATACGATGTTAAGTTAGGTGAAAATGGGAAGGATATTAGAATAGGTAGAGAAAAACAATTTAAATGAAGATTTTAAGTAGGAGAAGTATTCGGGATTGGGAAAAAAATTTAGAATTTGAGATTAGTTGCTATCTAAATTCATGGGTTCGGAAAATGTAAGGCTTAAAAGTTAGATCTATATGGTCGTTTTAATTAATGCTATAGTGATTAGGAAGAAGGAAGGATAGGTTCTATCAGACATAGATTAATTTTGGATTACTTTTAGGAGGGTTTTTATACTATAATTTAAAATTTAAAAATTTAGATTTGTGGTGGCATTTGCTTATGAAATTCTTACAAATATTGAAAAGTCGATTTTGTTTAGAATATATTTTTATTTTTATTTTTTCACCTAAACAGATAGCATTTATCGTAAAGTATTTTGGATATGCGGGCTAAACCTATTAGTTTTTAATTTATTATAGGGTTTAGTACCTCTTCTTTCATTTCCCAAAATCTTCGGCAAAGAGATGTTTGAAATCTTAGATTAGGGTTAGAAAAGAAGTGTTTGTGCGTCTAGTACCGTTGTTTAAATTCACCCGCGGAAATACAAATATAAGTTTGATAATTCTTTCTGTTGCTGTTTGGGGAGATTTAGGCTTGGTAGGTTACCTGTACTCTTCCGAAGCATGATCGCCTACGCATATATCACGTATGGCACTTGACTGAGATTATCTTGGTAGATCTACATTTGCCTTCCACCAGACAGTTGTTTACAGACCTACAGTTACAAGAATTTAAAATCCCTGTTTTTGTGTTGGTATTATCTAATCTCTTTAAAACTTTGTGATCCATATAACATCAGGACGATCTTCAGAAGTGATTCTACACTTCGCATGTACCTCTCCCGTGTAAGACCCCCAAGAAAGTAGGACATGACTAAGGACTGTGGAAAGAAATATAGAGGAGAAACAGGCCTCCCGCTTAAGGTAAGGTTACAAGAACATCGCAATGCCGTAACACGAGGGGAGATAGAAAAATCAGGCGTAGCTGACCACATATGGAGGGAGAAAGGGGATCCCCGCACTCTATAGGATGAATTTGAAATAATAGACAGAGAACGCCACTGGAAACGACTTAAACTTAAGGAATCAGCACATATGCTACATTAAAAAAAATTCCTAAGCCGGCCATGCATAGAGATGAATACAGTATGGGAACCAGTAATACGGAGTGCCAGAGAAATCATTAAGGTCAAAATTGCAATATGTGCTCTGGTAAAAAAAATACTAGAGAAAACCATTAACATCAAAAAATTGCAATATGAACTCTGGTAAAAATGGTCAGTGAACATTAGGTTTATAAGTCCCAGAAATTCAATAGCTCTTGCCTTAAGGACACATAGCCCAGTGGATATAGACGTTGGTTAGCTATAGCAGTGGAGAACTTAGAGGGTTGGAGGGAGATAATTCATGACTACCAAAAGAGGCTCTGCACAAAGAATAAGAATGATATACTCCAGTGATTGTAATAAAGGGTTCGGTTCGAAATCTCTAGTATCTGAAGAAGGCCGAAACGTCGTACAAATGGCAACAAAGATGAGGAAAATAGTCGGAATAATGTAAATAGTGTTCATGTTTTTTTGTTTAATATTTTACTTTGGTTTTTAAAGCTGATTATTGCTATTTTCTTTTCTAAACATAATTTAAAGTTTTTGCTATTGTTGCTGTGTGGTGGTGCTCTTTTTACTGTTTCCCATTTAATTTTGTTGGTAATGTTATTTTCTTTCTGGTTCCATATGTATTTTGATTGCGTTGTATTGTTTTCGTATTTTGTAGTGAACAAAACAAGATCTAGATTTGAAATTCAAATCCTAAGCACTGACTAATTGATTTTGTTAGAAATTAAAAAGACTCGAATTTACAAACTTTGCTTAGTACACACGCAAAAGCGAATCCAAAACAAAACTCGTGAAATTTCACACGTTGATACGAAATGTTTTTCGGCCAAGAGAAAAATTGGAAACATCTAAAAACAAAATTCAAATAATCTTCAATTCTTAGAAACAAATTCTTTTATGAACCTTTTCGCTAGCCGACGCGAAGTTTGTTCGTCGTCCAATGGAAAGGCCGGAATCACATCCGGGAGTGAATTCCAAAATGACCTTTTCAAGCTCCACAAACAAAATAAAAGACGGGGCAAGTTCGCCTGTCCACAGAGAGAAGAAGACATGCGTATTAAAACGTCCATTGACAAACGTCAAGCGATCGTTATTATCTCTATCGTTTTCCATCACCTCTTTCGTTTTCACCGTTTACCCGTCTGCCTCTTCTTGTACTTGATAAACGAACGGAACACTTAAAGATTAAGCGAGTACTTCAAAGATATATGTAAAGATAACGCTCATACATACATACATACATACATACATACATACATACATACATACATACATACATACATACATACGTTCCTGCCTCCGTACACATAAACTCATTCTTGCAAGGACTACTACGAACATTTTAACGACCTTGTTTCTAGCAAAATACATTCATTTTATTTGTAAAAATCTTAATTGATTCATTATGTATATAAATTTGTTGTTTCAATTTACAATTTTTATTTTCTTGTTTTATACCCCACTTATGGTGGGCTATCTAGCTAACAAGGCTAAATCAAAATACTCTTACGTCAAAGTTGTAGTTATCATTGGTATTGTTGGTGGTGGTGTTGCATTGTTTTAGCCATATTTTGCTGTTATGTAAAAACTTTCTACGGTGTTTGAGAATGCTTAGGTTTTCTAAATTTTTATTTTTATATATTGTTTTGCCAAGTTTAGTGCATTATTTAGTGTTTTTTCGTTGATGGATGGGTTGAAATGTTTTATATCTAATTATATGAATGAACATTTCTTTTTGTTGTTAACATTGTTGAACCAATTGACTGTTTCTTTTGTGTTTTTCCAGAGGTTTATTTTAAGTGTTCGTCTTGTTTTTAAGCATATTTCTTCTAGTATTTCTTTGTTTATTTTTCCGATGTTAAATTTTGTGGGATTTATTAGTCTGCGTGTTCGTTTATTTAGGAAGTTATCTTTGTGGTCTTTTAGTTTAATGAATGGTTTTGCTTCTGGTGGTTATTTGATTCTGCTGTCTAGCTTTAGCTTGGCGGCTTTGATTTTTGCTTCTTCATTTCTGTTGTTTTCCATGTTATTGTTAGTGGTTTTATAGAACTTGGTAATTTTCTTGTCAGCTAGTGTTTTGTAGTCGATGGTGTTGATTTTGTAGATTTTTCTAGATTTATCAGCTTGTATGTATAGCTTTGCTGAGTTGTTGATCATGTTTTTAGTCTTTTTCTAGTGGGGTTGGAATTTCTTGTTTATTTTTCTTGTTTCTAGTTTGTTTATTATGCCGTTTTCAAATATATCAAAATATCTAATTACACCAAGCTCCATATAAATAAGAAAAAAAACCGGGACACAACAGCAAAAACTCAGCCCCGATGAGTGAAGATATTATAACGGTGTCCTTACAAAACTTAGAAATCGGTACGAACCTACTCAGTTGCAGTGACAAGTTCTTCGCATTAAACGTATCAAGACAATGTCTTTAACCCGATATGGAGTATTTTACGATGAAAAAAAAATCCTGCTTGCCAAATTACATTTTATCAGTAAAATTAATGAAAAAACCCAACAATCTTGGCTCGAAACATTATCACAACGCAACACTATATGTGTGTGTGTGTGTATGTATATATATATATATATATATATATATATATATATATGAAATCAAACAATAAACGCACAAATTATAAAACACAGACACGCCTGTAATAACCGGGCCATGTACACGAAGATCTCCAGCAACTGTTGTCCGCTGAGTGTACATGCTGAGTGTACATGCACTACGGTCTCACCATCGACATGGCAAAGACCAATCGCTATAATTATCAACGGACCCAACCGGTAGAATATTTTTATAGCTTGGTAGCGTACCAATATCAGATGCATCAGCTGAAAAGATAACTGAATCAAGTCCATCCCCGCAGCGTACGGGAAGCTATTCAAAAGAGTGTTCCGCAATCCTGGGCTAACATAAACTACTGAAGCTCATTGTCTACAGAGCCGTTTTAATCTTGACTCTCCTGAACGACTGAGACACTGTGTACTCTACCGAAGAGGGATCTGCAAACTTGAAAGATTCTATTTATTTTTACCGGCCTGATTATTTACGAGAAATTTTGTTACGAAAATGCGTGTCATTCGGCATGATTCGAACCTATGTTGTTAGGGGTCACAGATTCGAATCCTGCCGAATGACAAGCATTTTCGTAACAAAGTTCCTCGTAATTAATCACGCCGATCAGAGCAAAGATAGTTAACTGCGAAAAATCGGAAATCGCGTGTACAATGGTTGATTTAACGTCGATTAGACTTTTAAATTATTTGTGGTAGAGAGGTGTAAGACGCACCAAATCAGTTGGTGGTTTCCCCTATGTTGTTAGGGGTCGTAGATCTGAATCCTGCCGAATGACACGCATTTTTGTAACAAAATTTCTCGTAAATAATCAATCCGGTAGAAATATATATATATTTATATATATATATATATATATATATATATATATATATATATATATACTGTTTGATAAAAAACAGAATATCTACTCAAATACGAGTATCGATTAAAAACAATGTTAAAAATCGATTAAAAATAATGTTCAAACAAATAAATTAACTATGTCGCTTGTTAAATCTATTTCGTTAATCTTCGGAACTTTCCGTAATTTATATATATATATATATATGTATATATATATATATATAAACTTTCAGGTATAAGAATTGCGTTTAAGTATGAAACACACATATAAGTAGACGGTGAGGTCAGCAACCAGATAAAGACAGTGTGTTTCATACTTAAACGCAATTCTTATACCTGAAAGTTTATATATATATAAGAAAGTTTATATATATATATATATATATATATATATATATATATAAACTTTCAGGTATAAGAATTGCGTTTAAGTGTGAAACACACTGTCTTTATCTGGTTGCTGACCTCACCGTCTACTTATATGTGTGTGTGTGTGTGTGTGAATAAAGACAAAAGGAACACTATTTCAGATTTTGTTTACAATATTTGCTCACTTCCGTCTGTTTAATATTACCTTACTTAACATCCTCCATAGTTTATTTTCACTTTCTCAGTTTGGCCTTAATAAATTTTGAGCGTTCTTGAATTAATAACAAAACCTTAACGATGTTTTTACTTGTTTCTAAATAAATCTTGCAAAATCAAATCCTTACATTTACTTTGATAAAGTTCATCAGAAGACGGAAAGCGTTAGTAAAGAATAGTTTTCCTCTTCTTGTTTTTCATATTGTGTTTTTGCAGATATATTTTGATAATAACAACAATAATAATGATGTCATATGTGGATAAGTATCAATAATATACCAAAGTGGGTCACTGTACGTATGTGCAGAATTGTAAGCGTTTTCATATATGCGTCTATAATAGAAATGAATCAGAGTAACAACAATGTTTGTGTCAGGTCGTAATTTCTACAACCATTTTTACCTTGTAGTTACGATTCAGTGCTTTTCGTAGATAAAATGATTGCATTTATGTGCCAGTATCATTGATTGGTTGAGTAAGTAGGTTAAAATTTATCGAATCGTGTTAGCATCTGATCAAAACGTGATCACTCACGTGACCATTATTCCATAGTAGGATTGACATTCTTTGCATATAAAATTATTTTACTGAGAAGGCATTCCATTTTGGTTCATTTTTTAATGTACTGAAATAACCTGTTTATATCGAGCAGCGTTAAAATAGAGATATAATTTAGTTATTTTATATATATCTGTTATGGTGCCCTCCTACGAGGAATGGACTCCTCCTCTTACTATATATAATTACCTGCGGGACTTTTGGAGGCAGTTGAAGGCGGTTAAGGACAGCTAGTACGTAGTTAAAGCCAGTTACCAGTCATGCAATAAGTAGCGTAACTGTACAGATCATACTTACTTATTTCTGTTACTTATTATTAACACTTTACTTTGTTCTTGTTATACTAATACACTTTTTTGAACCTGCCTTCTGTGTTACGTGTCTTACTTCCAGCACAAACCGGTCACTACAATTTTGCGGCGTAGTTTAGCCACAACAACTCCCCAACAAATTGGCGACGAAGATTTGCGTAAATATTTACAACAACAAATTGGCGACGAAGATCCACAACAATATTATAAATTATAATTCACCCATTAGTAATTTAAGTCATAATATTACCTTACCATCCCTGAATGACTCTTTATCCGTGTCATTGAGTGACGATCCAGAAGACGGGAAGTTAACAATTCGATGTAGCAAGTCAAAAACAAAAGTTAGAATCGAGCAGAGAAGCACGGGTTTTTCAATTCCTTAAATTATCTCGATATTTCTTTTCAATGACGTATAAAATTTTTACTGATTTTTTTTGTTTTTTTTGTTTTTGTTTTTTTACTGGAAGATTCTATAAGATTCCCGAGAGAAGGTTAATAAAATCAGTTTGAATCTTAACTGAACTTCAACTCAATGTTGTTATGGTTTATAAAATGGCGAGTGTTCTAAAAATAGAAAACGATAGACACACTGATGCCAAGAATTCAAAATTGGGCGGCAAAATAAGGAACCGTTTCTTTCAGTAGGAGTAGGAGTAAGAATAGGAATAAGAAGTAGGAGTTGAGGACAGTAGTTTTGTGTAGGAGATTTAAAAAGGAGGACGCTAGTCAGTTGACCACTAGAGTCCAGAAGGGATAGGCTCGTTTACTACTAGCATCCCACAGTGAAGAGAATTTAGCTAGTCTGCTCCTGTATCCACACAAAATGTAAAGGTTGTAACTTGATGTAAAAAACCTAAAGTTTTATACCAAAAATAAACATCATTAATTCAAGTTTGTGTTATCTTCTAATTATACCAAAACGAAGCAATACAACAAGGTCAACTCAATATAAAACAATTGAGAAGTCATACACTTAAGCGCGACAAAAAAAGTGGTGACCACGACATACGAACAGAAAGCAACCTCATATACAAAATATATATAGACATATAAAAGGATAAATGGGGCAGACAGGAGAGGAAACGACTCATCAAGTCAATATCAAGGCACCGGAATTCATGGAAACTGCTGTAAATGGATGGTTTACGATATCGGAAGCCCAGTTTCACATGCGAAATGTGACAACGTCGAAAACAAAGTTTTATACAGTAATATCGTCGTTACCAGCCGAAGAAGTGGGTAAACTACCAAATTCTACCCTCGCATCACAAGACGACGAGGAATTAAAACGGACACTGATAGAAGCTCACGAACAAACAAAACCGGAGCTTCTAGAAAAATTAATGTCGGTTACGACTATTTCAGGACGACCATTGACATATTTGCACGAAATGCTATCCGTAGCTAAACGGATAGATATTAGCGACGACATCGTGAGACACAAATTCCTGCAGGCATTACCGTCAACAATAGCTCCAGTAATAGCCTCGCAAAAAGATTTTTTATAAATTATAAAGGAAAATACAGCCAAGACACTTCAGTGCCACTAAATGTCAGGCCGTATCGGAATAACCAACGGACAAAAATTTGCAGAGCACATAATTATTTCGCCGATGAAGCAAGAACATGTAAACCTTGGTGTAAATGGCCCAAAAAGAACAATCTACAAATGTTGCCTAGTTCCCGACCAGCAACACCTACGGGAAGTGATTCGGAAAACTAATAGGGCGAACAAGTTCAGTCACACGAGGTTCGCCGCTATTAGAAATTACCGCAAAATTAGGGGCTACCAAATTAAAATTTATTGTAGATACTGGCGCAAGTATCTCAATATTACCAACTTCTGCAGTAAATGGTAATACATTAAAACCGACTCCCATATTGCTATCCACTGCAAATGGGGAGAAAATAAAATGCTACGGGCAAGCGAGTTTGGAAATTGGAATACCCAGTTTAAGGAGATCTTTTACTTGGACATTCGTGATCGCTGATATCACCAACCCACTCCTTGGACTGGATTTCCTCAACAAGTTTGGTCTAATAGTAGACTGCAGTAACAAAACCATTTACGATCCTACAACAACCCAGAGAAAGAGTTTAAAAATATCTGCATCAGCGGTGAATCTAGTCGTAAATGAAACGGAGCTCCCGTCATTCATACGGAACATGATTAAAGAAAAATATCCAAACCTAATCACACCACATAAGAACAGTAACAAAAAACACTGCGGCGTCTACCACAGAATTGACACAGGAAGCCATACGCCAGTATTTTCAAAATCCAGGCGGCTTAATGGTTGTGGAGACTATCGTTTTCTCAATAGCATAACCAAGACTGACAGGTACCCTACACCAAATATAAACTCTTTTTCAGCAAAACTTGCGAACAAACGACGATTCTCCAAAATCGATTTGATTTCAGCCTACCACCAAATTAAAATGCATCCGGACAACGTAGCAAAAACTGCTCTCACCACCCCATTTGGTCTTTCTGAATATAATTACATGCCGTTTGGATTTTTTTAAAAAATGCGTCAGCTACATTTCAACGGTATATGGACAAAATTTTTGAAGACATTGATTGTGTTTTTATATATATTGATGACATTTGAATTTTCAGCACTGATGGGATTTCTCATAAAAAAGACATTGAAACTGTTTTAATGTTTTAAATGAACACAATTTAAACATTTCAGCCACAAAATCTGTTTTCAATGTGACTTCCCTAGATTTCCCAGGCTTTCATATTAGCGTAGATGGCATTAAACCTACAACTAGTAAAATAGAAGAATTAAAATCTTTTCCTTACCCTAAGGACGCAAAAGGGCTACGCAAATTTCTTGGAATGGTAGGATTTTATAGAAAATTAATACCAAAATTTTCAGAGATAATCTTACCCCTATCTGAGAGAATGAGGTTATCTCTTAAAGGTTCGTTCACTTTAGATGAATCTGAACGACAATCTTTCAATTCTGTAAGTAAGGAACTTAATGATACATCCTCATTAGCTCACCCTGAACCTGACTGTACAAATTATCAATTAGTCACTGACAGTAGTAATTATGCTGTCGGTGCGGCATTGCACCAAATGGTGGAAGGAAATCCAATATTGATCGGATTTTTCTCTAAAAAATTAACACAAACACAAATGAGATATTCTACATTCGATCGCGAACTTTTAGCAGCTTATTTGTTAGTGCTACACTTCCGTCACCTCATAGAAGGTCGCCAAGTGCTACTTTTAACTGACCATAAGCCATTGTGTGGTGCATTTTATAGTTTAAACCCCGCTAAATCAGACAGACATCAACCACAGTTAGCTATCCTGACAGAATTTATTTCAGATATTGAACATGTAAAAGGTAGTCAGAATATAGTTTCTGATTGTCTATCCCGACCAACTCTTGCTGTACAAATAGATGAGTGTGATTTACCTGCACTTGCAGAAGCACAGGCATCTGATACAGAAATTCAATCTTTTCAGTACTTAAAAAAATTCACCATGCCTGGAGATAACCAATTTATATGGTGTGACTTATCAACGTCTTACCCCAGACCTTTTGTTCCATCTAAATTGCGTGAGTCCATATTCTATAGTATCCATTCCATAAATCACCCTGGCATTAAATCATCCATTAAGATGATTAAAGCTAGATATTACTGGCCAAACATGGATAAATCAATCAAAGACTTTTGTGCATCATGCACAGCATCCGAACAAGCAAAGGTCTACAAACATACAAAATCACCTATACAGACATTAGAAATACGATCAGCTAGATTTCATACAGTACACATAGATGTAGTAGGACCACTCCCACCAACAAAAAGCCCAACTAGCAGTTACATCAGCCCGTATAGATATATCCTCACATGTATTGACCGCACAACTCGTTGGGTAGAAGCACAACCCATCAGCGAAATCACTGCAGCTAGTGTAGCTGAGGCTTTTATAAACACGTGGGTCACACGTTGGGGTGTCCCGCTGCATGTTATAACCGACAGAGGCCGACAATTTGAAAGTGAGTTGTTTAGTGAAGTAGCAAAAATAATTGGTTTTTATAGACTACGTACGACAGCTTATCATCCTCAATGTAATGGTTTGATTGAGAGAATGCACAGGACCATTAAAACTGCTATTATAACACGAAAAGTGTCCTGGCTCTCAGCTCTTCCAATAGTACTTCTTGGGATTCGCAGTATGTCCAATAGCTCTGATTTTTCTCCTTTTTATGCTCTTACAGGCACACAATGTTTGCTACCACAGCCACTAATAGATAGCACAAGCGTGGATGCTATAACTCAAAAGTTCACAAGAGATTTACATAAAACCATGTCACAAATTGATGTGAGAGACTTCACCAAAAGAGTTAATAAGTCCGCAAAATCTTATGTCCCAGAAAAACTTCAAACTTGTGATAAATTTTGGATTAGAGTGGATCGTGTTCGAAGACCATTGGAGGCACCCTATTCAGGTCCATACACAGTCCTTCAGAGAACGCCTAAATATTTTCTGGTTAAGATAAATAATGATATGGATACTCAAGTTTCTGTGGACAGGTTGGAACCATATATAGAAGTACAAAAACAAATAGTAGAGAAACAAGTAGAAGAAAAGATGAATAAAAACAAACGCTTAGTGATTCAGAACAAAAAATAAATACAAGAAATAAAAAAGAAGATTCTCCTATGATAAATACAAAATCTCGTTCAGGTTGAAAAGTTTCCTGGAATAAATATAACGAGTACTATTATTATTAGTACACTCCATTCTAAAGAGGAAACTTCTGTTATGATTTATAAAATGGCGAGTGTTCTAAAAATACAAAAAGATAGACACACTGACGCCAAGAATTCAAAATTGGGCGGCAAAATAAGGAACCGTTTCTTTTAGTAGGAGTAAGAGTAGGAGTAATAACTAGGAGTTAAGGACAGTAGTTTTGTGTAGGAGATTTAAAAAGGAGGATGCTAGTCAGTTGACCACTAGAGTCCAGAAGGGATAGGCTCGTTTGCTACTAGCATCCCACAGTGAAGAGAATTTAGCTAGTCTGCTCCTGTATCCACACAAAATTTAAAGGTTGTAACTTGATGTAAAATCCTAAAGTTTTATACCAAAAATAAGCATCATTAATTCAAGTTTGTGTTATCTTCTAATTATACCAAAACGAAGCAATACAACAAGGTCAACTCAATATAAAACAATTGAGAAGTCATACACTTAAGCGCGACAAAAAAAAGCCAGCACAATAAAAAGCAATTAACCACCTCCAGATATTACAGCACTTAAGAGACAAAACCTACATCAATTTAGCACACTAAAAAGAGAATAAAAAGTAAATAACCACCTGCAAATTCATCATGTAAAAATAACCTCTCACATACAAGTATATGAAATTACACCAGTTACACTGTAGAGCGACATTTTGCTGTGGATGAAGTCAGGTAGAAGTTCCTTAATGAAAGTCAATCTACTGAAGGTAATGTTCTCTTGAATAATTGCTTTTCAAAACTTGATTTCTTTCGAAACTGATGCCGAAGTGATGATTACTTTTTTATTGTATAAAATACCTTCATTGTTTATATTTTCTCATTATTTCTTTTCTGCCGAGAAATAAATGAATAAAATTTTTAAATATATTTTTAATTTAAAAAATGACGCATTAAATGAAGCATTATTATTATATTGGCATGTCTCCATTATTAACTAAAACTTTCAATGATGAAAATATTGAAATCAATTATCAGAAATCAATCTTGACTTTACCATTAAATTAATATTTTCTATTGCCGTTCTGTGCGCGTGTATAAAAAGTAACTTCCGTTCATCACTTCCATGAAGAATCTTAATTGTAATGTTTTTTCTTTTTTCTATAGATGCGGAGCCGACACGGAAATACGAAATAAAGAGGGGAAAACAGCAGAAGATATTTTACTGGAAGAAAAACCACCTGGATGGGAAGAAATGCTGAGCAATTATAACAAACTTAAACCTGGTGAGTTATTTTCTCCGGATAAAAGGATTTAAAGTTATGCACCGGAAATGTTTTGAATAAGTTTCACGTAGAAAAGTTAATCTGATGCGAACGTAATAGAGCGTTTGGTTATATCCAGTTGAGCAATAAATTGGCCATCGATTAGAAGCAGTTGTCTCGGTAAATGATTAATAAAGACAGTGGTACGTGTAACGTTTTTGCTTGGAATCAAAGAGAAAGTTTTCTTTTAAGTCAACATAACTTTATTCATTATGTTAAGTTTTAACAAATACGAATTTGTTGGTAGGTTGTTAAACTTCGTTGAGATACAAAACCTAAAACTGATAAAAAACAAAAAAATCAAAAATTGAAAATATTCTTTTGAGCATTCATTCATTTTGATTTGATTTAAAAGATCAATTCTACTTTTATGCAATAAATCTTGATCACTGAAGATGATTAGAAAATAAAATGGCAAAACATTCGAAATCAAATCTACAAAGTCATTTTCTTCTAAATATGATTGATAGTTTGTTTATAAAATAAGTCATGGATATTTTAGGTAGAATTTTAAGCAAGTGTCACTTTCAAGATGTAACTTTGACTAATTATAAATATGAAATGATCAAATAATTTTGGGGTATAGAAGATTGTCGATTGTTAAAAAAAATGTCATTTACAAACTGTCTGTAAGCGAGTTTTGAAAGTTACCAGAAATCTTTCAAACACTTTTTACATATTCATATTTGATGTGAATCTAAAATTTACCAGAAAGCTAACGCAGAGAATTCACAAATAACTTGTTTAATATGAAATTTTCCTGCGACATTTTTTTAATATCACTAGAACTGCATTCATTTCCTGATACTCCAAATTTATATATCACATGTCCTTTTCACTTTCTACTAATTAATCGCAGAAAATGCGACATTATAGCAAGAAGTAATTTTGTGAAACACGCGAATCAAAAATATATAACAAACAAAAGAATCGATCTCACATTTTTTGTCCCTTTGATGTATAAGAAATCCTCCTGACTATAGTTATGCATTTCTTTACTCCGTTGTGTATTTTACTATTAAGTCGTTACTCCAGCAATTTCATATGAGTTCGTGTACATAAGGAATATAATTGTTCTTGTTTCTTGTAGGTTTATGGAACGCTCTTCAAGCAAGTAAAGTGAATCTTCGTCTAGTCGAACGCCTGCTTCAGTCATGGTGTCGAGTAACTATGAAAAAGAACGGCACTATTATCAATCTGAAGTTGATGGCGCAGCAGAACCCGCATCACATTCAAACTGTTCGGCTTCTAGAGAAATATGAAAATACTATCGAATTTGCTTTAGCATGCCTCAGTGGCAGATCCTGTATCATTAAAAGTTGGATTTCAAAAGGTGAAAAATCTCAGCTGGGATCAAAATGATTACTAACTACATAATGAGCTTTCTTTTATTTTATTGACCATTATTATAACATCGTTTGTTACAGGATTAGTGTGTGTAACTGTCGACAGATTTGATCGTTAAAGTGTTCCTGATAATAACTGTTAATGCAGACAGAACAATGGTGAAATAAGTACAAGCAATTAACATTGCTTGATTGTTATTAACCCTCTAGGGCCATTCGTATCATATTTGATACAGTATTTCCCTATAAGGAAACATTTGGTATTCATTGACTGAGCAGTCAGTACTGCTTTCATTTGAAATTTATAAAATATTTCTCTTAAAAAAATTTCAGGAAAATATTTCTTTCAAGGCTTGTTTTCATACTGTATCAAATATGATACGAATGGCCCTAGAGGGTTAATAAATAATTAAAAATTGTTTTTTTAATATTTAAACTAATGATTCTTAGATTAACTTTTATATATTAGAAGACAGTATATCCCCACTCGATTATGAATATTCATTTTGTTTTAGTTCATTTTTTTATTTTTATAAATAGAATACTCTATATAGCAATTTAAATATGACAGGTTTTGAAACTGAGAAAAAAAGTTTTTGAAAAAATGAATTCTAGTATTTTCTTTAAATGTACTATTCTGATAACATTTTTCACACTTTTTTGGCATGAAGTTGATTAATATTTTCTCTGATTTCCTAAATTAACTCTCGCAATTGAACTAGAGTCTAATGAACTGATTCAATAATTCTAAACTGAAACAACCAATTTTCCAGAAATCCTCGAATTTTTAAATATTAATTGTTCCACAGGAATATTTAACTAATTTTCTTTTACTCTCGAATTTTTCAAGAGTGAATATTTACCAACACCCTGATCGGTTCACTAGTAGTGTGCATAAATATTTCAAGTAAAAAGCATTTCATGATTTTTAACAATTACTTTTCATTTTTATAATTTAAAGGCTGATTAAACAACGAAACTATGACTATATGTTCATCTCTTACTCTCTTTCATTTTAAGTTTTTAAACATAAAGAAAAATCCGATTGATTTTAAACTTCACCAATAATCTGGAATCCCAACTTAGTTAAACAATTGACATACGGTTAGAGAGTTATCAATTATGAATGAGTTATCTTACAACAATGTCTGTTCAAACTTTATATCGGTAGAATTGCTTTGAGTATTTATTGGCCTTGTACAATTATTAAAGGAAATGCACAAAGTATTGAAAAAAATACAAAATAAATCTTTATATATCGCAATATAATGATATAGAAGAACAATGTGAAGTTTCAAGTGTAGAAATTTTGGCGCATACGCAAGATAGAGAAACAAAGAAAGGGTCTTCGTCGGATCCAACCTGGTTTCATTTTCGTCTTGGTTCAACCTATAGTTTGGTCTAAGAAGCTCTGCACTACATTTCCTTCTCGATCCGCTGCTAATTCGCCAGAAAACCATCAGCGGTTTTCTCCTTACATCTTTTTAGCTTTCATATTGCCGTCACTATAGCAGCAATAATTATCAAGGTACCTATTGAAGCTGACCAGTTCATTATAGTCATCTTATTTTCCTCTTCGACTATACTCTCTCCTAAAGTAGTTAGGTTTTTTCTCAACTAATCCAGGCTAATTCTGTCTACGGGCTCTTGCAACTTTGGCATTTTCTCTAGGGTTATTTCATTGAATTTATCCACCACTGTTTCTCATAATTCCATCGAATTACTTAGGGTTTTCTTTACTTTTCTTCCACCTGATAGTATGGCAATATATTAGCGGCAATGGGAGTTCTACCTTCATAGTTCTAGTGGGTTTTCCTACACACCTTAGACAGATCAATTTTTCTGGGTAGCAATTATCCAGATCTTGTCAGAGATACTAGGAGAGTACAACTTTCGGGAGTATAACTACTTGACAGTTGTTTTTCTTTTATCTTCCTTAAACAATTTTAGTATACACAGTTTGTGATTGCCCATATTATAAATGGGGCTTAATGATGTACACGTGCCCGACTCGTCCGCCTCTTTAGCTATCAGGATCATAAATTTTCTCCTAGCTGAGTTCATTGACATAAACTGTCTTTCGCACGCGTTCGGGCTCCCCACATTAAACCTCGACTTACAGGTTCGCACATGTGTTGTCTGTCCCGGCCAGACATTCTATCTTGCAGTTGTATCTTCTCAGTTTCAACGCCCACTCCTGGATCTTCTTATTTGTCCAGTCAGTCTCAAACAAATACTTAGAGAAGTTTGTGGTCAGCCTTAATCGTAAATACTGTCCCATTAGAATAATAGTCAACTTCTTCTGCGCGGAAATAATAGCGTATTCCCCCCTCTCTATCACCGGCCATCTCTGCTGGGTCTCAGAAAGCCTTTGTGAAAACCTAGCATACATTTTTCTCAATGCAATTCAAGTAATAGTCAAACTTCTGCATGGTCTCTGAAAGCTTGTGTGATAGGAAATACACTGCCATTTCTTGCGGTACTGGAGCCTCCTTGCCCGGGATTTGGTCGAGTAAGAACTGATCCTATGTGTTGCTCACTAGCGTCCGTGTAGAGAACCATTAGCTCAGAAAAAAGAATAGCTGCTAACTGCTCCTTCAAACGTTCAAAAGCCTTTTGACAGTCCTAAACCTAGCATACTTCTTTGTCAATGCAATCAGAGGGGTTGCCAGTCTAGAAAACACTAGGGTAAATAGTCTATAATAACCTATGGCTCCTATGAGCCTCCTCAACTGCCTTACCGTTTTTGGCTCAGCCATTTCTCTTATTACTTCGACCTTATCCAGGTCAGGTTTGATTCATTCCCCATTTATTACAAACCCCAGGTATTTTGTTTCCTCTCTCAGGAATTGGCACTTCGACAGCTTCTATTTCAGCTTGTGCCTTTCTAATCGCCTCTGCACATGATTCAAGTCGTGAAAGTGCTGTTCTGGCGTTTTTAGAACATTCGAATGTGTCCAGATAGGTCATAGCGAAACCTTCGATCCCGCTAAGTACTATAGACGTTAGCCACTGAAAACTTCCCGGGGTATTAGCCAAACTAAATGGCATTACCCGGAATTGAAACAGGCCCATACGGCACGCAAATGCGCACTTCTCTCTATCCACCTCATCGAGGGCTACTTGCCGATATTCCGATCTCAAAGCGATGGTGGAGAAACACCTAACCTAACCTTCCCCAAGAGTGCCAGTATGTCATCAATCAGTGGCAAGGGTACTGTTAGGGGCTTCGAGATGGCTTCGAGATGGCATTCAGCTTCCTAAAATCAACTCAATATGTGTCCATCATCTTTTTTATTTGCCACTAATATTGGGAAGCTCTAAGGTTACCTAGACATCTCAATTATATAACATATCAGACCGCCTCTTCTACTAGGGGTCTCTTGTATATAGGCGTCCAGTAAGATCTTAACTTGATCGGCACTTTGTCACCGGTAGCTCTAAGGTGACCTAGGCATCTGAATTATATAACTTTTCAGACCGTCTCTTCTACCATGGGTCTCTTGAGTATGGGCGTCCCGTAAGATTTTAACTTGATCGGCACTTCGTCGCCGATACCTATCTTCATCTTTACTGTTCGGGTCTGCCCTAACTCTCTGTCCGAATTAGCCACCATATTACAGTTGGATCTTAATAAACGCCCTACCCTGGTCCTAAAATTCCCAGGGACTACTATATTCTTGTCTCTTAATTTTCCAGCTCTATTTGTGACTTGCCACTTTATAAAATTTCACCCGTTGTATGGACCTTAGTGGTAAAGCTCTTCCTATCTTTTCCTCTTTTGATCCTGGGCATGACGGTAAACTACATCCGGCAGCAAAGCCGCTGATTGGGAGAAGGTTGTGAAGAGCATGGAACCACCTTCTAATTGCTGCTGTTCCCAGGTTCACCCTGACCCGGAGTGGTAGCACCTGTTAGGGCCCCAGCTATGAGCAAATAGTTAACCCCTAAACTGGAATCAAAACACAATGAAAGTATAAAAATATACTTTTATAGAAATATATACATAAAAATAGTCTTTTATAGAAAAATATACATTTTTGAAGGAAAAAATATTACCAGCAATACATTTCTGAATACAAAATTAGAAGATATCTTCAGTTTTCTAAAATAAAATAAATAAAAAAAAAACATTTTTCATCAAAATCTGACTAAATCAAACTTCTCACTATGACCTACATTAAAAAACCCTTAAAACCCCACCTTTTTGGCATTAAATAACCCACAGAGGTTGATATGTCGTTAAACAAAACTCAAATTTAAACTCTTCAACTTTTGTTACTTTAATATTTTTGTTGACTTGATTGGCCAACATTATAGGCACCACCTCAGCCATTTCCACTACTACCTCGCACAGAACTACTTTTTCTTCCCCAGGACAGCACACCTCCATCGATGTTAACTGAACTTTTTTTTTCATCCCCCTTCGTTCAGTGCCAGTCTGCCTCTACCTGACACCGCTGTTCTAGGGGGAAACATTGAGGACAACATAAAAAACTGTAAAAAATAATGGGCATAAATCATTATATAAAATCATTGTTATATATAGGGAGTGAGGGTATATTGATTCATCAATAAAATTACCTTCTAAATATTGCCCGGTTGGAAGAAAAATTCTTGTGATTTGCAAATGAATTTAATGTTCTAAAACCTGAGGATACTGGGTTAAAATGGGTTAATATCTTCGTCAGCCACTAGTGTTACTGACTCATTGGGTGCTTCTCTCAAGGGCGTCTCCATGCAGTCTACCACCAATCAATGGGGTGGAATCTTATGGGCGCCTTGATACAGCCAATCCTCTTCTAGTATCACTTAATCACAAAACTCTAGCGCCATGTAAAATTCATAGACATTGTCTGAACCTCTTATCTTTACTGAGAGTTTCACTATCCCCCTTATGATCACGGGCCTCCCATCCGCTTGAATAACCTCCGTCAGATTTTTCATCCATCCACTCTTCCTGAGGCTTCTATATCGACCCTCTACAATCAAGGAAACCGATACCCTTGTATAAATCAGAGCCGTCACTGTCGGCCCACCTACCACTGAATTAAAAGTCAGTTTTCTCCTCTAGGTAAGTAGGGAGAACATCTTAGCCGTCCACCTTCTGGAGCGACGTTCTTCCACTCACTAAAACATTGGTGCTGGCAGCAGTGACTCTACAGCTTTTTTCCCAATGGTACCTCGGCTGTCTATTATTCTCCCCTGGCAGACGTTTCTAGGTCCTTCCCCATTTCTTCTATAGGGGTAATTTCTTTTCAGATGTCCTATTCATTACAGGACTAGTACCTCCTTTCAGCACACTACTTCGCGAAATGACCTACTCAGCCATATGTCCAACACCATACTACATTCCTCTTTAACTTGGCCACCTCTCTTCTACTTTTGAGGTGGCCCCCTGGCGTTTTCCCCATATTCTGTCTATTCGGAGAACGTTTGATGGCGTTGATGTTGAGTGCTTTCCTGAACCCGCACCATTTCGCCTTATGGCCTCGACGACCGCATCTTATGCATTTTAATTCGTCGTGGTCTCGAAGTAATCCCCATTCTGTTGAACAGCCCACCTCTCTGTGATCTTCATAATGGCAAGTCTAGTATATCAGCCTTGACTTGCCAAGTGTGGACTGATAAAATCCGTGGCCCAGCGTCCAGGCCAATTTAATCGGGACCTCCTCCCACTGCTCTGGTTCGATCTTTTACCGTTTCGCCTTCCTATCTTGTATGGGGGGGGGGTTCCTATCCTCAGTCTGCCTACCTACCTGTCGACTCTGTGCCACTGCTCCTTTCTTTCTAACCTTTTCCCAGAATCTTTGGTTAGACCTTGCTAAGGCAGTAGCCGCTGTGATTTGGCTGGGGAACTTTTTATCACATCATGCCTGATGCGTTCGTAATGCAGCGCTTCCATATACAGATCGACTAACAGGTCGAATTCTTTAATTCCCTTGAGTCCCTCCAAAATTCAGAAAACTAGATATCCTCCTAATAAACCTCTCAGGCTATTCGTAACCCGGTGTTTCATCATTCCACTTCCTTCTTTCACACCTTCGAACATCTCTGACCAGTGGTCACTCATTCTTACTTAATTAACAACTGAAATCGGTGACAGTAAAGACAAATCTGGCGAAGTTCAGCAACAACTCGCAAAATGAAAACCGAAAAATTGCTCCTCTACCTGTTTCATGTTGTGCGGTCAGCTGTGCCCACTAGATTGGTTTCTGCATTTTTATTTGCTTTTCCTTTTCTTTTTTTTTTTAATGGAGATCAATAGAAGCGTACGATCAAAAAAGTTGACCAAAATCTCTCGGTTCTATTTCATTCTATTGACTCCCTTGGAATTGTCGCGGTCACGCCCAAGGTAGAACGATGGTCATGACACAAAGTATGACATCCACCTTGCGGCCGACCCATACTCAAGCTCAATTCCTACGGCTTATCGTGGAGTTGATCGCTTCGACCCAAGCCTTTTCTCACTTCACATTGTGTTGATTGTTCGCAAGACTAGCTTGGTCTGAATGGTCGACTGGAATCGATGACTTGGTCCGGTCCGACCAGAGTAAATCACACGAAAAAATAACTTGGATAAAAGAAAAAGAAAAGTATTCATATGCAATTCCTGGATGCAAAGTAGTTAGTAGTTATGGATGGCTCAAACATGTCTATACTTTCTATATTAATAACTATTAACCCTTCCTGATTAACGTTACAGTGTTTGTTGTCTTGGTTTTTAACGAGACTTCTTGAACAAGGCTTTCTTTATTTTTCTTCAGGGCGGAAAATCACATCAGATCAAGCGAAGTGGTGGTCTCTCTTTCTCTCTCTCATTCAATCACTCATACACACGTGCGCGCGCGCATATATATGGAGCTCTGCATCTAGCAGGTGTAGAGTTATGATGTGATCCAGATATGCTAGCGTTCCTTAAACAATCGATCAGAGCTCTCCCTGCAAATTTTTAAATATGGGGAGTCCCTCTTCCCTCCTTAGAATTCTACTTGGGCCTTCTCTTACTTTTGGTAGCCTGATCAAACCCGTCTCTTTCCTGCTTTGTGTGCCCCTCGCCATCACTGCACGATTAATTATCGCTCAAATTCTTCTTATCGTACTTTTGTGTGTAATCGTTTCCACACCTGGGATTCATCATTTCAACCCTTTTGCCAACAAGTGACAAACAGAGGACAATCCATTTTATCGCGTTTCGGCAGACAAAAACTTTAATCACCCTTCTTTTCCATTTTCGTTTAGAGCCTATATGCTCGTAAAAGTCAAATCCTGTATAGAACATATATATATATATATATATATATATGAAGATATATATTTCTTGTTTATATATGCATATATATATTTATACAGATATATATTTCTTATTTATATATGTATATATGTATAGCCCAACGCTTAAAACCCTCAACCAGCAGGATGCTGTCCTTAAGCCTCACGAGTTATCACCTACGGCAAAAAAGGTGCGCCCTTGGAAGGATTTTACCCCCTGCAGAGCTACAGTCGGCATATTCTGAAATCCTGATGACAAAGTAAGATCCTCAATATAAAGTGAATTCTCATCAAGAAGTTAATGAACTCTACACATGCTGATATCTTTTCTCCATTGCTGGAATGTCTTGATAAAATTATTCACTGTGCTCGTTAATCACAGCACCACAGTTTTGGGGGAAAATCGTTGGTAAAAGCTTACATAAAACCACTGATATTAATGCAGTACACTAAGTCATCTTCCATGAGAAAGAATGGGACTAGATCCTTATGACAATGACAGAAATGGGGAATCCATATATCACCAGCTAATAGATTGGAATTTTTATAATCTGGAATGTAAAAATTCTGCTTCACTCTTAGGAAGTTCCAAATCTCTAAGTAATTTAGATCAGTTTGAGTTGTGAGGCGTCGTTAGTTCATAGATGAATATTGGATAATAATCTTGGTCAGATGAATTTGATGGTTCAGGATCTGAGGTTTCATTGTCTTTCACATTATTTTACTCAATTTTATATTATTTCAGTGCTTCTGGGATTCGTATATCTTCTTTATTTGGGACTAACGCAAAGCTGATGGAATGTTTGGATATCGCACTGTTCATTTCTTTTTCTTTGACAGTCCTTCAGCAATTGAAGGTACCATGCAGAAGTAACAATCAATTGCCCAATCGGTTGGCTCTCTCCAAATAATGGGCACTGCAAAAGGCATAGATTTTTTTCTTCTGAGTCATTGACTGAGATCTGTTGCACAGATATGGCAAAAGTATTGTTGCAGCAGATCTGTAGTGCCCATTCCTTGACTTGGTTTCAAATTTTGTATCCAAAATATATTTTTTTCACAACTAGTGTTATATTTCACTTTTGAGATGCAAAAATCACACACACACATAGCAGAAATCGTTCATATATTTATGGGACATTTGTCACGTCAGTTAAATGTGCGAAAAACTAATTGGAGAATAGTGAATTAAAATCTGAGTGGGGAATAATTATATAAGGTTATAAGGAGAATAATAATTCATCTGGCAAGGACAACAATTTCGGTAAAATATTCATATAACACTAGTAGCATATCTTGAAATTTAGAGCCAATCAACAATTTGGGATGCTATTTCTATTTCCACTGCCCCAAAATTAGCTAAGAGTGGATTTTTTTGCTTTGGAAGGTTTCAATATTTAGTTCAGTTTAACCTGCACGCGTACAAATTCAGATATAAATTTTATTGAGTTTTATTGACGAGACGGGATATTTGGGGTTTAAAATCACTCGCGCGCACACACACACACACACACACACGATTTTATGCAAGAATATTAAATAGTTAATGAACATTTGAAAATCGGTTAATCTAAAAGTTAACTTCGCTGCTGTACCGTGGAGCGTCAGACATGTTCACACATGCACACGCACGCACGCACACACAGCAGTATTAATAAAAAATACAAAACGTATTCGCAAATACCCACACAGATGCACATAGAAAAATATTTGCACCCCTCCAACATACACACATCATTGTTCACATACCGGAAATTGTGTCCACGGTTTTTTCGTTGTTGACCTAATTAGATAGAATTACAGAAAGCTTGAAAATAAAAAAAAACTTCTTGGTAAAGTGTGTGTGTGTGTGTGTGTGTGTGTGTGTGTGTGTGTGTGTGTGTGTGTGTGTGTACTTCAAAAGAAAATCTATTGTACTTCTGCTTGAAAAGGATTCAGAAAAAAAATAATTGTATGAAAATCTTAAACTCTAACCTATAAACGATATGAATGGCTTTAGATAACAAAAACCTACCAAATATATATTAAATCTATTATTCAATTATTTATTTATCTCATTTTTTTGTGTCTGTTGTTGTCACTCGTTTCGGTCGGTGTGTAAATAAGGCTGGTAATCAGAAGGGATTATCGAAGAATAAGTAATCTTTATTTCATAAATATATTGTAACTCTTTTATTAATGCTCCTACTTATTAGTTTCCATCATTAAAGAACTGTACCATTTATGGGTAGCTTTCCAAGTGAACTTGGTTCCATTGTTTACATTAATAATAATGACGAATGTAATGTCTTTTATGACTTAATTGTTTTTACATTTAATATTTTTCCCCTTATTTTATTTATTTATTTTATTTTATTTATTTATTTATTTATTTTTCAGATTTAATGCAAAATATTGACATCAATACAATGGATGTATCATACCAAAAACATTTCAAAAATACACCGGAAGTCAGTCGACCGTTGATTGCAGCTGTTTGGGAAATTAATAAATTAGCAATGGTTGACATTTTGATGGAACTAAACGTTGACGTCCATGTTTTGTTTTCAGCTGAAAAAGAAAGAGACAAAACATTGAAGCCGCTTTTCTTCCAGGTAAGTCATTTTAGCAAGAATTATAGAAACGTGAAACAACACTTGTATTTTTGTATCAGTTTTTCTTAATTGGTTGTAAACTTAGTAAAACACTAACAGGAATTGTGATAAAACTTAATTTCAGTTTATTCCAATTTAAACTTATTTCATAACCGCCTCTTTTATTTTAACAGTTTCTTTTTTCTCGCACTTTCCGTTTATAGAATTCGCTTCCATTTGCTTACTTTCTTGATAGCTACAATCACCAAAAGTTTAAATGCAACGTCAATTGGCATCTTCTATCTCCTTGATTCCCATCCTATCCTTCTCTTATTTTTCCCCTGTAACTTGATGTTTTTTTTTTGTTTTTTGTTTTTTTCTCCATGTAACTCTCTGCGCACTACTTGGAGTGAAATGATTATAAAAAATAAATTAAAAAAATTGACAATTACTGGATTTAGTTTTAAGATCGCTTGAATAGCGATTAACTTTTTGTTGCTTTATTATATTATTGCTTTTATTGACTTGATAATAATTGTTAGTTTCTATTCCTCAGGACTGATTAGCGTGAGTGAAGCCAAAGAACCTATTGAATATTTAAGAATTTCAATTATGGCTTTTTTACAAGAAGGATAAGGACTGCAAAACCTTTCGAAAGTGTCAGATCTCATACTACAAAATTTATAAGGATTACAAAACAAATTTTAAAACTCCTAAATTTGAAAGCTTTCGGTTATAAATCTGTAATCAAATAAAACAAGAAATCGAACATAGGAATTTTTAGAGAAAGAGTGGAGAGGCCATGAGCCCAAAAAACAAGCGGTGACAAAACTTTTGGTATATATTTCAGCTAAAGTGTCTAAAAAACTTCTAAAAATTGATGCCTCAATATAAAAAAAATAGTAATATATCAAAATCATGAAGGAAATTATTAATCATTCTGTAGAAAAAAAACTTAGTCGTGGTTACGACAATAGTAGGAAACATATCAAAATTTGTTCACGAATAATAATGTCAACTTGAATGCTATCGCGAATGTCTGGAGGGAATTCAAAATGTTAATAAAATTGAAATAGATGATTTTTTGTAAATCTCTTCTACATAATTGTTTTTTTGTTGTTTGTCACCTTAGATTTTGGAAAGATATGAATAATGAATTACTTTAGTCTATTAGCTATTACTATCGTTTATATCTACTTTTACGCACGTTCATGTGTGTGTGTGTGCGTGCGTGTGTTAAGGTGAATCTCGACAAAATTCTTGCCCATTTAATCATTCTAATCCACATGATTAGAAACTGGCAGCTGATCTCTCACTTGGTTTGACTCTAACAGCCCAATGACGGAAAAGACTAGTTTGTAAATTTCAATATCAGCAAACTTTTCAAAATCAGTAACTTTATATAATCCCTGAAGTGACTCTGAACTTTCACGAGTCCCTATGAATGGCTTCACTCTGATTTACGTCCCTAGCTTTGAGTATCAGTTGGGATTCAAGCTCTCACCCCAATCTTCAAACGGGTCTCATATATACGATCCACCGTTAAAACGAGGGAAAAATAGTCGACTCTATATTATTCTACAATGTACCTGATTCTGCTTGCCAGGCTCTATCTCTACAAGATTCAAATCAGATCAAAAATAGAGTATTGCTGTCAAATCTGGTCTGGAGTTGCCCAAACCTCTTTTTCCAGCCTTGATAGATCTCAAAACCGTTTGTTGTCGATTATCTTCTACTCTACAACCTTTTCTTACAAACGCTATTCTGCCGCTGTTTCCATGGAAAATGTTCTGACGCTCCTTAAAAGCCATGTTATGTACACAGGGCGAACCCTATTCTCTAACTTCCTTTTCCACTGACACAAAAGATGCTTCATTCGGAAAGCTTCCAAAGGCGGTTAATGGTTAGCAAGCTTCTCTCGCTAGAACCTGTTACAACTGAGTAGTGAGTTCGATCCTCACTGGGTACCACATACCCTTGGCCTTGTGCCACATCTAAGCGGTGCTTAAAAAATCAACATTCTTGAGAAGATGCTTCCCTGACTATTGCAATCATAATCTCTTCAAGTCTTGGGTCAAACGTTATCTTACATACATTTTCTGATAATCTACAATTCAGACGTTCATAAAACAACTTCATTCAGTTTTCCTCTACCTTGAGTGACTGGCATTGTATTGGGCGAACAATAGCATAAAATATATCAATTGAAATGTTTTGATAAAAGGAAAAAATCAAAGAAGGTGCTTCAATATTTTGTCTTAAATATCGAATATCTATCGATATATTTGTAATTTGTCTTGTTAATATTTCTGCTTGTTTGCTTTAAAGTGACAGCAATGATCTTCAATATATTTTATCATTTTCTATTAATTTTAGTAATATTAAAATCTGAAGGTTTCAGTTCCGTCTTTGAATTCCATTTCTTTCTCTTCGCAAATAAATTTGTAACTGTTTCAATCACGCCTATTTTTCACATTTTTTTAAAATTTTTTCCACTTCTATAAACAAATGTAGATATTTTCCCAGTTTTATCATTTTCGTTCAATTTCACATTCTCATCTTCTATTTTTCCTTATTTACAAAGATTTACTCTTCTTACTGAGATTGGATTAGTTGTTTGAATTTCAAAGTCCCAGATAATATGTTTTTAATTCTCTAAGACAGATTTGTGTTTGTGCATATATGTTATGTTGTTCAGGTGTGACGTTGTCAAATTCTTTCTACGGAATTTTTTTTTCTGTCAGTGTTTGTTGAAAATTCACACTAGATCTTAATATCTTTTGTCTCTGAATGATTCATGGCCAGACTTAGTATATGTGACGTTGTAGTGTTTGCATATAACCCAGTGTAGGTACTGTACAATTCTTAATTTATATTATAACAAAAACATCCTGCTACTCTATTATCGATACTTTCGATTTTAACGGTGATTTTCAGTAGGATTGCCTGATATTTCTTTTGTTTTTGTTTTTTTGTAAGCATACGAAATAATGGCCAAGTGAAGACATATAAATATTTACTTTATTATTTAAAATTAATTATGTAAAAAAATTAAATACAATTTTTTTAACTCAAGAAAACAATACAACGCAGAAGAATTAACAACTACAGAATATGTCTAGAAACCCGGAAGTCAAAATGGCAAGAAAAGAGAAAAAGAGAAAAAGGCAGTAAATGTTAAGCAGCAAGTGTAAAGTGCAAAAATGATGAAAAGGACAATTCTACACGTACACAATAACAGCACAGACGGGCGCACGCTTGCGAACGCACACACGCATACATACATGGGCACACATGTACATTATGAAAAGTACCTGCATCAATGAAAAGTGCATATAAAACAAAATTAAAAACGTGAAGTATAAGCAGTCTATTGCCGTTAAACCTGACGAGTGGACGGAGTGATTTCCGGAATATCTGTTTACGAAACCCTGGAGTTGGGATGCTGAAGGTAACATTAGTCAGCTAAGTGGAAAATGTTTTACTTGCATTAATTCTTTATATATATATATATATATATATATATATATATATATATGTGTGTGTGTGTGTGTGTGTGTGTCAAAGAACCGAACACACGCCATTTACTTGCTACCTAGGTTTCAACCACGCTAACACCGTTCCAAAGTGCAGTAAAATAGAGACTGGTTGAACCAGCAGACGGTAGGTCGAAAAACATTGCTCAGTGTACAATCAAAACAAATCAACTAAATCGGCATATTCAGCTAACAATATGTCAAATTATTACGCAGCGTGGTCGAAACCTAGGTAGCAAGTAAGTGGTGTGTATTCGGTTCTTTGACATGCAAATGAACTGCATATTCAGTTCATTTGCTTTGATTGTATATTGAACAGTCTTTTTCGATCTACCGTCTGCTGGTTCAACCAGTCACTATTTTACTGATATATATATATGTGTGTGTGTGTGTGTGTTTTAATACGCCACGTTGTTAGATTACAGTTAAATAGCCCGCTGCTGACTACTCGGAGATTTTATTGTTTTTATTATTATTATGTTGTCATTTTTCATCATATTTCGATTTCTGCTATGGTTGCACTACCTACCAAGTCTGTGGGAAGACCTAAAGCAGGTCGCGGTGTGTTGTTATGGCTCCATTTCATTTTTTTCTATCTCCCCTATCACCTCTAGCGTTACATAGACAAAGTTCTCCTTAGTGTGTGGGCTGTACTTAACAAGACAATTTTTTGTATATCTCTTAAGCTGGGGTTTCCAGGGATTCTTTCAATGTGTTGTTTTGTTCCATTTTTTTATCATTCCAAGTGCACCTACTATCACTGGCACGATTTTCAATTTCCACATTTTTTTCTGTTTCAATTTCCAGGTATTTATATTTTGACAGTTTTCGAATTCCTTGGTTGCTATTTTACAATCCGCTGGACAAGCTATATCAATTAATAGGCAAGTTTTTTCTTTCTGGTTTTTAACAATAATGTCCGGCCTATTTGCTTCATTTTTTCTGTCTGTGTAGACATCTCATAGAATGGTGACATCTTCTATTTCTGTAACCGGTTCTGGGTGATGTTCATACCAGTGTTTATTTACGTATTTTCCATAGTGTTTGTAAATATTGCCCCACTTTATCGTGACGATTTTTATATTCATTTGGGGCAAGTACAGAACATCCTGAGATTAGATGGTCTATATTGTTTTATGGTATTTATCACAGAACCTGCATTTTGGATCCACATTATTATGCATAATATTTGCCTGAAAGTTCCTAGTGAAAAGACTTTGGTCTTGCGCTGCAAGAATAAAGCCTTCAGTCTAAGACTTTAATCCAGATACACGTAACCATCGATGAGTATTAACTTTATCAACATTGGATTTATTGGCACGTTCTGAATATTCGCCATGCAGAGGTTTGTCTTGCCAGCATTGTTTCATCTGTTCAAGAGCTTTATCCTTGGTTTTAATTTTAATATTTTTTGCCGCAATAGTTGGTTCTTGTCTTCTGTTTTGCTTTTCTACAGAATCTACTAAATGTAAATCTTGTTTGTATTTACTGCCTTAATTTATTATTGAATATTTTTTTCTTCCTGTTTTCATGTTATTTGACTAATTGTATCATCCAGTCCTTTGTTGTTTCTATGTATGTTAGTAAGCCAATAGTTGTTGTCTTGTATGACGTTTCTAGCTGAATAAGACCTATTTTTTATTATCATTATTATTATTATTTATTGTTGTTGTTGTTGTTTATCTTATACATTTTAATCAATTTTTAATGTATTCTTGGAATCTTGCATTTTATATGATTTTCACAGTTGTTTAAAGCTTTTAGTGACATCTTTTCTCGGCAGGTAAAGTCGCTTTGGAACATTGCATTTTGCTTATTTTCATTAGATTTCTGGGGTTTGCTTTGGATTTCAAAAAGTTTTATGAATTGGGAGCTTTACTAAACAACCGGCACTACAAGTGAATTGATGGAGTTTATTTTATTTAGTGAATTCAATTCTATTTTCACACTTATTCTTATTATTCTGTAATATTTTTTTCTGACAGTTTCCTTCCTGCACTTCTGTTGTAATGACTTAACCACATTTACGCCAAGATATTTCAGTCCTATCTTGATTTAGCTCCTTTATTCTAATGTCTGCATTGAATTGATAGATGATAGATTATTAATTTTCCTTGTTTGAAGGTTCAATTCCTACACTTATGAAGGCCAAATTTAATTCACATATATTCATATATTTACTGTAACGTAGGTACTTCCACTCATTTTCCATACCTAAGTTTTAAATTGAATTTTTTAAAATAAAAATGTTTCTTGAAGCTTTTATTTTAGCTTTAATTGGAAGCTAAATGATTACATATGCTATTTCCAGTAATCAAAATATCCAGATGAATTTAAACTAGAAGTTATATTGATTGGAACCTCAACCTTTTCGGGTTTTCAAAATTTATCATTTTTTGCGTCCGTTTTGACAGCTTGTCAAGTTTGAAAACAAAAGTTAATTCTCGGTTTTAAAAATCTTGCAAAAATAAAATATACATCTGTAACAAGTTATTTTTGAAAAATTTACAAATTTTAAATTAAATTAATCTATCTTTCACAAGTATTACTTGTTTATATCATGAAATTTAGAATAAAAGTACTTCTTAAACACGGAGCTCTGATCTTTCTGACCTTTGAAGTGAATGATGACAGCCAGATGACGTCTTAAGTGTTTGATGACATTTAAAAATGGTTGACTAGAATTGACATAATTGTCCAAATTTTTCGTGTAAGGGGAAGAATCCGTGAAACACGTGATCTTTTAATGTAACACAGAAAATTCATACTTAAAAAAAAAAACTTTATATACACAAAAAATATTTTAAAATTATTTTAAAATCTTTTGGCTCGAAGATTTGTATTACGTTTTCAAATTTAAATGAATAAATATAGTCTTAATTTTATAACTTAATTACCTAACCGCAACAAGGCTTTAAAGAATTTAAAAAATATTTATGAAACTTTATGTTATTATAAAGAAAAAGAAAACAATTCTAGTAAACTTTCATTATTCATCGAAAAAAAATTTAGACTTTTATGTTCTTAATATATATATATATATATTTTAAAAAGTAATTAAAAGCTTATCTAATTAAATAATGTCATAGTTTATTGCATTTTTTATTTCACTATTTGAAGCAGATTTTTGGAAAAACGGCTAAATGGATGAAAAAAAAAAAAAAAATAGATGCTTTACATTCCCCAAGGAGTCCTGCGTTTAATTAATAAAATAAATTTTCGATACAAAATGTAATTTCTTGAAATTTTATAAATTAATGAATTTACGTGGAGGGTATAACAGATGTAAAACAAATATTTTGACCAATATTTTCTAAAATAATAATTTCAAAAATAATTTCATTCATTTGTGAATAAGTTCTGAATGTTTTATTAAAATCCGACAATTATCTGTTTTTTGCGAGAATTTCCAAATTAATGTGTTTTCACCGGAAAAAATGAGTTGCGTAATATTGCATTATTCATAGTAAGCTCTGATAATAGCTTGGTTACCCGCTGACGAAAAAAAACATTTAAAAAAATAGATATTTTACCCAAATTTTGAACATGTTAGAAAATATTTTTAAAAAGGTTTAAATATAATTAAAAAATAAAGTAACTTTTCCTCTTAATAATAAGATAAATATTTTGACGGAAAAAATTTGTTTTTATTAAGTTTTAGTGCCTTGTTTCCTCTTACTATGCTGTCTTCTCAGCGAATTATTGGAGGTAGCTACTGCAGCACATTATAGTATTCTGTCTTTCTATTTTGTCATCCATTTTTGTTTTTTGTTTTTTGTTTTGTTTTTTTGCATGAACATTTCATTCATTCATGTAAAAGAGATGGTTTCAACTGTTGGTGTTAAGTTGGTATAAAAGTATTAGGAGATAAACAAAAACGGAGTGAGATAAAGAATTACCTTCATAAATATGGGTCTATTTTTGATTTTCGCAAATTTCTTTAAAAAGAGTATGTTTCATAGTATTATGTTTTGTTGGAGATAATTTTATGCGTGATATTTAATTGGTTACAAATGATTTGAAAATCTAAAAGTCAGGCTCATTATCAAATCCCTCGAGGTGATTATGGTGTTTCGCTCAAATCATTGTTTCTGAAGATTAATGTCAGTGTAATTTATATATGAGTTTGTGTCTTGATTACTTTTTCAGTTGATTTGCGGTGAGAATATCCCTGAGGACGAAAGAATCATTCACAGAGTATTAAAAGAATGCAATATGTTATCGCGGAATCGACAAGGGCAGACCATAATCTTCGAAGCCATAAAACATAGCAAGTCGCTTGAATTTGTACAAACTTTATTTACTTACGGACTCAATATAGCATTACGTGACAATGTTGGCCGCACTGCAAGAACATATGCGTTGAAACATAACAAACCTGCTTATGCCCGACTTATAGACCAACATGTTCTTCAATTGGTTATCTCAAATGCAGCAGATCAAATCGAAGACTTAATTCTCCGCTCATATGACCACCTGCTAGATATTACCGATGTTAATGGCCGGTCAGCCCTTGATATTGCCAGAGAAATCGGAAATACAGAAGTTGCCAATTTACTCAGCATGTATGATGTGACGCAGGTAATATTTTTCTATTGATGAAACTGAAATAAATATTGTTTGTTTCTGAGCTTGAACACTCTTTTAGGATGTTTTCATTGGTTTGCTAATCATATTTAATCGAAATCAAGAAAGACGATTTTAATCGTAGGTTAAAGACAAACCAAAATGATCTCAATACTTAAGTTTAGTTTAACGATTGTCATGTAAATGTTCTAATCGTCATTCACTTTGTGGAATTATTGTCTTTATTAAATTTCAATATTTTTTTTGCATATCACTTAAAATGTACAAATCCTAGACCTGTGGATATGTTATGCTTACTTAAACACAACAACATCGAAAATTACATAACTTTTAGAAAACAAAATATTATCCAAAAGAAAACTGAGAAATTACAGTGTGACATAATGAATGACTGAATAAAGAAAGTTCGGAAATTTTCTAAATGCCTTCTAACAATTTTCTCTGTATAAAAATAGCATCGAATGATCAGTTTTCGGAATATCTATAATGCCCGTACTGCTTTTAAAGCAACCCATGAAAAAAAAAAGACAAACAGAAAAAACTAATTTATTTATTTACGTAGTGTTATAAAATAGTGTAAAATTTTCAGTATTTAACTTAATTACCTCCCTTACATCAATTGGTCGATTTCTTTTTCTAGCAAGAATTCTTTTAACTGTTAAACAAATAATAAAATTTCAGTTAATTTTAATTCAACATTTTTCGATCTCATTTATATTTTATTGTATGTCCTTAAAATTACGCTTTGATGATGAAAAAATCATTTATAATTAATAAAGTAATTACGCCATAAGATCACAAAACATTTTTACAATCAAGTTATTTCCGATTTTTATAAGTAATATTTTTTGTGTTATTAACAATTTTATGTAAGTTACAATTCCCCATTTTTAATTAATTTATTATTTTGGGGAATTTACTTGGTTCAGGAGAATATAAATAAATATCAATCTGCATAAACAAAAGGCAATGTGTATTTAAATTAGGTACCTCTCTTTCGAGACATGATCGCCCAAGCGTGTATCACGTATGGCAATTAACTGACTGACCTCAACTCATTTTCTATACCTAAGTTTTAAATTGAATTTTTAAAAATAAAAAAAAAGTTTTCCTGAAGCTTTTATTTTAGCTTTAATTGAAAGCTAAATGATTAAATTTACTATTGCTAGTAAGCAAAATACTCTGGTGTATTTCAAATAGAAATTATATTTTTTGAAATCTTAAAATTTTTCAATTTTTGGCAATTTTGGGGCGATCGACACATTTTTAAACAGAAGTTAATTCTCGGTTTTTAAAATCTTACAAAAATAAAAAATATATCTGACACGTTATTTTTGGAAAATTACCAAATTTAATGTTAAATTAATCTAATTTACACAAGTATTAATTATTTCTAGCATAAAATTTAGAATATATATATTTCTTAATCACGGAACGTTCATCTTTCTGACCTTTGAAAGTAAGGATTTGATGTATTATGACAGCCAGATGTTAGTGTGGTTGACCAGATTTGACATAATTGTCTAATTGTTTAAGAAAAACAAACACGTAAGGTTAAAACCAGACCATCATATAAAAAAGAGACCAGGTTTCTCCATCTCTTTCACTACGATAAGGAGTCTACGTTTCAACTATGCGGAGAAATACATCTTCAAGAAATAAAACTTATCTTATTTCATGTTCATATCTGAAACTGGACTGAAACACGTTCAAAAATTCAAAATTCCGGATAACTTTAAAAAAATTAAATCGATATAGCCATGGAATTGGGGCTTATATCAAGAATGATTTCCCTTATGGCAGAGACCCACACACACGCACAAAAGGGACTTGAGTTCCCATTTATGTGCTTTCGGGTGGCTTCCATTTATAGCGTTCTTTGTTTTAACTGTCATCCTCATCATGATGGCATTGCAATGTCCGAAAGAATAGCTGAAAAGGTTTAATGATATTCTATCTGATCATTTCTCAGCTACCATTCATATTTGTAGAAATTTCAATATTCATTACAAGGTGTAGTTACTCCACTCAAACATAACCGATGAAGAAAGGAAAGACTCCTATGACTTCGCCATTACGCACAAACTGAACGAAATTGTAATTAAGCCTACTCGTATTCCCGATAGCGTTTGGCATTATGCTTACCTTTTAAACCTCTTCCTCACCTCATATTCTAACCAATGCTCCGCGGAAGTATCACCCCTCCCACCACACACACAACTACGCACTTTAAACCATCCTATACACAAAAGCTGATTAGGATAGGTTCAGGTCATACATTGCAGAAGCACCGGTCTTGGCATTTTTTTACAAGAATACAGCTTCCAGAACAACTTACCTGATTTCTGAACAGATTCTTTCCAGCATAGAAAGATTTATTTTCCGCAAAAAGTATGAACAAAGGCCAAGCAGTCAGCATTAAGTCATACCTAAAATTGCTGCAGCTGTAGCTCACCGTAACCATTAATACCATCTCTATCAGATGGAATAGTGTAGGCAGAACTCTTGCCTCATTCAGAACTACTCACAACCAGAGCAAGACAGGCCTTAGAAATTCAAGGAACAGCTATGTGTAGACAATATTCTTGAAATTATCTCATCTTTGTCAGATGAGGTCAATTTTTTTCACTGCGGACATTGCCACTAACATCGACAAAGGCCATTAACTACCTGACATCTCTCCGCTATTCATGGAACAGAAGCTCGGCTCAGGAATTTTCAAACATCAAAAAGCTATTGGTCCGGGTAAAATCATTGTGGTTTTTAAGAACCCTTATCGCCTCGTCCTAGTCAGTCATGGGTCGAAAGAGACATGATCATCCAAGCGTGTATCACGTATGACACTTAACTGACTGAACTCAGCACTATCTATATTACTATATATAATACTGTATAATACTATGCATAATAGTACTAGTATTAACTACTCATCTCAACAAAGACAAACTCCTGAGAGACCCAAAGTATATTTTTCACTCCTATAGATCCATTGTTATTGTCTAAAACATCATTACGTATAGGATGAAATTAGTGAAGCACTTGATTATAAATTCATCATGAGAGCGATCATCTGAGATATATCGAAGATCTTTGTCAATTTCCTTCTCTTAGATTGTGTCCATTAAGCGCCTGAGATCAATATTGGCGTCCTTAAGGCTCCTTTCTCGGTCCTACATCCTTTCTTTTATATTAACGATTTGCCTAAGAACATTCTCAGATTTTTAGTGTATATATATATATATATATTCTACTGGTCATAATTATTAGGCCACCTCAGTTTTTTTTAAAGAAATTATGTATTTCATACTAATTTAGTATTTATTGCCAAGTAGATAATTCATAATGAAAATAAAATCGTTCTTTTTTTATTATTACTTTGTGTGTGTGTATATGTGTGTGTTCGCATATATATGTCTGTGTGTATGTGTGCATACGTATTTACGTGTATGTGTGTGTACGTATATATGTTTTTTTACATTATTAAGGTTATATTGTATTATAATCGTATCGTTGACTGATTTAAATTAAATAATTATGTTTAAACAATTAAATTTAAATAAAATAATTAAATTTATTTTTAAATTATTTTTTTTTCATTATTAACTATATATTGTATTACAATTGTTTTGTTGACTGAATAATTAGTATAATTTTGATTATATAATGGTGCGGTGGTAATTGTGCTTACAACGGAATGATTTACTATTATTTCTTAAATATTTTTAATTTTCTTAATTTTTAGACTGTAATTTGCTATCCTTTCACCGTTAATATTTATTTTTTTTTATTTTCTCCTGTCATCTTTTCTTTCAAATTTAAATTTATTCCTCTCTTCTTTCTTATTCTTTCCCTATCGTTTACCCTCATAAAAACACTTACCCTTTTTCTTTAACTTTATCTCTGTCGCAACCCCAACCCCTTTTTTACTTTCCTTATCGACATGTCAGAAGTCTGACTTACGTAGAGAATCTTTGAGTTGACACCCGTTCTTATACGTGCTCTTTGATTAAATGTTGCGTGTGTATATATGTTTATGCATGTATGTGTGTGTTTGTTCACCTAACTGATGTAATGATTTTTAAAAATTTTCTTTTAAGGGAGTGATCTTTATTTTTATTTTTGTTTTTGTGTTTTTTGTGGTCTCTATTTGTGAATATCATTCGTGTAAAATTTTCTGTACAATAAATACGGAAGCTGACGATGGTTCGCCTGAAATAGGCCTATATTTCCGCTTAACCATGGAATAACGTGTCTGTCTTTTTTTACACACACACGCATATATATATATATATATATATATATATATATATATATATATATATATATATCTCCAAGTGAATAAGAAACGAAGAAAATATTAACAACGTTCACAACATTAATTTAAAACAGTGCTCAATATAGAAATAGCCTTGAAGAACCTTAAGGATGCTAAAATTTATATCGAAAATACAATTAACTTTTTTAAAAAGTGCTTTTGCAATCACCTCTCATTCTTCAATAACAACAACAACAAACAATGTATGATATCACTTTCTAAATAATTATGGATGTTAAAAAATGAAAATAAACACCTAAAGTTAAATGGAAAATCTTCAAACACTCTAGAACATCTAGATCGGTGAAGGAACCATGTTTCCTTTGTCTACAAGAAAAATGGAAATCATTAAATACATGAGGAGTGACATATTACTCAATCAGAGGCATGAAACTACAGTAAATTACAAACGCATTAAAGAACTGAAACGTTACGTTGAAAATCTAATAGTTCGGAGCTCAAGAAATGATAAACGTTTTATAGTATTAATCTTAGAACCACGATATTCACTTTTAACTGTATGATCGCTCTCATGATATTTTTATCTCAAATTTTATCTTTATTTCATACTAGAAATTGTGACCTAATTTAAAGTTTTTCCAAGAAAATTAGGTTGAAATTCTATTTTAAAAAATTCCCTTTAATTTTAAATTAAGTTTAAATAAAAAAAAACACCCTTTTTAATAACTTATACGCCTATGTACACAGGATTTTACCATATTTTCAAAAAACGCCTTATACGTCATTAATACTGATATTTTAATTCACTACCAATTCACAGCCACAGTATTAAAAAAAAAAAACACTTGGCCGATTATACTGTCTCTCTTCTTCGCCCATCTTCTTTTACTTCCTTCCCCTCTCTATGCATTTTCTTACTTCTTCCTCTTCGTTAAATCCAAACGCCGGGTCATCAAAGGCTGTAGATGATCATACTTTATTTCCTACTGTTAAATCTGGTGCCTTACTTTTAAACCTTTCGCCATGTCTCTTTCTGTCCGTTCTCCTCTTTTTGTTCCCTATTTTCTCAATGTCTCTTTTACAAATCTCTATTCTGGTTTCTCATTTTCTCTATCCCCTTTACCTAGCACACAAAGATTTACAAATATAAGGAAGCGAATTTTCCATTTCCCTGCAAAAAATAGCGTTTACTACCTGATAAGACATTGTCCTTTCAATGTCGAAACAAAATGTACACTTTGTAGTAGATTGTAATTTGTACATGTTCTAAATTATAATTTATAGTAAACTATATATATATATATATATATATATATATATATATGACAGCAGAGTTTATGAGTGCGTCTCCAAAAATCAATCCCTGGTAGCTGATCTCATCACTAACCTAGCCCTCACAGCTTAATGGGGAACAGGCTAGTTGGTATCATTCAATACTCCCAAAATAAAGCTGGTAACGTTTCATCACCACGGTGCAAATCCCAAATTTACTCCTCTCTTGATGGGCGATTGTACTCTTGATAAGGGCCCTTACCGAACTTCTATAGGGCTAAAGCTGACTCCAGAGCTCAAGTGTAGCTCGTATATTCGTACCATCACTAAAGATGCTGGAATTCTGCTGGGTCCTTTGTACTTCTTAATAAATTAACTGTTATGATTCTATTGAAACAATCTATCTGGGATCGTGTTGTCCAGACTTCATTGGCCAATCTTGAAGAGTGATTACGCAACATTTTGGCTGATTAATTATATTCCACTTTGAAACGCCTTTCTCACAGTTGAAACGTTACTATCTTCTTGCACTCTATCGCTATTTCCGTAGCAAATGTTCAGACGAATTACATTCTCCAGTTCAAAGAGTTCAGACCTTTACACATACTACTCGCTATGCTACATACACAGGATTGACTCATCTTCATTGTTTTTTATTCCTTTGGTAAGGAGAAAGTTCCACTCAGAGTTATTCCCCAGAACTACCATTTTGTGGAACAGACTTACGAAGGAATTCTTCCCCGATAATTATAATCTTAACTGCTTTGAGTCTAGGGTCAACTGTTATCTAGCCTAATAATATGCACTTCTAACTTTCTCCCTTTCAATTTCGATCAAGCATCATACATTGCTGGACAAAAGTCTGTGTGTGTGTGTTAAATTTCTTACTTTTGTAACTTGA
The DNA here is from genome assembly GCA_037127315.1 of Ascarosepion bandense. NCBI lineage: Eukaryota > Metazoa > Mollusca > Cephalopoda > Sepiida > Sepiidae > Ascarosepion > Ascarosepion bandense. The sequence continues at coordinate 445,672 of JBBBDQ010031453.1, forward strand.
GTGTTTGACAGAAACTTTGGTTCAGGCTTTGCGGTTTTGCTAAATATACGTTCTATGTTAATGAGAATTTCTATTTTCCAGGAAACGGGCAAGTTGTTGTTTAAGGCAATTAAGAATGGTGACAGTTATAAAGTGAAACATTTGATGTGCCAAAATTTAATCGGTCTCAGAGACAAATGCGGACGGAACGTCATTCACGTCGCTATTTTGTACCAACAAACTGGAATTCTTCGTTATCTCATCAGTTCTTATCCGTCATTATTAAACGAAGCCGATAATGTGAGTATAAACCCGATTTCTTGCTTGCATAATTTTTTTTCTAGAATGAAAAAGGTGCTAATTCTGGCATTCAGACAATATAGTCGATGTAAATGTCGGATTGAAAATTAATATTGATTAAATTTTTAAAAGAAAATATTTTTAATGGAATTCTTGATAAAACGATAAATAAAATTCGAGTCAGAACCATTAAAATATTATCAGCAAATAAGAGAAACTTAATTTAGATATTTTGTATTTAATCTTTAGCAAAAATGAGAAAATAAGATGAATTTATTTTTTAAAGTATAAACCAAAATACATCTGCAGTAAGATATGCTCCAAAAATTCTACATAAAATACAAAGTACAAAACTTTTAAGGAATGATTAAGAATTCATTAATTCAAGTAATTTTATAATAATTTGAATTTATATAAATGATAAGTTTTTATAAAGTGCACAGGCAGAAACAACACTAATAATGATGTTTGTCGTTGATAAATAGTTAAAAAAAATACTTCAATAATCATCATTTGCATGTGTGGATAAAAACTTAAATTTTTAGGAAGCAAAAATTGTTTCTCCCTTTTTCGCATTGAAAACAGATATTAATGTTTCATTGATGCTATTATTGATATATTAATTTTCTAATTAAATTTGGGAGATTGTAATTATCAGGGAAGCAAGCCTGGGGAAAGGAGATCCGAGGAAAGAAACTTCTTAAGAAGAAATGGCGGTTAAATTTAACTATTTTGACGGTAAAAGGGTAGAACCTGGTTGCCAATCTAGTTGCCCGAATAAATTCATGATTTATTGAGGAAACGCGTGGGGAAATCCACCCTTTGCGTGGGAGATTGAGTGATTGAAAATGACAGATACATATCAAAAAGGAAAAAATTATTCACTATTACAAGAGACTTTTAAGATAAATATCCACGTGAGAACAAACGTTTATTTAAGAATATAATTGAAAATGAAGAAATATGAAAGAGATAGAGAAAAAAAGAGGGAGAGAAAAATATATGAAAATCACTGACATTTAAAGAAAAATTAATTCTAACGCAAATTCAGGTCATGGATAAAATGGTAAAGTCTAATTTCAGAAAAGAAAAAATGTTAGAACTCAATATTAATGATTTTTCCAGTAAAGTAAAGATGATCCATTTTAGCCAAAGCTCACTTTTTTGGGGGAGTGGTGGAGGCTGGGTGTGCAAAAACCAAATCGAGCAAAATGATTAAATTTAATCCAAACTACCCTGGTTAGCCTTGCCTAATTTTTCTCATTCCCTTTGTGTAACGGACTTGCGGTGTTCTTGCAGAAATTATCTTAAGTGGGTGGCCTGTTTCTCCTTTCTGAATGGGAAAGTGTACACATAGTCTTTATTCAGTTTCTTCTTTATGGGTGGTTTTAAGCGGAAGAAATGTCTGTGTAGCGTTGAACCACCCCTGAAGGTTGTCCTGATGTTATATAGACCATAGGTCTTTTGTATCTATTCCGATAAGCCATTCACATAGGGTAGCTAGACCGAGGCTGTTTTCTGAGTATTGTTATCTTGTACCCTTCTATCTCAGTTTAACAACCAACCTGGGTACATGACAGCATGTCATGTACCCAGGTTGGTTGTTATGTTGTAGGCTACTGCTGACTATTTTTGTTAAGATGTATCTTGGTCGCCACTGATGACTTTTTTCAATGTTGTGCGCGGCGGACGATTCCTTTCTTTACATAGTATGAATGGAGGTCAAAGTTGAGGTATTGTCCAGTAAATATTGGCTTTCGATATACGAATGCAAAGAACCCATGCTTGATTAGTACATCCAGAAATTTTACTAAGCCACGTGAACTCAATAAAACCATCGATACAGTTCACAATGGAGAAGGAAAACAACAACAAACTAGTATTGATCCAAAAGTGATTTGTCCAAAGAATGGTGAGTTCTTCCACAGCAGACAGGACAAAAACTTGGAGAATTTGGTTATTAAGAACAAACTGAAACTTAGATATCCAAAGGCGTGGCACGAGGAATTAGGACAATCTACCTCCGTGGACGAAATTAATAGTTAATAGACATAGAAAAAAAAACTACCAACACTGCTAATAATTCACAAACTCTTTTCTCCTCCAATGTACGACATGCCAAAAAAAAAACAAAAAGAAATGATAATTCGGTAAAGATCTCGGCCATACAATCTGATACACCATCCAACGTTTAAACTCGTCTGTTACTTTTCTATTTAGTTTTTTTTTTATTTTAAAGATAAAACATAAAATTCGTTTAAACTAACAACCATTTCGATACAAAGCTTTTGCAAGGTTATCGTTTAATTTGATTTCGAATCTTCAAAAGCTAAATTCTAAAAGCGATATTTTCATTTCAAACGAAAAAGTAATAAGATGAATATTTGAAAAGACTTACCCGAACAATGTCATAAGACTTGCATATATTGTCTGTGTTGGTGAAGTTGTCAATGAATTCGTTACCCGCCTCAGCATGATGAGAGTCTTGTCCTAACAAGACTGTATTAAGAAAATATTTTTTCAAAATACTTTCAATAAAGAGATTTTATTGTATTCCATTTCAGTCGGGTCGATCACCGCTTCATTATATTTATGTGAAGTACGAAGAAGATCTGGACATTCAGGCTCTTGCCAAATTGCACGGCGCCGATTACAGCTGCAGAGACAATGTAAGTAGAAATTTCAATCGTTTGCGTTTCTTTTAATCAGTAAAACATGGAAGTAAATTAGAATAAGAGTGAAGTTGTTTTTCAAATTGAAAGCTTGTCGACCAAAATTATTTGGAAGAAAAAATAAAAAAGCGAGAAAAAAGAAAAGATTAAGTAAAATAAATAAAAGAAAGGAGAGGAGGAAAAGGAAGAGGAAGGAAGAAAATTCAATGTTTGTAAAGGAAAGATGAAATAAAATGATAGCTATGAATAGATTACGATAAAGACGGATACAAATAAAATTCGCCAGTCTTCTGTGGCAAGTGAAAGCTTTTGTGTATGTGAGGCACTGTTACACTATTGCAGTCATTGATTTCAGTTTTGATAATGCTCAGAGTAAGGAAATGCACTTTATACGTATTCTCAGTTCATTCGTTTGGATGAAAACTTTTCAGTAACGTTGAAAGTTCAATTATCAATCAACGTGAGTGATTCTGCGTAGCTTCTTGAATAATACTTCGCTTATCAGGTATCGAGAGTAATGCATGTTTATTAGAATAGTGGCGTGATTTTAATTCTTCGTTAATACTATCTGGTCACTATGTAAGCAATTACTAAAAAATGTTTGTTCTCACACTGAATAATTACGAACGTCAAACTATATTTGAATCTTTGCAATTATGATACGTGTTTCTAAAGAGAAAACGATTATTATTCACATACTGATTCGAATGTAAAACGTTTTACTAAAGTTTATTTAATTTTATGTGAATCCATATATTTTTATTGAAAATGACAATTGCTTTAATTTTGGGTTTACAGAGAGGGAAGACCCCAGAAGATTACAGAAACTGTTCTTGTGCCATTCACCTTGCGTGTATCAAAAAAGCCATCGAAGAATTTGATCTGGAAGTATTCTTAGAAGAAACAGATTTTGAGGAAGTATTCTTTGCCGCCATTAAAGTAAGTAAAGCGTTAAACTCGATAAGATACGTATATTTTATATGCATAAAATATAGCTATTGGCTTACTGGGAATATGAATACGAACGACAATTTGTTGCGTTGTTTATATAGAAAAATAAATAGTTGATGTAGACACAAATTTGGTTCATAGCGTTTAGCATTAACTGCTAAATGGTTTATACAACAATTATATTAAAAGCCTTCTAATCATTAAGCATTCTTAAACTTAAAAAAAACATTTTCTGTTTTGAACAAAGAGAATTTCAGAATCAGTATGAGTTTCATATTTGCTCGGTTTTTTTTTTTTTTTTTTTTTTTTTTTTTTTGCAAATATTTGGCATCATGAATATTTATAAGGGAATAAATGTATGACTTCCTGTAATATTTTATAGGCGAATTTCAAGAAAGCTGTTAAATGTTTTAATCGTTCCTCACTTCAAAATTTGATCCTGTGTGAAGACACAGAAATAATTGACGCGAAATATTTGTAGAAACATAAAGGAAAACAAAAACGTTAGGTTTGGAATTTATTTTAAGAAAATAGTCGAATTGATTAAGCCGTTAAGTCTTGTTCACTGCTGGGACCTGCAAAATATCTGACAACTTCAAAATATGTATTTGATAGAAACAAGATGGGAAATAAAATAATCAAGAGAAAGATTAAATTCAAGATGGGTTTTTTTTAAATGATGTTTTATAATTCCAAATAGTCCCTTTCCTATTTGGGCTTTATTGATTTGCTAACAGTCTACAACGTCAAATAGAAGTAGATAGGTTCGCTTATCGCGTCTTGTTCACACTCTTCCCCAATTTTTTTAACAGAAGTAGAGGTTTATCCCTTTTTTCTGCTTAGGATTAGGTCTCCACTTCTTTCTAAAGTGTTTTTCATTCACTTTAATTCCCATTATCCCATAGTATCTTAGTTGCTAGTATCACTTTGCAAGGGGTTGATAATTGATTAAAAGAAATCAAAAAATTGTAGACGCTAAAAAAAATTTAAGTAGGAATTCTATTAATGATTATTCATGTTCTTTTTTTTTTTAAGAACGGGGAAACGGAAGTTGTAAAAGAACAAGTTTTGGGTCTGGAAGCGGTGGAAGGGGCCAGTCGTTACAGTAGTCGCGCGTTGTTTGAATGTTTGGACAGTAACCAAGTTGAACTGGCAAAATATCTCGTTCTCCGAGGATTTCGTACAAATATCTGGAAACAGGTAATGCACTATCATCTTTAACATCTTTTTAATATTAACGCCTTCTATTCTTCTTCTTATTATTATTATTATATAAATTTTCAATCAAAATTTTTAATTTTTCCCAATACTGTAAGTATTTTGTTACTTCAGAGATACAATAATTTTCTCTATTTCGGCTTAAAATATGAATGCCGTTATTTTTATTGCTTTTGTGTACATCAAAATTTGTATAATTCTATTGACTGGTTTATGATAAGGCGCTTCATAAACCCATAATTACAATTCGTGTAATCATTATTACTATAATATTTCACTTGATACATTGTGATGGAGCATTCACAAGTTTTAAATGTCTTTCGGTCTTATACAGTCTATTCGGTCTTTATATCAAATATGCTGGTTTGATGAAGCTTAATACTACACAGTTAATTATCAGTACGAAGAAACCTCGCCACAGAATCGGTTAAACTAGTTAGACTTCATCTTCTTTATACTAAGCAAAAAGATAGCAATAATTCTTTCTGAACTAATGAAATTAGGAAAATTATAATAGTATCTGACGTTCTGAGAATTTGGATTTTCGATATTCGAAAAATTGTTCCTTGTCTTTGTTTTTATCACAATAAACAATGAACTCTCGCGCATTCCATAGATGTTTCTTGAAATTCGTTAAAAACCAGAAAGAATTAAACTGCAAGTAAAATTGAACAATAATGTTCCATTCCCACTTTTCTTCTTGATTTTATCTTTCTAGAATATCCTTATAAAATCTATCGAACATCACATATCGATCTAAAATTTAAAGTCTAATGTGGTATTTCATTTCAAGTTTATTTAAAACTTTGAGGCAATTGCTAAGGGAAGTGAATCCCTTGCACCTTTTAATCCTTCTCTCTCTCTATCACTCACACACACACACACACAACCTTTAACGGACTCCCTTCTTTGCTTATTGGCGCCTTTTTACGAACTTTTCAGTCTGGTGACTACACATTTAGTTGGCTTGCGTTGTTTATATGAAACCCAACCCGCTAGCCTATCACCAATCGTGTATTAGCACGATATAACAATTGATTTACATTAACCTGAAGTGAAATCAGCAATGGATAAATTTAACCGAACAACGCAGATGGATGTTTAACAGAAATGAGGGCAGCTTTAAATGATTTCGGTATTAACAAAATTAGAGGCATAATAAAATGATATACGACAGTAACGGCAGATACCGGAAAATCTAAGTAAATCCATTTTCATGCCGCTGATTAAGAAGCCGGGTGCTGACGAATGTGAACTCCGTCGGACAATCTGTCTAATGAACCACATAACCAAATTTATCACCCGAATTCTGATGAACAGAGTGCATATCTGATTTAGAGCCGAAATTGGGCAAGAACATTGCGGTTTTATGAAATACACTGAAATAAGAATGCAATATTTATACTCAGAAATTTAAAAGGATGTATATCTGTATTCTAGAGATTATGCAAAAGCATTTAATAAGTAACGACACAACTGTTTGAACTGCTATGAAAACTCGAAATATTTTGAAAGGATGTTAGAATAATTCTGCACTTATACTGAGAACAAACCGGCTGCACACGGAAAGAAAAAAAATTCAGTAAATATACAAAAAGAGAAAGTGGGTGTAAGACAAGGATACGCTTTCTCACCGGACTTATTCAACCTATACAGCGAGGCCATTCTGAGAGGATTACAAGTCCTACTCGGATGCATTATTGATATCCAGAGTCATAACAACATAAGATATGCAGATGACATAGGTAAAAGCAGACACAGAAAAGAAGCTACAGAAACTCAAATTGAAATTAGTAAAGGAAAGCGAGAACAAGGATTAAACATGAAATGGTAAAAAAAAGGGAGAGTGTATGCTTGTCAGCAAAAGAAACAGCTCACGATACGAACTATTTAAATATCTAGGAAGTGTTTTAACAGAAGATAGGAAATGTGACACCGAAATTCGAAGATACATTGGAATAGCAAAATTTGCCTTTCAAACGCTAAGCAAAGTATTAAGAAAGGGGAAAAATTTCTTAAAAGTAAAGAATAGTGAATTATGAAATATTGGTTCTTCTTATATAGCAGTGAATGCTGAACGATCTCATCACAGTTGAAGAAGAGTCTTGAGACAACAGAAATTTAGTTCTACAGAAGGATGATAAGAATACCATGATTTGAACATATGAGAAACGACAATGTTTCAGGGGAAATGGAAATAAAAAAGACACATACTTTGATACAGAGACAGCTGAAATTTTTAGGGAACATAAGGAGGAAAGAGACTTTAGGAAATATGACACTCACAAATGGTTGGCAGAACAGGGATGAGGAGAGATAGCGAACAGACAAAATTTACTAAGAGCTAAAAAGAATAGGATATTGTGGAGAGCTACGATCACTCATATCTTGAAGGAAAACGACACATAGAAGAAGTGTCTCTTTCATTTCACAACTACGTTCTTCCTGAAATTTCTGATAATTGATTCCCAATAATCATTTTTCGGTAAGACCACTGGCCGATATGTTTTGATGTAAACAAACCACACGGTCCATCTTTGCAAGTTTTTTTCTTCGAAACAATTCTACCTAAGGAAGCACACAAATCCGATGCATGCAAAAAATGACTGTCACTTATTTAACTGTTTCTTTTTCCAGATTTAATTTCAATAATCATTAAAAGCAATCTAAACCTCTCACTTTCCTTCGTGTTATAATACAAAACTAGGCTTTTTTGCATTTAACTTTGTTCATCGACCACTGTTGATCGTTTGAGGATCTACTAGCCTACACCAGTCATTACTACACACTTAGGCTAACTTGACTTCAGGAAATCTATAAAAACTTTCCTTGTTGTTTAACTATATTTTGCCGGAATTTAAAAAATAAATATTTCTAATAAAATAAATCCGTTTGCTATGCTTTTCTTTTGATCATTTATGATTTTATCTCGATTCATTCCAACTGAAAAAGATAAAATAAATCATCGAAATATTAATTTTTTTATTTTTATTTTTTTTATTGTATACACGTATATTTCTGAAATTAATTTTTCAAATGCTGATTTTAATAGCAGAAAAACTTTCCTCTCTTGGAAAAAATGATGCAAAACAATCTTTCTCCCCCTCCTCCTACTCGACCATAGCAGCCTAATTTAAGCTAAATAAATGTTTGCTCTTACACCAGCAATCTTCGAATAATGTTCTACAATGTTTTATTTTCAGTATGTGCCATGTTCTTCCGACAATCCCCTCTGTGGAATGATGGAATGTGGTCATACGGCCACTTATTTCAAAGACAGGATCAAAGAATTGGGCATGCATGACCTTCTCACATTAGTGAATGACGTCGAATCAGGAAAGGTAAGAAAAACAAACTGATGGTCGATATGATTTTTTCATTGACTAACAAATGTAAATAATAAAAACAACAGAAGAGGAAAGAAAAATAAATCATTTTTAGGGGTTAAGTATTAACATTGAATTTTTTTTTTTTTTTTTTTTTTCAAGAGGAAAAATAAATTTTTCATTCAGTCAGGTTTTGAAAACTAGGTTCATGAAAAGTTTGATTGAACGATACATTTTAAAATTAAAAAGAAACAAAATATATCAATACATAAATTCTAGTAATTTATATAACGAAAAATCAAGTGAAAAATTAAAACAAATTTTAATAATTTATATTCCATTCAAATAAAATCTAAACCGTAACGTGGCAGCATACACTTCTCGTAGACGTGTTTGCTAGTTTAATGAGTTCAATTCTCATTAGGAGCCTGAATGTTGTGACTTATTAAATAACCTAAGATGTTTGGTGCATTAGAAAGTTGTATATTTCGGAAAAGCATCTATAGTCACGTTTTGAAAACAATTTTTTTTTAAAAATCATATCACCCCGAGCAAGGCGGTAACGCCACTGATGTGCAGGGGGCTACGTAAGAGTGAAAAGATTGGAAAAGAGAAAGCCGGAAATCACATCCTAAACAGGAAACAAGGGATGAGCCTCTTCACCCGTTCAATAGACGTGGGTGGAGTGTGAACCGGGCAATAGTTTAGTCTATCTACTCCAATTATTACTAGAAACTAGATTTTGAATGCCAATTTGTAGGCAAACAGACTCTCTTTATTTGAAAAAAGGTGCTATGCAATCTTCCTAAACCTGTTTTTGGGTTTTTTATTTCACTTATTTATTTATCATGAACAATTCAACAGCAGTCGATAAGCAAGAGTAGTCATCTTTGCCATTTTAATTGGAATGTGGTGGAAAACAAGAAAAATCGATTGTTGAAGAGATTGTTGAATCTTATGCTTTTGAGTTTAGAGATGAAATTTAACCACCATTTTATAAAGTAATTTGGGTTTTCCATTTCGTTTCGCTTAGATAAGAGTTAACGAGACTTGGTGCATGTTAAAACTTTATTATGTACTCCCAGTTTGTTACTTAGAGGAATGTGGTTACGTATCGCTCAAGGTTCAAACTTATATATGTGCAGATGAAGCGAACTCCGTCACCCGCGATTAAAGTAATTTAAGAAATGGTAAACTGATATAAACCTATATAAATATAAGCAAATATCTAGGAAATGAAAACACTGATATAAATCCAACCGCCCTTAATAATGTAATTGAATACCGCATCGTCCGTCACGTGGGGTACCACGGGCCACTTCCCTTGATGAAACACTAAGCCGAGGACAAAAAATCTGCCAAGTGGTAAGGAAAGGTCTAGTCAGTTAACTAACCTAACATGACACAACTATAATCTAAACATGAAAATGTTATCAAATGTAAAATAGGAGGAATCAACGTTCAGTTAGTATCAGATGATTTCTGAGTGCATTTCATTTTAAAACCATGCAAACATTGATGTCTGTATACATGAGGTACGCCGACATAGTAGTGACTCCATTGCACATTTCAAATTGGATTTTGGCCTAATGAGAAGATAACATGATTTTGAAAATGTGATACGAAAATCATTAGATATAGTAAAACAACGCCTTACACCAGTTGGAAGACTGATTTCTACTGACACAGAGTTGTTAGTGTCTGTAAAATCCAAACGATATCAGTCTATATCCCAACTGAAAAAAAAATGTTTACGAAAACGAGAACTTCTATTGATGGTTAACTAAGTTTTGCACATTAGGACGACAAACTACATCAATGAGAATTTTAATACGACCTTTTAGTATTTCTGAACGCCACTGATACTTTGAATGGAATAGTGTGTCGCTCTTTGAAACAGGAACCTCAGACAGTAATGGGGAATTCTTGTTCATTTTTTTTTTTTTTTTTATTCAGAACAGATAGTTTGACCATCCCACGAAACCTCAGATGATGTCATAGCCTAGATCAAGTAACCAAAAAGATTCAAAACTTCAGCATCTCGAACTCTTGACTTAAGCAATTCGAAAAAAAGATATTAGAGTATATAAATCTTACTTTGGATCTGATCAGAGACTTTTTGTAAGAAAACTGACAACACCAACCAACGAAATAGCTCGCTTGTACCCACAAAAGCCAACTTGGTATAAAATCCAAGACTTAAAAATTAAAGTGTAAGAGAAGGATTCTGTGATAAACAAGAGTCTGTGGGGCACAGAACACCCGGATTAAAAGGGAGAATTTAATGCAGGATACCCTGTCCACAAAATACAACACAAATTTCAAGAAAAGACAATGCAATAAGTAATGCTTGTAAAAAAAAATTAGAAAATCGTATATTTAATAACATGCATGTAGAATAATTTGATTTTTTTTTATTTTGTTTGACAGAAAAAAATGACTTTTAGTTTAAGCGAATGTGGTTTAAACAAAAGTCTGTTTCTTTTTCTTTTTGTTTTTGCTGCTGAATAGGTGGAAAGGAAAAAGAGGCAATCAATTTAAGGTGAAAAAGAGTGTAAGTGAGAAATAACAGATAAGAGAGAAACTGTTTAAATAGAAAATGTACGTAGTTAAATGTCCCAGAGAAATGGCAGTAAAGAGTCAAATGAATCCAGAACTTATAGTTGATAGTAGCAGATTGTGTGTATGTAGAAAGACTAACAGGTTAATAATAAAGTCTGTGTTACTTTTCTTTTTATGGTCGGCGAGAGAGTGAAAAGGAAGTTGAAGCAATAACGGAAATTGTACTTATCGGACGTTAGTTTTTAGGAGTCAGTTAAAGATATCTTCTTGTTGTTGTTGTTGTTTTCCTTTCCTTCTTTTTAGTGGGGGTTGTGTCTGTGACGGACCTGTCTGTCGGTTCTCTGTTCTCTGCGCTCTTCCGACTGTCTTTAGCTGGTCAAGGGGTGTGAAGAAGCACTTAGATCAGGTCACATGGTCGGATACAACTGCATACCCATATTTTAGGTGTTAAGAATATTTGACCGAGGTCATAGTTCAATTTGCTATTTCCTATCCAATCAGAATCCAGAATCGTAATTTTCACACCGGCTTGTGAAATTTGCCTTGGTCTGGTTTTTCCAAAATGTTTTCAGTCATTCTGATCCGATTTTGCGTGAGTGCAATTTTACTTTTTACGTTTCAGTTAATTGTTGGATGATAAAGGATTTGTATCCTACAAGTCAAAGTTGATGCCCTAATTTTGACCAAAACAGGAATCATTATATAATTCTATTTTATTTATCCGAATCACGTGAAATTATCCCGAGTATATCTAGACAGAAAAATATCCTCCTGTGGCACAACAATCCTCATTTGAAACACGACTGATAGAGAAAACCACACCGAAGAGAAAATATATTTTGTTTGTATAACAATAATAATAATAATAATAATAATTAAAAGCAACGTAACAAACAAGGATTTATTCCTAACTCCAGGACAAATCTGCAAACATTCAATGTCTGCAAACTTGAAGGAATGGTGTAAGGATCCAGTGAGGTAATGTAGAAATAATGGCTACGTAAAACATGTGTATATTTTAACGACACAAGATATTTATTTATTTTCTCAGTAACTCCGCCACTGGTCGAAATCCTTTACTGAACCAGTAAGTGACCTGCCGACTAAGTTAAAACTTAATAAATCTGTTTCCTTTATTTTTTATTTTAATTACAATAAGTCGAACCTACTATCGCTCGGTTCATAATCTCCTCCTTCTCTTGAATAGGAGTAGAGGCTCATCCCTTGTTTCCTATTTAGGAAAAAGTTCCCGGTTTCTTTCCTCAGGTCTTAATAGTGATACTCTCGCAGGTTCTTTATGATGTGTATGGAGGGTAGCATCGTCTATTCATACTGAAGATACCAGGTTGGTAGTTTTCTGGTTGCTGCTTCCGATTAGTAGTTAGAAGCCCGAACCCTTGCGTAGCATCTTGAAAGGCTGCTCTGGTTAACAGTTGAATAACATCGGGGTTTCTTGTCGTGCCATGTCGCACATGGATGGGTGTACCCATTATGCTGCAGTCTGTGCTAGTTCCCTTTCAACACATGTTGCATTTGACGACCGACAGATACTACTACTCTAGGCCTTACCTTAACAAAATAACTCTAAATCATGGCAACATACAATCAAAGCTATAAAACTAAACAAACCAAAAAAAAAAAAAAAAAAACTCTTTAGGAAGGACTTCAATATCCATATGCATAGCAATTATCGTTTATGTCAGCGAACATCTCCTTCTAGCTAGGGTGATTTCTCGTGAATCGTCAGATCATTCTTACAAGTGATTCCGTCTCTTTCTACTAAACTGGGTTAGCTATCCTTTCTTTCTCTACCGCTCCCCCTCCTTCTGTTCCGTGCTGGGCAGCATCTCAGACAATATAGACAAGACCATTTTCTCTTATCTGTTTGCTAATATATTTGTATTCGAGAACTTGAAATGGCTGGAAAACTCTGTCACAAATCTTGCTGGTGTCAATACCATGAACTTTTCAATCACTCAATCTCCCACGCAAATGGATTTCTCCACGCGTTTCCTCAATAAATCATGAATTTATTCGTGCAACTAAATCGGCAACCGGGTTCTACCCTTTTACCGTCAAAATAGTTAAATTTAACCGCCACGTCTTCTCTAGTAGTTTCTTTCTTCGCATCTCCCGCATGTGGAGCTTCTTTCCCCAGGCTTGCTTCCCTGATAATTACAATCTCCAAAATTTGATCAGCAATTTAATATATCAATAATAGCATCAATGAAACATTAATATCTTTTTCAATGCGAAAAAGAAACAATTTTTGCTTTCTGAAAAGTTAAGTTTTTATCCACACATGCAAATGATGATTATTGAAATAATATTTTTAATTATTTATCAACGACAAACATCATCATTAGTGTTGTGCACTTTATAAAAATACTTATCATTTATATAAATTCAAATTATTATAAAATTAGTTGAATTAATCAATTTTAAATTAAAGCTAATCATTCATTAAACGTTGTGTACTTTGTTTTTGACGCAGAATATTTTACTGCAGATGTACATTGTTTTATACTTTAAAAAATAAATTTATCTTCTTTTCTCATTTCTGCTAAAGATTAAATACAAAATATCTAAATTAAGTTTCTCTTATTTGCTGATAATATTTTAATGATTCTGACTCGAATTTTATTTATCGTTTTATCAAGAATTCCATGAAAAATATTTTCTTTTAAAAATTTAATCAATAGCAAGTTTTCAATCCGACATTTACATCGACTATATTGTCTGAATGCTAGAATTAGCCCCTTTTTCATTCTTGAAAAAAATTATGCAAGCAAGAAATCGGGTTTATACTCACATTATCGGCTTCGTTTAATAAAGACGGATAAGAACTGATGAGATAACGAAGAATTCCAGTTTGTTGGTACAAAATAGCGACGTGAATGACGTTCCGTCCGCATTTGTCTCTGAGACCGATTAAATTTTGGCACATCAAATGTTTCACTTTATAACTGTCACCATTCTTAATTGCCTTAAACAACAACTTGCTCGTTTCCTGGAAAATAGAAATTCTCATTAACAGAACGTATATTTAGCAAAACCGCAAAGCCTGAACCAAAGTTTCTGCCAAACACTCAAGTTACAAAAGTAAGAAATTTAACACACACACAGACTTTTGTCCAGCAATGTATGATGCTTAATTGAAATTGTCCTGAAAACTCGCGTCATGTACGTCAATAGCTTCGTCAGGTCTAAACTGTTATCTGAATGTCATTCATGGTGTCCAACTCAAAACTTTATAGATATCTATACCATCAACTGTATGCAACCGTTTTTACGATCAAACATTGAAAATGGCTTTCGCATTGATGTATGTGAACAATTCAAGGCGAAAGAGCCGCTCATGGTAGTGGTGTATTAAATGGGGTTGTTGTAAGGACATAAAGGGAGAAAGTTAGAAGTACATATTATTAGGCTAGATAACAGTTGACCCTAGACTCAAAGCAGTTAAGATTATAATTATCGGGGAAGAATTCCTTCGTAAGTCTGTTCCACAAAATGGTAGTTCTGGAGAATAACTCTGAGTGGAACTTTCTCCTTACCAAAGGAATAAAAAACAAGGAAGATGAGTCAATCCTGTGTATGTAGCATAGCGAGTAGTATGTGTAAAGGTCTGAACTCTTTGAACTGGAGAATGTAATTCGTCTGAACATTTGCTACGGAAATAGCGATAGAGTGCAAGAAGATAGTAACGTTTCAACTGTGAGAAAGGAGTTTCAAAGTGGAATATAATTAATCAGCCAAAATGTTGCGTAATCACTCTTCAAGATTGGACAATGAAGTCTGGACAACACGATCCCAGATAGATTGTTTCAATAGAATCATAACAGTTAATTTATTAAGAAGTACAAAGGACCCAGCAGAATTCCAGCATCTTTAGTGATGGTACGAATATACGAGCTACACTTGAGCTCTGGAGTCAGCTTTAGCCCTATAGAAGTTCGGTAAGGGCCCTTATCAAGAGTACAATCGCCCATCAAGAGAGGAGTAAATTTGGGATTTGCACCGTGGTGATGAAACGTTACCAGCTTTATTTTGGGAGTATTGAATGATACCAACCAATCTGTTCCCCATTAAGCTGTGAGGGCTAGGTTAGTGATGAGATCAGCTACCAGACACTGATTATCTAGATTTTTGGAGACGCACCAGTAAATTGTGGTATCATATAGTCACCCGCAAACAGTCCTGTAAACACAGCTCATCAGTACGGTTAGACATCCGATTGCTTTTAACCAGGATTGAAACCCGACCGAACTGACATCAGTTGGTGATTCTACCTCTGAGCTATGGCGCTTGATAGAGGAAGGCGAATTTGCTAAAAATCTGAGAATGTTCTTAAGCAAATTGTTAAAATAAAACAGAAAGCGAGTAGGACCGAGAAAGGAACCTCGAATACGCTAGTATTTGATGTCAGGTGCTTCATGGACATAATCTTATAGAAAGAAATTGACAAAGATCTTCGATATATCTCAGGTGATCGCTCTCATGATTAATTTATTATCAAGTGCTTCACCAATTCTATTCTATACGTAATGATGTTTAAGATAATAACAATGGACCTATAGGAGTGAAAACCATACTGTGGGTCACTCAGGGGGTTGTTTTTGTTGAGATGAACAACTGGGTAGTTAACACTAGTACTATTATACATAGTATTATACCGTATTATATATAGTAACGTAGACAGTGCTTAGTTCAGTCAGTTAAATGCTATACGTGATACACGCTTGAGAGATCATGTCTCTTTCGACACATGACTGGCTAGGACGAGGCGATAAGGGTTCTTAAAAGCCACAATGATTTTACCCGGACCAATAGCCTTTTGATGTTTGAAAACTTCCTGAGCCGAGCTTCTGTTCCATGAATAGCGGAGAGATGTCAGGTAGTTAATGGCCTTTGTCGATGTTAGTGGCAATGTCCGCAGTGAAAAAAATTGACCTCATCTGACAAAGATGAGATAATTTCAAGAATATTGTCTGCACATAGCTGTTCTTTGAATTCCTAAGGCCTGTCTTGCCCTGGTTGTGAGTAGTTCTGAATGAGGCAAGAGTTCTGCCTACACTATTTCATCTGATAGAGATAGTATTAATGGTTACGGTGAACTACAGCTGCAAGAAATTCAGGTATGACGTAATGCTGACTGCTTGGCCATTGTTTATACTTTTTGTGGAAAATAAATCTTTCTATGCTGGAAAGAATCTGTTCAGAAATCAGGTAAGTTGTTCTGGAAGCTGTATTCTTGTAAAAAAATGCCAAGACCGGTGCTTCTGCAATGTATGATCTGAAGCTATCCTAATCAGCTTTTGTGTATAGGAAGATTGTCTTACGAAATAGTACATCAGAACATGTCTTTTGCTTGGCATCAACAGTGACATAGTTAAAAAATAGTTTAAAGTGCGCAGTTGCATGTGTGGTGGGAGGGGTATTACTTCCGCGGAACATTGGTTAGAATATGAGGTGAGGAAGAGGTTTAAAAGGTAAACATAATGCCAAACGCTATCGGGAATACGAGTAGGCTTAATTACAATTTCGTTCAGTTTGTGCGTAATGGCGAAGTCATAGGAGTCTTTCCTTTCTTCATCGGTTATGTTTGAGTGGAGTAACTACACCTTGTAATGAATATTGAAATTTCTACAAATATGAATGGTAGCTGAGAAATGATCAGATAGAATATCATTAAACCTTTTCAGCTATTCTTTCGGACATTGCAATGCCATCATGATGAGGATGACAGTTAAAACAAAGGACGCAATGAATGGAAGCTACCCGAAAGCACATGAATGGAAACACAGGTTCTTTTTTTGGTGGGGAATATCTACCACAAGGGAAATCATCCTTGATATAAGCCTCAATTCCATGGCTATACCGACTTTTTTTGTATGTAACCCCGGAATTGTGAGTTTTTGAACTAGTTTCCGTCCAGTTTCAGATATGAACACGAGATCACAGCCAGTGTATACAGACATTGGTTATCCAGTGACTTGACCCAAAGATTTGAGAGTTCAATACCATGCTACAACAGTGGTGAACAAGTAACTTAGAGAGTCTGGTTAGAAGGAAATAACTCATGACTACCAAAAGAGGATTGGCACAAGGAATGAGAATGATATTCCCCAGTGATCGTAATAAAGGGTTCATTTCGAAATTCATGGCACCTGAAGGCCGGAGCGTACAACGGCCGAAACGTCGTATAAATGGCAACCAAGGTGAGGACAATAGTTCGAATAATGTAAATAGTATAATTAGAAACTGGTAATGTATTAGCGTGTAATTTGACACCGGTGTTATTCAGATGCGTTTTCTCTGCTTCTCTCTCTTCGTCTCCGTCTGAGATGTTCAACTCTCTTTCTATGTTTATATCAAATAACGTTTTGACAATAGCTTGTTACTTTATCTTAGTTTTGTAAATCGCTTCCTTTTCATTGGTTAGAAAATAATTCACAATGACTCGCGAAATTTGCCTTTTTTTTTTTCCCCCCTTCAGTACGGAGTCAATACTTTTTTCTACTGGTTAGAAATAAAATTTCACACTGCTCACGAATTTGCAAACAGTGAAGAAAAGAGATTTATTTTTATTTCGTTTCCACCAGAAATATTTTGCTCGGTTTTTACATAATGTGATGAATACATACATAAAGTGATGCGACTTATTTAGAAAATTAACGATTGGGACGTTTTACCAGACGCCATGGAGGTACGTTAAACAACTGGATAAACGAATGCTTTACTGTTTGATTGAAATTTTTCATGTGATACAGTTGTTGTGACAAAACTTCGTCGCCAAGCTGTTGTGGCCTGTTTGAGCCCGGAAGTAAGACACGGAAACAGGAAGGTAGGTTCAAAACAGTGTATTAGAATAACAAGAACATATATACAAAGTAAAAGTGTTAGTATTCAGTAAACATAAATGCATGCCCGAACTGTATAGTTACGCTGCGTCTCGACTGTCCTTAGACCGTCATGCGACTACGTCACAGCTGCCGGCCCGGAAATCACTCAGGTTAGTATTTATTGATGAAGGAAGAGTCCATTCATAGCACCAGTTTATGAAGATGCTTGACCATTTATTTTATCCGGGAGCCAAATTGAAAGTTTTTAAAATTTCTCGGTGAATGAGAAAGAAAGAAGAGAAAGAAATTAGTAACCATTTATTTTCCGTGATGAGCCAAACATTTTTTGTAGAAGCTGCACTAGATAAAAAGTATTATCCGTTTGCGTCAGGTCGGTAAACAATTTAAAATATTATTTAAAATATTCATCATCAGGCTTTTCTTTTTCGAATCTCGGAGTTTGGGTAGCAATCGCTTATGTTCATAATCAAAACTTTTAGTAATACATTATCAGGCATTCGCTTCTTTTGGTGTTTTAGGAAAAAAAGTAAAGATTTAAGATTTTGTTTGGTCTAAAACGACTTCGATAGAATATAATAACCTATAATTTTTTATTTTTTTTCAGGTGATACCTGCTCGTGTCTACCAAGATCCACCAATTTACTGTCCTTAAATGGAGCTACAGAAAATATAATAAATATTTAAAAAAATTAGATCAGTAAAAATATTTAAACTGATACTTTCTTTTCATTACTGGACAAAATAAACAAATTGAATTTATTCATTTTGCTTTTGGACATAAAAACTTGTTTTATGGCCATAGTTTTATCATTTTTATCAACATAAACTTAATTTCTTCAACGAAACAATCTTACAAAAACATTCGAAGAGAAGCTTATATTGGATTTATTCATTTCATTCTATTTTTAAGTGTAAATAACCATTTTCAACTTTTCGATAGTCAAACTTTTTCGATACTGCTGAATTCTTGTCAGTCCAGCTTCATCTGATTTACATAATTCTGTTTAATGAAATGGACAATTTTTGCTTACTAATTATGTATATGCTTTCTTATTCAACAACGTCATCTTTCTTCCTCCTTGCCTATTTCTATAAAAAGCAATATTTTCCTTTAATCACACCTAACGAAACTTATTTGCTCAAATAAGTCGCTGATCTCTTCACCAGGCAATATCAGTCATATGAGTCCAGAGGAACCACTGAAAAAATTACTTTTGTACTTTCAGATACAAATACTTCGCATCCTATTCAAGTTCAAATGCTGAAATACGAGACTTCCATACGAGTTGTTTGAAAATAACAAAATCTTTGTAAATAAAACTAAATTTATATTAATATACAAGCAAAAAAGAAAACTCAATGAAAAAGTTTATATTGAAGTAGAAGCCTTTGTTTGAATTCACTGAAGTATTGCTTAAACAATGACATTTGTATAGAATCTCGATGCCAATTTTTTTAAACTTATCTCATTTCAACCATTGCTCTCAAATTCAATAAGCAAACGGTAAACTATAATCGGCATTAGGTGAACATATATATAAGAGCAAATTTCATAAACTCGTGTGTTACTCCTGATGAGTATTTGGTGCATTTTTAATGTTGTCATTAAAACTTCAATACCAATCTGTGTTACTGGTCAGTTATATATATATATATATATATATATATATATAAGGAAGTCCATCAGTAATTCTTTTAAGGCAATAACTCTCGCTCTCTGTCTCTGATATTTGTGTGTGTGTGTGTGTGTAACACTAGCGCTCCTAACATTTTTATCAGTTGATGATTGCGGAGTCTAAAAAACTATTAATACTAACACAGCGAGCTGCATTAATAGCTATTGTGGTTATCGGTTAACTTTCGAATGCTGATTTCCAAGTTTCCAAACAGACGTCCTCTATTCAGAAGGTTAGCACAACAGTTCACCTGCTGTTCTCTCTACAATGTTTTCTCCCAGACTAAGACTAAAACTCTGGCTTAGACTATGCCAAACAGGTGAACTTTAGTTCCGGTTTTAGATTTTACCTAAATTCATTCCAGGATCACTGGGTGTGAGCGAGCGAAATTTTTTATCAATTACTCTTATCTCCATAATCGTGTCCAATCATTGGGGGTGAAGTCTCGCCAGGCAGTACCTCTCCCTTGGGAGAGGTGGAGGTTAAGATTAATTCCTGGTACCCGAGGCGTTCCTTGCTTCTAGGCCCCGGCTTTAAACTTGACTTTGTACTACATTTCATTCCAGTCGGCGTTCAGATATCCATAGCGTTATTTGCACCGTCGTTATTTCTGCTTTTGTTGTTTCCACGATTTGTTTGTGCTATTGGTTTATTAAAAAGAGTAAAGATCATCTGATAGCATTCGCCAAATAAATCGACTTTTGAGAAGTCCAACATTTTTTTAGCTTTAGGCCATTATTTTATCTTCACAACCAAAGGTTTCAGGTGACAACTTCTGAGAATCAAGTGACAACTCACGTAATATTGCCGAAATCTCTTCAAACCAATTTTATTCTATGGTTTCAACACTTTTTTGGATTGAAAAGTTTCAATTTATTGCAAGACATTTTGAAATCATTCTCATCACATCTTTGATCGTCATGTTCAAATTCTCACACAACTCTCGGATTAAATCCCGACTAAAAATAAATTCTTAAATTACCGAGTCTTAATCGGTGGAGCAGCGTGAAAATCTTCCAGAAAACAATCTGCAAAAGATTCTTTTTATTGAAGTTCACTCTTTTTCTTCTTTTCAGCAAAATCAGACAGATTTTGAATGACCGAAATTAATTTCTTTTATAAAAACATTTTATACAAAAGTTTTCATTTCGGCACAAATGAGCAAAGGCCGATTATTTTATATGTATATATTTTGTATGTATGTGCTTTGTTTTCTTTCAAGATTTATGGAAATAAAATTCAAAAAACGAATGGTTAAACAAAACGGTCTTTCCACTTTCAACTATGCAAACATGTTGTTATGTCAAATTTGTTACTAAAATATTAATTATTCAGTAATGCTTTCTGGAAAGCAATTATCAAAGTAAATAAATATATGAAATAAATTTAATATTTTTTGGTTAGATTCAGAAATAAAAAATCTTCATTGTTTTCTGAAAAGCATTTTTGTTTTTCGTTATATTTTTAACACGGAATAGTGCTCGAAATGTTCAGTTCCGTGTCAAACTTTCAGGAAAAACTAAAAATGCATTTCTATCTTAGACTAACATCATAAAAAACTGAAACTCAAAGAAAATACTTTGATGTATTAAGGTCTCGGTGAGGAGGGCGACGTAAGAGTGATTCCAGTTCTTCCAAAGAAAGTATAATTTTTTTCAGTTCTGGGTATAGGGTATTTTTGATATGTGAATAATTGTCTTTTGAATTCTGAAAAGTTTATTTTGCGTGATACTAAAACAAACATGGTTTGTCCGAGGCATTAATTACATTCACTTTTCTTCGTCTTTTATTTCGTCATCTTTTTTTCTAGTTGGCAATTAATATGGCAATGCTGTCTTTCATGCGGAACTTGTGCTTGTAAATATAAGCGCAGGTGTAATTTTCACTCTCATGGGTGGTTAGTTCATCACTAGATGCAAGTTAGTCTGCTTGCACAGGTGAAAATTTGTTCATACCTTCGTTATTTATTCATTAATATTTGTTTCAGAAATTGATGAAGAAATAAAATATATTTCATTTTCTCCTGCTTATAAGGTATCTAAAGAAAGTCAGGAAGAAAATTCAAAATGCAATATATGTTCGATTCTCGCTTTTTTTCTTTTTTTTTTTTTACTTTGACTGCACTTAAAACGAAGAGAATGTTTAGTTTTGCTATTTTCATTCGATGTTCACTGCCATTTGTGGCTCTCACTCAAAATCAAGTAACCGCTAGCCATCCAAAATAAACAAATTCCAGCATTCTACATTATATTTGTAAATTATGACATCTGGATTTTCAATGTAAGTCTTTTGGGGATCTAATTTGAGGCTTTTGGAAGAAATCATGGACAAAGTTATGCACATATCACTGAGTAAAGATTCATTTCTAAGGGGAAGAATGAAGCAAAGATACTCCTGAAGAGTTGAGAATGAGTTGAAAGAGAATTTCCGAGCAAATTATTTTACTTTGTTAGCAACAAATGACAAAACTTCAAACTAATTGAAGAGAGGAAGAATTGAGGATTTACTCTGGTTCAACACAGACCTCCAACTAATATGTAGCACGAAACTTGAGAGAGGTTATACGGTATTTAGCGACTTTGCTTCGTTGGAGACACGCTTACATTCATTACGAGCGAATACAAAGAGGTATCTGTTATGATCGCTACTATCAAGAAAAACATTGATTACTGTGTTTATAGCGGCTGAACAAAAAGCAGTGAACCAAGAAGTGATCCTTGTGCGCTATAGTGACTGAACAAACAGGAGTGAACCAACAACATGATTGCAGTTTCATTTTATATTGTTGTATAGTACACTGGATTTGAACAAACAACGAGGAACACGTATATATAAAAATATAATCTTATATTTTTATTCTTCGTTGGTGACGCTTGTGTGGAGCAAGACGTCAGCCGAAGAGAGTCGCGCACACGAAGGGGCCGTCGGAAGCAAGTGAGAGTTCTCTGTCTCTTCAGACAATAATTCTAGACTTTACATAGTCTTCAAAACTCCCACGCAATTTTGCTTTTACGTGTTGTCACTTCGTTGACTAATAAGGTCGGACGCATCTGTCAATGAAAACTGGTGGTCCATTGCTTTTCAAGTCAGTTGTCGCTTATTTCGTTGCACTTTGACATCATCTACGGCCAGATGCATCTGTCAATCACCCTTGTTTTTTATACATCTCACCTGTGACCGGATGTATCTGTCAATCACCTTTGTCCTTTTCTTATCTCACCTGCGATCGGATGTACCTGTCAATTACATCTACTGTTCAAAGTAATATGTTACAATATTTCTGTAACGGCACGAAAACTCCGATGCTAGCTTTCACCCAGAAAGAAACTTCAGTGGTACAATTTTCAACGTGGATATATTCCTTCCTTCCTCGGCCGTCTTCATGTTCAAGATTTCAATCCCCTTGTCAAAATTTGTGCAATCAACGTTAACTGTTGATATATAACAAAATTTTTTCCAGACTCACTTCTGAAAACCTGATGAAATGACCATCACACATTTGATTTTTTAATGACTTCTTGGTTAAATCGAGAACTTTTCACCACTGTTTTGTTTCTATGGCTAAACGAAAACAAAACAAAAGATGTCGTAAAACCTTAAAAATTTAAATCCGAAATGTGAGAATTCAAAATTTTAATAAACCTATCTCTGTCAAATATAACAATTTAGTGTCTTATTAAGCTAAAGAAACATCTAGAAGACTAACGTAAAGCCGTTAAGGTTTTAGAACAGTTAGAAAAAATGTATTAAATTTCAAATTCCATCTTTTTGATTTATAGAAATAAATGTGCTTTCTGCTCTCATGTCCTAGCAGGCCTCCCCGTGCACGTATTGTGTCGTTTGAATTATTATTGCATCAATGAACCTATCTGCTTGTGCCCGTCTTTTTTCTTTTACTGCACATGTTTCTTTTTCTTTTATTTGGCCGAAGGCGGAGTTACTATAATTTCCATACATGTGTTATTGCGTGTGTATTTTGGTACACATTAAGCTTTGACTGCAACGGGGGACAAGAAACAATTAGTAATAAGCGACCACTTATCCGGAACCTTGCCGGTGGTCTGTCTGCTGTTTGTGTTGTTGTCGTCACAGTCACCGCTCCTCAGTTAGTAATTTCAATACAGTTGATCAGTTTACTAAACGACAGCCAAGTAAAGAAAGCAATATTCAACACTGATTACCACTTCCTACAAAAACAAATGCATCTTTCTCAACAAGTTTATTATTTTATTTATTAAGAAGGCTGGAAAACGTCACCAGATGAGAATTCTATTAGACTCAATTATTAATTATACAACACATATATACGTTCGATAAACCTGTGGGCGGATTGTACAACTTCAAGCGGATAAAAAAATAGGAAAAGTTTAGGCCTTGAAACAGGTAAATAAATGGCTTTATCTTTTTATTTTCAATTATCTAGAACAGAATTTTGGATCGATTCTTTGTGAAGAGGTTCTTCTGACAGAGGTAAAAAGTAATGAAAGTATAAAAAATTATATCGATCTTTAAATGATTTAATATTAATTGTAAATTTGTTTCTCTTGGTATGCGTCATGAAGATATATATATTATTTTGAACATTTCTTTCGGTAAATTTGTACTTTTAATGTTCTTAATATGTGAGCACACACACGTATCCACCTGCCTATGTGTGCATCTAAACACACACAAATAATGAATTCTTGCGTGTAGTTTCATTTTTTTCTTTAATCTGACGCTAAGACTATCAAATGATTTTACATGTCTAATAGAAAAGACTATACAATTATCAGCAAAAATGTACCTTTTTAAAGGTCAAGTCTAGTAATCTATGAACAATACTCCAATCCTAAACCGTTAAAATTGCACACAAGTATCGATCTCTGTTTCACATTTAGGAAAGAAATTCTTGAAAACTTTTCTACTTTTGCTGAGTAAAATATTGTTAAATAATAATTTTAAAAAATATTTCTGTTTTTGGTTTGTGTACTGATTTGTTTTATTTTTATTTTATTTTTGTCAATGATAAGAGGAACTCGGTGATTACGTTACAATCAGAATTAAGAATGTAAGTGAATTTAGGCTTCGGTATATAAAAATGTGTCTACGGATAGCCGGTATGAAAAGGATTGTGACGATGGCATAATTTTCTGTCCTTCCAGCTCATTTATCATGCGTGGTTACTTGTGAATTTTTCTTTCTGAAAGTTAATCATGGTGATGAAACTTGTGATTGTTAACAGGCGCCAGTTACCGAGAATGACGTCAATATTCGTCTTTAGAGTTCAAGTTATCGCTTATATTGGATTAAAACTGGGGAGACTTAGCATTACACTCGCATTAGCATTCTTATCGACAATTGTATTATGACAAGGTTTTTTTTTATAACTGATGAAATGAGTACAATGAAACTGGGATTAAAGCAGTTTTCCGAACTAAAATGATGTCAGTTACTATTTGAAAAAAATTCTTCAGTGTTTCTTCTCTTAATATTAAAGGTGAGTATATCACATCTTAGCCAGAAAAATATTTTGAAACTAGATTAATACTTAGAAATTATGAACTGAGAACCAAATTCTGTCAAATTTCGTTCTCCTTGCTAATCTGAGTAATTGTTGTTCCTAGCCTGTTTCTGGCGTTCTCTTTTGTTATGATCCATGTCAAGATTCCCAACCTCCCCAGTTTGTTTTTACCTCATTTTCATCTTGACTGAATCAGTCAAGATGAAAATGAGGTAAAAACAATCTATTTTGTCTTTCCCTTACATCTGGCTAGTGAGCTGCTGTGTTTTAGTAGAATCCCTGTAAATATGCGGTATTGTAGTATATGTTAGATTGAATGGAGATAGATGAGATCTTGTGGTGACTGAATCAATAGTAAGAATGTATGGGTCGCGAATCAGATGAGCTAAGGTTTAGGATAGTCAGTAACGACTAGCCCTTCCTTACATCTACTTCGGCTTTGTGCCACAACTGTAAGTTTCAATACAATAAATAAGGACTGACTCCCTCTTTCTCATTCTCTCTCTATCTCTCATTCACACTTTCTCTCTCTCTCTCTTTCTCCTTTCCTTTCTCCCACTATTCAAAAACATTTGATGATATCTGCTGAATGCGGTATACGTTGGATCAAGCCAAAATGACACAAGCTCGAGATACTTACTCATTATGATTGGCTCGTGAAACTTGGAGAGATTTTGGTAAACGCGTCGTTTGTATAACGAAATGAAGGCTAACAATAAGTAGTTCGAAATATTTTCTTGGATTCAAATATTCTTGATGCGTAATGACTTTTGAAAGGAAGAGATTCAAAGTACCTTGTGTCCTGTTTCATTGATAGTCAAATGAATGTCATTTAGAAAAGAGGCGAGAACAGCCTTTTTTATGAGCAAAAAACGAAGGAGCAAATCTTTCCGCTGACAGTAAAAAAAGACTTGTTTGGTGGTTCAGATAGTTGTCTTTCTTATCTTATGGTCCGATAAACTCTTCACACTTGGTACAATACAATCTTCTAATTAATTTTATCTCTGTGATGGACAATATTATGCTTGGAAAATAACTTAGGAAAACTAAAGAGATATCTTCGTTTAAGTCTTTGCAACGCAAGTAGAAATATCAGTGATGTTTTTATAATAAAACTTTACTTAAAGCAAAACCAAATTGAAATAAGAATATTATTTTATTAATGCTTCAGGATAATTGCTTACTTGTTTTAAAAGTAAGCATTCGAAATCTTCATATTTTAGCTGGGATTGAATTCTCATTTCTGACGCTAGTAAGAAAATACACCACTGCTTCGGCTTTGAAATCATTATTCTCACTTAATTCCATTTGTTAGCAGAGGCACTGATTGCTGTCGCTAAAATATAGTAAACTACATATGAGTTCTATCTCTGATGGTCATCTTTTACTTCAGAGTGAAATTATAAGCATTTTAAATACGATATTTTTTTCTGGAATAAGTGAAATGTTTGTCTTATGGATCACCTGAAAGTTCTTTGATCAAAAGCAGCAATTTTGGTTCACAAAATAGATAACAAAATTCTGCTATGGTCTAAGATTAGGGTTAGGGTTATTTTCTCATTTTGAACTTTTGGAATATAGTTGATCTTTATCTAGTCATTCGTAAAGAAACAGCTCGTTACGATTATATTCTCCATATTGCAAGATAAAATATTTCAAAATCCAACGGAGAATCTGCAGTGCAACTGACCCCGACATGGTAGCTCAACTCTAGTCACTTTCGAACCGACGTAATATGGCTTCCCTATATCTCTTCTGCAAATACTTTCATGGCTTCTGTTCCGATGAGCTTAGCTCCCTAGTGCTCCCCTTGCATGAATTTACTCGTGCTACTAGCCTAGCGACTAGGTATCACCCATTTACAGTAAAACCGATCAAATGTAACCACAACTTCTACTCCATCAGTTTCTTTTCTTGCGCATCCCGCCTGTGGAATTCCCTTCCGTATACTTTTTCCCCTGACAGCTACAATCTCCAAGAATTTAAATGCAAGGTCAAATGCTATCTCCTATCTCTCTGACTCGCATCATTTCCCTGGCAGCTCTTATATTATGTTCTTCACCATTCCCACTCTACTCTCATGCAGCTCTCTTCACATCAGCGTTCTCATCCTTCTCTTATCCATTCTCTGACACCCCCCCAGTAAATTGTTCCTCTTCCTCACCGCTCATTTCTTATGTAACCCCCTGCGCCTTAGTGGCAGTACTGCCTTGCTTGGGGTAAAATGGTTAAACAAAAAAATCGATGAAAGTTTTAATCATTCAGTTCGTATTTATTATTTCTCTTGTATTTTTATTTCGTAGATTTGAGTAAAAACCTCCCACACCTCATTTTCCTTTCTGTTATTTTCACCATTTGGGAAGTTTTGGAAATATCGTTCAATCCAGCATACTTATTTGCCAAAATCACATGCGTGTCTTTTAAATTTTGAAATGTAAAAAACAGAGAGAAAATGTTCTTATTTATTTGAAACATAGAACTTTATTGTGCAACATTATCTTATATATTTTGCGAATATAAGCAACTGTTGATCAATGTGCGTGTCTCGGAAGCAACAGTTTTTCCTTTAACCTCATTGGACTATACATGACATTTGGCTTTGTATCAAAGCAGGTGTTGTCCAAATCCATTGATGACATACATTACAGTTGTATTCTAGCGGAATTACGCGGCATACATAAAACTCCGCACACATTTTGTAATATTTAATCTTGAGGTAAATTGTTATATTAACAAACATAATGTTGTATTCAAACAGGGTCATCAATAAAATGTGTCGAAAACTGACAAATTTACATACGGGGAGCCGAGTTCAAATTCCAGCTGAATCCATTGTATTCACTTACGCGCAAATACCCTTGGGAAAGGTATTAATCCGTCTATTCCTTCCAGTTATGGGTTAAATAACAGGACAGATTGGGTTCTATAGCCTTGGTCGGCAACCAGTCTACCGCAGAAAGCAATGGCAACCTACTGCGGGATAATGTTCTGCTCAGTCAGTCATGTCTCTTTCGAGACATGATCGCCCAAGCGTGTATCACGTATGGCACCTAAACTGACTGACTGTATTTTTAATAGATTTCTGTTGAAAAGAAAATTGTCTTTTTTAAAAAGGTATTTTTGTTCAAGATGTAATTTAATTGTTTAGCTGAGTGAATGTTCTGGATTATGAAAAGTTGTTTGAATATTCTGTATGATTGAGAAGTTGTTGCTTGGCAGGATTCAAGTTCATGCCGCTTGGCGAACAAAGTTGGTGATTGTTGTCTATTACATGGCGGATGTGCACTGACATCTGCTTCCGGGTCTAACTAAAATCGTCGCTGGATTTCCTCTTTAAATACTCTTCAAGGTGTATCAAACGCCTCGGCGCGAAAAGTGCGTCTCGTGCAGAAATATTTTTGTGAAGAGAATAAACCAATCAAATTGCGAACATTAAAAAAATTAAGAAACCTGGTTGGAGTCAACTTTCAAACAAAAGTGCAGAAAATTTGATTCGTAAAAATAAAGCGATAGGTAAATCGTCGTCAAGCTGCGATTAGTAAATTGTCCTATTA
The DNA here is from genome assembly GCA_037127315.1 of Ascarosepion bandense. Lineage (NCBI taxonomy): Eukaryota > Metazoa > Mollusca > Cephalopoda > Sepiida > Sepiidae > Ascarosepion > Ascarosepion bandense. The sequence continues at coordinate 474,279 of JBBBDQ010031453.1, forward strand.
TAAACTAAGTAGTATTTTTTATCCAGTGACATTACGGGTTTCCACGAAATATGTGCAAAGGAATTTATACAGATTTCTTATCGTGAGGGATACTGCACAGTATGCTCTGATTTAAGTATTCTTTGGTGCAGAAAAATGAACAAAAGAAATTTTCTGAATTACAACCGAGTCTGTTTTTTTTTGTTTTTGTTTTTTTGTTTTTTAATTTTTTTTGCTATTTTGACTCTGTTCAGTCACATGATAAGTTCAGATCATCAACCTTCTTGATAAAAATATTAATTTTTGTTATTATGGTGCCGTTCTATGTAACGAAAATGAGACTATTTTTGCACAGAAGTTATCGATTTTTTTTTTTTTTGTGCCTCAATCTATATTTCCCTGTTTATTTACGGACTTACTCTGGTACGGAGTCACTCAGTGCGGATCAGACTTACTACATTTGGAAAGTGGTTTTCAAGATACGCATGATAGCAAGCCGCTACCCAACTCTAACTGTTTTTTATACTTAAATATACATTCTTGTACCTGACGTAGGTACAATTTATAAAATTGACACTACTTCCAACCTATCGGAAAATGAATACAATATATTGTAAATGTCAAATTTCTTTTCTTTATACCTCTAGAGATAATCTCAAAAAGTAAAATGAAAAGAAAACATGTTTCACAATTTAGTCAAATTATTTGATAATACATCATGAGGGGTGCTGAAAAATTCTAAGCATGACCTACGTTACAAAATCTGATCAGACATCAGATTGTTTTTTCTTGGTCTCCTTGTTCAGTCTGAGAACTTTTCAGCCCCCATCCCCAACACATACCCGTATTAAGATTTGAAGCTTTGCCCTTTTGTGTCTTTGTTATGTTTAACTATCAGAGCGCTATGTAGGATACATTTGCCTTAAGGTGATACCAAACTTTTGGCCTGACCGTTTCAGTTTATATGTCAGCTATCAATTTTACAAGTATAAGTATTCACCAGGACAGACATTATATTCATAAACAGTCTCTGTTACTTGGGTTTTATATTATAAGTGGTGGGGGATTAAATGTGGCAATTACTTGCTTGGTTGCGAGATAAAATTTTGTTTTCTCTCACTTCCAGATATAGTGTAAGAACATGTTTGATACTGTTTCATCCAAAAATATTCTTTTTTACTTAAACAAATGTAAGTAACGAACTGAACTAAAACGTCAGAAGCATTTAATGGTTTTTGGAATTAAATGTGGAAAAGAAATTAAGTTAATTACTTTGAGAAATGAGATGGTTTGTTGGGTTAAGGAAGCGAAGTTGAATATTAATTTGGAAATAACTAAAGTAAGTACAGTTCTGTACCCTCCATCCTCTACATTTGGCAAGTTTTTACAAAAATGATTAATTAATATTGTACAATTTTTTTTCGATCGAAGTCAAAAATTATTTTCTAAAATTCCTTGAGATTGAATTGTTTGCATAAACATCATCAGATATGTGTAATTTTTTAGTCAGAAGAATTTCATGGAAAAAAATGGTCAAGTCTATTAACGGGTTACGTGATTTGTTTACAATACATAAAAATAGTTACATCCCCACAATAGCGATACCTAAGCTTTAAAATGCATTTTAAAAATGAATGATATTCCTTGAAGCATTTATTTTAGTTTTAATTCAAGTTAATAGATAAAATTTAATATTTCTTAAAACCAAAATACTTTGCTGTATTTTAAACAGAACTTAAATTTATGAAATAATTTTTTTATATCGTTAAAATGATTTAATTCATCTGTGAATAAGTCCTGAAAGTTTCATTTAAATACGGCAATTACCTGATTTTTGCAAGATATTCCAAATCAATGTTTTTTTCGCCACAAAAAAATGCTTAAATTTTCAATGCTAATTTATGGTCTTCTCTTGACGCAAGAAAAACAAAATGTTTAACCCAAATTTCGATGTTTCTAGAAGGGATTTAAAAAATAATCTAATAATAAAAATCCATTGATCTTTACTCTTAATAATAACAAAGATTTTGGTGATTTTTTTTTTCATTAGATTTGGCGCATGTTTTCATCATGTATGTTAATATTTTAGCGAATATTTGAAGATACCTACATAAAAGCACTTTTGCTGGCGGTTTCCTCGGAAGAATATTTTTAGGGAAGTAGGTTATCTAAATTTGTCAAGCGACAAGCAGACCATTGAAACACTTATTTAACCAACAATTAATGTAATGTATTCAATTGTATTCTAAGACTTCCTTCATTATTAGGAATCTGCCAAAATTAGTCTGATTCTGGCTTGCTGAGTTTTATCTGTAAGCTAAGGACTTCTTCAGATACAACGTGAGTGGAGGAGTGTCCAGACCAGTGAACCGATTGCTACATCTAGCTCAGTGACCAAGGATTCTTGATCCTGAAATTGCCATAGACACACTTTAATGACTAGAATAACAGGCCCGCACCCACCGAGCGTATCTGCTTCAAGCTGGTTCATATTGCACAAATGAATGTTGAATGCTGTACTGAAGTAAGAACGGTAATTTCTGCTGCTTCCCTTAATTGAAAAAAAGCCGCCAAAAAACCCCAGCATAAATTGCAAGTTGACCGAAACTCTTTTCAGCGGGAAAGTAGAAATTACAGAAAATTCGAAGTATATCGTATGCGCGTGTTCGAACATAAAACGAATTTTTGTTAAGATATTGCTTCAGTGTGAATATTTTTTCTTTGTGCAACATTTTTTTTTAGATAGATGTTATTCTTGTTTGCACCGCATACGTTCATATTCATCTCTTTAAATAGATTTACTCATGAATATATACATTTTCTGAACAGCAACTTTTCACTTAAATAGAAAAACTAAATCTAGACACCAACTTTCTATATTTGTTTAAATTTGACCGACTAAACATTTCAAAATGGTAAGTTATTCACTCTTGGTTTTTAACCTCACTTATCGACTCAGCAAGTGCGGTCAGCTCGATTGGAAAACACGTTAAAAATAGTTGTTCTTGAATAGTTGGAATTAATCACAATGAAAAGATCAGAAAATGGTGTAAGCAGAGGAAATAAATGCAGATTATGAGATGTGAGATAGAAAGAGGCTGGCTAAAGACATGAAATAGTTAAAATTGTAGGAATCGAAGAAGCATCTTCGCGGGAGTCTACTTCATATAGTAGCTGTTCTCCGGAAGGAGTTGTCAGAGTAAACCTTCCTCCTTGAAATATCAAAAGGAGGATGGTGATTCGGCCTTGTTTATGTCGTATGGCGGATCCTGCAAATGTCCGAACTGCTGGAACTAAGAAATTGAGTTACTCTTAACTTTTCCATGGAATTAGAGATAAAGTAGCCAGAGGCTTGGATAAAATGGATATAACGTTGTAAATAACTAATCACCCACAAAACTGCGGAAACGCTTTTGAACTCTGTCAAGGCTGGAAATTGAGGGATTTTTTTACGAACACGAAATTGAAATTTTCAAACAACCGAAAAAATCTTCAAAATTAGGAAAGCGTTATTTAAGGATCTTAGAATACTTTTATACTCATAAATACATACTAGGCTCATACAAGATCATACAAACATGGATGAAAGTGTTCTAAATACCATAACCTTTCAATTTGTGAAGACCAGTATGCTAAGACTGTTAAATACCTTCGAGATATCCAAAGCAACATTCCGGGCTTCACCATTCTTATTTAAAGCTTGATAAACTCTTTCAGCAACACTCGTTAATGCATCAGCAGTGGGCCTAGAGAAACGAAAACCATGTTGCTTATCTGAAAGAAGACACGACGAGTTAAGATACTTAAACAATTCAGATTTAATTAGAGCCTCTAGTGTTTTGCCAAAAAGATTAGAAAGCTAATAGACCGATAATTAGAAGGATTAGACAGTTCGCATGAATTTTTGGAGACTGGAACAACAGATGAAGATTTCTGACAAGTAGGAAAGCAAGAAACAGCAAGGCATTTATTGTAGAGTTTAGAGAAAACAAGAGCTAGTTGAAGAGCCCATTTCTTAAGGACTACTGTAGGGATACCATCAAGTCCATGCGGTTTGTGAGTAGAGATGATGGCAGAAACCAGGTAGACACAAATAGACATCGGAACTACCACGCTAGTACACTCTGAAAAAAGAATTATTGTATACTGTAGTGGCTGAACAGGTCGGTTTGAACCAAGGAGATGATTGTGGCTTCATCTGGTATTTACGAGAATATACAAAAATATCAATGTCGGCTTTAACCTAGGAAGAAACATCTGTAACACAGTTCTCAATAGGAAGGTTAAAAGTATCAATCCAAGGGACGTCTCAGACGAAGTCACAAAATGAATCCCAATTGCTGCAATGGTAACAGAAAGAAGTCTTTTTCAGTTCTTTCTCGTAGACAACTGAAAAGAAATATCAGTATATAATAAAAGAGACTTGTGATGCGTTACAAGATTTAGGAGAGGAGGTAAGAAAAAAGTTGATAAGATTTATTAGGAAAACGAGTAGGAAAATTCATTATATGACAGAAAGTGAGCAGCGGAAAAACTGAAAATCTGAAAACTGGCAACATCAATAAGTCGCCATTTGACGTGATGAGCATTAAAATCACGAAACACAAATACTATTCGATGTAAATAAATGTCTCTTTTAAGTCATATTTACTAAATGTTAGAAATGTTTTCATAAAATTGATTGATCGTAACTTAATATATAATTTAACTGATTTCTAATTATAATTTTAATTATGCCATACTGATTGACTCGAATAAACGCGCTCCAATATTAGTTGCTATCGCAATATTTCGGTCGTTGTAAACTCCAGCTTCCGACATGACTTGTTAACCATCGTTCGACGAGAGATGTTCATGATAAATTTATAAGAATTTTGTTATTTTAATAAAACAGTAAAATATAAAAAAAATTATTTAAAAGTGAATTCTAACTTTTTGATTTGTAGGCAAATCTGGAGGCAAATATAATCTAAAATAAAAAATAAATGACGTGATCCAAATAAATAAAATAACAAACTTTTTTTTTTTTTTTGCAAAGTCTGTTGAGGATCAGAACGCACTACACAGAGAACGTGACAATAGAAATTAACTGTTCAAAGATGCTCATTTCAAATAACTTAAATTTTGTAGGCGTCAAACTGTTTGGGCAGCATTCAGTTACCGTCGGCGGTTTTGTGATTGCTTCGTTATTAGCATTTTTTCTCTCGAATTAAATAAATACAAGTGTTTTTCAGTCCATTTAATGCATTTTTAAACAAAATATTTATTTATAGAAATATTCGATTTTCTTTATTCATAACAAAGTTAGAACAGGCAACAAAGTATGAAGTGCTTATCTCAAAAGGTCTGACAAATACATTTTCCTGTCAAGTAGGATTTAATCTGTCTCGGCGATTGCAGTCAAGTGTAATCTTGTTAGTCACTGAAATTCAAGCTGATTTTTTTTTAAACGAACACCCAGCAGTTAAGTTTTGTTTTATTTTGATCGCAAAAATAAGCAGAGTACCAGTAAGTCATTTGTCATGTCCATCACTATGGCGATGAACACTTGACAATAAAATGAATGCATTTATTCACATTACAAGACGTTTTTGCAACTCAGTCTGCATAACAAATTAAATAACTGACCAAAACCGTTCCTTTAATGAACAAAGACTTGAAACAGATCAATAACTGAAATTTTAGCTTAACTCGGCCAAATGAAGTCAATTTGTTTTCACTGTGTCATTGTGAAATCAGTCAGCTAAGTAGCATACATGATACACGTTTGGGTGATCCTGTCACGAAAGAGGCATGACTGATTGAGCATGATTTTTTCCGCAGTAGGTTCCCATTACTTTTTGCGGTAGATTGGTTGCCAACCAAGGCTACAGAACCCACTATGTCCTGTTATTTAACCTATAGCTGGAGGAAGAGGAGACGGATTAGTGCCTTTCCCAACGGTATTTGCGCGTAAGTGAATGCAACGAATTAAACTGGCTCTCCGATTTCTCGTTCCGAGCCGATATCCACTGCACCACAACACACTATGGTAAAATACAACAAAGAATCTCCAAAAATAATTACCTCTTCACTTTAAAAACTACTCTGGTTTTATTTATTGCTAATTAGATGAACATAGGCAGCAGATAAATTATACTTTTTGAATAATAAAAAATAGTTCATTTTTCCTTCTTTGCAGCAAGATTTTGTGCTAAAAAGTTCCACTCGTCTAACAACCTTGATGAGAATTAAAAATAACAAGGTATAAGAATTTATTTTAAAAATGCGTTTGAAAAATTAAAATATCTTATTTGGAAAATTCGTTTTTACATATAATATATTTTCAAAAAGCTCTTGTTCTATATTCTGATAAAATTGGCTCACCAATAACTTGGAAGACAAAACAAAAAAAAAACAAAAAACTACAAACCCGTTTGTATTCCGTTTGCTTTTGGGCAAATATGCACAAAATAGGGATCAAATATTTATTTTGTAAATACTAAAAGGCGCACTACGAATGCCTAACGTTGAGATATATTGACACACACTAATCTTCAATTTCTTGGATCGATGTGTTTGCAATATCAGTGTGATATAACACGTCAGGCCAGCTGGCCGTCTATCTAATGTGACACTCGTTCTCGTTGACGCTCGTGACGATCCCAGTTGTGACACTGCCATCCGGCTGGCCGGTTGGTTTGGTCGTGATGTTCTCCTCCGTGGATGTCGCCGCAAAAGCTGGTTTACAAGACGTCTTTTGCAACAACGCGCCACTAGCCCACGTTGCGATTTGATCCCAGAGGTCGTGTCGTGCAATTTTAGTAGTCGCCTTTTTGAGCCAGTCCGGACACTAGTGTACACTTGTGGTTTGAAAAAAAAATAACACGGCACAAAAAATAAAAATTAAAAATAAAATAATAAAATAAATGAACGAAGTCGAACACGCCTGGAGAGCTACGAAGAAGGTCTTTATATAAAAAAAAAAAGTTTCTTTTCTTCACAGGAGCAGACAATACAGTTGTCGAAAATGATAATACAGTTGTCAGAATGCCGGTTACAACTTCCAATCCTTAAATACAAATGTCTTGTCTAAGTTTCGTTAAAATAAACGGAGCACTTCAAATTTTCACTAAAGTTTTTTCACATATTCATTAAATTTTCATTAAAGTCTTTTCACATATTCTGTATAATCAGGGCTGTCAATTTGCTATGTAACTTCTAAAATAGCAAAGTCCTTTCGGGTCCTTACCGGAGTTTACCTCCCAACATCCTTGCCTTTTCTCAACAGCGTGATCACATCCCTAATGAACCGGTTGGAGATGGACCCCTGCCGGAACCAGTTGTTGAACATGACAGTAAAGATTGGGACAAAGATGTGCGACAGTCTCAAGTACAATTCATAGGGCAAACCATCCAAACCTGGTGACTTGCCTCTGCCGACATTCTTCAAAGCCGTGTAGACTTCGTCCTCCGTAATCTCTTCCTCGGAGCTAGCTGCATCAGCTGGCAAAAGCTGGGGGAAGTCAACCAAATAGCTGCGAAACTCCTCATCACGGAGATCAGGCTCCTTGGTAAACCGGTTCTCGAAATGCCGCCGAAACGCCTCGCACATGTCGTCGGTCGACCGAAGAGTATGTCTCTTCGGGTCGTGCACCTCTCGAATGTACCGATCGCCACCTCGACGAATCTCTTCCTTGCGCAGTTCTGCACCCATGTTCAGAGCTTCGGAAGACATCTTGCTTAACCTAAGTCTAATGACCTGACCCATGTAACGTTCGCTAGTCGAATGCTCTAGAGTCTCCTTAGCTAAGGCTATCTCTAGACGATCCCACCAGCCTCCGCACGGACGAAATTAATTTTAATCGTCTTCACCTTGTTTGCCTTATCTAGTTTGAGCTGTTGGCTATATTCAGTGGTGAAAGACCTAATCTTATTCTTAAGATTCTCCCACCACTTATTCTCAATGAATCCCCCAGTTAACGCCCGCTGCACTACATTAATTAGCTGGCGCCGAAAGTCCCGCCTGTCCAGTAAGTACTGATTGAACCAGCCATTCTAGGTCTAAAGTCTAACGCTACACGGGCACAAATAAGTTTGTGGTCTGTGTAGCCTAACCAGTGAAACGTAGGACAATCTAGGAAATCTGTGTCGGATTCTCCCACTTACATCCTATCTAGGTAACTTGATACCCGGGTAGAAGGCCAACTATGAGTACACCTCGACATCTTCCCACCCGGATGATCCACCCGGTATCTATCGACGAGACCGAATTCTTCAGTGAGATCACCACTCCACCTGCTAGCGCCCCTCCCTCTATCCCACTTGGGGCTCAGGATGGCATTCCAGTCCCCCATTAGGACTAGTCGTGAAGAATCAACCAGGAAGGGCTCCAACAGTTAAAAAAACGAGACCCGCTTCTCCCGAAAATTAGGCGCATAAACCGCAATCAGACGAAACGAGTTGCTTTTCACTGCAATTTCGGACACGATCAACCGGCCCTCGGCACTGACATGAACAAGGTCTACCTTCGCGTCCAGGGTACGCTTGACCAGCAAAGAAACTTCTCTGGCCGATCGGTCCCTATATGCTGAATAGATGACAAAATCGTTAGACAGCACACAGGCATCGACGTTGCAAACAAAGTGAGTCTCTTGGATCGCGGCGACATCCACACCGAACGACAAGAGGTCCCGAAGCAGGCGGGTTACCTTACTCCGACTCTTCAAGCCATTCCCATTCTCATCCGACATAAACCGTCCCTCTAAGAAAATCCCGCCGACGTCCGTGGGATAAGTTGATTTTAGAGCCCTATATAAGCAGGGATGGAAAAGAACTTAGACCCTCTTTGCACATAATTTGCTCATTTTTCTTAACTCCGGAGTGGAACTCCGGATCATAGTTACTTTTTTAAAGAAGCTTTTTGCTCGTCAATATGATCCCAGACCCTTAGGTTATCACGCGTGCCATGAATTAGGGTGATAACTCCTGGGGCCTGGGGAAAGTTGTTGGGGTCATCCGTGGATTTCCCATCCACGGATGTAAGTTTAAGTACAGGTTTGAGCAAGCTCCTCCTCTGAGCTGTCCAGTCCTTGCTCCTTCTTGTCAAGTTCTTCCCCTTTCGAGAGAGGCTTCTTTTTCTTGGACTGGGTAGGTCAGTAGAGGGGTATTTGATTGGGATAAGAGGGGTCATTCGTAAAACCGGGGTCAAAGGGGTTAAAGGAGTTTTTGCGGGGATGAAGGTAGGCTTCTCGCCTTCTCTGCATATGATGTTTTGGGTCTCTCCGGAGATCCCGGCACGAATGGAGAGCTCTCCGGAATCACGCTGACGTTCACCCGACTCCTCAATGGTCTCCCTGCTGACTCCCAGAAATTTTTGCGTTTTAGGATCTTTTGTCAGCAGGGAGATAATTCTCGACTCGATGGACTTCAGAGTTTCCGACACTGGCAGAAGCTCGGTTCCAGAAATATAGTCAGCATATTTCTTCTGCATGTTCTGGTAATATCCCTCTCCCTTTCTCACTTTCTCGCCTTTCCAACCAGATGTTGAAGAGACAAGAGATTGTGGCCATTGAATGGGCATTCGACGGAACCGGTGATTCCTGCGTCTCGGTAGTAGGAATCTGTCACTCGCCTTCTTTTCCTTCACTCCATGCCGAAGTGGAGGGAATCGGTGACTGAGGCTTTACCGAGGCCTCTTCCATGTTACCCTCCGGCCGAAGAAGGCTTTCCGTTTGTGGTATTTCTACGGGGAGAAATACCAACCGCAACGATCCAACGAACAAACTCAACGAACACCGATCAAACTTTTTCCCGACAAAACGTACCCCGCACTCAAACACTCGACCTGCACGCAACAAACGGACAACGTGACTTTCCAAGAACCTCTATACCAGTGCACGACACCACGGTCCCAACTGCACTCGCAATTTTGTACTGCAGCTGAACAAGAATGAACCCTGTGTTTTGTGCTGACTCAGCATCATGTGAGTCGTAGTTTAGACAACGCGACAAAAGTACTTTCGTGGGGGTGGGGGAGAAAGGATACGAGTAAGGAGATGACTATTGACCTTACATTTAAATTCTTGGAGATTGTAGCTGTTGAGGAAGCAAGTATACAGAAGAGATTTCTACAGGCGGGGAGTGCGAGAAAAGAATCTATAGAGTAGAAGTTGCGGTTACATTTTATTGGTTTCACTGTAAAAGGGTGGGACATAGTTGTTAATCTAGTAGCTCGAGTAAATTCACACATAGGAGGCACTAATGAGTTAAGTTCATCGGAGCAGAAGCCGTGAAAGTATTTGTAGAAGAGACATAGGGAAGCCACATTACGCCGGTTTCAAAAATGACTGCATCTGAGCCGCCAAGTCGAGATCGATCACATTTCAGATTCTCCGTTGGATTTTGTCAAGAACCCCGTGGTGAATAGCAGAGGCACCCGACCAGATGTGCCAGCAGTATTCAATACACGGGTGAATGGATGGAGACTAGTTAGGAATTAATGAAGTAATTGTGGTATTATGGCAACTGTATTAACAATGGTAAGTAATAATATGTTGTTTTAGTGCAATGACTATTATCGAATGATTGGTCAGTGATTGTGACTAAGATGAATATAGGTCAGGCCTTCTCTTCCCGCTTTTGTCTATGTGCCGCATTTACTGTATTTAATCAGTAATTAATATTTTATGATAACTTTGACATGGTATAATGGTATACTACGACTGGGTAGTGATTTTCATCTTGATGTGTTCTCCATACTTGTGCCATATCCAATCCACGCTTAGTAAATTGGCATTAAAATACAACAGTCATCAAAACTCCATATTCGATGAAAATCTCATTAATACACATAAATAATATATAAATCACCAATACTTTCCGAATGAAAAGGTTTTTTCCATGTGTTGCGTCCCTTCACATCATGGCTCTCTACAACTTCCTATCCATTGTGGCCTAAAAAGTGTTTAATTCTTTGCTAATTCTCCCACCTGTTGTTCCGTCATCCATTCACACAAAGCTTGTCAGGTGACTCACCGCCTTAACCCATTTCGCTTGCCTTCAATATGCCATGTTGTGAACATGAAAGGGCGACTAGCGGCGGCTCTGGAAAAAGAGTTCGTTTGTGTCTGGCGTGCAAAGCAGTAATCTGTTCCAAAGAAAGAAAATAATAATAATACTCACCGCTGTCTTAATAATCCACCTTCAGCTCAGTCTAAAGGAAAAAAGAGAGGAGGCCCTCGAGTGGAATTTTTATAGACTGAGGAAATGGATTATGGGTAGAGAAATGGATTATAAAACTGACCGACCAAGTTCACTCGGGGGGCAGTGGCGTCAGTTTCTTGGCGAGAAGCTGACGCAGAGAGACGCAGTGAAAAGGTGGAAGGAGGAAAGTGGAGTAGGAAGAGGAAGAGGCGTAGCAAGAAGCCAGCTGGGAGAGCGTTGAATTGAAATCCAACGGTCTGCGGTTCGATCCCTGGTTCTGCACTCACTAGAAGAAAGTGTGCAACACATGTGATGATTAAGTTTTCCAAACCTTTTTCATTATGTTTCCAAGAAATGTCAGCTGTTACTTTCTGATTCATTACAGAAGTTTCCTTTTTTGTTGCCATTTCATGAAAACTTCCTCATTGCTTAATCACTTCGTCCATGAAATTCTTAGTAGCAGAACCAAGTTTCTGTTACTTGCAGTTTTCTATTCATTTGTAGGGAAATAATCTAGCTGTAATATATTACCTTGAACGGTGAATGTATTTAACAGAGACATCCGGCCGCTGATAAGGTCAACAAAAGCGACAAACGTCTGGAAAAGAGATGTACCGGTGGATGTGATTGACAGATACATCCAGCCGTAAATAAAGTCAACAAGTGACCTCCCGAAAAAGCAAAAATGCGTGCGTGAAGAGTGCTCTACTGTTCCACACAAGCCTCACCGACGAAGAATAATAATATAAGATTATACTTTCATATATACGTGTTCCTCGTTGTTTGTCCATATCCAGCGGCAAATACAACATCGGCATTTACTGCCATGTAGCAGTCTGGACATCACGTAGCAATCCAGTACTCTTTTCATCATTTCTAATGATTTTTTTTTCTCATAGTACTTTACTTAGCTTTCGGTAATCCAATGCGTGCTTGTATTTTGATGTCACCTTTTTCCATCCTTTGTGAAAACACTTCCCATATAACTAAGCTTATGTACTTGTTTGGTGTTGACTTCTCTAACTCGTAGCTCGCATTTTGGCCTATTTCTCTTGCTGATGGACCCAACCTTCTGTTTTCATGTACTTGATGCTTAGTCCTTGTTTCTTTTTACAACCCTGTCTTGGAGATCCTGTAGTTTTGTTTCTGCGTCAATCATCAGCACAGTGTCATCTGCATATCGTATAATTATGGCCACCGATAAATCTTACTAAAGTCTCCATCTCCATTAGACTTTAGAGGTTGAATAAATGTGCCGAAAAGAAACGTCCTTGTTTTATGTCCCTCCCTGTGTGTGTGTGTGTGTTTTGCCTGGCCTATAAAACACAAGTTTATCACACCCTTCTGCATTTTTATCGTTCTAATCATAAATACCTCACTTTGTGTTCAAGTTTTGTTGAGAAAACCGCACTGTTCTTGTGTTACTTCCGGTCTAATTCTGCTTCGTGCTCTATTCATCAACATTCGCATCATTAAGCTGATTTTACAATAGAGCTCGCGTTCACTTCCATCCGGTTTCTCAGATAATGCTACTAATGTTAATTTATTCAGGTCTTCTGATAAGTCGCCACTGAATAATATTTCGTTTATTACTTCTGCGATCTTGTCAATCACACAAAAATCGAGTAAAGGTTGGAGCAATTCTGTTACAATCACATCTTGCCCTGCAGCTTTGTTTCTGTTCATCATATCTCGAACTAATCGTACTTCAGACTTCAATATTTCCGGTCTTTCCATATTTTTAAGCGCTAACAGTTTCTCTCCCATCTTTTTTTACGTATTCGCTCTATCGTTGGAGTATTTTTCTTTTTTTTATTATCAGTGATCCTTCTTTTAATTTTATAAAACCTGTTGATTAGCTCAATTTGTATTGTTAATTCTTTTATTCTGTTGTACATACTTGCGTTACTCGTATTCCTCATCCCCTTCTATTTACGCGCAATTTTCATTGAACCGTTCATCTTTAACTTAGCTAAAATGTTCAATACTGTCAACAACAACGACTTTAGAAACATTTAAAAGAAATACAGCCTAAATGAAAGCAACAGAACTTTTCCTCTATTCCCCAGAAATTATTTCCCAAAGGCAAAGCCTCGAATTGTTCCACAAATCTTGGTTGGTGATCAACCAACGCACATATACGCAACTTTTATATACAATTTTTAAAAAGCACTTTAATCCTTAAAAGGCGGGGAGTCTATTTGAAACATTGATAACTAAAGATTCTTATGCAAAAAGAATTCTTTGCAACTTATATTTTCATCACGTGGTCTTTGATTATGATATTTATTTTTCTCTTTGATATGATTATTATTTGAAATAGTTTTCATATTTTTTATACAGTCTGTGTGCACAGAATACAGGAATGTTTTATTTGATTGATCGAGTTTGGAAAGTCACATACCTGTAAGGAGATCTGTCGTCAAAGGTGGTGGGGGACTCCCCTCCCTGCTAAAATGTGAACCAGTTTTAATGTAGAAATTACTTCTTAGCTACCTCTTCGATTCAAAGCACTCAGGTTAGCGGCCTACCTGTAAGCAAACAACATTTAATTAGCAAGCGAAAATGTAAAATAACATTAATATTTTCATTTTTCTTTTCATCTTGAAAACATTATGCAAAAAAGAGAAAATTAACTCCGAAAAACCAATTCAAAGGTCACTAATATTTGACTAACGAATTAGTGTTGTTAAAACGATGATTCTATTGATATCATCGTCTACTGTTAAACAAGTTCCGTCATTATGTTCCAGTGATAAGAACACTTCTACCTGATCTAATAGCAAGCATGTCTCCCTAGATCAATTACAACTGAATAGGGATTTCGATCCTTACTGGGTAACCCATACTTTCAGCCTTGCCCTTGTGCCACTTGTAAGTTACGCTTAGAAAGCCACTATTATTTTCCGGAGATAATGCTAATAAAAGTGAAAATATTAATTACATCCACATTTGATGGTTTGCGTATCAAATGTTATCTGTATAAATTTTGAACGATACTTTAAACGGTAGAGTCCTTTGCAACTGATTACAAAATTTCTTTCTTTATAAAAATGTTCTCAACTCTAAAACTTTAGCCTGACATCTTGAATATTGCGCTATGGGAAGGCGTTAAGTTATTATGTTAAAATTTTAATACTGAAATTCTAATTGTTTACGTGCTTCTCTGTTGTTGTTTTTTTTTTTTTTTTTTTTTCAAAATATTAGACGGTCGGCTTAAATATTTTAACGAATGACGAACAAAATTCATCCGTCTTCGATACTTTTTCTCCAGCAGTGAATTCTATTCCCAAAACAGATTAAGATTGCTTTAGTAAACACTTACAAGTAAAAAGCTGGTTTTAAGAAGAGTTGAAATAGGTCAGTTTTGGGTTTGTTTTGCTATTTATTTTTTAAGAATTAAGAACGCAATTTCAGTAACTTAAATTTTGCATTTGAATTTAAATTTTGGTTTTATTGGAAAAATAATTGATTAAGCCAATATCTAAAAGAAAAATAATTTTACGTATGTAAATTAGGTTTGTAGACAATCACTCATCGAATCTCCATTATTGACAAAAAATGAAAACAACAATTTTCTTAAATCTCTTAAACCTAGCATCTGTGTGGAGTCCGAAATAAAAATAATTCTCTTTTCTTAACTGTTTTCAAATTCGCGATCCCGTGCGAAAACTTATTTTGACCAATAGAAAAAGGGGTTGGCTCCGGGCTGAAGAAAAGACCAAGGCTAAGTTTAACGAGCCTATGTGAAAATTTACCTTGACCAACGAAAAGGGAGCGGCTTACAAACTGAGAAAAGGTAATGAGTAACTTTTTGATGTAAACAGAGAGTGAACGCATAAAATGGGAAATTATAGTCAACAAGAATTTCGCTTTTAGAAAATGTTATGCACGATGTGACATTAAGCTTGAAATTTGCATTAGAATTGATTCATTACTTTCTTATAATTAATAGCAGTGAAAAGCTTATTTTTTCTTCCATGTCAGGCGAGATCAGAACTATTCTTTTGTTCTCAAGTTCGATGAAATCATTTCCTCTGAGCAAAGCATGAGGAAGTGAATAACTTTTGGCAGAGACTACTAAAGAAAGATATTATATTTAAAAAGTATTTTTTTATTTTTTTTTTTTTAATCATTTCACCCCGAGCAAGGCAGAAACGCCACTGATGTGCAGGGGGTTACATAAATGTAGAAAGATTAATTAGAAAAGAGTGAGGAGTACAAGCTAGTTAGAAAGGAACAATAGAAAACTGAGAAAGCAGGTGCAATGACAGGTACATGGGCGGAAAGAAAGGGAAGGTTATACAGAGGAGGGGAGAGAGAGCTAGAGGCCAGTGGTTAGTAGGTGAGTATTAACTTTGCTTTTAAATTTCTGGAGGTCGTAGCCGTCAGGAAAGCAAGAATACGGGAGTGAGTTCCACAGGCGGGAAGTGCGAGAGAGGAAGCTGCAGGAGTAGAATTGTCGTCTGCGTTTGGCTAACCTGACTGTGAATGGGTGGGACCCAGTTGCCAGTCTGGTTGAACGGGTAAACACCTGTTGAGGAGGCATCAGTGACTTAAGCTCATCCGAGCAGAAGCCATGAAAGTATTTATAGAAGAGACAGAGGGAGGCCACATTTCGACGATGGGAAAGTGGCTGCAGACGAGTCGCCAGATCAGTACCTATCACATTACAGACTCTCCTTTGGAGCTTGTCAAGAACACTGAGGAGAATGGCAGGGGCACCTGACCATAAATGGCAGCAGTACTCCATGCACGGACGGATGGTTGACTTGTATATATGCAGGATGGATTCAGGTGGAAAAAACATCCTGGATCGACATAGTGACCCAATCTTCTTAGCAGTAGATTTTGCTATGGATTCAATATAGTGCTTCCATTTGAGGTCTGAGGACAGGGTAAGTCCGAGGAGGCGTATTACTTCTAAAAAAAAAAAAAGATAGTTGTCACAACATTTAAGAAAAAGAATCAATAGATTAATCATTAATTATCGGATTTTTAATGTATTAACTGCAAATTACTGGAATTTCTGCTGCGATTAATGATGTAACCAAATTTCTACGAAAGCTCAGTTTCCTATTTAACGAGTCTTTTAATCGGCCAGACCTTTTATCAGATGATAATGTTCAGTTAATATTATTCTTAAGGGGATAAAAGATTTTGAAATTCATCTTGTTCTTTTTGTTTCTTTTCTATAGAGTTTCCATAAAACTACAACAATAATTGTAACTTTGAGACACATCATTTTTATTAGCGCAGAAATACCTCCCAGCAAACATCTCATCTGATAGTTTTCTTTTTCTTCAAACTGAACTAGTGTTACTCCAAATTTCAAAAGAAAATTTATACATTTAGAAATGTTCGTCGATAAATTGAAACAAAAATTATTTTCTGAAAACACTGAAATCGATCGATGTTACGAATTCAATTCGTCGAATTAGAAAAATCGGTTGCTACTCAAAAATAAGATCATAAATCCTTGTTTAATTTAAATTAGAAAATATAAATTTAATCACTAAGACAAAAAAGGGAGATTATGTTATTTTAAGTTTTAAATACATTGGCTGTGTTGAAGGTTGCGTGAAATGTTAGCATGATACAAGTGTTGCGGGGTCGCGTCCCGGAGGAAGTCGATTCTGCAAACTTGAATTCTAGATAAGTGTGAAACAGCCAAGACAATGAGGAGACAAAGGCAGAGGTAAAAACAATAACAACTTGGGTTTTTATTTACGTGAATTGATACAGGATATGTTCGGGTTCGCTTCAGGTCCGAAGGGTGGTAGCCTCTATGGAGTTGGTGCGGTGAGCGTTGAGACCTCGTCCAGTGCCGGGTCGAGCTGTGGCGTTCGTTGCGGTAGCTGGTCGGCTGGAGATGCTGGTTCGGGACGTTCCGTCTTCGGGCCTAGGTCGAAGTGGCGAGCGTGAAGGCGAGCTCGTGCCAGTGGAGGATACTTGGCGAAAGGCGGAGTCCCTAAACAGGGCCGAGTCGAGTTATGGCCGTCGCGGATGCGAGACCGTAGCGAAGAGTACCGGAATCCCTAAACAGGGCCGAGTCGAAGTAGGATCGTCGCGGCTGCAACTCCGAGTGGCCGATTCGACTGCCGGAGCAGGATCAGGACCAGAAGCTGGTGTGATGACATCAATGCCAGAAGCGTGTGTAGCGGCCTCGATGGCTGATCTACCGCCGGAAAGCAGGATCAATGCCAGAAGCGTGTGTAACGGCTAGATGCGACAGCCGGGAGCCGAGGGTGTTATTCCAAGATAACTCCGAAATTTCTGGGCGCAGCGAGGCTGGTGATAAGCGAAAAGGTGTTCGGTCACTACTCCCAGATCGATAGGAGTAAAAAAGCGCTAAATATTAATTGCTCCTCACGTCGTTTGGTGTTTTGGGGAGAGCAGCCTAATTCCATGTGTAATTTCGATAGTTTTAGGCTAGAGCGTATTTGCTGAATTGATCTGTGTCGCACGTGTAGTTAAATTTTCTTGAATTTTTTTTACGGCGGGCTTTAAGGGTCCGCCATTTGTTGGTCAAGGTCAGAGAAAGGCTACTAGCTGCTGCTGTTGCTATGGTCGTTTTGGGGTCAGGAGACGGCTAATAGCTGCTGCTGTTATGATCGTATCTTTTTAGAAGCGGCTGTTTGGGGCCGCGACACAAGTATCAACACGATTGGTGTGTGAAACGTAGAGGATTTACGATGTAAATCTTTAAGGAATGAGAAAAAAGTGTGGAAGATTTACTGTGTAAATCCTTAATTAAAGAGACACTCAGAGATACTAATAAACATAACCTTTATGTAAAATAAAACATAACAAGAAGGAAATAAATACAATTATCAGAAACATGAGGCGAAATGGAACATATTATTTCAGGCACACAAGTTAAATTTAAAGGCAAAGTCTGAATTACTTGTCCGAAGATTCGGGGTTCATTCTGAACGAGAATAAAAAGCTGACGAAAGAGTGTCCACGAGTTCTGGCCAGCAGGCTAGTGGGAGCAAAAATAGAGAGAATTTGTCTCTGCTGGTTTTTATATCCGATCAGCGTTCCCCTACATTGGTAATTACGAGAGGTAACTCTGAAATATTTTAACAGCTGTAAGACAGACGGACATATATATATATGCACAACAGAAATGGATTATTTTTAGTGCATCCAAAGTTTTCAGTAAATGATGACACTGGAGTCAGGCATTGTTTTTGTCTTTGAACGTCATCACCGTTAACATAACATTCTTTCTAAAATTCACAGCACCAAAAGACAGATAATTTTTTTCAATTATGTGACTTAAATTATGATTGTCACAACAAATAGAAATGTAGTTTTTGTTCCGATTTGAAAGTTTTGCAGCTATTTCCTTTTGCCCGAATTTTATATATCTGTAATCGTTCAGAAACGAACACTTGACAACTTCTTCCATATCAATTCTGCTATCTAGTATTTTGGCCAGTTAATTTCGTTAGTGCATGACCGGTTGATTGTTTCAACTGTTGACATAGAGTTGCACTTTTAGACTTTCATTTTTGACACCAAAATGGTATTCATTTTCAGTAGAACAGTTAACGCCATCGCAATTCTAACATTTATGTTTTTTGTAAAGAGTTCAAAGTTTCAAGGTTGCAACTGTAGGAAGCCATTTACTGTATCCTATTATAATGAAGAAATTTGCTTCTACCTGTTGTTCTCTGCTTAGATATTCTATTTTTGTTGGTTCAATTGTTATGGCAAGAAAGGTTTCGATTCTCTTTTATTAACGTGTTTTTCATTTTTTTTCTATTATTTCATTAGTCATAGACAGTATTCCACTTTGAAGCATACTTTCTGTAGTTGTGGCCACAAATTCTTTCAAACAAACCCATTTTGTAAAGCGATTATCAGAAATTTGGGTATAACTCAATTCCAACAGTAGTGAAAAAATTAAATAAAAATGTAAAGGAAGAAGAAAATGATTCTTTAAAATTTGAAATGAAAACTTCATTATCATTGTCACCGGTGATGGCGAACATAGACATGGAATATGTCGAGGAAATGGCTTTACGAACGGTACTACTAAATCCAACAGTGTGATACATAAATTACACCTTAATAGTCTAGTTTCACTAGAAGCTGTACAAAGACTACTGAACCATGTAAACTCAAAAAGATTTTCGATTCAGTTCAGAATGGAAGACGAAAATAATAATCAGCTAGCCTTTCTCGATGTCCTAATAACTCGCTCAAAGAATGCGTTCAAATCGCCAGTATGCCAACTTTCACGGTTGCAGTTGTAGCAAAAAATATAAATATTAAATAAACTGCTACTTCATTGAAAAACCTTAGTAAGAAGTGAGACAATGAAATTGGAGAAGGCGGCTAATCATGTATGGAGAAAAAGGGGTAGTCAAGAACCGTTGTGGAATGAAGTAAAAATTCTGGACAAAGAAGGACACTTCTGAGAGAATCAGCGTATATGCCAGGCTGTGGGGACCTCCTTGGCAGGCCGAGCATTGAAATAAATACGATATGGAAGTCGCTAATAAAGAATAACAATTAACAGGTTTTCGACAGCAGTAGCAGAAGCAGCCGTAACAAAAGAGAAAGCTTCGGTGAGTGCATCCAAAAATGACAAGCAGCATCAGCAATGCTCATATTAAGAATAATAAACCTTAAAGGCAGGCTAGGTTTATTTCCCACAGAAAATTGTCCTACGGGGCAATAGTTTAGTTGATTAAAGTGTTGATTAGTGAATTTGGTGACATATTAACTGTGGGTTCAATCCCTGGGCCGAACCATGTGGACTTGAACTCAATGAGATGAGATGTCCTTAGACATATACAATGGAACGAAATTACCTGTAAGTTACCTGGATCGACATATACCTGTAGGTTACCTGGATTGACAATTACCTGTAAGTTACATGGATCGACATATACATGAAGAAAATCAGAGGACACAACTACGGAAACCTTGTGATAACAACAACAAAGATGAGGACAATGTCTAAATAACAGTTTTAGCAAACATTTAAAAAATACAATAAGAGAGAGAGAGACACACACAGACAGACAGACAGAAAATAATATTAATGAAATAAATCAATCGACTAAACAATAATCAATCAACTCAATTGAACAAGTGTTCTACTGAGCATCGAAAATGCATTCGGCCAGTAATAAATTTTGAAAATGAAATGAAACTTATTGTCTACTGTTTGGGACATTGAAATGATTCACTTTCTGATTGAAAGAAAATCTGCTTCTTCGAAATGTAGATTTATTTTCTTGCTGAGTTAGGCCTGTCAATCTGTATCGTTTGTTTTTGAATCGGTCTAATGGGCGCAACATTCGGCAAAAGTTTTCTTGTATCATCGAAAAATTAAAACTGAATAGTTGGTCTCCTAACACAAGATAAAACGAGAAAGTCACCGATACTGGCACCTAAACTTTTCAAATAGGCAGACAAAGAAGAAGCGGTGCTACAGTTAATCAAATCAAAACACATCCTTATTTGGTCATATATTTGAAAATAGCATTTTCGCCAATGAAAACAGAAAAACAAATATGGATGCTAATAGGGTTAATTCTTTTAAAATGCCTTTGCTTTCTTGACAAAATCTTTTCACAGGAAAATCATATTTAGGTTCAGTACCTTGTTTATACGATGAATATGTTTCTTTAAAACTTTTGTTTCTTCAGTTTCCAAGTGGTTCAGACATGCTTCATTCTGCAATTTCTTTTTGGTTAATCAATAGATAACAAACAAGAGTTCTTCTTCCATCCTGATAATACTTCCCTGAATCTGCTTGCCTGAATAGGATTGACTTTTAATTTAGATTTGCAGTATTCTTTAGGAAAAGTTCCCTTCTTGTAAAAAAATTGTACATATATTTGGTAAAAGGAACATGAATTTCTTGTTTTTCTGAGAAAAAAAAACTATCACTAATGATCTTTTACAAATTTATAAACTAAAACAATGTTAAATATTTTAGACAGAGTTGAAGAAAATATGGTTTAAAAAATTATAAAAACAGAAAAAGTGACTTTATAACTGAGCTGTTATGATGAACACACGATGACAGCTTGAAAAAAAAATCTGATTGAACATTTTTGCCAAATTCCTAATGGACACCTTACCGTGATGCAATTGTTAGCATATTCTTACTATTGTACTGAATTCGATCCTCAATGAGTGCCCTACACTTGAAAGCTTGTGTTACACTAAACAAAAAAACAAACAAATAAATCAAACTTGGTATGTTTGATTAATCACTAACAATTTTATTATTACAATATTTTCCGGCTTACAAGATGCACGTTTTTTTCCCTAAATACCCTGAAGAATACGTGTGCATCATCCAAGACGAACATGTCAATTACTACCAGGCTGTCACACATGTCAGAAGCTTTTTTATCCTGGAAATTACCACCTATGGGGAGTTCATCAAAACGATTTATTTATACTATCGCATACAAGCTACAAGTTGTATGATATGCCAAAGAATATGGTAACAGAGCAGAAGAAATACATTTTGGACCACCGTTTACGAAAAAAATGATTTGGCAGTAGAGGAAACAAAAAGATTGAATGAGTGAAGTCGAAAACAAGACAAAGCACAATTCATGTCAAGTACCAGCAAAATGGTCATAGTTTAAAAAAAAAAAAGGAGACTTGTGTACATGGATAACACTGGTCAACAAATAGAAAATGAAATGGTGTCGAGACAGCAAACACCTTTTTCATCTAATTTGAGGATGCTGATCTGAAAATGACCTTACTTTTTCTTGGTTAACTACCGTTTTTTGCTGTACAGAAATATATTATTTTTGAAAAAAAAGTATTTTTTTTTCATTTGTTTTTCTGTACATATAATATTAACCGATAGCAAAGTAAAATCATAGAAACATCTCAATTCGTACTTAAACCAAAAATATTAATCTGCTTATTGAGAAATACTATTTTTTTCAGAAACAATCAGACCGTAAGTCTTTAAAAATAACACGATTGAATATATCAAAACCAACAAGTATTTTCATCAAATCATTTAATAAACTAACAGCAAAAATAAAATCTAAATGAACATAAGAACTATGGTAAAAACTTTTTGTCTTTCTTGTCATGTTCAATGTTGTTTAAGTTCCTTTTGATGCCCCAAAGTAGTCAGCCACCATTTGTTTGTTCTACCGTCCTGGTAGCGTCCTTCCATTGTTTTGATATCCTGGTGGAATCGTTCTCCTTGATATTCATCCACATCACCGCAATTTGTAAAAAATGAACTTTAATCGTCATATTAGCGTATTACTGATAAAGTGTATTACTGATCAAGTTTATCAGTGAATTTGAATTTGGACGATAAACTGGAAAAATTACGTACACCTATTTTCAAATATTTGACTCAAAAATACATTTTTCGTGTAGAAATAGTTTACTTCACGTAGCTGACATAAATTGTCCGGCGTACCTGAAAATTGAAGGGTTTCTACGACCTTTATTAACTAAATGTTGCGATCAGCCAAGATCGTAAATTGAACTTTTTTTCAAAAATGAGCAAAAACTACCAGCATTGTCGATTTTCAAAAGCAAAAACATTGGCCAAAGAAAAATTGCCAAAAGGAATTCATGTAATTGCGCAGTACAAAGGCTGGGTGGATGAAGCAGGAGATAAAGGGTGAATGAAAAAAGGTGTGGTCCAATCTGCCAGGTGGCCTTCTACGAAAAAATGCATTGCTAGTATGGGATCAGTTCAGTGCACACAGGACAGACAACACTAAAAAAGCTAGCAAGAGAAATGAAGACAACGTTAGCTGTAATTCCTGGTCGCCTTACTTCCAAGCTGCAGCCAACAAACCATTCAAGAATGACATGCACGAAGAATGGTCTAAATGGATGGCAGAGGGAAGATATGAAATGACATCTTGTGGAAAGATGAAACGCCCATCAATAGTTCAAGTGTGTGAATGGCTGGGAATGTTGTTAATACTAAAATTGTTGTGAAGTCTTTCAAAAAATATGGTATAATGATATGGATGGTAGGGAGGATCATTTATTGTTCATGACTGACAGTAGGTGATGACTCTGCAGATGATAGTTTAGAACTTTACAGGAGATCCAAACTTTAGGTGAGTCATCTTCAAACCTATCCCTTCCTAAATTCAGCTTCCCACCTTTGCACTTGACGGAAAATGTTTATTAAATCGCAAAAGTCAACTGTCGTTGTGTTATGAGTTGTACCAACTTTTAATTCGTTCTTTACTTTTCTTAAAGGCTTCCCTTGTGCCAAGCCTTAGATTATTTTAGTAGTTGGGCTGTTTCAGACAATTATCGAAAAAGAAATTAATTTGTCTATTGAAATTTGAATTTAATGAATTGAGATCAAATCTATTAACCTTTTGCATTAATTTTTAATAATTAACGTAATTTATTAATTAAAATACCAATTTTTTCAATGAGGAGTTCGATTCTAAAATTAATCCAAAAAGATAACTACGAAGTAGTTTTTTGCTGTCAGAAGATGTGAATTTAAATATTTATTGTATAGCACAAGGGCCTGATCGTTAAATCTTTCTGAGGATGTTTTGTGAGACTAACACTTTCTGGCGAATTAAGCTCGTTAACCATAGCTGATAATACAAACCTGGCATCTAATGGCGACACTAAGCGTGGCCTAGTCCTTTCTACACAAGGCAAAAATAACAGGCCCCAGTCAGAATTGGACTCAATAGTAAATGTCAACGAAACTAGCCCAGTAATCATTTTATCACATTGAAGCACTTTAACACTTAGCCATTGAATAGAAATTTTCGAGCTCGCTTAAAATCATTCTGCAGATAGGTATGCGATTTGGTATTCATATATTCATTTTGAAATCATTGCATTATTTTCAGGACAAGTATTGACCTGTTCGCCCTGTCTTCTGGCACGTCTGCTTTTGGATTTCTCACAGTTTAAAAATACAAAGTTATTCTATCTGAAATTTAAACAAAGACATTTAGCATATAGTATTATCCTCGATTAACTTATCTATTGTCGTTTGGCCTTTTGTCGAGTGGAGTAGGGCAGTTGCCTCAAGTTTGAATGTTCTTATAAGTAAGATTCACACAATGTTAGAATAAAAATCAATCATCGACCAAACAAATGTTTTTCCCCATTGAAACTTTCCGAATCTTTTATTATTCGATGATTGATGACCAAGATGAGAGGATTATTTCCATCTTGAAAATGAATGTAGAAGATTTACGAAACAAACATTAATTCTTGTTAAGAGATGACTGTTTGGTAACCATCAGAATAATGGCAAAGAACAGGATTTTTAAGAAACAAAACAATTACGTCTACACATTCATATTTGTTTTTCTTTTTTCTATTAGAATTCACATATTCAAATAACCGAAAAAGAAAGGACGACGCATTTGGTAAGTTTATAAATTACTTATTTTGATTCGCAATGTTTTCAAAATGCCGAACATACATCGGACTGGGGTTAATTTGAGAAATTTGATCATTTTGAGAATGGTGATAATCTCTGCTTCACACATCCACCATAAAAAATATACCAATACCTCGTTCTATTTCCTTTGTGAATGAAATTTCTTTCTAACTCTACTTATTACATCTAAAACTCCTTCTCTCCAAAAATCGCTTATACATACGCATATATTTTGGGTGTTAGCTTTTCCCTTGAACTACTCTCACAGTTTTAAGCTCTTCATAAAGAAAAATCTAATTTAAAAAAATCTCATTGAACGAGTGGTACACTTTTGTTGTTTTTTTTTGTCACACACATACGTTTTTAAGAATATTGACATCAGTTTTTATCACTAATCAGTATAATGTGAATTTAGTAATTTTCATGAAATCAGCCCAGAGACATGTAATGCTCGTAAAGATAGAACATATTCAAAAATATTCTTGTATACTACGGCATATATTTTGCTTTGTAACCTAATGTATAGGACCATACCAGCACCAGAAGTCCGTAGAATTTAAGTGATCCCCGCCGTATCTCCCAGATGTAATAAGATCCATCTCCCAGATGTAATAAGATCCCAAGTAGGTATATAGGCTGACGACACTACGGTTTACTCTCGCATCGATCAAAAATCTGCCGAGGCTGACAAAGTAAACCTTGCTGCCGAGCTTGAAAAGGACCTTCAATTCGTGGCGGACTGTGGTAAGAAATCGTTAGTAAATTTTAATGCTTCCAAAACGAAGCTGCTATCTAACCATCACAGACAATCGCTTCTACCCACCATTAGCATGGACCAGGCTAGTCTCCCTGAAAGCAAAACACTGCGCCTCCTCGGCTTAACTTTCATAACAGACCTTAAGTGGAATGACTATATAGAATCCATAGCTAAATCTGCTGCTAAGAAAGTTGGTTCTCCGTGTAGGACCAGGAAGTTTTTTTCCGCCAGAAACAATCCTGCACATATACAAATCTACCATCCGTCCGTGCATTGAATGCTGCTGCTATATCTGGTCAGGTACTCCTGCTATCCACTTAGGTGTCCTTGACAAAATCCAACGGAGAATCTGTAATGTCATAGTTCCCGACTTGACAGCTCAGATAGAGTCACTTTCTCGCCGGCGCAATGTGGCTTCCCTGTGTCTCTTCTACAAATACTTTCACGGCTTCTGCTTCGATGAACTTAGCTCACTGGTACCCCTTATATATAATTTTCTTCGAGCCACAAGATTAGCAACTAGGTCCCACCCTTTTACTGTGAAAACAATAAAATGTAAATGCAAATTCTACTCCATCAGCATCTTTTCTCGCACTTCCCGCCTGTGGAATTCCCTTCCATTTACTTACTTCTCCGACAACTACAATCTCCAAGAATTTAAATGTAAAGTCAGTAGTCACCTCCTATCTCACTAACCTGCATCCTCTCTCTCACGCTCCTTTCTCCGTCCACTCCACTCTCATCAGTATTTTCATCCTTCTCTTACTCACTTCCTGACACCCTTATAACCTGTCACTCTTTCTCATAACTTTACATGTAACCCCTGCAAAATAGTGGCAAAGAAATGCTTGGAGCGATATGATTATAAAAAAAACATATTTGGATATTTATAAACAGTGCTCAATACAATAAATATTGTAGAGCTTAATATAATCGTAATTATATGATTATATTAAGTACATTGCGACACGGAAATTTCTATGTTTCGAGATAGAATCTCGTCATCAGACAATGTTGGGTGTGAAAATGATATACAATGTACTTTTAATATATATATATATATATGAGAAGATAAAAATAGTAAAAACTCTCAGAATGCAACATACACATGAGAAATATTAAAAAAAAGACATCAGCTAAGATTCTGCAATCGGTTGCTCATTCGAAGACGTTTCAATTTGGAAAATTTGACGAGTGTTCCTTTTATTGAGAACGTCGACACACTAAGAATCTTCTCTCTGGTGATTGAACACTGATACACAAGCGTTGTTGAATGGCATTTATTAGTTAAATCAAATAGTTTCATTCACTTCATACTGAAGTGTTCAGCTTATCGGAGTGGGCGTATTACTACCCATTGCCTTGGATATTTAGTAGAAATGTCTCTATGACAAAGAATCCTTCATCTTGTTGGTGATGCGAAACAACCTCTGGTTCAGGAAAAGGTTTTTGCAGCGAGACAGACTACTTCACAGGAATGCGCCCTTCGTGATCTGAAGGAATCCATAGAGCACGTCTTCCATCACTATGCGATCGTACGTCGTTGTGTAAGCTTGTTAAAGGCTATATGGTTTAAATACTTTGTGAAAAGTACTTTGTCTTGGAAGCCAGTTCCGTTTGTAATAAGCTTATCACTTGACAAGAAAAACATTTTTCTGTGCTTGTCGCGAATGAAGATATGGATGACGCGAGTGAAAGACATCTAAGGAGATTGACTTCTTTTGTCTTCTGATTGAGAACTGTAAACATTAGCTTAACGTTAAAATCAGAAAGAGGGCGTCTGTTCTCATCAGACTTAAGCGAAAGTAAATTTTAAGCATTGGAGTCATGTGCCTAATTAGACTGTGGTTTCTGCGAAAAGCTTCTCAGGTGATGTAGGGACATTTTTTAAAACTGATATTTCTCCTTTCCTTCCATCTCTAAACTTGCTTTTTTTCTGTCCTAGTAAATCGTGGCTCTTGCTCACATACTAATGCAGTTTTTCTATTAAATCATTGTAAATATTTTACCTAATTTCTAATTACTAAGAGATTTTCTTAGTGCAAAATAAGAATTATTTTTTATTTCCCTTCCCATACAATCTTAAACATGGGTATTAGTCAGATTCAATAGAATGAATATGTACCTTCAGTGAATATTGTATGAAAAATTCAGAATAAAATGCGACATTGTGGTAAAAGAAAAAATGAAAATTGTGACAAGCTAAGTTAATGTTACGATGCAGAAAACGAGCATCTCTCTCTCTCTCTCAATTCTCGTGTTGTTATTTAAAGTATTGATTCTCAGTCTGCAAGGTCTTTCGGATTTGTTTGTTTTGCCAGAATGTGTCCGTTGCAGTGCTATGGAAGAGTCGATAAAACACACTTTCTTTGCACATTTGTACGCCTGCTGTGCAAGCTACACTGACAGTTTTGCATTTTAGAAGTCAATGCTGTCCTTTTGCAAACTGTTCCCATTGCTCAATAAGAAGAAACATGCAATATTTCTGTATTTATTGCCTGTAATCTGGCACCAGATTAAAAAGGCTTTCTTTGTCAGACTTTTGAGTGTATTGTGGTGAGAGTTGTGTAGGAAGACTGGCATGGGGTGGCTGCTTGAGAATTTTGCGTTTCTGAGAAAGACTTGACACCTAAGCACATTTAAAGTAGACTAGGTTTGGTTTTCTTGTCATATACTCACTGGCCATGCGTTTTTTTATTTTATTATTATTTAATATTTCGATCAGTTATCAGTATTTCCATTTGCCACTATCCCCTCCTGTTCTTCTATCAGATGACAGAAAGTGATATGGGAATGTTTCGTTTTATTTATTCATCTATAACAAATTATTAGAAAGCGATATAAAACGATTAAAAAAGTGTATATAATTAAATATCATTATAGACTAGGTTTGTCTTTTACATTTAATAGAAGTGTATTTAATTGAAGCCAGATGATCAATAATAAATTTGATGTGTGATACATTAATATACAATTGGCTCAAATAATGGCCAAAAATAATTTAGTTAAAGCGGATTTTCATTTCTTTTTCAAATTTGGAAAATATATATATTTTTTTTTTTTTTAATCATATCACCCCAAGCAAGGCGATAACGCCACTGATGCGCAGGGGGCTACGTAAGGGTAAAAAGAATGGAAAAGAGAAAGCCGGAAACCACATCCTAAACAGGAAACAAGGGATGAGCCTCTTCACCTGTTCAGTAGATGTGGGTGGAGTGTGAACCGGGCGATAGTTTAGTCTATCTACTCCAATTGGAAAAAAAAAAAAATAAGTAAAAGAGTGAAATATACCCTGTATTTGTTGTCCTATAAAAAGGGTGGCTTCCATTCAAGTATATTTAAAATTTGAGATCCATCTGGGCCTCTTTCAGGGATATATAAAACTGGTTAGCGGATCATCTCAGAAGGTAATACAATTTTGAACAAATTGTAATAATTTTAAACTAGAAGGTAACGAAAATTTCAAAGACTTTGGAAGACAAGGAGGCATGAAAATGAAGGCATAAAACAATATTACAGAAGGGAAAGCAATTTTGGCTCTCACTTATTTTATAAGTGGAATAAGGTGGCATTTCATTTCCTTTTAACATACATATACCCACATCAATTTTTAACCAATTTTCTTTTCAGACATATTGGTTTGTTAGGGAGAAGTCACATACTAACACATTTCCTGTAAATTAATATTTGATTACATTCAAATCACAGGGTGAAAACGTTTAAATGGGGGTATATGGCTCATTTCTTTCCTCTTTTTACATTCCTATATAAAAAAAAATATCAGTTCAAATTTTCAGAGAAAATATTACTTTCTGGAGAATGATGCATAGAATATTTAGAATAAATGCGATTTTATACTGAAACAAATAAGGAAAATTGGTCATTCAGTGAAATCAATGAAATAAATTAATCAAAGGATAGAAAACTCGTAGTTTCCTTTACATCAATTGGTTGCCTTGTGTCACATTTTTAGCTTATACAAAATAAACATTGAGTATTAATCTTATGGTAATTTGATCAGTACAATATGTTATTGTTCATTGTAGACCCTATTGTAAACTGTAAATGATATATTTTGCAAACTTCCTCAACTACCAAGTGAAAAATACTTTCTTGCAAGAAATGAGTCAGTCTCAAAGTACCAGGAATTTGAATGAAAACAATTTATGCATTTGTGATGTTGAATTTAAAATGATTTATTTGAATTGAATTGACATCAAGTTTATCAGCAAGAAATGGATTTGTTTGGATTAATCTTGACCCACTATGCGGGCATTTAGTGCTTTCATATTTTATGAACTGTTAAATAATGACCAATAAATAGTCAAGGCAATCATGAGAGAAAAATAAATCCCAAAGAAAAGCCTGAGAACAAGAATATAGATTTCAAATTCACACTTTGAGAAACCAGATGTCTAAAAGGTAAGAATGAAGAGACTTTGTTGAAATTTGCTAAGTAATTCATCAAATACTTCTTACAAAGCAAAAACAAAAGGGCTTATTAAAATTTGGTATAAGAAAAAAAAAAGAGAGACACCACCCATCCATTTTAATATTCGTCTCATGGATTAGTGATAAAAAAGTACCTGCTTGGGAACTTAATGTAAAGCGTTTGATAAAATAATCTATTTGCTGTGATTTAAAACTTGTTCTGCTTTTGGAAGAATGAGCAGGATTGTTTCACCTAAAGTCGCATTTTAATTTCCAAATGACTTTAGCAAATATAGATTTCCAAAGAATCTTGGATGCATAAACAGCAGATTATATGTCTTAGAGCAAAAGTTAGCATGTTAATCTTGCAAACTGAGATGAGGTAGTATTTACATTATTTGGACTGTTGTTTGCATCTTTATTGGCATGTTTACATTTTTAAGCTGTTGTATGCTACTGCCTTCTTCAGTGCATGGAGTTCCTAGCAACTGAAGAAAGCCAAAGTGTACAACAGCCAAAACATTGCAAAAATAGCAATAAAGATTAGGACAACAGTCCAAACAAAGTAAATAATGTTTCAAGTAATTTTCTAATTAGTCTCAATATGAAAATGTAGCCAAATTGGTTCAGTTAAATATTTAAAATTTGATTATTTTTTTAAATATTGTATATCTATGAACTTCTAATCTGAATGCAATTGGAGGTGAGTGTACTAAAGTGACTAGATAAAATATGCTATTATTTTTAAGAAATAAGATAAAAATTAATGAATAATTTGCTTTCTATTTTACTATGTGCTGATTTGCTTCAATTAATTTTAGCTTATTAATTACTTATTTAATTGATAATTTATTAAAAACTATTTAAATTCAGTCAGTACTCTTAAGTTTTAGTGATGATTTGATAAAAAAAAAACATCTACAGGTGAAAAAAATAAAATCCTATATCTGAAATAATACCCTATCCTTTTATTTTTTGCCCTAAGACAATGCAAAAAGCAGAAAAACTTTCCTGAAAGAATGTGTTTCTGAGCAATTATGTTATATGAAAAACATAAGTGAATGCTTGCTACAGGAAAAAAGAATAGAATCATTTTTAGTAGGTACCTCTAAAGATTCATTAAAATATGAAGATACATGAGAAAAATGCCCTAAACTTAATAAAAACAAAGTTTTATTATCAAAATCTTTGTTATTAAGAGGAAAGACCAATGAATTTTTCTTTTATTAAATTATATCTTTTAAATCTTTTTAGAACTATATTAGTTGAATTTTATGAAATTTCAAGAAATCCATTTTTGTACAGCTTAATGTTTATTTTAGTTATAAGAACAAGTTCTTGGAGAAATTAAATCATAAAATCTTTTTTCTCTCAATCAGGACTCCCAATTACAGAAAATCTGTTTTGAATCATAAAATATGCAATAAAAATAAGACATTATTTTATTAGAAAAACTTTTATGGATAAAATATATTATGGACACTGTTATCTTAAGAAAAATTCTGGTGATTAAATGGTAAACTGTTACAAGAATTGTTTTCATGAATTATAATAATTTTAAAAGATTTAAAACTTTATAAATTATCTATTAATTTGTTGTGGTCAAGTGATATTGTTATTAAATTAAGACTATATTTATTAATCATAAATGGAAAAGCTTACAATTCTTAGTATTTAAAAACCTTGGTACCAAAAAAAAAAACTTGAATTTTAGGACTTTAGTTTCAGTCTTTCTTACAATAATACTTGTTAAGGAAAAATTTGAAAATTATCAATAAATTCTAAATTTACTATAGTTACCACTCTTATTTTCTGATAATGTTGTGTATGGACATCCATATTCTACAAAATTGGTACATTTATACACATAAGAAATATTCAAAATTCTTTAGAGTAATTACTTTTAGAATGTGTATTTAAAAAATATTGGTTACTTAATAAAATGATTTTTGTTTTGTTAGTAAATCAATTTTTAGCAGTAAAATTAATTAGAAAAAAGTGGTTGATAGTAAAGTGCCATATGTGATACACACTTAAGCCTTTATGTCTCAAAAGAGACATGACTGACTGGGCAGAAGGTTTTCCCACAGTAAGTTGTCCATTACTTTCTGTGGTAGATTGGTTACCAACCAAGGCTATAAAACCCAATCTGTCTTTCTATTTAATCCATAGCTGGAAGAAGATGTGATAGATTAATATCTTTCCCAAGGGTATTTGTTTGTAAGTGAATGCAACGAATTCAACTGGAATTACCATAAAGAAATAAAAACAAAGAGAGAAGAAAAAAAGAGTTCAAAAGGTCATCACTCCTAAATGTAGAAGAAAAAAAGGATGTTCGAATGAGTCATATCTGTGACCCAATCCGAAATCAAGAAACAATTCTGGAATTAATTCTTTTGTCTTAGAAAAGCGTAAAAGCAGATAAAGACAACCAGGTAAAGGAACCAGAGAGTCAATGAAATAATTTCATCTGTTCTTCCATGCCTAAAATATTTGGACACCTAAAAATCCCATAGAGCCAAAACAATTTCCACTATCAATTTGCATACACATTTACAAGGATTCTCTTCTCTCTATTATATATATATATATATATATATAAGAAAGATTAAGACAGACACGTTATTTCATGGTGAATCGGAAGTATAGGCCTATTTCAGGCGAACCATCGTCAGCTTCCGTCTTTATTTAACAAAAGATTCTACATGAATGAGATTCACAAGAATCTACAAAAACAAATAAAAATAACGGTCATTCCCTTAAAAGAAAAAATTAAAAATTAAGAAAAAATACATCAGTTTGGCGAACATATACACATATTCATACACAATCATATATACACGCAAGATATGACACAAACCCGATGACACGCATAGCGGCCAATGTCAACAAAAGTTCGAAGATACACACGTGGATTTGAAATGTAAAAGTGGGTTAGGTGAGAAAGAGATAGTGAAAAAAAAAAGAGAGAGTGAGAGCCTCAACATATATAACAATGGTTTACAATTAAACAATATATATTCTGTAGAATAGAGAGAGAGAGGTAGAGCTTTAAATTTTTAATTTAAAAGAAAACCTAATTATTCTATTTAAATTTAGCTGTTTAAAATAAGTTTAAAAATAAGTAAAATAAGTTTAAGTTTAAAATAAATTTACATATTACTAGTGAAAGGATAAGAAATTGGAATTTTTTATAAAAAATTAAAAAAATTAAGCAATTACGATATAGTAGTTAATCAATTCGTTTTAATCATCACACCAACTATATAATCAAAATTATACTAATTATTCGGTTAACAATATAACAAAAATAATAATACCCTAGTGCAGGTAAAGATATGTCCATGTATAATATAGATATATACGCACACACACACACTAATGGATTTAGACATTCAACACATGAACTTATGAACTCTTTAAATATTATATATTTTAAAAGATATAAACTTTTATCAGCACATGTAAAATATATCTTTGTACAGATTTATAAAAACCAAAATTTGATGTATACTTAGTTGGATTAAGGGCAATATATGAAGATAACCACCCGTAAACACCACAAAATATTTTTTTTTTTAATTTTTGCCTCATTACAGACAGTCTGACAAAATGGTATTTGAGAAGTATGTAAGAAGCAAAAGTGTTATTAAATTCTTCCATGCAGAGAAGAAAATGCACATGTGGACATTCATCAGCATATGCTGAACATTTACAGAGACCAGTCTATGGATGTGAGCACAGGTGGTATGTAATGCATTTCAATAGTGGTAACAGTTATATTTTTTAAACAACCTATCTTGTGAAGAATACATAGTCAATGGTTGTGGTTGTGAAAAAATAGTATTTTGTAACTGCAAATGTACTTTAACAGTTATCACACTCACTGTATTGATTGTAATTTCCATGGAAATAAATAGGAAGCATTAATTTTGAAGCATCTCTTCAGCCACATCACTCACTTCCTCTCTGCATTTTTCTCCTTCAGAGTATCAAATTTTCCAAGCTTTTTTTATAAGTGTACTCCCTAAATTTCAGAGTAATTAGAACATGTAACTAATACATTCTCAACATTCATCAGTAAAATGTCTCATTTGTAATGAAATTGTCCAGCTTTCACTGCTATATAGGAGGATAATCATTACAGTCAAGCACTCATCTGTTTCTTTCAAATGATATTTTTCAACTGCTTATTACTTTGAGTTTCTGAAAATTTATCTCATTTTTTCATTATCCTAGCACCTCATTAATATTTTTCTCCCCAATGTATAACTTGGACTTGGAGCTGTCATTCTTCTTGCATCTCCAGTCACTAATATTAGTTAGAAAGGATGAGTTCATTAATAGTCATCTTGGCTGATCTGATTTGCTTACCCTAATATTAGAATCTGTTTTGCAAACTTTCATTACTTTTTCATTCCTTTTTGTATTTGTCATGCTTTCTATCTCAATGTCTACTCTCATAAGTGGTAGACAGGAATACTATAATGTTCATAGTCTGTTGCTACATAGTGTGAAATGCTTTTATATCTAAAATAGATTTTAAGGATGTAGTATTACTATAGTTTATTATTCACCAAGTCAATTTCCTATTTGTAAACATTTCATGTGGGTTATAAATTTCAATGTTAAAATTTAAAATACATTTACATTTCTTGAATGTGTATAATACTGATTTTATTTTTTAACATTTACCTACAAAAAGTATTTTTCTTTTTCCAGAGTACATTGAATATTCACGTTTTTCACACCAGCCCCATGTCTCGAGTGCATCTCAGTAGTGACAGAGATTTCATGGCTATTGTAGTCAACTTAAAAGAGCAGCGTTGTTTGCAAAAATGTTTGCAAACCATTAATATGGAGCAAATGTATGCCACTAAAATCCTTGACCTTGACCATCGGATTCTTAAAATCTACTTCAAACGCTTAAAAGAAAAAGTTTCACGAATTCGGTCAAATTTATCAGCAGAAGAAATCCTCAACTTGAAAAAGTTAGAAAATGAAGGCAGGCTAAAAGCTTCTTATATTCCAGTTGCTTCTAACAGTGCATTGAAAATTGCCGCTGCTTATAAACGCCTCAAACTGCAGCCAAATATTACCACTAACGAAGTATCTAGTAAAACTGTCCAACGCCCAGAAATACCAGCCAAATTTAATGTAAAATCTGACACTCACATACAGCCTGATGAGGATCAAGTGAGAAATGAGCAAACAAATGCTTTGTCTGTTGCTACTGTTGAGGGTGAAAATAGTAAACAGTTTCAGAAAAAGAAAAGAAAAGCAGTTCACATAGGACGGCCACTGACATCATCACTGGCCAAAGAAAGACACAATCTATATCAGCCATTAATAAGACCAAACACAGTGCCACTATCTGCTCATGCACTTTTTTCATCTCATGCTGGAAAAGATGAAAATGTTAGAGATACAAATCACTTACAAGAAGATATAAGCGGTCATTTCTCAAGAGATTGTGACATTGGCAGTAATTTGGTGGAAAATTCATATGAAGAGAAACGTAAAGAATGGTTGCATTTTGAGGTGAATAAAAGCAAAATGCTTGACAGAAAAACAAAAGACTTTCTCGATCACCTGAATCAGTTTGTTGCCTGTCCACTCAGCAAACTTAACTCAGAAAGTTCAGCTGACACAGTGGCATTCGTGCCAAAAATGGACCCTGAAAGAAATATATCGTCTACCAAAGCTCTGTCCTTTGATTTCAATCAAAATGGAGTATCAAGTGATGACTACCAAGAAGAGTTAATGAGTCTATGGAAAGATTTGAGCAAATGTCGTTATTTACGAGTGGCTGATGAACTGTTAGATTTGTCAGGTGTAGTCAATCTAGCTAAAGACCAGATGAAGCACTTTGTTAATGTCCATGGCCTTAGTTTAGCAAATACTTTCAAGTCTTGATGATACAATTATTAACTTCTCCTGATTTCTCTTTCTGACTTTAATTGTAAATGTTAAGTTGATGTGGGATATATATATCAATTTCTTTTAGAAACAGTTGCTTTTATTAGATTCATTTTAGAGCATCTGCAATTTCATTAAAATAAAAATAGTGGTGGAGCAACTATTTAAAAAATATTATCAGGGGTTGGCATTTATAAATTTCACAAACTTGGAACACTCCAACCCCACTATTAAACTTTGATATATTCTGACATTTATATCTTTGGCATTTCTAGGATCTTTAAAATAAAAGGTGAGATATTTAAATGAATAGATCAAGGAAGAGAATCATGCTGAAATTTTTAAGAAAAACACCAAAAATAAAATTGTTATAAGCTTTATTTATGTTGGCAGTCTTCAGTTATAAAATATGTTGTCTTTTGTATTCCTTTTTAAGACTGTCTCAAATCACAGCAGCTGCATTTGTGGAAAGAAAGCTTGGCAGCATCAAAAGAAGGAATAAAAAAAAAAAATAATTCCCTCCTGGCAAATATTTGAGAAAGCTCTAAAGATACCATCAAGCTGATATTGCCTGCAGATAATTTGACTGGTTTTCCAAATTAAAAAAAATAAAATAACTTTAAAAACCAACCACCACTGGTATCTGAAGTAAAGAAGTGAGTCTTCAATATCTTTTCAAATTGTAATCATTGCTGTTGATTGTTAATGAAAGTAGGGTCCTTGAAGAAGCTGAATAACAATAACCCAATTTCTTAGGCCACAATCTTAGAGAAAGAAAATCTAAAACAAGATAGTTATACAACTCATTTTTAGTAGAAAAACCTACAGCAGAGTATAATCACTAGTATTTTACTTTAAAAGTTAATACAAGAATTAAATAAATAGGCTTCACATGATGAGGAATTCCTTAAATTTGCTACTCACTAAAGATTCCATCTAATTATAATTGAAAGAATTTCCAAAGATTTCCTTCTTTTCAGTGAGCAGAGAAGCAGAATTGTGTGGACAAAGAAAGCAGTAGTGTCAAACATTTGATCTTTCTGAGATTAACTCATAAGACCTAAATGAAAAAAAATAACACGCTTGTTCTTCATAAGAATTGATACAAATTTCATGATTAGTCCCAAAATTTATAACTACTCCTTAGCTTTTGAATTTTTGATTTTATGAAATTTTTATTTTTCAATGGTAGAGACGAGGAAGAGGGTGGGGGGTTAGTCAACTAATATTTAATCTGCACCAAACTTCAGCAAAAGACCCTATTCTCAATTGTGGCCCTTCAACAAGCAATAACCATGTATATTCTGACTAGTACAGCCAAACATCAAACAGGCCACTAATAACTTAAACCACTAATCAAGCTATCCTTTTAGCAGTTAATGGGCATCAGTTAAATAATATGCAAATAAACTATTCCAATGCTTCTCCTTTTCAGATTGTTTAAAAGAAAATGGCTGCTTTGTTCAGTTCTGATATGTGAACATGGTTGTTTTACCACCAGCTGCAAAGAAAGGAGGTATTGACCTTTTGTTAAGAGGTCAACTTTATATTTTTTTGATATTGAGTTTCTTCTCATAATGTATTACACGAAGAGACACTTTTCACAAGGCTGGGATGTGAGGCTGACTGACTGCTCCCCTGCACAAATGACCTGAAAAACAACCAATAGATACAATAAACTATTTTAAAGATATTATTTATTAATAAAAGTGATAAAAATATAAACAAAAAGAAATGAAATTGGTTTGTCTATATGCCAAAAAAAAAAAAAAAAAAAATTAAATTTAAATGTTTAAAATTTCAATGTTCTCTCACTTTTTTTGTGTATCTGTAGTTACATCAATGCCAGCACCACTTTAGTCTGATGAAGATTTGATGTGTTCTTAAAAAAAAAACCAAAAAACAGCATAAACATGCTGATTTTTTAGAATATGTCAAATCTTGACAGACATATACTTACATATCTTATTCGATCACACTTAAGCTATCTCTTGAGGAAGAAAGTTTAAAATTGCTCAAATTATGTCAATTTTGCATCCTTATCAAAATGGAAGATGATAAGGTGCATTTTAAACACTTGATGATTTTTTTATTACTGTAAAGGCAATAATGCATTGCAAGCAACAATAAAGATATGAGCTGTGTATAGTGAAGTTGCTTTAGCAAACAGAACTGTACAGAAGTTTTTTGCTAAGTTTAGAGTTAATGATTGTAGCCTAATTGATGAAAAACACTCAGGTAGACCTCCCTTCCCCACTACTGATGATGACCAAATCAAAACATTGAGAGTAACCAGCATTACACAATACAGGAATGGCATAAACAATAAATTTATCAAAATTCACCATCCATTTGCATTTGGTGAAGTTTTGGTACTCAATTCACTGCGATGTTTGAATGCATGATCTGAGTGAAAAGAATCTTTTGGAGTGCATTTGTATCTGTGATTTAATGTGCAAATGCAATGAAAATGCAGACTTTTTAAGCAAATTGTGAGAGGTGATGAAAAGTACACTGTTTACAACCATGTTCAGTGAAAAGGATCCTGAGGTAAGAAGTTACATGAGCTAGCTTTAGCCATCCAAAAAGCAGATCTTCATCCTAAGAAAGTCATGCTGTACATCTGGTGGAAAGGAATCCTGTACTTCGAGCTTTTGCCAAGTAATCAATCAATTGATTCTGAAAAGTACTGCTTGCAATTGGACAAATTAAAGGCAGCAATTCCAGAAAAATGCCTAGGATTGGTGAACAGAAAAGGTGTTAGTTTCCATTAGAATAATGTCAGACCTCACATTTCTTTGGCGACCTGGCAAAAATTGTTGCAGCTTGGCTGGGATGTTATCCCATTCGCCATATTCACCAGACATTGCCCTTTGGATTTTTATTTATTCAAGTTCTTGTAAAATAATCCCAATGCTAAAAATTTTAATTCTTAAAAAAAAAAAGCACATCTTAATCCTTAATCAGTTCTTTGGCAAGAAATCAACAAAATTCTAAGACAGAATCTTTAAGTTGAAGGGAAAAAAATCTTGTGCAACAAAATGGTTCATATTTAATTGAATAAATATTTAATGGCATAATTTTGTTTTGTGTTTTAATTTCTCTTAAAAATCAGCATGAACTTTCCAGACAACCCAATATATGATGAGACTATGCTGAATCCTCCTGTTACTTGTATTAGTCTGTTGCATGAGAGTGCTGTTGCTTTGTCATTATTTCTAAAAGTCTAACAGGTTATGAACTCAAGATATATAATAATTTAGTGGAGTGTTGGACTGATATTATTAATGCAAATGATTTAATACAAAGCCCTAATGTTGAAATGTTTTCTTCTGATAAAATGAGTCTTTGGTTGTTCCTGTATCATAGCCAACTGCCAATACCCAAACTCTTGAGTGAACATGGTATTTATGCAAAAGGCTGTGATTATTAGGAGTAAACATGTTTGACAGATCCAATACATAGTTTAATACTTTTAAACATTAAATATATATAGTTGCAAATGTTAATTTGATCTATAGAAGAAAATATTGATATCGGATTAAAAGATAATTCTCCTCTGAAAATATTTTCACAAAATTTATGGATCTGGAGTAATGTAAGGTGGTAAATCACTGTTTGTTCAGTATACTTTTATCTAGAAATGTGTTCTTTCTAAACAAACTCAGAAATTGCAAAAGCTGACTGATGAGGTAATATGATGAGGTCAAGTGTTTTAGACTTTGTCAGAATCAAGTAGAAATAAGATGGGAGTGACTTTGATGATTTCAATAATTTATCAAAGTTAAACTAATAAAAATTAGTTATTTAAGTGAAGTGCCTTGAGAAAGAATTGTTTGTGGCTGCTGGGGTAAGGGAGAGATTTGAAGAGAACAAAATATTTCAATCAAATACAGAAAGATTTAATTCAGTTTTCAAAGATTCATATTTAGATTGACTGCTCACATCAGTCAGTTCCATAATTCACATACCTAACTCTCAGAGACTTGTCAATCTAGTCAAAAAGCATACCTGTTGTGTAACAGATGACTTTTTACCAAATGTCCCTCAGCCAAAGCAGCCATTAGAGACAATTCTCCAGCCAACACTGCAGCACATACAATTTGGGCCAAAGTTTTTGCATTGTTTCCAGGATTTTCTGTGTTAGGACCCTGCACTCCTAACATCTGCAACAGACAAGAAAAAGCAAAGAATTAAATGTTCATGTCTAAAAATATACAATTTCAAGATATTTTTTTAAAGGAACCACTTATTTGAAAATGAGTGAAAAGTGTAAGGTTGATAAAAAGCTGCCAATTCTTTTGTTTACTGTTTTAATACAATAGAAATTAATGTTTTCTTAATGCAATAAACATTAAACTGTCTTGAGTTGATAAACATAACAAACATAAAGAAAAACAATTTTCACAAAATAATGTCTAAATTGAAAATAAATAAAAAATAAAACTTACTCGTAAACATGTACTTTGTGCATGAAGATTTGTACCACCACCAACAGTTCCTATCTCCAAGGAAGGCATAGAACAGCTGATATAAAGATCACAGTTGTTTGGCCCTGTAGTTTCCATCAAGGTGATACAATTTGAACTGGAAATATTCTGTGCAGGATCCTGTGAACAGTAAAAATAAAGAAAAGTTTTACACACAATTTGGAAAGTGGCAGCAGCAGGAATTTTTTCATGATTATTTGACTAGTAAAATAATGGGCTGTAGTTTTACTTACAAGTACAATGCAGTTGCAAAATTAATACTCATTTATCTCTGAGCTAAATAATTTATGGCGCTTTATTTAGCAAATTCAAAATAAATTTCTAATACATAGAGATGGGCAATACATCATTTCTATGCAGTAGACTTTTTGGTGATATTAGAATAGTGTCACACATACATATACCAAACATGATTGCTTAGCATTATGTAAAGGTAATGGTAGTTGATATCTTCATGCCTTGATGTAATGTAAATGCTTAGGCTTATATTACCTGGACTCTGTCATCTGATGAGACAACATGAACACAAGTTACTCATGGTAAGGTGACATGTTTTATTGGAATCTGAATGGGCCATGAGTGGGTGCCAGATCAATGGGATATTCCATTTCTGAAAATCTGGGGACATTTGACATTCCCCAATCTACAGCATTGTATGTACTGGAAATACCTCATGGAAGGAATTGTCAATGAAGTAGCCAACCATTAGTCTTAACAATCATGCTTAGAGGTGTCTGACTAGAACCATTTGCAGTAACAGACAAGTGACAATGGTTTAAATCACATCTACCGTTAATGCAAAAAACACATATCCAGTGAGTCAGTTCAGTGTTGTTTAACTTCCATAAGATACGAGAACAGAAGATCATTCGAGGTGCCTGTTATATTCTAAGTAGGGGTGGCAGTTGTTTTTTTTTTTTGTTTTTTAATCATATCACGCCGAGCAAGGCGGTAACGCCACTGATGTGTAGGGGGATACATAAAAGTGAAAAGATTGGAAAAAAGAAAGCCGGAAACAACATCCTAAACAGGGAACAAGGGATGAGCCTCTACACCTGTTCAATAGACATGGGTGGAGTGTGAACCGGGCAATAGTTTAGTCTATCTACTCCAATTGAAAAAAAAAAAGAAAGAATAAATAAATGTATACAGTCAGTTCAACAGTGTATTTAGATGTGTGCTCACAACACTACAAAATGTAACACAAATGTAGAGTTTAATATGAATTTATTGGCTGTACTGTGGAAAAATTCTCAAATTCCCCTCAGCACTTCATTTTGGGGATGCTTTGGACACCAGACAATAAACCCAGACCCCTCCTGAAAGAGAGATATTGTCTGAGAGAATGGTCCCCCAGTGCTTAAGCTAATAATACCAGCAGAGAAGCAAACTCCTCTGACAGCCAATCAGACAAGACATTGCTCGTACCACTGGCAAAAGTACAAGCACCATTACAGTCCATTAATGCATTACCTTTAACAACATAATTACTGGCAGTTCTATAATAGGGTATTAAATAAGTGCAAAATCTATTCCCATCAACAACTCTTCAATCAATTTGAGGTGTTAATATCATCTGCTGAGGAAGCTGAATGTTTTGCCCAAAAATTCTCAAGCACTACTCTTGACTCATCTGAAATATCCCTGCTTAACTTCCCACTTAGAACTGAATTGTTGAGTGATATACATATAACCCCTTCCATGATTTTTGCTCTCATCTCTAACCTAGATCCCCACAAAATATGTGAACCAAATGGTGTCCTTGTTAAGAAAGTGCTCCAAAACTGACTCCCATTCTCCCTATACTGTGTAATAAATGCCTCACTGCCACCTGCTTTCCTGCCTGCTAAAAGTCACTATCTGTTGTTCCAGTTTTTAACGAGTTTGGTGAGCCATCTGACTTTTCCAACTATCGGCTTATTAGCCTTCTACCACTTTTGGGCAAACTCTTAGAGATGCTGAATTGGTTCATCATCTCATTACATGGCCTTTTCTCAGACAAGCAATATGGCTTTTGTTTCTCCAGGTCAACTGCTGATGTACGGCTGATAATTGTGAAATATGTAGTCTAGATAAAAATGGTGAAGTCCAGGCTGTAGCATTGGATATCTTGAAAGCCTTTAATATGATCTGGCATACAGATCTTCTACACAAGCTTAAAAGTTACTGTCTTTGGACATATTTATGAGATGACCCAGTCTTTCCTATCAAATTGTGAAATAAATGTTATACTGAAGAGCCACTCATCTAGATCTTTTCGTACTAACACAGGTGTCCTCTAGGGCTCTATCCTTGGTCCTATGCTGTTTTTAATTTTCATTAATGACCTTCTCAATGACATCATCTCTTGGCACGTACACTGTTGACACAACCATTTACTCCTGCTTCTCTAGTAAAGGTGATCACTCTGACGAGGTCAAAATGACAGCTGATGTCCAAAATGACCTCAAGACATTCATTAACTTAAGTAAAAAATTACTTGTTGCTTTTAACACCTTCAAAACTAAACTTCTCTCCATTAAGACCCCTCTCTGCTTTCTATCAACATGGTTGATGCTAATCTCCAGGAAAGTGACTCCTTGCTTCTTCTTGGGCTAATATTCCCAGCTGTCATGAAGTGGAAAGACTATACTGAATCCAGTGCTGGGTTGGGCTAAAAAATTTGGTTCACTGTGTTGGGTGGGGCAATTTTTATCTCCAGAACCTATCTTATATATATCTATAAGTCTACCATTTGTCCATGCTAATATTGCTGTCACATATGAACCGTGATACAGTTATTTACCCTGGGCTCCTTGATAAGATCCAGAGAAGAGTCAGCAATATTATTGGTTCTGATCTGGCAGCTTGACACCAGTCACTTACCCACTGCTATAAGGTTGCTTCTCTGTACCTTTTTTTTTATAAATACTTTCATGGTAATTGTTCAGATGAGGTCTTTGCTTTTGTTGGTAGCTAGACTTTATGAATTTAAGTGCAAATAAATACTTCTGGCTTCATGCTTTCAAGCCAACTTTAATTTGCAAAAATTTAAATGCAATGCCAATCACTATGTACTCTTGATTACTTGTTTCTCTTTCTAGCCATTATTAATGTTACTGTTCCTAATTCTTCCTCACCCTGTAAACCTTTGTTTGAAGGTTTTTCATACCTTGCTTAAGGTGATACCAATAAAAAAAAAGTACTATTGTCACTACCATTTGTAGTGAGCATATACATAATCTCTACTAATACACAAATGCTAATTAGTGGTAGCACTAAGCAACCAAGAATATATCTCCCTGAAGTGAATAAGTTGGACTCTTCCAAACTATCCCCTTTGTATTCTTGTATGTATCTGGCCAGAACATTATTGCCCTTTTAAAATATTAATGCTGTATTGTATTGCTTCTGCATTATAAAATTCACACTTTCAAGTTCAGATTCTCTATTTTTCTTGTACTATATTTTTTCATTAACGAAGTATGACATGATTAATGGAGTTCTCATCTGTCTCCCCATTAGTGCAGATGGACTTTCTAATCTGTGAAGCATGTGGTATA
This sequence comes from Ascarosepion bandense, assembly GCA_037127315.1. NCBI lineage: Eukaryota > Metazoa > Mollusca > Cephalopoda > Sepiida > Sepiidae > Ascarosepion > Ascarosepion bandense. Next base: position 517,980 of record JBBBDQ010031453.1, read on the forward strand.
GTTTTTTAAGTAAGTAATAGTTTGTCTTGGTAAGAAACTATTACTCTCCTCTTTTCTGCTTGGTAAAAATTGACAAGCCCTATTAGTGCTCTAAACTATAGCTAGAAACTATTTCTGTATTTCAGTAATTAGATTTGGCCAACATCAATGCTCTTTTAAGATGCATAACTTGGTGTCCTTTCTGGGCTAAGATTGCTGATAAGCATTTTTACTAGCATCCATAGTTAATGTAAGAGTTTTTTTTTTTTTTTTGCAAAGAAGCATTTTACAAATTTATCAAATGTCATTTGCTTTATATTAGTCCACTGAAATTCATTGTTCTTTTTACACACCTTGAAAAATGCTTCAATTAATTGTGAATATTTGGATTTTTATCATAAAATTCATTAAGCCCAAATTGGATTCTAATTTTTTTTTTTTTATTGGTAAGAGGAAACATCTCTAATATTTTTTTTTACGTCACATCAAACTTAGATCTGGCAAAATTCCATCTCTGAAATTTGTTACCCAAGATACATTTTATCAGAATTAAATCCAAATTTATCTTTGTTAATAGTAATTCCAGATGTCCTGAGTATATTTAATACCTGGTTGTATTTTTGTTTGAACTTTTCTTCATTGGTTGCACCAAAACATATCATCTTGATATATTACCATATTTTTTATGTCACCATTTAGAATGTTTCCTATTGTTTTCTGAAAGATAGCACTCGTTGTTTTCACCCAATAATGCATACAAATTCATATAAAACAATCCAATTGGAGAGTTAATAGTGGTGATTTCTTTTAAGTTTGTCATCAATTTGAATTTGATGTTATACACTTTTTAGATCAATTTTTGTAAAGCATTTCATCCCTACTAATGAGTGTAATATATTTTCAATGGTTGGAACAGGATAAGAATCTGAACGAATCTGATGATTTATGCCTACTTTATAGTCACCACAGATACTAAGATCACCATTTTTCAGAACTACTATAGGTGATGCTCATTTACTTCCACCTGGAGGAACATGTTCCAAAATATCTTGTTCAACCATTTTACATAGTTTCACAATTACCAAGAGTAATTAGTGAATTGGGAGACTGTGAGATTCAAAATATAAGGTGTTACAATTTTCTTTCAATACTTCCTTTATAATCTTTTAACATTTCATTTTTGGGATTATCTGAATTTATAGCAGGAATTAGATACATGTTATTAACCTTAAGCACATCTGTTCCTATTAATCCATGGCTTTTATTACAGTTCACAAATACAATAATAACAATTTAAATCCTGATTTCTCTCAAATGTTCCCTCAAACTATCCTAATGCCTCTATGCATGATCCAGGAAACTGTCTTAATTTTAAATGACTTTTATATAGTTTCAGTTTACTTATTTGCTTCCAAAAGTTTTTCAGAATAAGTATTACATCACTGCTGGTATCAATTTGCATTTTTAAATCTACCCCAGTCAAATTAATTTCCATGAAGACATTTTCTTTCTTATTCATCCATATTGAGAAAACATCAGTTTCACTTTTTAAATTGTCTTCCATTTTTTGACACTTTATATTTTTCTTTTTGAACTTACACACTAATTGAAATGATTTTTATTTTTACAATTTTTACTTATCAATCCTCATGTCAAATATTTTTTTCTGGTTCATCCTCATAGTTACAATCTTTGCATTTTGTGCTGTTTTCTTTATCATGTATGCATCCATAATTTTTGGTTGATTTTTTTTTTCCTTATTAAATATTTCAATAACTTTCCTATTCTAAAATTTGATATATGCCTTGAACAATATTTGATTTAATTCAACTGTTCTAACATTCTAAATCTATTGAAAGTATTGCACATATCTTCTATCAGTCTTAACTGAATCAGTTTCTCTTCAATAGATATTGTGTTTTGTTCTAAACATTAAAATTCTCAATATCTGCTAGCATCTCATAGCCAATGCAGAAATTTTCATATTGTGTTTTCTGCATTCTTGTTTTAAGAACTTGGTTTGTTCAGCAATGATCAACTTTTTCCTAGGTTGAATATTCTTTAGAATAATCTTTGATTTGGTTAAATGTCAATTTTTCCACTTCTCTTGGATAAATCATCAACAAAATCTTCTAAACAGCTTCACAAGCAGGTGTTGCCTGAAAGAAATGTGACTTCATTTTTGAAAGTCATGGGCCAATTTGTTTAGAAAAAATTCAAGGAGTATGCTAGAGACTTCTAACAAATGGTGTGACCATGCAATTTACCTGACATGAGTCTAAGTGAGAATTTATCTGATGTAGTAAAAAGGCCTATTTGCATGCAAGATCTCGAACCTACAAATATCAGGGAGCTATGGACTGCTACTAAGAGAGTATATGTCAGAATCTTTCCTGAGTCCTCTTAATTACTTGTGGAATTGATGTCACACCAATTTGTTGCACCTTTCACAGGCTAAAAGTGTTCTTACATGTACCTATGCCAGTATATATAGCTACTCATTGTGTTTTATATATGTGATTATGTTAATCAAATGAAGATGGATTAAGTGGGGAAAAATATAAGAAATGTATCTATTATACCTGTCCTGTTGCAATATAAACTGCAGTGACTATATTTGCTGAATGAGCATTAAAACCTCCTTGAACACCTGCCATAGCAGAACCAATGAGATTCTTGGAAATATTTAAATCAACCAATGTAGCGGCAGATGTTTTTAGAACACCATTAATCACTTTCTCACATACAACTGCTTCACTGACCACGTATTTCCCACGACCCTGAACCCTGAAAGACAGACACATTAAAATTTTAAAAAATAAGCAAATGATTAAATTAGTTAATTTTTTCAATGTTCTATAAAGAGGTTTGTTTTCTAGCAAGACAATAAAACCCAAAATAAATAGCAAGATAATAACCATTTAAAATAACATTTTAATAGTAAATATAATTTATCTCATAGGAAAAATTCATTCACAATTTTTAAGTTGAAAATGCCACTAACATTTTACGAAGACACCTACTTGGAGTGTAGAAGTGTGAAGTAATTATGGTAAATAAAATTAAATTATTTCAAATATATAATTAATGTAATATGTAGTTGCTGTAAACAAAGCTGAAATCAAACATTCTATAAACTCAATTTTCTATGAAAGTTTCCAAATAGGAAAATTTTTTTCCCCCCAATTGACATGATTTTTCATTTGTATCTAATTAAAAGAGTTCCAGTTTTCAACAAAATTACATTTGAAAACTTATCTATAAAATATTCTAAATGTATTAATTACATTGCTAAAATAAGAAAAATATGGTCAAAAGAAAAACAAACTGATAAGAATGTCAAAGAGTTTTTAAAATACTTTCTAAGTTTTTCCAATATAATTATTTTTTTCTAATTTAGATATTACTGTGAGGATAGTCAACTTCATAAATGGCTGATGATTTTTAACATAATTGCTTAATAGTTGCATATATTTATAACTTAAACGTTTTTTTAATGGTTTCATTAAACTTTTCACAATAATTGTTATAGCAACCACTTAAAGCATGGATTTTTATGGGAGAAAAATATCCTCTCCTAATTGAAAAGTAATATGAAACTACAATAAAAGCTGGGACTACTGAAAAACATAGGATTCATAATTTTAAAAAGTTAAAAATCTAGAATTAAATGGCTTCTATTCTAAAATGCCAGTTATTTCAAAAGTACATTTGTCAATGTCTTTCATTTTATAAAAAGTCAGAATACCAAGTTTTATTTCTGTATCATTTCATTCATATTTCTTCAAAGTTTATAAATCCCTCTCAAATCAAAAAGTATTTATTTTTGTGTGGAGTGGGTAACACTTTCATACAATTTAAAAAACAAAACAGATTTTACCAGTTGACAGCAGCAGATTTTTTATCTGAGCAGTAATTACCACTGACACTTAAAATTTCCATGTCTGGGAATTTTTCTTTCAAAGCACTTATACAATTTTCTGCTCCCTATATTAAAAAAAAATATTCAAAATAAGAAAAAATTTAAAAAATAGATAAAAAATTGTAATCATAAAGCAAACATTTTTCTTTTGTTTGTTGACAAAACTAAGCAAATATTACATACAAGTTAATGAAACAATGATAGAAATCAAGTAACATGTTTAGCATAAAAACTTTTTCAAATATCCTTCCAATTACATTTTACAAAAAAGAAAGACACACAAAAATTTGAAGCTAGCAATATATTCTTAAATCCATACATTATTTTCAGACTAAAATTGAATTTTTGGATACTATTTTCTCATCCCTATTTTGTGAGTAAATATTGCATTAACAATTTTAGAGAATAATGATTTTTCTAGATACAAGTCCTACTATTTTATTCATAACTAGGAGGAGATGGATTCACACACAGAATCAGTAAAGCACTCAATTCACAAGAGCAATTGCCTTAGGTATCTCAAAGGCATTTGGAAAAGTGTGACAAAAGAGGTTACTATGCAAACTTCTCAGCTGCTATGGAAAATCTGGTAGAGTCCTTGCAATCATCAAGTTCTTCCTATAACATTGGTCCTTGAAGGGAGTTGTTAATGAAGCCTAGAAGATCAATGCAAACATCCCATAAAGCTTACTACTCAGTGCTACCCTTTTTTTTGCTTTATATTAATAATCTAAGTCAGGTTGTATGTAAACAGATATGCAAACAATACTACGGTGTATGAGTACACCTCCCAAAATCAAGATGACCAGAACCTAGCAGCTGATTTCTCATCTAACTAACTTTTAGCCCAATAGGGGGAAGAGGCTGGGAAGAGGCTGGCTTGTAACTTTTTATGATAATTGAGTTGACCCTAAATTCTCATCACTCATGATGAATCGTTCCACTCTCAATGAAGCTCCTTGCTTTTGAGTATCTTTTGGGATGCAAATTCATCCAAGATTTCATATTATCCATTGCTTAAGATACTTGAAGAACGGTTCACTTCTCATATCACTCCAGAAAGTACTTTCACCCAAGCTGCCATGTTCTATATTTAAGAGAGTTAGATCAGACCAAAAATTGAGTATTGCTGCCATATCTGAGCTGGAGCTGTCCAATACTCTCTTCTCAGGCCTGACAAAATTCAAAAATGCTTACATGGCTTTGTAGATGCTGAATTATTTTCCACCTGACAACCTCTCTACCACAGATGCAATGTTGCAAGCCTCATGCAACTATCACTATTTCCAAAGAAAATATTCTAACTAGCTACATTCCCAAGTTTACCAGTTCAGACAGTTGCAGGTAAGACCTGCCATGCCATGTACATAGTGGGGAAATTACCCTCATAACTTTCATATTCCAATGTTAAAAAAAAAGAAGTTCATTTGGGCAGCTTCTTCCTAAGAATCACTACTTTACGAAATTGACTCTTGAGGACATTTCCTCAAATATTATAATCTTAATCTTTTCAAGTTTAGAATCAATCATTAGATTTGTATCCTGATAATTTACACTTCTTCCTTTCTCCTCCTACATCTATACAACAATGTCATCTTGAGTGTCTCATGGTTCTTGTACTGGGTGAACATTTAGTAAAAAAAAAAAAAAAAAATGGGTAAAAAGGTCTTTTGGATTTTATTTTATTTCTTTACACAAAGGAAAGAAAAATTATTTTAAAACAACAAATGACAATTTGTTTATGAAGGAAATTCACAAAAAAAGCATTTTTCAAAAGAAATTTAATGCTTCATTCCACCAATCATTTTGCATTCAGAATTACAACAGGTAAGGAATTTTACAAAGAGAAAAGTTGATTTTGTATTTAGTCTATTTTTTGGCAACTAATGTGTGGCATTCAAAAGTGAAATGATGCAAACTCTCTTTGAATCCATTTCTTCAGACTTCTGAAAGTGGGGGTAATGGCAACTTAAAAAACACATTCCTTTTTGTACTTAAAATATTTTTTATTTATCAAACGGTTTTAATAATTTGTTCAATTTCTTGTGTGGCAAAAACTTTGAAAAGGAATTAATCTTACCTAAAAGATTTGCAAATGACTTGTGCAGATAATCTAAAAAATTCAACTCTCACCTTGGACAACATGTTCATTCCCATGGCATCACCTGTCTTGGCAATGAATCGAATATACAACAACCTTCCAGCCTGGCAAACTTGTAATTTATCTAAACGGGCAAACCTGAATATGAACAATACATAAAAACATTTTAAGAAATATCAATTTTATATTTGGAGAGACAAAATGGATTCAGCAGCAGGGAATGTTAAGACAAACAATTATTTCTGAATGGAAATTTTTATTATGTAACTTGATGCACTTATGGTATTTTCAGATCATTCACCAAATCAGTAAAGTTTATTGACAGAAAATAAAATTTGAATATATTTTAAATAAATATTTGATATAAACTGGGAAAAATGTATTTAGAATTATGGGAAAAATTGAAGCTTAATAGTAAGTTTGAATAATACCGTCCCCTACACTAATAACTGAGAAGCTGAATTTAGGATTGAGATATTTTCCCAAATTTTCTGATTCAATATTTTCATTCTATATTCTTTCTTGAACCATTATCCTCATTTCAGTTAGGCATGGCATTCTTTACTTAAGGCCTAGTCATAGTGCATCTCACACCCAGAACAGAAGGCCATTCTCAGATCACACTGTTCAAATGGGAGCAAAAATCTTTAGTTTCAGTTTGTGGTAGTTCACTGTTGTAGCTAGCTTAAACAATTCAATGTAAAAGTAGAGATTAAGAACACAATAATTTTGGCTTAAAAAGTTAACCCTGTTTATCCTGGTATATTTTTTCTTTAGAATCTTATTACAATTAATATAAAATTTGGCATATCTTCAGATCAATCACTTACAACCCTGTGAACAAAGTTTCAGAAAATGTTATGCATTTTAATCTTTGAATGAATTATCCATGTTAAAACAGATTCACTGAAACAAAAACCATATCAGAACAGTCAATTCTGGAACAAAAGTATAAAATTAAACAAAAACATGAACGTAATTTATTTATTCTTTTCTTTAGAATTAAAGTAACTATCGTTATGCTGACTTGTAAATATACTTTTTTTATAATTACAGAAGTAGAAAAGTACAAGCAGAAAAAAGTAACTTTTAAAAATCTGTGGTTTAACAGCAAGGTTAACATTTTGTACATCTCATTTACAATATCTAAAAATATCAGATTAAATTTATTTTATTTAATTATGATATTAATTTTACATAACAACATTCTTAATAAATGATTTTTCATTAATTTGGTAGTATCAAATATTACATTAACTCCTATTTTATGTTTTTTTTAAATGATAAATTAAGATTCAACAGACTTTTTTTAATTACCTTTCAGAAAGAAAAACACAAATTACTTAGAAAAAATATTGTTATGGATACAAATATCATAGGGAAATATTAACTTTATCTACAAATAATAGCATTTTTAAATAAATTTTGCTGTGTAAAAACAAAATCAAAGCAAAACGCCATTGAACAAAAAGTCTTAAAAATAAAGTATAATAATGTTATTTAAAATATATAACAAATAAAATAACTCCAAGCTAATTCAAATGTTAATTTGCATAAAAAATTTCAAGAACATCAACTCATTTTCAATTATAAGGCATTAAATTTAATTAGCATCCTCCATACTTAACCATATAATTATGGCACTTAGCATCCTCTATAACTTACCTAGATTTTTCAGTTAACCTGATGAATAATTATGAGTTTTTACAATTTAAAAATTTTGAAAAACTAACATTTTTATTTTTTAGTCTATATTTTGCACACCTAGCTACATATTCTGTTAAGTGGGGCATTGCAGGTAGTAAGATGTTATGTATTCATGTGACAGTTATTGGGTGGGTGGTAACAGTTGTTTCAAATTATTCTAGAGTAGCTACCGTCACTAATCGATAACAAAACAGCATAGTATGATTAAAAAAGGTCCCAAACTTAATAAATCAAACTTTTTCCATCAAAATGTTTATATTTTTATTAAGAGGAAAGATGGAAGTAATTTTTAATTGTTTTAAAAAATTTTTTAATCCCTTCTAACATTTTCTAAATTTTGCTTGAAAATTTTGTTTTGTTTACGTCACCGGCTTCTACAAAAGATTAACATTGATTTTTATGACGCCTTTTTTTTCCTGTTGAAAACACATTAATTTGGAAATTCTTGCAAAAATCAAATAATTGTCCGATTTTAGTGAAATTTTTAGAACTCATTCACGAATAAATGAAATTATTTTTTAATTCTTTTTATTTAAAAACTTTTTGTAAAAACATTTTTTTTTTGTTGAGATGTTACCCCCCCACTTAATTAATTTCATGAAATTTCGCACAGAACTTTCTCGATTATTAGAAATGTTTTATTAGTTAAAAGTAGGAGTCTTTGGAGATTGTAAATCACCTACATTTTTTTTTCAAGTTGACACTATTTAGCTGGAAATTTTCTCTGAATTAAAAAATAATGAACTCAATAAAACTATAACATTACTTATGTAGAAAAACTTTTAATTGCTTTTGTGAATAAGTAATATTAAGGACATTATTGTCTGAAGAAATAAAATTTTTCTGATGAATAATAAATTTTTACAAGAATTTTAAAAATTCTTTTTACTTTTTAATTATAATAATTATTAAATAATTTATAATAGTTTAAATCATTTAAAATTCTGTATTAGGAAAATTATTGGAAATAATGTAATAATTATATGGAAACAAAATGACCAAGATTAAAAAAACGTAGTTACGCTATTTTATTTTTAAAATAATTTTTTAATTCTTATTTTTTTACTTAATACGTTCTTTTTTTTCATGTATGGTAGACTGAAATTGCTATTATTATGAAAAGGTCACATGATCTAAGAATTTTGTCCCTTTATCCTAAGAGGATAACACGCGGCCTTTTCAAAACATTTTGTTTCTTCGCTGCATTTCAACAGGTCGTATTCTCCAAAAATTTAAACTAAGTTTTCCTTTTTTCATTTACTAGTTCACTAAACAGTTATATTTACATAAGTGTGGTTCATACTCAAATTGAATATATTTTTATCAAAATCTTTAAGAAACCAAAAGTTTTCTGTTGTTCGTAATTTTTTAACTTTCTATAGTTAATTTAATTTTTAATGACATTTATGGTGACATTTAAAGACGCTTAAATTAATTTTGAAAATAATGCTTAATTAATTTGAATTATTTTTAAACTTTATTTCCTGCTTATTTGAAATTAGGTTTTTCATTTCCTATTAATTTTTTTTTTTTGTTGAATAGTTCTACTTTTCTTTTCAACTGTGTTCATTTTTGTTTTTCGAAATAGAAAACTAGTTTTTTATTTTACTTAATGTTAATTAAAGTTTATTAATGATTACTGATTAAATAATATTTTATTTATTAAAAAATTTACCAAATCAAAGTGTTCATTTTTTGGCTTATTTGTTATTTTTACTTTTTTTTAATTATAGATGTCTATGAAAATTTGTCATTTCTGGTCATCCGAGCAGCTGTCAACACTTCGTCAAACATTCGATCTGATAAACACGATCAATCGTTAATAATTCGTTGTATATTACTTTTTTATGCTATAAATAAGTAATATTTGTTTCAAATCAGATAAATTAAACTTTCAATTTTCAAATTTTACTAAAATAAAGTGTCAGAAATCTTTTGAAATATTTTAAAAAATTGATAATTTGTGTTTGTTTACAAATTTTTTAATTTTAAGAAAATGGCCACTTTTAAGAAAATTTTAAGAAATTGAAATTAAATGTGACATTCAAATCTATATGAAATACACCAGAATTTTTTAATTAATGGAAATAATAAATTTAATCATTAAGCTTTTAATTAAATTTAAGATGAAATCTTTAAGAATGTTTTTTTATTTTAAAAATTTCATTTTAAAATTAGTTATCGAAAAGTTTTGCCGAAAAAATGGAGGTACCTATTCTAGAGGCTGTGAAGTAGAAATAGTGAATCTGAATGCAGTTATTTGCTAACTTTTTATTCATTATTTATTCTTGATTACTTAATTATTTGTGGTTCATTATTATTACTACTACTACTACAGTTATTTGTGTTGATCTGTTCATTCATAGTTTGATAATTTTAGAATTATTTTTTATTAAGTGGGAATTTGGTCATCTTATGTTACATTGTCTGCAATGTATATAGTATATCCATTTGCATTTTTCATGGTGATAATTTACAAGATATTCATTTTTGGTTTTCGATTTTTAACTAACATAGTAAAAATTTTGAGAGGAGTTCTAATTATTTACTTAGTAATTTGTGTTGATCTGGGAAGGTGATTATAGCTATTTTCTCTTCCAGATTAATTTCTCATATATGTTTAAAAAGCATTGTAATGTTTTGTGCATATCATTTCTGTTTTGAGGGTCCTTCTGTTGCTCCTATACATATTTCTTTTTTGTTATCTGCTGATAACAATGGCTTGGTATATTACATTGTTTTGCTGCAATTGCTATTTAAGAGACGATGGTTCATAACTCTGCAGTTAAATGTGATTTTGGTTTGTGTAGACAAGTTGTTGAATATTTTTCTATTGTGAGCTTTTTATTATTTGTATCATGTTCTAAGTGCAATTGTAGCTAATTTTTTACTGCATTTCTGTTGAATATCTTGTACAGAATGTTTGATAGGGGAAGTGTAAGTGTATGAATTAATGTTTATTTTTATGTTTTTGTTGTAGGGTGATGATGTTTCTTTACCAGTCAGCTTTTTTTGTACTGTGTAGTGTGTTAGTGGATTTTCGGCAATACTCAATCTTTTAGTGTTGTTTCATAATTGTTTGGCTTCATTGAAGATGGTTTCATTAGAAGGATTGTCAGACAACCTGTGGTTACTTGACTGTGGGATCTGCTTGATTATCTATAATGGGTTCTATTATAGAAGGGTAAAAATCTTTTATATCAAGTTGTATAAATTCACAATTATTTTTGTTTTTTAGACTGCAGAATCATGTTAATTTTTGTGTTTTCTCCACTGGTTTACTCCTAATTTCGTCCTTAGTTCGAAGTTAATTCTTTCTAGTTTAAGGATACAAAAGGTGCTCATCTCCCATTGGTTGAGATTAGTTACGTGGTCACATAACAACCACTTGTGACGTCACTCCCTAACCCTAATCTGAAGTCATGACAATGGCTGAACAGAAGTATCATCAAGTTATATGTAAGATCATTTCTTTTGTTCCTTCTGATACTTTACTTTGCGTTAGATATAATAGATATGTATTTCTCCACATTCATGTATATCAGAATATATATGTCTCTTTGAGAATAAGCATTCATTCATTTCATCTTTCCACCTTACGATTATGTTGGTAACCTGACTTAATATTAAAAGCTTACCCACATGAGAATAATAAGATATGTTCCCTTCACTAGTATTATTTTACTTATTTTACCTAGTCCACTTTTTGAGTCTGCAATTGGGTTTATTTTGAAGTTTTCCTTGTGGTCTTTTAGTGCAATGAATGCTTGTGATTTAGTGATGGAATTTATTTGGTTTACTGAAGCCTGATACATGAGTAATTTCTTTAGTTTTTATGTTATTATTGTATTATGCGATTTTTTATGTTCTAGCTAGTTGTCCTTGAGTAGTTTGTTGTGTTTTGGGCAACTTAGATTATATAAATTTCTAGTTTTATCCACTGCAATGAATACATAAGGTGAATTGTGTATTTTAGTTGATCAACTAACATGATAAACAGTAACAATCAGACCTTTGATTCTGTTGGACTGTGATATTTTAGTTGAAGAGATGGAAAGGAAGAAAAAGTACTGAGCAAATTCTATAAACGATATAGGGTTGAAAGAAGTATCAGATGAAATATTATGCAAAAAAAGAAAAAAGATAAAAGGTTGTCTGAAAAAAAATTATCTGTATTGAGATATTCAGTTCAATGTAAATATTTTGGACTTACCTACTCGTTTCATCAAATTTTTCTTTTACAAATTGGAATGATGATGATTTCTCAAGCCAAAATTTCATCTGCCTAAAACATTAAACAAAATAAACTTTAAATAAATATGAACAAATATCATTTTCTGGCCAAAATGGAAAATGCTAAGCTAAAACAATGTGATGCTGTTGTCCCATTTATAGAGGCATTCATTTGGCTCTGACTTATGAGTAACATGTTTCAAGATTTTTTTTTTTTTTAATAATCATATCGCCCCAAGCAAGGCATTTTACTGCCACTGTTTTGCAGGGTGGGGGGTTTATATAGGAGGAAAGTTATGAGAAAAAATGACAGATTATAGGGGGTGTCAAGAAGTTGGTAAGAGAAGGATGAGAGTGCTGATGAGATTGGAGTGAATGGAGAAAGGAGCATGAGAGAGAGGATACAGGTTAGTGAGATAGGAAATGATTACTGACTACATTTAAATTCTTGGAGATTGTAGCTGTCAGGGAAACAAATAAACAAAAGGGAATTCCACAGGTGGGAAGTGTGTGAAAAGAAGCTGATGGAATGGAATTTGCATTTACATTTTATTGGTTTCACAGTAAAAGGGTGAAAAAGTTGCTAATCTTGTGGCTCAAGCAAATTCAGATATAGGGGGTAACAGCGAGCTAAGTTCATCAGATCAGAAGCCATGAAATTATTTGAAGAAGAAACACAGGGAAGCCACAAAAACAAGATTGAATACCAAACTTTATTCAACTTGTTCTAACTGCAGGATACAGCTTAACACTTACTGATGTTAACATTCTCATAATGTTAAACTAGAAATATGAAAAATGCTGAAACAAAACTCAATTTTAATTTAAGGTCAAAGTAAATTCACAACAATATTATAACATTCTTCTCTATTCCTATGAGAAACAAATTAATAATTAAGAAGAACTCCAAAAATATATAAATGGAGCAGAATCTATTGAGGACTTTGGTCATATATTTATAATTACTGCCCACCTAATAACCATGAAGATAGTATAATAGACCTATCTATAATGAACCACTGACCAGCATATACAGCTGAGTCAAAACACAATACACATGGCCTGGAGATTGGGTTTAATCATGAAACAAACTGTTGCTGCTAGCTGACCTTAGTGTCACACAAACATATATATATCTATATATATATATATTTATATCCAAAAGGATGATCAGATAGTTAATCCTAATTAATATTAATTTAATTAATATTAAAATTGATCGAGGTGAAGGGCTGCATGCGAATATTATATTCTATTTACAGAGCCAAATATAAAAAATAGAAATGGGGGAACCAACTTCCCCAGCGTAGATTCTTTCCTCCATAATAACTCACCTGATATATTAGCCCTCTGTGAAACTAATCTTAACCCTTTTATCCCCTCATCTGAGTTCTGCGTTCATGGCTACCTTCCCCTCTTCAGGAAGGACTCCAATGTTCATATGCATGGGCTTGGTGTCTATGTCAGCGAACACCTTCCTTTAGCTAGGGTGTCATCTTTTGAATCCCCAGATCATTCTTTCATGTGCTTCCGCCTCTCACTTCTCAGCTCAATTAGCTATCTCTTCTTTCTCTACCGCTCTCCTTCCTCCCCTGACTGTTCATTACTTGACATCATTTCTGACAATATTGACAAAGCCATTTCTACCCATCCCTCTGCCCATGTATTCGTGTTTGGTGACTTTAACGCCCACCACACCAAGTGGCTGAAGAACGCTGTCACTGACGCTGCTGGTGTCCACACCATGAAATTTTCAATCACCCAATCCCTTACGCAAGTAGTTGACTTCCCCACGTGTTTCTCCGACAACCCTAACAGAAGGGACTCACTTCTAGACCTCTGCTTCACTTCCATCCCAGTCTCTTGCACTACCAGACAACTCTGACCACACTGTAGTGTCCGTCAATATTTCACTCCACTCCCGCCCGACCCATGAAACACAGACAAGTAGAATATCCTACTGCTATCAAAGAGCAGACTGGGATTCATTCCGAGACTTCCTCTGTGACATCCCTTGGAACAACGTCTTTAGTCTTCCCATCGAAGAATGTGCATCCGAGGTCTCCTCCTGGGTTAAGGCTGGCATTGATGCCTTCATCCCTGCTAGGAAATTCCAGCTTAAATCTCATTCGTCTCCATGGTTCTCACCCGCTTGCTCGGCTGCCATTGCCCACCGGAATCATTTCTTCCGACTCTATCGTAACTATGCGTCGGAACAAAACAGGCGCCTTTTCACTTCAGCTCGTAATAAGTGTAAAAGGATACTTAACGAAGCTAAGATGTTGTTTGCTGCCAGAATGAAGCAACGCATAGCATGCTCTAAATTCGGCTCTAAAGACTACTGGCGACTCTGTAAAAGAGTACTTAACAAGAGCAAGTCCACAATACCCCTGCTAATCAACAAATTTGAGGTCCTCACCTCCCCAGCAGATAAGGCTGAATGTTTTGCCCGCAGATTCTCGAACAATTCGAGTCTGGACTCATCTGGAGTTTTTACACCCGACTTCTCACCTAGAACCGAGGCACAACTGAATGATGTCCACATTACACCTTCGCTTGTCTCTAAGATAATCTTAAAACTTGACCCTCACAAAGCGAGCGGTGGTGACGGAATCCCAACCATAGTCTTAAAGAAATGTGCCCCTGAACTCTCCTCTATCCTTTCTAAGCTCTACAACCTCTGCCTATCTGCTTCCTGCTTTCCTGCCTGTTGGAAATCTTCCTCTATAGTTCCTATATTTAAAAACACTGGCGAACCCTCTGACCCTGCAAATTACCGCCCTATCAGCCTTCTTCCGATCTTTGGCAAAGTGTTCGAAGCCATTATCAACGCCGAGGTGGTTCAGCATCTCACAGCACACAGGCTCCTCTCGGACAAGCAATATGGTTTCCGCTTCACCAGGTCTACTGCTGATATGCTAACGACCATCACCGAGTACATATACCAGGCACTCGACAGGAATGGTGAAGCTCGAACCGTTGCATTGGATATATCTAAGGCGTTCGACAGAGTTTGGCATGCTGGCCTTCTATGTAAACTGCGGAGCTATGGTATAACTGGACATTTGTTTGAACTAATCCAGTCATTCCTCTCTAACCGCACAATGAAAGTGGTATTAAACGGACATGCCTCTCAGAACTACCATACAAACGCAGGTGTCCCCCAAGGCTCCATCTTAGGTCCTACACTCTTCCTGATATATATTAATGATCTCCCTGATTCCATAAGAACCCAAATAGGTTTGTACGCCGATGACACCACAGTTTACTCTCGCCTCCAGCAAAAATCTGGTGTAGGTGTCAAAGCTAAACTCGCAGCCGAGATTGAAAAAGACCTCCAATCCATATTGGACTGGGGTAAGAAATGGCTAGTAAATTTTAATGCTTCTAAAACAAAGCTACTGTCAATTAACCATCATCGACAATCTCACCTACCTCCCATTAGCATGGACCAGGCTTGCCTCCCAGAGAGTAAAACACTACGCCTCCTTGGTCTCACACTTTCAGCGGACCTCAAATGGAATGACTATATCGAATCCATTGCTAAATCCGCTGCTATGAAAGTCGGTTCTCTGTGTAGGGCCCGGAAGTTTTTTCCGTCTAAATCTATCCTGCACATTTACAAATCTACCATCCACCCGTGCATTGAATACTGCTGCCATATCTGGTCGGGTGCCCCTGCTGTTCTCCTCGGGCTTCTCGATAAGGTTCAGAGGAGGGTCTGTAATGTGATAGATACCGACTTGGCAGACCGCCTGCAGTCTCTCTCCCACCGGCGAGATGTGGCTTCCCTGTGTCTCTTCTATAAATACTTTCACGGCTTCTGCTCCGATGAACTTAGATCACTGGTGCCCCCTAAATACGAATTTGCACGAGATACTAGATTAGCAACTAGATCCCACACTTTTACAGTGAAACCGATAAAATGCAGCCGTAACTTCTACTCCAACAGTTTCTTTCCTCGCACTTCCCGACTGTGGAATTCTCTTCCAAACGATTGCTTCCCCGACGGCTACAATCTCCAGGAGTTTAAATGTAAGGTCAATACACACCTCCTAACACACTAACCTGCTCCCATTCTATCAAGCACTCTTCCCATCTGCCCGACCCTCATCCTCGCTATCCTTACTCATCTGTCACCTTTCTCCTGACATTCCCTATGTCTAACCACTCCTTCTCTTTACCTTCCCCTATGTAGCCCCATGCGCAATAGTGGCAGTGGAATGCCTTGCTTGGGGTGAGATGATTAAAAAAAAAAAAAAAAAAGGGGTATGTCTTCTAATATGAGACATAGGTATCTGTCTGCTTTCCTCTTTTTACTTCCTTAAATTCAAAAATTGTTAATCCCACCCCATTTTATTTTTCCATGGATGGATTATTTTTTGGGGACTTCTACCGGTATAAAATCTTCAAGACATTCGAATTTGAATAAATAAAGTTTTCATTTCGCTGTTGCTAAAGAAGCGAGAATTTCCTCGTGGAAATGGCTATTCAACAGATTTAAATATCAAAATTTTTATTTTATATATATATATATATATATATATATATATATATAATTAAATTTGTTTTTTATTTAAAATTAATACAGCTTACATTGCAGCATGGAAATTTCTATGTTTCGAGATTTTTACCTTGTCACCAAGCAATGTTAGTTAGTTCCACAACATTGCCTGATGATGAGGTCAAAAATTTCGAAACACAGAAATTTCTGTGTCGCAATGTAAACTATATTAATTTAAATTTAAAAAACTAATTATATTATGCTCTAATACAATATTGTTATATTGAGCACTTTTTTAAAAAAAAGTAGATACCGGAGAACTCAGAACCATAAAATTGTTGGTTCTCTTCACCTGGATTTATATATATATATATATATATATATATATATATATATAGATGAAAATATGTGTAGTAGTACAAAACTTAATTACCACCATAATCAGACAAAAATATTTTTTGTGTTACCATCCATAATGATGGGGTGTGTTTTTTTTTAAATAAAATTGAAAAATGGGCTGGCAAACCAGTTTCGTACCTCGCTCAACAGAGCTAAATTGAGGTGAGTAATGAAATTAATGTTTAAAAAAAAAAAAAAAAAGAAAAAAGGAGAAGATGTAGAGAAGAAAAAAAAGACTAAATGGATATGAGTTGGAGGACAAATATATGCTCTCTTTGTTTAAACAGAGAGGGCTTTAAATATTGATGGCCTCAAAAACTTTGAGGTGGTAACTTGAATGGGATGTACTCAAGATTGAAAATGTGTCCACACTAAAGTTAGCGGCACAATTATGGTTATTAATAATGTGTTCTGTAATAGAAGACCTTATGTATTGGTTAGCCTATTAGATGGGGAATAGTCCAAATTACAGATTTTTGTGGGGATGCGCTGTTTAATTCTGGAATCTAGTTTTTGTGTAGTTCGATCCACAACTACATGTAAATCAATGAGCTATTATCGTTTAGGGGGAGAACATCCTTCGATATAGAAGGAAAGAGAGATTTAGAATGAAAAAAAAAAAACACGTGCATTGGCAGCAAAGTAACATTAACTAACTGCAACCGAAACCTGCTTAGCAAATCTATCACTAACAAAGCCCAGTCAAGGAAGGTGCAGTTACAGGGACATCTTCATACTGTTGCTGGTTTAACACTATTGAATTTCAATACCTTATTCCTAATCACCAATAGGACAACATCCAATGGATAGGCATTATTGAGTGGTAGTAATAAACCTGAGTTCATCATCCAACTTAGTTTTAGAGCAGATCATGAAGGACCTATGGGTAAGGGTCTTAAATTAATTTTATGTTTTTGTAGACAAAAAGAGTCCCACCTGGTATACAAACCAGCAAATATTGGTTTTTGATAAACTGAAGTTAGAAAACCAGAGGAGGATCTACTCACTAAAACATCAAGGAATGGAAGGGGAGAATTAATTGCCTTCTTTTGTGTAAATTTTAAAGCTGGATGCATACTTTTAAGAGACAAAAGGTGTCATCCACATAATGGAAATAAACCTAAGCTTTATTACATTCAGATAATACACTCTCCTTGTGGAATTGAATAAAGATATTTGCTAAAATGGGTCCCAAAGGAGAACCCATTGAAACCCCATCAATTTGCCTATACATGATGCCATTGAAACTAAATTCAACATACATTGTGGAAAATTGCATCAGTTCAACAAATACCTCCTCAGGAATAACGGGAAGTGATAGCTGACTATGATATAAGGCATCAGCACATAAATCAATAGTTTCAGCTAAAGGGACGCAAGTAAAAAGGCTAGAAATGTCATAAGAACACATAAATTTGTCAGTTGACTGATAACGTTATACTAAGTTGGAAAACTCATACTGTTCCAAAACAAGCTGTAATATGGTCGTAAGACATTTAACCACATCATGTTGGGAAAACTTTATCATAGATAAAATAGGTCTCAATGGGACACCATCCTTATATGTCTTAAGCAAACCATACAGATGAGGGCAAATTGAACCTGTGGATCTAATTTCATTAGAAATTTCAGTGGCTAAAACCCTGCTTTTGACCTATTTAAGTAGGCGTTTTTGGGATTTGGCCTCGATAGATATTGTAAAGTCATCATCTTGTTAACATAATTTGGTTATCAAAACTGACGACACCTGAGTCTTTATCCAGTTTTGTAATACCTAAAGATTTATTAAGCCAAAGTGAATTAATCTCTGTTCCATTTAGATTCATTAAATGAAACAGAAGTATCTGCGTAGGAATGTGCAATATCATTAAGTTTAGCCTTAAGATCGCTGACTTTGCAGACTGAATCAGGCTGAAGTCTGGCCAACTGGGCAAACAGAACTTTGAACTCTGAAAAAAATTCCCTCTCGTTTAAATTTTTTTTTTGGGGGGGGGGGGGGCACCAAAAAATCTAATCCATGCAAAAGAATAGATAATTCTGAACAACTGAAATGAAGAAAGATTAAGGATGTTTTGACCAACACTAGGATCAGTAGAACAACTGAATTTCTTATTAAGTGCTGCAATTTATTGATGCTTTGCAGCAAGTCGAGAACAACTGCATTCATGAATCAGTGCAGCATAACGAAGAAAACAAATACTGTCAAAATATGAAAGTAAATTGATATAATTACACCATAATAGATAATATTTATTCTTCAACTTAGTAAGGTTATAAATAAGTTAGGTACCATCTGTGAGAAAAAAAGTAGCATGACGCAATTCATTCTACCAGAAATTTGGAAATGGCATGCTATACTGCTTGGCATTTACATCAGAATATCTAATATGAACATTTCAAAGTGATTAGGTGTCAACTTGAGGACAGTGCAGAGTATTCGGAAAGAGTTGGATGAGTCTAACATTACTTGGAAAACCACTCTGATTATTCTGATAAGAAAGAATTCCCAAATTTGTTGGTGAGGCTTCAGGCTAAACCAGGAGAGATGAAGGAAATTTCGAAATAGTCTGGAGGTTTGGTTGAAGCCATGAGGTGGAATGTATAGTGAGCAAATGGAGACAGTTTTGTGTAATGTTGCCGAAATTGCAATTGCTTGTAAGCTAGTGTTAATGTTAATTTTTCTTTGGGGGATATGTTTCTTAAGTAGGATTGATACTCCCACTGAAGCTTTCAGTCCAGTATAGTGAATATAATCATATTGCTCAAAGTCTTTCATATATATTTTGTCACTGTTTTTTTAAGGTTTCTTGGAGACACATGATAAGTTTTAGTTTAGATATTAATAGAAGTAGCTCACTGTAATTTGCCTTATAGCCATAGCACTTCCATTAGATGATTTTATGAGTCATGTTTTTGTTTTTTTAGTCTTTGGTGTGTGATTGGAGTTTATTATTTTGGTGTAGTTTCAGTTTTAGTGATTTTGTTTGGTTAGATTCCTTTATTTCCATGGTTTCTACACTTTTAGATCTGGCTTTGTTAGGGCTTTTTAGATATTTAGAGTTTTTATGTTTTGAAGGATTATCATCCATCTCCATTATTTCAAATCTGTCTTTTGTTTCTCTTAGTGAGGTTTTTGTCTTATGTTTGCTATATTCTCTCTTCTGAGGAGATCTTTCTTTTGAGGTTAGCAATGGGCTTTCGATGTTATTTATTTTTGGAGGGAGGGAAGAGATTCATTATGTTTGGTAGTGGTAGTATGGATGCTTAGGGTTTTTTCTTGTTTGGTTTGTGTTTGGTTGTCTTCAGTTTCATTAGTTTTGGGTTCAGAGTTTTTTTTTTAGAACTGGTTCAGCAGGAGGCTTGGTTGTTAGGTTGATTAAGCTTTCTTTTAGTGATTCCATTAATGTTTTAAGTTCTTTTATGAGGTTCATTTCATGATAGACCACTGCTTGGGTTTGAATTGGGTTGTGGGTGAGTTTGGTTATTTTTGCATACATTGTTGCTGCTGTAGAGTTTTCCAAAATTTTTCTTGCTTAAAAATATGATATATATTTTTTGTGTGTTTTATTTCTGATATTTTTTTCTTTTTTACTGATTTCACACTCTTGAGTCAGTTGCATGGTTTTGTCTGCAGTTTGGGTAAGTCTGTGTTTTTTCACAGTTCATGTGGTCTGTTCCACTTTCTCCACACCTTTTACATACTGAAGGCCTGGTGCATTTTTCTTTGTGGTGCCCAAATCTTTGGCAATTGTTTCAACTGAGAGGATTTGGGATATATACATTTACTTTTGTTACAATATATCCTATCTTCACTTCAGTTGGGGTTCTTGGAGTGTTGAAGGTGAGTATGTATGTATGAGTTTGTATTATTTTATTATTCTTTCTAATAGAGTGTTGGTATAAAACAAAAAAAAAAACTGTCCACTTCTGATAGCAATAAACATCTGCAATAGATTTTTTCTGTCTTTTGATTGGAACACTTGTAGCCAAATCACAGTGCAAACAATAGTTCATCGTAACAGTCCAACAGGCAATGTAGAAACGACAAGATGGGGTCTTACATCCAACCTTCACTTCTAACCAGCAAAAATGCATTTATCTACCAAGCTCAGAAAATTCAAGTCTCCCTCATAAGCAAAAAACAACGGCTTTTATTCACCAAGAGATCTTTCTGATTGGTCACACCATTCAAGGGAGGGAAGAGCATTAGCATAGATTCTAGTCCTTAAAGTAGATTTTTGCTCACTACTTTTTGGTAATATTTTTCAGCAGATTGTACACAAAACTCAAACTCTTTTTTGAGGTAGCTGATGATTTTCTCTTTTACTACATAAAGATTCTACGAGCATCAATGACACCTCGAGTCCTGAGGTTGGTTTTTATCTCATCTAGGGTGCAAAGAGAGAGATCAGGACTTCTCACTACACCCTTTGATGAATTCAAGGAATTGTGGGAGTATGTTTTTATTTCAAATTATGAAATGATTTTTGTTTTAATAGTAAGTCTGAGTATGTTTTTTTGTTATTTTTAGTATTAAAGTATTAATAAAGTATATCAGTTAATATCATCATTTTTACCTTGTATATGCTATAAAGGATTATTTGCTAATTTTTTAATTGATTTTGATTTTATTATAGAGCTGATTGTTTTCTCTATGGTGAAAGGGAACAACTTCGTAGTTGGGGCTTCTATTGATTTTAGTACAATAAATGGATGGAAGAGTGTCTCGTCTGAATCAGTTTCAACATGCAGGCACTTTGGAGTTTTTCTGATCTAACCCTTTTCCAACAAATCCTGACAACTTCCTGATATAGCATATGGTATAGATAGCACTCACACTCATTGATCTCAGTCAATTTCATCATTCCTACCTTTGTATATGCTATAAAAACACTCTATAAATGCTTTTTTTAACATTTACTGTTGTGGCCACATTTAATTAATACTCGTCACTCATTACAAGATACAGTGCCAAAGAGTCACACTCCAGAAGTAAACATTTAACTCACAAGATAAGGAATATTCTG
Source organism: Ascarosepion bandense (assembly GCA_037127315.1). Classification (NCBI taxonomy): domain Eukaryota; kingdom Metazoa; phylum Mollusca; class Cephalopoda; order Sepiida; family Sepiidae; genus Ascarosepion; species Ascarosepion bandense. Next base: position 539,852 of record JBBBDQ010031453.1, read on the forward strand.
CAACATTGTGACCAATTTCACTTTTATAAGCTACACAACTACATCTCCTTCCCCACAAATTAATTTTACCATGTCACCAGCCAAATGCATTCTCCTCTCCATTTTGTGTCAATGCTGAAAATGGCTGTTTTGATATGTTCTTTTTATTCTCTCTTCTTCAGCTACCTTCAAATGTCATCTCAATCATTTGCTGGCTCAGAAAAAAACAATGAATCCTACCAGTCATGCTTTGTTCATGCAAAGTTTGATAAAACCTTTTAAAAGCCCCAAAGAGTACACACTCTTTCTTTAAAGATGTCTAACATGACATCAATTCAAGGATAGATTAAACCAATTGATAATTCACAAACAGTTTATTACTATTCATTTTTTTACATTTTCTCTAGAAGTTATAAGGACTTATGCCTTCAAGGATAAATAACTGAGCTCAGTTATCTCCTCCTCCATCAACTTTCACACTTCAGAAAAATGTTATCTGCAACTGAGAAGCACCAAGATTGATCTTACAATCTGAAGTAGAGCCAACAAGGATGAAGAAATGACAAGGCAAAAAAAACAAAAAAAAAAACAAAAAAAAAACAACAACTCAATCATATTTCCTTAAAAAATAATGATATACAGGAAATGTTAGCTTAATGGGATATTGAAACAGATCACTCAAATTATGCATCACCTTTGGGTAATTTTTCTCAACCATTCCACATATTTATTTTATGGAATAGTTGCATTCAAATTCAAGTGGAGAGTAGAAGCAAGCAATGTTTACAAGAAAGGAATTTACTTACATAGCCTTTTCTGCACGTGCAAATCTTACTACTGGTGAACGGGTCATGCTATCTTGTAATAAATAACTTTGAACTCCTCCACTATCCTAGAAAGAGGTAGAAAAATAATTATAATTTTATATTTCATTCATTAAAAGACATCATTTACTAAGTTCTACAGACAAATAATTAATAATCAAAATCATTAATGAATTAACATTATTAATTTAATCGAATCTAAAATTGCTAATCATTCTAGTTTTAATTCTCTCTTCTAGGATGTAAAATAAAGCAACTGTGTTAGAATGTATGACAAGTATAAATGAGAATGAATCTCACATATGCTTTTAATCAACTTGTAAAGGAAATGGATGTAAAATAAATAGAAAATAAAGTAAAAAGTTGCATATAAAACTAATTCCATTAATGAATAAAAATTCAAAAGTTAATTTCAGATTTCAATAAAAATCTTATAGCTATAGATTTTATCAAACTAAAACATAAAAAAGAAAAAATTAAATATAAAATTATACACACATAGACAAAAACTCAAGATTTATAGATGAATTATGTGAACTCACTGACAAAGCACGACACCCTCGGTGGGTACTGGCCACCAAACATCCTTCTGTAGTTGCCATGGGAACATAGTATTTTTTACCATTTAACAGTAAGGGTCCAGCCACTCCAAGAGGAATAGGAACATAACCAAGAACATTTTCACAACAAACTCTATGTGTCTAAATAAACAGCAAAAAATCATAGCAATAATAAAATGAAAGAATGGAAATTTGTTAAAGCAATAATCCTTTAATAAAAAAAATTAAAGAATGACTTCATTTTCCTTTTGCTTATAAATGTAAAGTGTTAAAATTAGAAGCTATAAGATTTTCATATTTTAAAGGATCTTCATAGTTTATAAAATAACACTTTAATTAACAATTTGTTTTTTTTCACTATTGTTTTACTATTTTTATATCTGTGGGTATCAATCATCTTTTTGAAATTATCATCATTTAACAAAAGAAAGAAGTCAGCAGGTACAAACAAAGATCATTTCATCTTGATTTCCAGTGTACAACTACAGAGAAACTGAGATGAAAAAGAGAACCAATACAATGAAAATACTATCAAGAAAAATAAATAAAAGCTGACTTAAAAAGATCAAATAAAATTTGAAAGTGCTGTCTTTAGTCTGAAAACTAACTTACAGTAGAATAATCAAAACTGGTATAGGGAAGCTGTTCCATCACGTCTATGTTATCCAATTTTTGACTTATCATTTTACGCCTGTGAAAATAAAAGATTATTTTCAATGAACATTATATATTTTTAAACATGAAAATAATAAAGTATCTGATAAGTAACAATAATCTAAAATTTCAAATCAAAAGAATATAGTTAAACGACAGAATTTTGATATTTTAGTTAAATTAAAGATTACTTTTAATTTTAAACTATGTTTCTGACTGCATACTCAGAGTTGTTTTATATAAGTAACAAAACAAAGTGAAAATATTCAAGTCTCTTACTAACTGAATGTTTTAACATAAGTCCAGATTCAATTTGTTTTTCAAAATTCAGCAAAGACCAAAGAGTTGAATCCTACTTAATTTTATCAAAAGCTTTTGACTTTATATCACATTTCATATCAAGGATAAAAGAAATTTATGCTTTGTGTTGATATTTTAAAAGAATTATTGATAAGCTGAGAAAATGAAAAAATAATCAATTTTACTTACCTAATATAAACTGCTCTTTCATAGTCTTGTAAGATATTCTCCAATTTGTAACTAGGAATAAGTTTCTGATCCAAGAGAGCAAGTATTTCTTCATCAGTCAACATTTTTGCTCCATCCTAAAAAAACAAATTTCTATTTCATTTACACTAATAGGCATATATATACATATAGCACCATTATGTGCCCCTTTGTCATTCCATAATGATTTAAACTTCTAAAAATAAAAGTATATTAAAACAGCTGAAATTTCTGAAAAATTACAAGGAAAATAAACAATTGACCAACTTTAGCCTTTTCAACAAATTAACAATCACAATTCTTTAATGGTATAAAACATATTAAAGTGATAAATTCAATATATAACTAAACTAATCATTAACTGTCATTAAACATATTCATAAAAAAAATCCTGAAATTCTTAAATTTAATTTAAGCTCAGTATTTTACAAATGATTCCCACAATTACCAAAATGTATATGTTCAGAACATTATAGAAAATATTTAAATACTTTTCTTTTTAAATGTATTACTTTAGAAAAAAATGATAAAATATTTCAGTAAGGTAATTAAATTATTATGAAATACAAGTCCCTTTCCCACCACCAAACTTAGCTTCCCTATGCTGTTTCTATCAAACTTTCCTCTATCGTACATACATTTTATAAGTGCAATACTAGATTGGAAACAAGGTCTCATCATTTTACAATTAACATGGCTAGATGTAACTGTAAGTTCTATGTTAACAGTTTCTACTTGTGTTCATCTTATCTGGTTTTCCACACATCCACATATGTTGTATATCAATAAACAACAAACACGCATATATATAAAAATATAAGTTATATTTTTATTAATGACGATGAACCGTGTAGCATAGGGGACAGAATTGAGAGAGCGCGCCTCTAATGGGTTGACGGGAGTGTCGTCGTATCTGTTGTGTCTCTCTCTCTCTACTGCTACTCTGGTCTACTACTACTAGTGAATCCGTGCGCCGAGGTCTTTTTATAATCTCCAAAACCGGGACTTTTTAATCCGGTTTTGCCTCGCCCACGCACGCCCACGTAATTCTCAGAGACACCTGTTCTGTTTGCCTCTGTAGCCATTTCCGCTACTGTCGGAAATAAGGTCAAACAAACATCCGTTCCTTTCAACGACCGGAAACGCCCCCGCTTGCATCAGCCTTCCTCGGGTGGGGCCAGATTGTTATATTACATTCCTCGCCCTCCCATTTTCCAAAATGTTCACCTAAGAACATTTTAAGCGCAACACCCTCACACTCCTCCCCATGCCACACAAGCCCGACAATTGTATAAAACGTGCACGCCAAAACAACAAAACATGTGCATGCCGAAACAAAAAAACAACAAAAAAAAAAAAAATATATAGGGGAGCCTACATCAGCAACCCAACAATGTTCGTGTCCATCTTGAAAATTGTTCTACCAGCTCGATGTTTCATTGTTCTTTTTTTTTTTTTTTTTTTTTTTTTAAATATCCATTTTCACAGAATTGGGCAAAGTTCTTAAAAATGTTCATTTTCTTTCTCGACTCTGTCCATAAGCGTAGACGCCTCGATGCATAACCACATGATTATAGGCGGTAACTGCGCCCCAGTTTCTAAACTGACATCGAGTAAATGACCTTTGACCAACACCATGCGTACTTCTGCTCGAGTTTATTGTTACACATGTAACTTCATTTAATTTAATTTAAATTCAAACATACTATGTTTGAACACAGAAAAATGGCCATTATCTGCCGTACATATCATTCATAGTCTGACCGAGAAATGTTCAATAGAAAATGAAGAAAATTACCCTGATTCCAACGTTAATCCGCATGCAATTTACTTGTGGAGGATTAGAGGTTTCATCTATATTAATTTAGTCTAAAACAATGGACCCGTGACTCGTAGTTCCTTAGTTTGCACAATGTTTTCCATTCCCTGAACTACTTCCTCTGGATTCGAATCCAAGCATATCTGATTTGTTGACATCTCTCTGCCTAACGCAGAGACATTTGAGTGTTGAACACTCGTTGACCCCGGAGTACTATTCACAACGGATAACTCAATTTCCTTTCCCGAAGCACTGTTGCTTCTTTTACACTTAAAAATCCGCTTCCTAGCTATTATTCCAAGGATTATTATTACGCCACTATGCCAGCACTGACTCCTATCGTCAACTTCTTCGGGAGTTCCTCACATCCTTCACTAAATCTCTCCATATCTATCTGTTCCAAGGTATTTACTAGTTTGCGGATAGGAATCTGCTCCATATCGCGCAATTCTACCGGCATGGTGTCCACTGAAAAATTGGGAAATTTCTGCGTAATTGGGGACCAAACCACTGAACCAGAGACGAATAATTTACTTTATGCTTTAGATACTATTAATAATTTTCCACGTTTGTATCTTTCTTTTTGTTCTGATCAACTGTGGAATCTGCAGGTCTATCCGTGTCAATATAAAGTTTTCAGAAATTAATATATCTTCAAAAGATATTTCAAATGAAAATTCACAGAGGATGTTGAATTGATGGGAACCTGCACAAAAGCATAATTCACAACCATAGAAATGTAAATCATTTTGTAGTGTACAGTCATTGAAAAGAAATCAAAAAAAAAAAAAGAAAACCTAACACTGCACAAACCAAAGAAAACATTGTTATCAACAAGTTAATCCAATTATCCACTTTAAAGAGTAGAAGAAACTTCCTTTACATGATTTTACATTTCACTTACTCAATAAAAGTAAGATTAATTAAGCAACATACCAGTAAACTCACTTCACATATATGGTAAAATATTAGCAAAAAAATAAATCATTAACTCAGATGTTTTGTACTTACAGATAGGTAAATATTTATTCCTCCCGTCAACCCCAAACCTATGCGCTCCCGCTAGGCGTACTACTCTCTGCCTGTAGTCCTGCACCCCCTCCGTTCTACCCTTAATGTGTTTGACACCGAACAATCCATATTTCTCAATTCTAGGGTCAGATCGGCAAAAGTATGCATTTTTTTTTTTCTAACTAGACTTATAAACACGAGCAGAAAACACACACACTATCAAATCAAAGAGTCACTGACCTTGGCTGATGTCTATAGTTGCGCGGCTGCTATATATTTTCGTCTTCTTTTTTTCTTTCTATCTGGTAGTTTTAAGTCCGTTGAATTTTCAATCGTCGCCGTGGTAACCAGCTCGTATCTATCTGTTTTGTTGTCTCAAAACAGCAAGTCACTTAGGCACCAAATGAAGGTCTGTGACTGAGCCGGTTATATATCGTCAAACAGGAAACACGCATATATAAATATATATGAAGTTATATTTTTATTAATGACGATGGACCGTGTAGAATAGGGAACAGAGAGTGAGAGAGCGCGCTTCTAAGGGTTGACGGGAGTGTCGTCGTATCTGTTGTGTCTCTCTCTCTCTACTGCTACTCTGGTCTACTACTACTAGTGAATCCGTGCACCGAGGTCTTTTTATAATCTCCAAAACCGGGACTTTTTCTTCCGGTTTTGCCTCGCCCACGCACGCCCACGTAATTCTCAGAGACACCTGTTCTGTTTGCCTCTGTAGCCATTTCCGCTACTGCCGGAAATAAGGTCAAACAAACATCCGTTCCTTTCAACGACCGGAAACGCCCCCGCTTGCATCAGCCTTCCTCGGGTGGGGCCAGATTGTTATATTACACATAGAGCGCACCTTTTCCTGAGAAAAAACTGGTGTTATATAACTCTCTCAGTTCTAGACCCATGCTGACTATTTAATACCTGCTCAATATCTTTTATGTGCAAATTATCAACACCATTTACTGCAAGTAGAATGTTCTCTCTTAACAGCCAACTGTAGAAGAGAATATAACATCTGATGCTTACTGCACCACAAGCAATCAACTCTTGTTAGGTTGACCTGATTCTCTGTTACATTTCTCTTGCACTTCTCACTTGTGGAACTCTGTTCCAGCTTCTTGCTTTCTGTCAACTTTAATCCTCAGAAGTTTAAATGTAATGTCAATCATCATCTTCTGTCTTCTTAACTCTTCTTATATTATTCTTTCTCTTTAATAGTATTTTTCTTTTTTTTTTTTTACATACTGTTTAACATTCTGTATCTTTACATCTTAGTGGCTTTATTGCCTCGATTTGGGTGAAATGATTAAAAGAAAAGAAAAAAAAAATTATTTAGTTTAATCAAAATAAGGGAAATAACTACGACCCCCCACCACCATCTGTTTTGTACATCCAGCAAGTTTTTCTTAGTTTTGTACAAGGTGATAGCAGTAAAGTACTCTGTCCATATCAAACTCACAAATGAACTAGTCTGAAAGGTTATAAGTTCCACCTATATTCATTATATACTATACTGTTCAAAATGAAATTTCATATTTCTTAAATGAAAGCAAGCAAGAAATGATTATTTCAGCTTCAAAAACAATGGGAAGGATGAGCAAAAGCCATTAATCAGTGATGAACATTTAACGGCTGTGCTCCAAATATTAGTCAGAAAACTCACAGCATTTAATACAAGAATTGGAACTATTTCAAATCATTCTAAAGTGTCAAAAAATGCCCATTGAATCAGAAATGCACACACAAAAGTATAGAGACCAGCAAAAATTATATTCAATAGTTTTGCCTTATAAAAGAACATACACTTAACAATATGACATTTTTGCTAACAAGACTTGACCAATTGAAAGATGCTGATGAAAAATTGAAACATCAACTGAAAAAAAACTTAATGACTATTTAGTAAAATAGAAATGCAGCACAGAATTCTTTAAAATAGCCAATCAATCGATATATGCATGGTTTGGAGATTTACATCAGTGAACACCTCCCTCTAGCTAGAATGCCATCTCCCGAATCCCCTGACCACTCATACATGTCTCCGTCTTTCACTTCTCAACTCGGTTAGCTATCTTTTCTTTCTGTATCATTCTCCTTCCTCTCTTGACTGGCCCCTGCTAGACAGTATCTCTGATAATATAGATAAGGCTACTTCCTCCCACCCATTCGCAAACATAATTGTGTTCGGAGATCTTAACGCCCACCATGCCAAGTGGCTAGAAAACTCTACCACTGATTCTGCTGGCATTCATGCCATGAACTTTTCTATTTCCCAATCTGTTACGCAAGTGGTGGATTTCCCCATGCACTTCCCCAGTATCCCTTCAGGACACCCTCCTCTACTAGATCTATGTTTCACCTCTGTCCCTGACTCCTGCCAAGCCTTGCAGCCTTGCTTTCTCAGTAACTCTGATCATGCCGTCATTTCTATTAATATCTCTCTCCACTCTCACTCCCACCAAGAGCCTCCTACCAACAGAACTTCCTACTGTTACCAAAGAGCAGATTGGGATGCATTCCGATTTCCTATGCAACGTCCCTTGAAAAAAAGTGTTCAGTCTCCCCGTTGAAAACTGCACCACTGAGGTCTCTTCCTGGGTAAAAAATTGGCATTGATACTTTCATACCGATCAGGAAGTTCTTTCCCAAACCTAATTCATCCCCCTGGTTCTCTCCCGCCTGCTCAGCCACCATTGCATATAGGAACCACTACTTCTGGTTATTTTGGAGCCACGCATCAGACCATATTAGGCACTTATTTGCCTCTGCTCATAATGAGTGTAATAGGATCTTGAATGAGGCTAAGCTGCTGTTTGCTGAGAGAATGAGGCAGTGCATAGCTACTTGCAAGTTCGACTCCAAAGACTATTGGCAGCTCTGCAAACATGTGAACAACAGCAAACCCATCATTCCTCTCTTAATCAGTAAATTAATAAATTCTGTAGATCCCTGTGCATCAGTGGTGGTACTGCTTTGCTCGGGGTAAAACGATTTAAAAAAAAAAAAATACTGTATTGATCCCTATGTTTGGTTGGCTTAGGAGATTTTTGTAGCCAAGTATATACGCTGATTCCTTAAGTTTACATAGTTTCCACTGGCGTTCTCTAAGTATTATTTCAACTTCATCTCATAGGCAGTGGTGATCACCTTTCTCCCTCCATATGTGGTCGGCTATGCCTGGTTTTTGTGTTCCAGCCTTCTGATGTTCTTGTAGCCTTACCTTAAGGAGGCAGTCTGTTTCTCCTTTATATTTCTTTCCACAGCATACACACATTCCTCAGTCACGTCCTCCTCTGTTGGGAGTCTTATTCAGGAGAGGTAACTATGAAGTGTAGAACCATTTCTTACGATTGTCCTGATGTTATTTGAACCACAGATCCTTTGTATTTTCTCCAATAACCTCTTTACATAGGGTAGACAGACCAAGGCTGTTTTTTTCCTCATGCATCCTCCCGTCCATGTTCATTGGAGCTGTTGTCATGTACCCTGGATAATTGTTACACTATAGGGTACTGCTTATACTGACCATTTCCTGTTCGTATGTCTCTGGGTCGTCAGTAGTGTCTGGACATCCTCCCAGTATCATCAAGATATCTCAGCCATAGAGTTGGCTTTGGAGTTGTGGATTCTAATGCCATCTCTTCAAAGTATTCCATGTATATATTAGCCAGTGATGGTGATAATGGCGAGCCCATTGCTAAGCCTTCATCCTGCCAATATATGTCTGATCACAATCAGAAGTGTGTTGTTTGTATGCAGAAAGTCAGCATCTCTATCAGGTTGTCTAGAGGAATACTAGTATGTTCTCCTAGGGATAAATCCAAGACCAGTCTGTCCCTGACTACTAATAGTGACTCTACCGTGAAATAAGTTACGTGATATTTATGTTTAGGATGCTATCAGAAAAGGTAATACAAATGAAAAAGGACATGTACCTATGTTTTATATACTATGCAAAGGCTTTCAACAAAGTACGCCACAAAGAATTGATAGAAATGCTCAGCAAGATCAACTTATTTGGGAAAGATGTTAGAATAATCAAGAAGCTTTACTGGCAGCAAACTGCCTGCATACGAATAGGAAACAAATTCAGCAGATATACAAAGATAGAAAGGGGCATAAGACAAGATAAAAAGAGGAATGTCTTTTCACCAGATCTATTCAACTTGTACATCAAGACTATTCTGAGGACTGTACAGTAGGGCAGGTTGATTTTGGAACCCCGGTGAGGCAATGGTGATGATAGTTGGAGTTTGACATAAAAAATACCTACACCAAATATTTTCTTCCAAATCGTTACCTTCGTTTGAGGAAATGACTTTAAAGGTTGAAAAACTGCAACAATTAAAAGTTTTTCGGTGAATTGTCAAGTACGTCCTGTCGTCAAAACAATACGTACCGTTAGGAAAATGAAATCATTATTTAGAATATGCTTTAAGCTACACTCTTTTTCATAAACTAAATAAAAATGAGTGAGGATAATGAATTAATAAAATAAATATTAACTGTAAACACAAAATTGTGTTTTTGAGTAATAGCAACAGAATTTTGCTTTTTTTTTCAGGAACTTTCTTTGGTGGGAACATTTTTGTTTACACCGTTGTAAACACACGCTTGTTATTTCTTGAGAAATTAACGTCTGTTTATTTTTTAATTTAAAATATAACAATTTTAGGCTAAAGACCTAATTATTTTGAAAGGAGAAAAGAAAAAAGACTTGTTTAAAATATATATTATTATTATATTTTAAGTGTCAGCATCAAATTTAAACGTATTTGTTTCATCCGCTGAAGAAATTATTCTCGTTGTTGGTAAGTTAACTTTTTACTTCTTTAATTTGTTTTTCTATTTCACATCAAATTCTATTTGAAGTCTTTATTAAAATATGGTAATATTCCAGTTTTATATTAAAAAGAAATAGCCCATATAATTTTATTCTACACATATCTTTACGAAACATAACCACATAAATTTTCAAGTTTTTCTAGTTAATAAAAAAATTACTTTACAGAAAATTAGTGGCAAAATTTTATTGCTTTTATTTTTAGGGGGTAATTTTTTTTAAGCAGTATTGTTTTTCTAAAATTATAGTTTTAAAATCAGATAACCCACAAAGGTTAATATGAGTAAATAAAGAAACTGCTTTAAAGGTTTTTCAAACACCCTAAACACTTACACACTCGTTTAAAACGGCACAGCTACAGCAAGAATAAATCCTTTTATAGATAAATTCATGTTATCCAAAGAGGAGCTAAAGTCTGTTAAAAAAAAAAATTAATCTAAACTAAACACTAGTATGTATCTGGTCTGGTTCTGTCTTCTCAATAAAGCTAATTCAACTCTACAAAGTTTTTCATTACACCTTACCATAACTAGCAGTTATTTTTTTTTTTTTTTTTACATATGAAACTGGAAGATAGCCTAAAACAGTTTGGTTTAGTTATCATCCATTTATTTTTTTTTTTCAGATTAAAATGTCTGTAAAAGCATGACGTTCAATTAACCAGTGGTTCACAAAAATTTGCTGGTCCACCTTGTCAATTGGATAAAACAGAACCCCCAACTTTACGACAAGTCATCCAGTTTAGTTATTTTCTAGAAAACAGCTATCCCCACTTAAAAAATTGTGAGATTTCTAAGTTAATTGCCAAGGAAATAACTAGTATTTGGCAAGCAGTTAATCCACAATTGCCCTTGTTAAGGGAATGTTATATAGGACAGAAGGTAAATATATTTTGCTATAAGAGGGCCAAACAGATTGACAGGCAATCTCTTGCAGCAACCAAAGTGAAAAGAATGAAGAAACAGCTGGACAAACTGTTTGATATATCTTCTTGTAGCTGTGAACTTCCTGTCTTGAGATGTGATGACTTTGCAGTACAGTGCAAGACAGAAAATTGTCAAACAAGACACATAGTCTGCACTTGTCCTCCTAACAAGAAGGTAAGATTAATTCTATGATTCCTTTTTATTTAGTATAATTTGAATACCAATTTGTAACATTTGAAATAATTGAAAACTATAGATTCATCTGCAATCATGTTCCTTTTTGTGGAAAATAAAATAATATATTGGTATTTGTCATGTATTCTGGATCTATTATTAAACATGCAAATTTTGCAATTTTCAGATTCAACTAGATAACAGAGAATATTTAAAGGACCAGAGGGAAAAGACAGAGCCAAAAGGTAGTTATCAACTGGGACCTATCGACAAAGGTGCTATAAAAAAATACAAAAGAAAGTCTGCTGAAGTGGAGAGACTGGAGAGGCAGAGTGAAAGACAGGAACAAGCTTCCCCAAATATTTCAATGCAGTCATCTTCTAGTGAAGGAACGACTGATGACAGTTTTCACCCAGGAAGACAGCCAAAGGGACCTTACAGCCTTTTAAAAATCCAAGATATTCTATGGAACTCATCAGAGGTGATGTATCTTCCAATCTTGGTGCTTGCTTAGCTAATGCCTTTCTGCTGGACCTAAAACATATGGGCCTTCTTCACCCAAAGTTAAATCTAAAGGACATAATTTTAGATAAATCAAAAATTGACAGAGAAAAGGCTAGAATAAAACTATCCAGCCATGTGAAGCATGTCCATCAAAATGAGAATTTAGTTTGTGTTGGAATTGATTGTAGAGTTGATAAAGACACTTTACAATACAAAGAAGTTGTAGATAAAAATGGTGGAAAAAAGATAGTGAAAAACAAAGAGGAGGAACCAGAGGAACAGGAAGCAAATATCTTACCCATAGTGATACCCAACCTGGGGGGTAACTGGTGTTCTCTTAGCTGAAGATGTTGCTGCAGTTTTAGCAGAATATAACAGTGTAGATACTGTTAAAGAAATTTTAGTGGACACTACCAGTACAAACACTGGCTGTGAAGCAGGACTTATTACAGCTCTTGAAAAAAAAATTAACAAATCATTACATACTATTGGCTGTTCACTTTATCAAAATGAACTGCCATTTAGAGCAATTTTTAAATTAATTGATGGAACCACAAGAAGCCCAACAACATTTACTGGTCCTTAAAGGAAACTTTGTTTCAATAACTATCAAGATTTGCCTCAAGTAAAATTTTAAAAAATTAGTGGCCCTCTAGATCATCATTATCTGACAGCAGAAGAAACAAATAATTTAAGTGGAGACCAGAGGCTACTTTTTGAATATGCTGTTGGCATTTCCCAAGGAGAAGTTAACCCAAGATATGCAGCTTGGAAAATTGGGCTCTTGAATCAAGCAAGATGGCTAACATTAGCCACAAGATTAATGTGTTTATGGACTAGAGGTGTCTATCCTCAAACACTCTATGATAAATTAAACACTCTGGTCAAATTTATCATTCAAGTGTATGCAGTTAGTTGGTTTGAGATCAAAACCGACAATTTTTTTAACCAACAACTGTATATCTTTAATATGATTCAGAGAGCAAAACAACAGTCAACTGAAATCCAAAATTTGTTTTTAACAGTTTAAAATATAGTGCTTTTGCACTACTTCCGGAAAATATCATAATATTGATGATAAACTCAGATGAATTGGATGTGAGGGAAAAGGCCATTAAAAAGATTTTGTCCATTAGGTAAGTAAATATTTATCCATTAAATTTAATTAGTTATCTCAATTTACCCCAATAATAGTTAGTTTTATTCATATTACATCAGAAAAATATTTTTAAAAATTACTAAGTTTTCAAATAATTGTTTTTTTTTTGTTTTTTGTTTTTTTCAGAAATAGTGAACCACTGAAAAAAAAAAGACTGAAAAAGATTACTGCTATCAATTTTGCAGCCACACACTGGTCAAATTTGATTGATCTTTCTCAAACTGGAGTTTGTGAACCTGCACTTACAGAGTGTTTTACAAATAAAGAACTTGAGAAATCGTTTATGACAGGAACTAAACTAGAACTTCCTATATTACCTGCCCATTCACAAGGGATTGAAAGGGCTGTGAAATTAACAACAGAAGCTTCACAAGTTGTATATGAGCAGGAAGCAAGACATAGACACATTATTACAAAATCACTGTGTCACCAAATTAGGCCTTCGTTTTCCTTAAAAGGAACTTACGCAGAACAATTTAGTTCTATTATAACAGTTTTTATTACTGTGTCCAATACAAAATTTAAAATACTTGGTTCTCTAACTTGTATCCAGTTGTTTTATTGTGTAATACATCTTCACATATGTTTTTGAATTGTGAAATTTAAAAGACTTAGTCACTAATTAGCCTTTTTTATAATTTTTGTTTAATCAATGCAGTAAAAGTTGCGATATTTTGCTAGTTGTGATTCATAATTAAAATTATAATTCATATATTTATTTTTCTTTCAATGTATTTCATATAAATATATCAATTTTAACTGAATTTATTACTAAAATAGTGAAAGTTCAAAGTCAGTTTCTAGTAAGATGCTATGAAAATTAAGGATTTCTCAGCATTTTTCCATACGATTTTAAAAATTAAATGCTCAATTTTCTTTTCAAGATAGGAATCTAATTTTTGGTATCTGTTCTTATCACATCAAATCCCAACTATCATCACCAGTGCTCTGTTGATTTTCTAAAAAAAGTTGCAAATCAACCTGCCCTACTGTACAGTGAGAACTGTAGAAGTTATGCCAGGAATCGTGATCAGCAGCCACAATCTAAACAACATAAGATACACAGATGATACAGAAAGGAAACTACAAGACCTCCTACAGAAGGTAACTGAAGAAAGTGGGAAGAAAGGACTACAAATAAAATACAAGAAAACCAAATGCATGGTCAACATCAGCAAAAACTGCAGCCCAAAATGCCAGGTGGGGGATACTAAAATGAAGCAGCTACAAAAATTCAAATACCCAGGAAGTGTTCTAACAAAAGATGGAAAGTAAAACACTGAGACCCAAAAGCGAATTGGCATTGCAAAGGATGCATTCCAGAAGCTGAGCAAAGTATTGAGAGACAGGAAAATTTCACTAGGAACAAAGAAGAGAGTACTGGATTGCTATGTGATGTCTTCTTCAATATGGCAGTGAATGCTGGACAATCTCATCAAAGATGAAGGAAAAACTTGAAGCAACTGAAATGTGGTTCTACAGAAGGATGCTGCAGATATCATGGATCAAATATGTGAGCAATGATGAGGTTTTGGAAAGGATGGAAACGAAAAAGAAATTAATACTAAGCATCAGGAAAAGACAGCTAAAGTTCCTGAGACATGTAATGAGGAAGGAGGGCTTGGAAAATCTGATACTCACAGGTCAGATGTGGGAAAGAGAGACAAGAGAAAACTGCATGTAACATACTTGACAGGCCTGAGCAAGTGGATGGTGAAGTGAGGTATGGGTGGGGTAACATGAAAAAGCGTGCTAAGCTGCCAGAGATAGGGAAATGTGGAAGGCCATGATCACCTACGCCCTGAAAGGACATAGCACATAGAAGAAGAATCATAAAGATGGAGATTGTATTGTACCTTGTCTATCACCGGATCTCTCTTTTTGTCAATTTTCTATACTACTTTTTGCCACTGAAACAACTGAATTTTTGCAAGAGAAATATGCAAGCCTTTAAAAATCTAAGCAGACCCATATTTTTCGGTTCAAAAAATACAAGTAAAAAAATATATTTTAACAGAGCATAAACTGAAAAATATGAAGTATGATAATTTCTTTTTGATGCACATTAACAGTTTCTTTCTTTTATGTGTAGCTTGTAGTTTCATTATCTAATATTCCTAATATTAAATAAAATTGCAAAAAATGTACATACAAATTTATATGATAAACTTTTTTTTAATTATTTTATCATCATCTCTGAGTAGTATAAAACAGATATCAACTACTTCACAGATGATTAAATTATTTTACCAATGGCCATAAAATCCAGAAAACAAAACCAAAGAATAACATTCTCATTTACCTCAGATTTCATTAATTCAAGACATTCTTCAGTACTTCGAGTGATTTGGTGAGACTTTAATCTTACCAATGCTGGGAGATTACCAGGTGATGTCTGTGTAGCAGCAGTTACCATTTTAACAGACTGTTCCAAATCCTCATCACCCAAAGAGAAGTGAACTCTGCTATTAGGATCTTTAACAAAGTAAAAACATTTTTTATAATTTTATGGCTTTATTAATGATTAGATAACAACATTCTCTAGTCACATAAAAAAATTTCATAACAATGCAATCCATTATGAAGTTATTTAACCAGTTTTTTTTACTTTTGCTTAGAAGAATTTTATATGCAGTAAGGTTTCTAAGAAAGGTGTCTTGCATACAGAAACATATTTTTTTAGTTACTAAACAAATCAAAATAGCCACATAGGAAAAAGCAAAATTTTAATATAGGTTTCTCTTACCAGTTTGGTTGTTATCTAATAAATTATTTGGTTCTACATCGCTTATGACTGTTTGGGATTCTTCTGAAGCATACTGACATTTCTGGAATTCTGTGTCAATGTCCACATCAAAAAAGATATACTTGAGCGCAAGGAGGACAGCCAACAGCAATGTAATGGCATGATCAGCATTTAACATCCTGCACAAATCAGATGTTTTCTGAGATATATATATATATATATATATACTGAGATATATATGATTCTAATATATTATTAGCAATAAATGCAAGTTTAAGATATTAAATGACAGTCACTCAGTTATCAATTAAAATCAAATACCAAAAAATTGCAATAACTTACATGTAAAGTGTAAGATATTTCATAAAAAAATCAAAGAAAATTAAATTAGATTGAAGTCAAGCATATTTATAAATGCAGAATATTATTTCAAATACATTTTACAAATTTATTAATCTAATTATTATTATCAATCTAATTATTATTGCTCAAGTTAACTCAGCCAAGATTATTATTTTTATTAGTGATTAGACCAAAGTTTTACCAACAGCGCTTAGGTGGTCAGTCAACATGCAAAATGACCAATCAAATGTTAAAAGATAAGTATGTGATTAGCCACAGCAAGAAGGGGATAGATTTACCTGCTCAAGTAGAATTGCCATAAAGTAATTTCAGGCTTGACCTTATGAGCCACAGTTGGATCAATGATGACCATATCCTCCTTAGAGTCATCAGTTTTAGCATTTTTTGCCAGCCACCAGCTGTGAGCATAGACAAACATCAAGCCAGCAGACTAAAAAAAAAATGAAAGCAAGATAAATACAAGTAATAACTATCAACTTTTATTCAAAGTTTTATTTTATTTTTTATTTCCCAAGGGTATTTGTGCACAAGTGAATGCAAGAAATTCAACTGGAATTCGAACTCTATCAGCATACATTAATATACCATTGCATTTAGAGAATGCATTATGGATACTTAATTTCTTATTTGTTACTTTACTTTTAATCTGGTCCTCCATTTTCACTATATAGTCGTCATTTTGCAACTTAAATCTAATTTCCTCGAGTTATCGGCAACTCCCTTGTTGTATTATACAGGATATTTATTATTTCATTCTCTGCCCTTAATGCAGCAATAATAGTATCTCCTAATGGTTCACAAAACTTTGGAATTAATTGGGATAGGCTGTCCACATGAGTTAGTTTCTTTGATGTTAAGAATTCCATTTTATAATTATAGTTCAGCAATATGGTTCCCCAGCATTGTAATCAATTTGCTGTATGCATGGAACACTTTTTAGAACCATAAATAGATTATAGTGGGTAATGATCTGTTTGTAACAGAAATTCACATCTAAAAATTCTATATTACTGTAATTATTAATACCTTAAGGGTGACCTTTGCACTCTGCCACAAAAAAATTACAGTCTTCTTTCCAAAAGCTCTTCCTTTTATATCACATCTCTTTTTTGTAAGGAAACAATTCCATTTACAGCTCAATATGCTTTAAGAATCATCCAGGAATTTTCCAGGAAAGTTGAGATTTTACTTGAAACATCCCAAACCAGAAGCCCTTTATTTATACATTTTCTTTCTATTGTTTTTATTTTTCTATTTATTTATCTCATATTACTCTTTGCATAACATTCCTTCCTCACTACAATTCCAAAATTTTTCACAGTAACAATTTTCAAAAATATGTTAATCACATTGTTGGCTTATAGATCTCCCTCTCCCTCCCTCTTTGGTTACTATACCACATGAGCACATAAAATCAATCAATAATGCAGAACAATACACAGAAATAAAATTTAAACAAAGTACTTTAAACAAGGTTATCAATATTAAAGGTGACATTTCATCCACCACTCAATTATTCTTCATTACATTAATTTCATCAAAAGAAATACTTTTCCCAATATGAACTCAAGATAATCTCTTAAGTAAGGTATATTAATGAATCAAGCCAGCACACAATTTGCCTAATAAAAAAAAAAAAAATATATATATATATATATATATATATAATTCTTTCCTTTTTTAAACTTTCACTGAGTATGTTGTCCATCTACACATGTTGGGCACCTCAACATGGTGTAATGGTTAGCAAGGTCGTCTCACTAGAACAATTACGACTGAGTAGTTAGTTTGATCCTCACTGGGTGTTTCATAATTTTGGTTTTGTGCCACATCTAAGAAACTTAGAAAATCACCATTTTGAGATGCAAGATTACTTAACTTATAACCACCGGAGAATTCAACTTGCGTATATTTTTGCCATCTTCCAAAGTTTTCCACACATTTCAGGTTCTAATCATATCCATAATTGACTTATGGCATCTTTTGCCACCATGATACCATCACCTTTCAGTTTGTCATTAATTCTATCCTTTAACCTACCTTTATTCTTTCCATTTATTTATTTATTCATTCTTTAATCTGAAGAGCAACTCAATCCACTTTAAGCCTTTAAAACATATCTGCTATTACACTGACCATTGTTTTTTTTTTTTTTAATCTGTTCCTTCCTATCATTCTCTTTCCAATTTTTGCCACGTCTTTCAACTAGTTCATCTGATGGCCTTTCCTTAATTTAGATATCACTCAACAGCTCCTTTCTCCAAGATACATTCTTTTGCGGCCACTGTTTTCTCCCTCACTATCAATGTCTGATGTAGTACCAGATTCCCTACTTAATAGAGGCAGTTCGTGTCTGACTACATTGCTCCTACTGCTAGCACTATTGTCCACCTTTCTGATACATCTTTTACGTTATTCTTTGCTATCTGTTGTGACATATTTTCCTTATTTTTCTAATCATCTCCACAAGTATCGTTCATGCTTTCATTGTCCATTACCATGATATGTCTGACTTTCTCTCAGGACCATTTGTCGTTTCATGATTGGGATGTCACTCTCATTCAAGGATTTTTCCCTCTGGCGACAACATTTTAAATTCGGGTAATTATTTCCTTCGCTATCCAAATTACACTTGGAAGACTCAGAATTGGTAGGTGTTGCTAGTGTAGTTTTAGCACTGGTCAACCAATGTCAGGTATATGCTATTTGTCAATGTTTGTAACACATAAACACACTGCATGCACTTTTACTACTGTGCTAGTTAACTGATTTTTTATTCGATAAGATACTGGGCCAGTTTTTTTTACAATTATATAATTCAGTTGCTACCGTTTATCTAATTTTCCATGTTTTTCATAGTTCTTAGAAGAAATCTCTAATATTTAGGTCTACATCCCTGGTTTTGCTATTTAACCTATCTGTTTAAGGTTAATTATCTATGAATGATACAATATATTGATTCCCTGACAGTGTTTTAGGGTACAGTTTGCAAATATCTACTGCAATCTTTGCAAAAGGAAATGGGGAAATATCAGATTCTTGTATACATGGTTGAAGAGTGTTTAAATTTCTTGTCTGGCATGGGATATATCTATTCACATGGTCGATGACTTCTCTAAAAAGACACAGCCAAAAATATTTTTGTTTTATTGTTTGTAAAGTTTTCTTCCATACACACATGACCATTATCATTTTGGTGTTATACGAGCATTTGCATTCTTATGTGCGATGGGATGTATAATCTCACTCACTCAGGAGGGGACAAATAATAGACAACATCATCTATAATTAGGTATTTCTTCCGTTAGAATTTTGTGACCTTACATTTTCTTACTATCTTTAAGCTCTAAAACATCTTCATTTGAATCCTGTTCTCTAATTATATCTATATCTGGCAAAACTGGTCTTTCATATTGTATAGGTTGGGACGTCTCATTTTTGTATGATGCAAACACTCAGGGATCAAGATGATTTGAATTAATGGCACTAACTTCATAAGATCTATCATCAATCTACAGTTTTCTCACCTTTTCCCCTTAGTATACCCTTAGATAGCAAGTCTACTCAAATATTACTCTTGCCCTTCAGATATTCTATCTATCCACTATACTCAAGGCCCACACCCGTATTTTTCTATTCTGCATAGGTGAGTTTAGTAAGTATTATAGTGATTGATGGTCTGTGTATATGTTGCTTTTCTGTAATAATTTATTGGAAACCTCCATAGACTTCTAGAACATTCTACAATCCTGGCGTTGAACATTTCATTAATAGCTTTATCTACTAACTTTCTCTGGCTAAGAGGAGTGCAATATGGCTGTTTCTTTATGGGTTTATGGTCCCTCATATCAATTTTCATTCTAACAGTGCCCATCCTCTCTAACTCCTTATCCTCACTAGCAAAAAATCCATTTTTTCTCTTTAGTAAAGGCATTACTTCCTAATCCAAATTCCTATATCTTTAATTTGATGTATTGTCTTTCCAGCCCCAGAAATTTCACTTATCTAAACAATCCTATCAAGGTTAGCTACAGGACAGCCCTGTTTTAAATATATCATCTGATTCATATTGTTCATTATTAATATTAAAACTTTTCATGACTTATTCAACATGACCATTGTTAGATACAAATATGCTAACCTCAGACATGCTGTTCTATTTGGTAGGTGTTTTCATCCCCACTTTTAATTTGTGTCTTCCCTATACATGTGTGCATATGTTGGGGTTTCAGCACTACTGCTATGTCTAATCTAACTATCAATAGGATGCACTTATCTTCTTCCAGTGTCATATACTCATTATTAATTCTAAGAGCCTCTAAATCAAAGTAAATTTGGACCCTATTCTGCTTTAACCAAGCACAACCTAATATAATGTTCCTACTTAAATTTTTTACTACAAAAAACTTGTGCGGAGTGAGGTGCTTATCTATTTTAATTTGTAGATTAGCCAGTTCTGCCATTTTTAAGAGAGAGCCATTAACCATCTGCAAATTCACTTTTCTGTTCATTAATTTGAGTCTTGGGTTTAGCGCTCAGTATACCCTGCTATGGATAATTCTGCCCCGGTGTCTATTAAAACCCTATAACTTGTAGATCTAATTTTAATTGAATTTGGTGAGCCTATATTACCAATTATACACATTGGTAATGTACATTTCCATCCATGCAGCCCACAGCAGGTAGTACTGTTCTGTTTTTCAAATTTCACTGCTGCCAGGTGTGTCCTTTTCTCTTACAGTTCAAGCTCTGTTCTGTTATGGGGTTCCCTCTACCACATCTGCTAGATTCTTTATTTTCTGTCACTGGTGCACTAATATACATCATTCGCTTTCTCGTGTGACAGACCTCTATCTGTTCAGGTTCAATATAAGAGGAAGTGACCCTCATTCACCATTTATCTTCAGTAAGTGCTTTTCAATAAGCAGCCTCAACTGTTGGTAGTCCGTCCCTTGACAAGGTTAACTTGACTCCAGTGTTACTTTTATCCATGCCACTATATGCTTCATCCACTAGTTGAATGATTCTTTGTATAAAGTCCTGTAGGCCTTCATGTCTGCACTGCTTAATGCTTACTAACTGCAAAAAAAATTTACAAGGGTTAGAATCTATCAGTAATATCCCCGGAGCATCTATTTTAAGTCTGCCCGGATATATTTTTGTCTTCTTTTATAATTCCCTGAATAAAGCTACCTACTGCCCCATCTGTCATAAGCAGAAACGCTTGACATTTTTTCTCTTCGCTGACCTCACTAATTGTAAAGTAATTCTCTTTTTTTCAAACCTCACACTGGCAGTCATCCCTGTCAACTAAAGTACTGAGTTGCTTTAAGTAGCCTTCGCTTTTTAGCAAGTTTGTTACCAATTTTGTGGCATTGGCCAACTTTTTTTGTGAAGAAAATCTTTAAACACTTGAAATTCCATTTCACAATGGAAATTTTTTTTTTTTAACAAGTAAAACCAGTAGCACACAATGTATTGGGAGAGAGAGAGCCCCTACCTTTTTCTGTTATTATTTTTTATTTTTTCTTGTACTTTTCTTTCTGAGTTCTTTTTAGAGGCTATCAATTCTCTGCTGTTTTTTTTTATTTGATTAATGTCAATTTTGTAAATCTTTCAGTTCATAGTTATTTTTCTTCTTCTTTTCTTCCTTCTGTTACTACTACAGTTCTGTCAAACTACCCCCTCTCTAAGAGTTCTCTGTATTCCTTTCTTTATATTTGTTAGACCATGTTCATATTGTGCATACAATTTTTTTTAACTATTAGACTGTATCTGATTATCGGTGTTTTTTTGGGGACTGTTTCCGATCATCTAACACCATTTTTGTGGGAAGGGGGAATTTGAGACCAGTCACTGTGCCATGGATGTTTAAATCTGCATTGTATGGATATAGCAGGTCACTTAGCATCAAAACACAGTATGTAGTGATGTCACTCTATGCCAAACCTAAACAAACTCCCCACATTTGAAAGTTCAGCAATCTCACTTCTTTTTATGATAATAATAATGTGATGTATTAATTAATTTATTGCATCAAGTTATGTAGTCATCAAGAGGTTTTGTTGTGTAACAATATTTGCAAAGAGTTCAGTTTCTTGAGTTTAAGAAATGTTTAACTACTATTTTTTTTCAACATGCACACTTGAATGGTAGTAAACTTCTGTGTGTTGATTCTTTGTTCCTCTCTTTCTTCTTACTCCCAGACATCTTTGAGAAGAAAAGAAGTATAGGTGAGATAGAGAGTGGCAGAGACAATGTTTATCGTCTGCTTGTTTTGTTTTTTTGGACAGCCTAAACAGACAGTTTGGTTCTAGGTGGATGTTTTTTCTTTTGTTTTTTGAATAAGAAAAGGAAAAAGAAAGTGTGAGAATAAGAAATGCATCCATTTATTGCATCTTCTCTCCCAAAGCTCTTCCTTTTATATCATTTTTTTAAAGGGGAACACTTCCATTTTCAGCTCAAGATGCTTCCAGAATTGTACAGAATGTTATAGGAACATACAGATTTCACTTGAAACATGCCGAACCAGAAGTCATTTATTTATTTATTTATACATTTATGCTTTTTTCTCATCTGCTTCACTTTCTCTATTCATTTTCTTTTTTATTTATTCCATGTTACCCATTACATAACAAAAGTAAACATAGACATTTTAGAAAAGATGATGAAATAAATAAAACAGCAATAATATCATGAGTAGAGTTCATATAGATAACACAATATAGCAGACTAACTTGGACATTGAATATAGCTTTGTCCTGAATATCACATACATAAACAAGGGTTGGACAAATAATTAAAACACCACTTTTTATTTAATTTTTTTTTTCTATTGGCAATACGAGAAATTCAAAACTGTTTGGATCTGTATATATGTGCTCATATGCATTATGTATGCCTTGTACTTCATGATAAAAGTACCTCATTTTTTGTTTCAGATATTTATATTTAAATAAGTTAAAATACACAACCTATTTGATTTCCAATGAGAACAAATTGTTGGAGTGTAGATGGCTTGAACTTCAGCCACTAAAACTACTGAATTGTTTAATGTTTTGAAAGGTACAATCTCTAAAATCATGTTGACATTCCAAAATAAAGTTAAACCTGCTCTGGCAAGCATTATGCTTTTTTTTTTTCTTTCGTTTTTTAACAGTATGGTTCACACTGTACAAGGCCCAAGGGCCACTTGAGGTAGTAAGTTATGTTAAGAGGTAGTTTATATGGATAGGAAGGGAAGATAATGGTTGGCTCGAGACTCTAGTGATCAGGAAAACATTCTCTTGGGAGTCTATTCCATAGGGAGTGGCTTGTGAGAAGAGAGAGCTTCTCACTGATAGAGTACAGAGGGAGTCCAAATTCTCAACGATGTAACCTTTGGCAACTCCTTCCTGGGGTTAAAAATAAACACCAACAGCTTGTGATCCAACTTTAGTAGAAATTTCTTACTTAGTAAAAAAATTTTGTGTCCTCTCTATACTCCAAACAATTGCTAGGGCCTCTTATACAATGTTTGAGTAATTTATCTCTGCCGTTGTCAGTCTCCTAGATAAATATATTATTGGATGATCTTCCTGTGATAGGATGATAGCAATATCTTTCTCACTTGTGTCTGTGGTCAACATTATCTCTTTCTTAGAATCAAACACCCTTGTTATAAGTTCCTTTATCATAATTGCTTTTAGTATCATAAAAGCGTTATTTTATCCTTGTGTTCTTTTTTTGTTAGTCTTTCATACTGATCTTCAATATTTGGTAGTCCAAATATGCCAGGTTCTTGCATCAAAGTTGCATTTGTCTCTATTAATGGTTAAGACTTTTTCAATCACCGTAATATTTGATCCACTTTTTGTTTTAACTCATGTTTGGTTTTCACTCTTACCCCTATATCATTTTGGTAAATAATCATGTTAGTTACCTTGCCTAACAATATTCCTTTGATTGCCCTTAACAGGCCAATAGGGGTGTTGATTGTGGCAACTTTAAATGTTTCATCAATCTAAATTTGGTTGTAGGTAGATCTCAAGTCAATTTTTGCAAAATATTCTGTTTGCCAGTTCATGGCTCACTGTTTCAATGTTTGGTAATGGAAACAAGTTCAAGCATATCTGGTGATTTATTCCAGTTTTATAGTCATCGCATATCTGCGAACCTCCATTTGCTATGCTAGGTGAGGCCCAGTTACTTCCACTATGTGTAACATTTTTGAGAATGCCTTGCTTGATCATGTGGTTTAACTTGGAGACCACGAAAGGCAGTATATGTACTGGCACTTTTCTGGCTTGAATGTATTTGGGGTGGTAATTTTCTTTTAATCGAATACTCGCTTTGTATCCTTTTAGAAGTCCTAGCTCACTCTCTTGTGCTTCCATGGAGTTTATTAATTTGGCTGTATCTACTTTTATTATGTCAATCCCTAACAATCTGTGGTCCTTCTTGCATGCTACTACCACAATTTGAATAACCTCAAACAGAGTATCTGTTACAAACGTGCCACGAAAGATACCCAACGTCTTTATTGTTGTTCCATCAAACCATTTTTTTTTTTTTTTAACTTGGATTGGCCTAGTACGGCCATTTATTTTCATGTTAGTTTAACCATTTTTTTTTATTTACCACAAACACACTGGCTTCCTACTGTTCTTCAGTGGTGGTGGTGGGGTTATTATTTTCATTTTTTTTCTACATGTTTTTCACTTCTGCAATTGGTCTTAAAATGATTCATTTTTTCTACATTTAAGACACTGTTTCTCCAGTGTTGGAGACTTGAGTTTATTCGTTACATGTGCCGGTCAGCAAAAACTGCACTTCACTTCGACTTTGGTAACATTCAACCTGTATGACTAACACTTTCCTTGGCTGGTTGAAATTTCTGATTTACTTCAGCTGCTGTAAATAGTCCAGCTTAATTCTAAGTTCATATAACCACCTTGCATGCATTCCAGTATTTTTCGTTTATGCTGTGGCTCATTAAATCCTTCAATTATTCATAATAGAAGCAGCTCATTTTCAATTGACATGCCTTGTGTCTCTTTTTTTTCAAATTTGCAGTGCTTTGTCTGTCCCTTGAGCCCGTGTACATACTGCATAATAGATTCCTCCAGCCACTGCCTGGCTTCTAAAAATTTTGTTCTTTCAGTGATGACCAGTTTTCTTTTCAGCCTAATGTTTCTTATTAATATGTTGACAACATCCTCAAAAGATATCTGTTCTTCCTGTGCATTCACCATTGGGGATATTTTCTTTAACATCTCACACCACACAGAAGACATAAACAAGTCCATTATTTGATTCTGTTCACCTTCTATTCTTGAGTCTTTGAGATTACACAATCTTGCTGGAGCCGCAATCATGCCTTCAACTTTATTGAAGATAAGTGGATTTCTTCTGTACACCACACTGAAAAAGCTAAAGCAAGTTTTACTTGAAGAATGGTTCAAAATTCTCCTAACGACCATTCAGAATTTGTACAAATCAATTTTTTGCTGCATTAAATGTTTGATTGATGCCAAAAGTGGATCAACTCTGTATTAAATATTAAAATTTGCATTTAATAAGATGTTTATATAAGTTTATCCAACCCTTGTATCTCAGAGAGTAGCTAATAACTATTCATATCTTTAATTTCCTTCAGCTTTTTATCAGTTTTTCTCAGTAAATAAGATACCTAAGGTGTGAATATAAACCACTAATTGTTATTTCAATGACCCCCACATTTCTATCTTCAAAAATTTAACTTTCACCATCCAGTTCTTGTAAACATTGATACTGATTTCTCAATGGTTGTACTTGTTCTTAAAACCACTCATTTGCTTCTGTATGTTTAGCCAATAAAGTTGGTAAATTTGGAAAATACTGAAATGATAATGACATTTTCGAGCTTTTCTGTATGAAAGTTTCTTGCCAACATGTTTGAACTTATTAAAGAGTATCACAATTAGTTTTTCAGGTACTCATCTTGTAAAAGTTATCTCCTGAATAAGCTTCCACTGTGTGTCTTTGCTAAGGTTCTGTGTGGCGGTTAGCATTTCATTGTCATTGCTGAAAGCCTCATTTTGATTTTATTGACACTGTTTTGGTTGAAATATTATCAGCTATTCTTTCATATTCATATTGTAACCTGTGTCCCTTCAGATGCAGTCCCCTCACTAACAAACTGGCAAGCAGGAGTGCTGTAGGAGCACACAAAGTATGCAGATGGTCCTACACACCTTATTTTCTCAATCGCATCAAAATATAAGAAATGAGTCTAATGATATAACCCAGTGATTGTAATAAAGGGTTCAGTTCAAACTTCTTAGCATCTGAAGAAGGCCAGAGTGTATAACAGCCAAGACAATGTACAAATGGCAACCAAGATGAGGACAACAGTCCAAATAATGTAAATAGTGTAAACACTATCTCATTTCAGAAATACAAACAAATACTGAGTCTAATTTAATTAACAAGTTGCAAGGGCAAAGCAAAGAAATGGATCAATTAACAGACTGATTATCATCATCACAATGATGACTAGCAGCAGTAGCAAAATGAAGATCAAATCTATTATCAATTATTATTTTAACAAACTCAGTAGAGATCATTTTTTAATCAAACTAAATCATGAAGTGCTGTTTTCTCTTTATTATCAGGAATTGATATTAGCTCTGCTTTGAAAAATACCTAGACTACAAAGGATTTACATGCAAATGCAAAATGTTTTTCTATTTTAAGCCATAAATATTTAACATTAGGATACATGTGATTCCTTTAGGAAATGAACATGTTTTCAGAAATATAGAATTGGTTTCATCCTGTAAGTATAAAGCATTATTTCCTGAAAAGTCATATCTGACACAATTTCTACAATATATGTCCCAACATTAAAAAAATAAAATCTTTCAAGATGTTTTGTCGTTTAGAAAAAATGAATGAATATTTTACTTTAAAAAAGTTATCCAGTGAAAATATTGTATTGAAAAAGAAAATGACAAAATGATATCGTTATCTACTTATGCCTTCTCATAAATGTTTGTCATGTAAATGTGTAGGTTTCGCAAGTAGGTGTTAAATGATTTTTGACCAATGGGAGCGACTTGTAAGACTTGAAAGGATTTAGCGATCCAGTGTGAAATTCAAAAGGACACTTAAATGACTTCGCAATGTCAGAGACTCAGATGGAAGCAGCGAAAGAGAGACACACATCTAAAATGTAACTTCAAACGACTCGGACATTGTCCTCTTTCTCCTTTTTGCTTTCAACAATTACTACTACAAACATTTTGTACAAACTCTTGATACTCTTAAATTTCTCATTGAACGTTAATTTCTACAAATTCTTGTTATTCCTCCTTTTAATAAATTTCTATTTTAAAATGCAAAATGTATATTTTATTCTTCTTATGCTATTCCACATATTCCAACCTGCTAACAACCAACCTTCTGATGATAATTCAGCATAAAATTTGTATGCTGTAGGGATTTTGGTTAAGTAAGACACAAGGCTGAATCAAAGAAACATTAACCAGCTCCCAAACACTTCAAATGTATTGCTTAACTCATAGACTAATTTCAATATAACAGGGATAGAATATCATCAGCACTGAAAACATTTACATCATGCAGTTTCTGCTGAGTGGGAGTTTCAAAATGTTAGAATGAAGCTGTAACTAATTTTCTTATAACTTCTTTTATTTAAAAAATGTAAATGTAATTGGCAGAAATGCCCAATAAACAGAATTGCCTCTTTTTAAGGCAATATCACTTGCCAACTTGATAGGGTGAATTTTTGGATTAAAATCTTTATCAAAACTAATAAATTTAGATTTGTCAATAATAACAGGAGTTGTACCTGCGCAATCAACAAGTAAACTGTTCTTGTTGGAAATGCTATACAATGCATTTGAAAATAGAAATTAATTTTCAGTTTTTGAAACATGTTTGCCATTTTTTATGAATGTTTTGTTTGCTTCTGGACTTTTATGCTTAGGTTTGCAGCAAACATGACAATATTTTTGTATGGAATTATAGCATTTTGAAATTAAATTATTTAACAAATTATTCCAAACTTTACTTTGGCAGTCAGAGCAGGTAAGAACATTAGTGTGTGGCTTTGATGTTAGCCTTTGCATTTTGAGTGCCATTATGGTATTTTCACTGTTATTCTCCTCAATCATCTTTTCAGTTTCTTGCGAGATTCACAATGAATTATTTCTAAGTAATAACAGTTATAAATGGTTTAAATTCAGATGGAAGGTCTTTTAGGATAATGACTATTAGCAAACTATTGTTAATAACTTCTCCTGGTGTTTTTTTTAATAAAGTTGCATCATTTGTCAGCTCTAATATTAGAACTAACATCACTTTTTAAACGAAAGTCTTTTTCTTAACATCTGCAAAAAATTTTACTTCAGGATGCAAAAAAGCATCTTCTTCCTTTTCTTTACTCTGACATCCCTATTTTTCACAGATGAATAAAAAGTAAATGTATTTTTCTCTCCACTATGAATGTCTTTGCCAAGACTGAATGACTGAGCATCCAAAGTTATCTATCAAATTGGTTTTTTCACCCACATATATTAAATATTTACGATATTACACTATGTATTAGACCTATCGTACAAGTTAGGCTCAAACAATTACAGCTATTTACATCAATCTTGTGTTTACTCAAGAGTTTGCCTATTTGGAGTTGGCTGTATTTGCAGGTTAATGAAAAACTGTTACTTCATCAGAAGAGCAAAAAGATTCAGCATTAGCTCTATGTGTTCAAAAGTTACTGACAATAATCACTGAACTTCATATTACCATAATAATATAGTATTAGGCAAGTTCTGGATTGAATCACTAACATAAGGATACCCGTTGATTATTATTACTCTTCTATTTTATTAACTGAGCTATTATATATCTTGGACACACAAAGTTTTAGACATTTTAGAAATTATAGTGAAATAAAGAACATTATCAGTAGTAAAGCATACATACTTAACAGTACAGCAAACTAACACTTGACCATTCAATATGGCTTTTCAACACCTATAAATCTATAAATCACAATAGGAAGCGCATCCCATTGAATTTTGAGAACGTTAGTATGATCTTTACTGGAAACATATGTTCACTTAAGTTTATTTTCCAATAAAGAAAATCTAGATTTTCTAACATCACCCTGATACTTTGTTAATAAAAATAAAAGTATAAGTTTTCTTTAATCAAATTACTTTTATTATAGAAATAAAAAGTAGATTTTGCAACATCAAAATATATTTTTTTCTGTTATGAGACTGACACTTTTTTTTTCAAATAATTTCATGCACATATTTGATCTAAATTTGTTTTTTCTTTGGACATTTATCATGACAAATTTTTTATCACTTTAGCTGAGAAAAAAAAAAGAGAAAAAAGGCCAATGAAAAAAGGAACTTGTATGCAAAAACACAAATAATAAAGTGGTGAGAAATTTAATAACTTGTTGGTCATTCCAACAAATGTGAATTTTCAAAACAATCCTTATAGGCAACTTAAATCTTAAAAAAAATTAATATTTAAGTCTGTGGCAGACATAGTGAACTGGAACTGCAGAATGATAGAAACAGTGAACAGGACTTGCCTTATTCTCGACAAAAGAGAGTTCGTCTTTGTCTAGCATGTAGGACTTCGATCTAAAAGTTTATAATGTCTTTGTGGCAAATAAAATGGCAAAAAATGTGTTGAAGATGAAAATCTTGACACTTTTTTTTTTTTAAATGCCTAAAAGGTTTATAGAAATCAAGACCAACAAATTTCCGCCAATTGGTTGCCATATTCAGTTTTTTCTTCTGCCTCCTTTTATTTGAGGATTACCTTCTCTTATGTAGTACAACAATAACTGCCATGTCTATTAAATTATGATAATAAATCTTGCCTCCGTGTTTGGTGTGGCCAATCAGAAAAATAACTTGATGAATCAGTAAAAAGCCATTGATGACAGTTTTGGCAAATTGGTGAGCAAAAGAAAGCTTCTGTTGCTGCCAAAGGAAGATTGGATTTCTGTCCCTGTTTTTGTTACTATGTTGCTGCTGGACTGTTCACTAGAGATTTGTGACCAAATATTTTACTTGCACACAAATTTACTACAAAGTCATAAAATTTGAAGTTTCTCATGCTAATATTTACAATATTTAGGGAAAATCAATTGCTTTTGCTACTGATATTTGGTATTTATTACATCATTGAACAAAAATAATAAGTGTCATTTTATAGAAAGAAATAATTCCTTGAATGTTTGTTAAACAAAATGAAAAATTGGTAATGAAACAATTTGTGAAAAATATGCCATATCCCAAATTATTAAACAGGAAAATCATCTAGTCTAAACTATCGCTCTGTTCACAAGCCTCCCATGTCTATTGAACAGGTGAAGAGGCTCATCCCTTGTTCCCTGTTTAGGTTGTGGTTTCCGGCTTTCTCTTTTCCAATCTTTCTACTCTTACGTAGGCCCCTGCGCATCAGTGGCGTTACCACCTTGCTTGGGGTGATATGATTAAAAAAAAAAAATACCAAATTCTAATTTTCATATTGATAACAAATCAATTTCCTAAATTGTTTAATCAGTAATAATTAGCTTTATAATATTTATACTGCAAAATTCATAAGAAATAAATATACATATTTATAAATTGAATTTGCTCACATTGTAATTCTTGGGATAATTTTCATTTTAAAAGTTAATATTTTAAAAGACACTACACTGCTGCTTTGTTCCCATTCAAATTAAAACTTTCAAAGTTATTCAGTTCAGTATTAAGTTCAAATTCACAAAACATTCTGACAGCAAAGAATGTTTTCTTTCAAATTTGATCAGAAAAGTGAAGAGGTCAAAATAAAAAGAATCTGTAAAAAAAAAAATTACTTACCATAATAACTTTGACTCTCTGGATGACAGGATTCAATTTTTGTCCTTCTTCAACTTCTTTATGCATCAATTGGTGAAGTTGCCAAACTGGCCTGCCATGGTTGACCTCACGACACAACTGAACAAAGCAAACAAGATTCAGTGAGAAGCAAGCACACAAATTGTCTGTCACCTTCTTCCTCAAAATGTCATTTCTATGTCAAAAAAAAAATCTGTTTTTTTAGGCCATACATTATGCCAATCACACAAATGTTTCTGCTGTAGGCATTATGCACAACTGAACCATTATTAGACCAGTAAGAAAAGTCATTGCTAACTATTTAAAGAAAAAAACATACAGTAAAAATGAGCATAAAACTTTAAAAAAGTAAATTGTATCCACTATTACAAGTAGCAACAATTGAGTTGTTTAGGTATATCAGGATCTTAATTTCTTTGAAAAAATTCTAATACATAATGGTTTTATTTTCTTGTAAAAGCATATTTGGCAGATTTGGAAATTTCAAAGTTGTGAATGAGAGAGAGAGAAAAAAACATGATCTAATGAATTACTCAACTGAATGTGGCATACAATTTTCATATTAATCAAACTAAATTAGAAAATAATGAAACAAAGATTGCAGCATAGTCCTTGAATTCCTGAGACATATCACTACATATATTTTTGCTGGAAAAAACAAAAATAAATGAAATACGCTCATTTATGAATAATTTATTTGAAATAAATTTCTTTAATAAGAAGGTATAAAAAATATGAATAAAAGAAATTATTGTAGAGAAACTTTCTTTTTCAATTTTACAATTTGCAAATAATTCCCAGTCAATCCTGGTATGTATGGTAAAAGTATGTAAGTGCCTTTTTCAATAAATTCATCCCTTGTAACAAAATTTGAATACATCAATATCACTGTAGACTTCAGAAAAAGAAAATATTTCATATGAAAAATTCTTAAACTGCTACACAAATTGCAGATAAAAAAAAAAACCTTTTTACTTTTCATTGTCTTACATATTTTTAAAAATTGAGAAACTAGTAGAAAATGAATAAAATCTAAGTTTATTTAATTTACCTCAAGAACCAATGTTAAACAAGCAGGATAAAATGTCATGAATGCTAAGTAATTGGCCAGTACTGAAAGACAACCAAAGCAGCTAATCGTCTCAAGACCTTTCCAACCTGCAAAGAAAAATATTCAACAACAAAAATATGACATGCATAAAATTTTTTTTCAGAATTTCTAAATGTTAACATTTTGTAAAATCAATCAGTTGTCAAATTTAAAGTTTGGAGGAGGATTATTTACTTTACACATTTTATTTTTGTGGTGGAGACTTACCTCGCCGAAGCAAGAATAAGCGGTTTGTCTGCACGTGCGATTGGAGACGTAATGGAACCGCGAGGCGAGCTCATGCAGGGCAGTTTTTGGAATGACACGGCGAATGCGTCATTGGTGAAAGTGAGGCTTTTCAAGAGGAAGAAATTACGAGACCAAAAACACATAAAAAGAGCCAACTTCTGTTTCGGGGTCACTTCACCGTTGGAGACTCGAGAAGGTTACACCGGTGTTCAGGAGAAAGCGTTTTGCTTACAGTGCACAGGAAACGGAGTCCCTAGTAAAGCAGTGTTCCGTGTTCTACCAGAAGCAGCAAGGGGAGAACAGATCCAAGTGGTTATTAATTTGTCTACGAACTACATTCCGAGAAGATACAAATACCCACAAGCTATTTCAGCGTCTATCACGATTTTCATTATGGACGGCAAAGTCTTTGATGTCCAGTTGATTCTCGAGTTCAGTGGCGCTGCAACTGATATGCCAATCGTCGAGTGGATCGAAAATGCAGAGTTGGTCTGTGAACTCTGTGCTATGGATAAAATTGAGCAGATTCTACCGTTATGACTCCAAGGCGGTGCTCTTGCTGTATACAGACAGCTCAGCAAGGAGCAGAAAGCTGATGCAGAGCAGATTAAATGGGCCCTCATGACCACGTATGCAACAGATGCATTTGATGCATACGATCAATTTGTTACTCGGCAACTTCGCTCGGGTGAAACAGTGGACGAGTTTCTAGCTGAACTACATCGTTTAGCTCGGCTGGTTGAGGGATTGTTACCCGAACGATGGATGATATGTGCGTTTGTTTCAGGGTTGCCACAATATGTTAGGCAGCTTCTTCGTGCCTCATCCAGAATGGAGACCATGACAATGAAGCAGCTTTTGACTTGAGCATGGGCTATCATGACCGACAACGGAAGCTGTAAGGAGTTGGTTGCTGCATCCACTGGCAAAACACATTTGGATGCAGACTTGCTCCCTGATAACCCGCGCAGTGCGACCTTTCTTTGCTACAAGTGTTCTGGGCCCAACCACATGGTGATGGATTGTATGCAGGGACGCCAAGTGAGGTCAGACGGTCGAGTGAGGAAGTCTTGCCGTGAAACCCGATGCTTCAGATGCAACAAACTTGGACATATATCATCAAGATGCCAGGAAAACGCCCAATGGGAGGAGACGTCAGTGCCAGTCTTCTCTCTGACCAAGTGAGAACCAAGAAATTGCCCGCTGTAAAAGTACTCGTGGATGGGCGAGAGTGCACAGCTCTGGTGGATTCTGGCTACTCGCAGATGCTGGTGAGCAAAGCTGTGTGTTGCCATTGGAGAGAGAATGAAGTAGGAGTGCTGACGGCCGATGGGAAGACTTTGAACTGCCGGGGGTACAGCAAAATAAAATTGGAAGTTGGGCAGGCTCAGCCCGTGAACATTGAGGTCCTAGTCATGGATGGACAATTGTTGGGTTTTGACCTGCCTATTGGCATTGACGCGATCAAACAGCTAGGAGGTGTTCACCTGACAGAATTGGGTGAGGCATACTTTGGAGACCTGGATGGATGTGCCACCATTTCTATTGATGAGCCTGCTTTCAGTGTAACATTCGATGAAAAGCAAAAAGTGTGGACTGCAACATGGAAATGGACAAGTGGCTGCTTGCCCGGCGAGCTGACAAATAACGTGCAAGAGTACACTGTGCCAGACCATGCCCGGGATGCATACGAGAAAGAACTCTTGCTATGGAAGCGTAACGGATGGTTGCTGCCATATCCCAAGGAGGAACTTGGTCCACCCAAGGGTCTAATTCCCTTGATGGCAGTCGTGCAAGAGCACAAGCAGAAGGTCTGGCTGGTACTTGACTACAGAGAATTGAATGGATTTGTAGAAGCATTCATTGTCAATGCCAAAGTGTGTGCGCAAAAACTCAGAGAGTGGCGACAACAAGGAGTTGATGTGTCGCTTTTAGATCTGCGACATGCCTATTTACAAATCCACATTGACAAGGAGCTGTGGCCATTCCAAACGGTCATTTTCAAGGACAAGCGGTTCTGTCTTACACGATTGGGTTTTGGCCTAAATGTGGCACCACTCATCATGAAATCCGTTGTCGACGCTATAATGTCCCAAGATCGTGTGATCAAAAGTGCCACGTCGGCTTACGTTGACGACATTTTTATCAATGGAACCGTGAGGCGAGCTCATGCAGAGCAGTTTTTGGAATGACATGGCGAATGCGTCATTGGTGAAAGTGAGGCTTTTCAAGAGGAAGAAATTACGAGACCAAAAACACATAGAAAGAGCCAACTTCTGTTTCGGGGGCACTTTGCCGTTGGAGACTCGAGAAGGTGTTACACCGGTGTTCGGGAGACAGCGTTTTGCTTACGGTGTGCAGGAAACGGAGTCTCCAGTAAAGCAGTGTTCCGGGTTCTATGAGAAGCATCAAGGGGAGAACAGATCCAAGTGGTTATTAATTTGTCTACAAACTACACTCCAAGAAGACACAAATACCCACAATTTTAAACAATTATTTTGAAAATTTCTGATGATTAAACAGCAACAAAAGTAAAAAAGTAAACTCATCACAAAACCATTAATATATATTTAATGTCTCCTACGAGACAAAAGTTATGAATTTGGGAATATTTTTTTTTCTTTCCAAATAACTGTTTGACTAAATAATCCAATTTTTACATTAACTCTAACCTGGACAGAAAAATTAGAAATAAAAATTTTCTTACAAATTCCTTTTTATTTAATCTCAAAATTGCCCAGCATTTCTATGAACAAAATAGTAAAAACTGAAAACAAACACTCAATGGTATTTCTTACCTGAAAGAGTTCCAACACCAATCACTAAAGTCTCTACAATGGCATCCAAGGTGATTATTGGACCCAAGATTGCCATACCTTGAGCAATATTGTACTGGACTTCATCCTAGAAAGTAGTGAACAAAATAAAGGAAAAAAAAATGAATATTGAAAGAGAAAAGAATTGGAAATCAAATTTTACAGATGAATAAATATTATTGAAGAAAAAAAATTGAACAAAATTAGTGAAATATGTTTAATGTTAGACATTAAAATAAAGTTAATTCAAAAGAGATTTACGTAATAACAAGGGTGTTCTCTTCAGAAATCCTTAGAAAAAATAATCTTATTAATTAATCAATCAATATTGTCTTCTTATCAAAGTGGATAGAAGATCAACCCAGAAAGTATCCAGATATTTTGAAAGTTGCGTAGCTTTGATATAACTTGGCAACCAATCAGAGGGGACTTTATTGCATGTGCATAACCAGTTACTCTCATGGGAATTACTCAGTTAGCAATGAGATACCATTGAGTGAGCTTGTGTACTTGTGACTGTTGCATCTCTTTCAGAGTTGAAATTAGCAAAACACCACCCATTATTCAAGTATAATCTCTCCTAGATTCCAGATTAAGTTTCCAGCAAACATCTGGCTTTTTCAAAAGTTAAAATTAGCTGTTAAAAGGGGGACTTTAGACAGTGGACAAGATTTGAGATTAAGGAGAGCATGTTGGTGTTCCTGAAAGATGACTTTGCAGGCTATTTTGAAAAGTAAAAGGGAAGCTTAAATAAGTATGAGAGATTACAAGGGTATTAATTTGAAGAGACTAGGTTTTTTTGTTTTTTTTTGTTATTAAATGGCTGGAGCGTTACCACTCAGACTTTGTAGAATTAGTATATCATGATTTAAAAAAAAATATCAACATATTGGAGAGTAGAAAGGAAACTAACTCACTGGAGATGTTGATCTGAGAGCAAATCTTGCCAGAGTACTTGCTTTTGAGAGGTCAATAAGCAATAAGAAAAAAGGCAGAGCTTCACTGCAAAAACAAATAAATATTACATATATAATAAAAATAAATTACAAGTTAAAAAAAGAAAAAAAAACAATGAAAAATTAAATTTGAATTTAATGAAATAACTCATAAGAAATGTTATATAAACTGGAAACCAAGGATGATGATCGCCTGGACACCAACAATGAATGAACACAAACGTGTGTATAAAAAATATCACTTATCTTTTTATTCTTCTTTTTTGGTGATGCTGGTGCAGAATAGGATGCAGAGGGAGACCTGCACATATGAGGGAATTGACTGGCTGGAGTTGTCTTCCTTTGTGTTCTCTCCAACTCCTCAGATATTCTACACAAGTTCAGATTTATCAATCTATGCCCAATTATATCATCTTTGTCTAGGCCAACTTTTTATCACTTTTACATTATTACTGTCTCTGACCAACTGCCTGTGACATCATTATATTCCTCTGCTGTTGTTTAATATTTCCTGTTTGACTGAATTAATCTCCTGTGGGTCACAGATATGTCATCTTAATTCTTGTCTTTCCATGGTTTATATTCCCCAAACTTGAACATGGCCACTCACAAAAATACAACTACATTCCATCAATGCAAACACTGGTCTATGCATTCTTACTTTTCTAAAATAATATTTCTTTAATGTAAACACACTTTTCATTTGCCAGCCTGCACTCCTGCTTTTGAGTGAAAGTATCTTCTGTAGATCACAATATATAACAGAAACTCTCAAAGTTGGTAGTAAAGTTGTTGTTTTTTGGGGGTTTTTTTTTAAGCTAAACTTTATTCTTGGCATTAAATTTTCTGAATGCAAAATGGTCATTCAAACAAAAATTAAGAACAAAAGATAAATATATGAGTCAGTGCAATCCATTCAATCATAAGAATTCAAAAGAATACTTGATTAGAAAACTTGAAAGAGCATCAAGAAACTAAGATTGTCAAGTCAACCATCACCCTTAAGAGTTGCTTTGTGTCTATATAGCTATTGATAAAACTGAAACTCATCATTTTATTCCAAGAAACCATAGTAAATTAAAAATACTTTATGAAAGCATTTCATAAAACTTTACTGAAAAGCAACACAACAGATTGTTTTTAAACATAAATACTGATTTCTAACAGTCAGACAAAGAAGTTAACAAAAATGAACAGATAAAGAGTAAATAATTTCACAAATATTTCAAAAGTAAAAAAAAAAATTTTAAAAAAATCAAGATTATATCTGAAAGTGGTCACCTAACAATGATTTCTTTTGGTAAAAGTTAATAATTACTCTAAATGCACTTAATATTATGCATCTTAGTTGTCTAAAAGTATAATTGATATGTCCCGGAATGGGATATATATCAATATGAGGTTGTTATGTGGTTAAAGCAAATGTAATCCAGTAGAACAATTTAGTCCGTAGTCGTAATTGTCATATGCAGTGTCCTGAGACATAAGTGTAGTCAGTAGACCTCTGGTGATAGATCTCTCTTATACTCTCTGGACGTCCTTGCCTTCATCTGTATACATGGCTAATACCAGTCAATCACATTCCAGTGAGGGGGAACCAAGGTGTGTCCATATTCATTACATCACCTCCCCCTGAGCTAAATTTTCCCATGAAATTTAACTTAACATTTCCTCTTTTAGGGTCTGGAGATAAACGATCGACTTTTTTCTCAGTTGTTTTCGTCTCACACCTTCTTGCCGTGCACTGGTTTTACTGGCCTGAGGTCCAGAATACTTCCATAGGTGAATGTTGACTTTCGGAAACAGGAATTTGAAATGTGTCACATAGGACTTCCATTGGAATTTCTTCTGTGTCTTGTATGACATCTGTAGTGTGTCTGGGTCTTAACTGATTCCAATGTCTTTTACACCAAAATTTTTCTCCTACGTCATATATGACCTGACCAATCCTTTTGGC
Source organism: Ascarosepion bandense (assembly GCA_037127315.1). Taxonomy (NCBI): domain Eukaryota; kingdom Metazoa; phylum Mollusca; class Cephalopoda; order Sepiida; family Sepiidae; genus Ascarosepion; species Ascarosepion bandense. Next base: position 577,892 of record JBBBDQ010031453.1, read on the forward strand.
AACAGCCTGCCGAATACAGAGCATATTTTTTTCACAAACATTAACTCTGCTAGCAATAATTGTCACATCATATTCAGGTTTGGCATGATCCTATATACTGCCAAAATTTTTTGAATATTTCTGTTATTCGTGTCTATACCTTAACTTTTCTTTAATGCTCGTTTAAAGATGTCTACAAATTTTTCCACTTGTCTATTTGATCTTGGGTGATGTACTGGCATTGTCACATGATCGATGGACAATGATGAACAGAATTCCTTGAATTCTCTTCATGTAAACTGTGTTCCATTGTCACTGACTAAAGTTTTAGGAATACCAAAGCAACTAAAAATTTCGTTAAGTGTGCTTATCGTATTTGTTGCCGTTGGATGTCTGCACTTAAAAATTTCTGGCCACTTAGTGAAACTGTCCAAACCAATTAGATAATACGATCCATTTATGGGCCCTGCATAGTCGATATGCAATTAAGTCCATGGGACATGTCTTTGGTCATGGCTGAATCTTTACAGGTGGATCCCTTGCTGCCAGTTGACATCCTCTGCACTGTTTCACCAGGTTTTTTTTATGTCTTGGTCCATCCTCAGCCAATAGGTATAGATTCTCATTAGAGATTTCATTCTTGAAATCACTGGATGGACAGTGTGAAATTCTTTTAGAATTTTCTTTTGCAGAGTAGCTGGCATTACCACTCTATTTGCGTATAGTAATAGCTGATCGCAGATTGAAAATGGTGACACACTACTTCCTTTCTTGAATTTCTCAATTAATCCAACTTGCATTTTCATTTTTTAATGAAATCATCGTTCTCCGTTACTTTTTTCACATCTTTTAGAGTCACTGGTAGTTCTGTAATAATGTTGCATACCAAAATTGACAATTCACTTTAATCTCTCAGCAACACTATTACAGTTTCTTCTAACAGTTCCGTATACTCAGTTATCAATATTGATAACCCATCGGCATAACCTAGCTTTTTTGAAGGCACATATTCTATCTTGAAGTTATAATTTAATAGAATTACACCCCAACGCTGTAGTCAATTTGTCGTGTGAGTTGGTAGACATTTTTTTTTTCACAAATATTGTTAACAGCAGTTTAAAATCTGTTTGCAGGATAAATTGTCTTCTTTATAGAAACCTGTGAAATTTTTTCATCGTGTAAACTATTGCTAAACACTCCTTTTCTATTTGGCTGTAACATTATTCAGCGGGCTGTAACATTCTCGAGACATGCTACTGGCTTCTTAGATCTGTCCTGGAATTCATGAAGTAATACCACGTCTAATCCCTCATTACTGGCATCTGCTGCTACAATAATTCTTTACTTTGGCTTGAAATGTACTAGCGATAGGTCTGTTAGTAGACAGCATTTTATTTTTTAAAAGCCAGCTCACACTCTTTCGACCATATGCACTGTATTCCCTTTTCCAACAACTCATTTAAAGGAGATCTTATATCATGTATTTTCAGGATATAAACACTATAATAGTTTACTAATCCCAAAAACGTCTGGAGTTTAGCCACAATCAGGAGCTGGCATATTTTTTATAGCCTCAGCCCTTTCTGGATCCAGTTGTCTTCCTTTACTGCTAATGATCTGTCCTAAATATTTTATCTCCTTTAGGAAGAACTCACATTTTTCAGCATTCAGCTTGAATCTGTATTCCTTAATTTCCTGAAATACTCCTCTAATATGCATTTAGTGTTTGGCCTCATTTTCACTTTTAATCAAAATGTCATCTAGATATGTGATTACATACTCCATACCAGCCAACATTGTATCCATTATTTGTTGGAATAGGCTTGGTGCTACCTTGAATCCAAACAGAAGTCTATTTAGTTTAAACATTCCTTTATGTGTGTTTATTGTCAGGTATTTCGAACATTCTTCACTGACTTTAACCTGAAGGTAAACCTCCGACAAGTCCAACTTCGAAAACACTGTACCTCCATTCAATTTCGTGAATATATCCTCAGGAGATGGTAGAGGGTATGCATGGTCTTTCAAGCAGTCATTTAAGCCTGTCGAAAAATCAACACACACTCTGATTTTTTGGTTTTTTCTTTTTTATATATATATATATATATATATATATATATATATATATATATATATATATATACGGTTGGAGAAGCCCATTCCTAAAATCCAACTTTCAAAATTATGCCACTTTTCTCCAACCTTTCTAATTCTTCATTTATTGTTTCTAGTGCTGAAAATGGTACTTTTCTCTTCGTTTAAAAATTGGTTTGACATTTTCTTTCATTTCGAAGTTGACTTCTGTTTTTGTACACAAACCTAATCCTTCTGAAAAAACACAAGAAAATTGTTTTTTCAAATCTGTAATAAATTTTTGTCTTATGTCATATTGTTCTCTATGACATTAATTTCATTACAGAAAGAATTTACTGGTAATTCCTATAAGTTAAATTGTACTATCCAGTCTAAACCAAAGAGGTTTTCTGAAGCAAGGGTACATATACTTTTGATTTGTGAATTTTCCCCATGAACAAGATGTTACATTTCAATTCACCTTTAAATTTCAGTCTTTGTCCTGACACTTCCCTAGCAATTTTCTCTGTGTTAGTCAACCATGGATAATCAATTTTTCCATGTATTCTCATTGATTACCGAAATGTCACTTCTAGTATGAGCAACAATTTTACAGTTTTACCATTTATTTTTACATCAAGTATTTTCTTTATAATTGCAAGAGGTTCTAATGAATAGAATAATGTTGGAGTTGTCAACTTTACTTTCACAGTCACATGATGTAGAAAGAGCAGTTAAATTAACTACTGAAGCTTCACAAAATATATATGGACAAGAAACAAATCACACACACACAATTACTAAATCATTGTAATATCAAATAAAACCTTCATTTACTTCAAGGACATTAAGCTGAACAATTTAGCTATATTATGATGTAATATACAGAGTAGTAGTTTTAGTGGGATTTTGAATAAATAATGCAAATTTAAAACATTTTGTCTTCTAATTATTGTATTAAGCATTATTGTGCTATATATACTTTTATCTATTTTTGTTTTTATTAATTATGACCTAACAAATGGTGTAAGATCTTACTGATTAGACTTTTTCTGTAATATTGTTAAAATTTTACATAATCAAATACTGTAAATAATTACCTAAATTGGTTGTGATGGTTCATAATTAGAATTCTGGTTTGAATATATTTTCAAATCAATGTATCTAATCCCAAAAATATCAACTTTATTTGGATTTATCTTTGAAATAGTAGAATTTTTAAGTCAGTTTGTAAGTTAGGTATTTCTGCACATTTTTTCAGATAATCTTTAAAACTAAATGCTTAAAAATTGATAAAAGTTAGGAATATAATTTTTTGTGTCAGTACTTACTACATCAAACCACAACTTTTTGCAATGTTGATCTAAAAGAAGTGAAAAATTAGCCTATCTTATTGTACATATCTACATGAAATGTTAAAGATTTATTTACACAGGAAAGATATTCAAGTAATACATAACCTTTAATGAGTACAAACAGCTTGTATGTAGAGTTTAATGAATATTCTAAAATAGAAAAAAGTAAAAAAATGCATTTTCTCACTAAATTTATTTAATCTATAAACTTAACAGGATGATCTTAACAGAACGAGAGGAGCTACTAGTATAAATTAGTGACAGATTGAGCAGATGACACTGTGCTGATGGTAAATTCAGAAAACGAAAAGAACTCTTAGACAAGGTAGTAGCAAAAAGAAAAGACTTAACTGTGTGAAAATAGAATGCATGACTGTCTACCAAAAAGATAAAGAAGTGAGCTATATATTAAGGACATGAAAATCAAGCAGAAATTTAGTGTAATAAAAGACAATAGAAAGTATGACAGACAAATCTGAAAGTACATAGGAATAGTGAAATACAAATTTCAAAAACTAAGCATAGTAATAAGAGATAAGAAAATAAAGATTGTGCCTTCAACAGAAATTAAACCTGTATCCTCTGTCAGAGGCATAATCTTTCTTTAGGGGGACTTCTCAATCTAGGATCATTGTTATTATTTTTATTGTTTAAGAAAATTTAAAAAAAATATAAAACAGGGATATTAACTCAAATACATGTACCTACTAAAAATAATGTTTATAGTGATAAGAAAAAATGTCAGCTAAAAAATATTCATATATATATATATATATATATATATATATATATATACACACACACATACAGAACATTAAATATACATAACAATACATATATTCTGTTACATGTAAAATAAAATCCGTCCTCAATAATGGCTAAAAGTATAACCAAAAATGCTTCAACAAACAAAATATTTGGACAATTTCTATATAATTTATATCCTCAAAAGAAAAAAAATCATTAGTTCACATGAAAAAATTATATAAAAAACTTAACCATAATGCCTTGTCTGTCATTTTTAATGAAACCTGCATAAAAAGAGAGATTGCTGCCCAAATGTGTGTGTATGTATATATATATATATATATATATATATATATATATATATATACACACACACACACACACACACACACGGCATACAAAAAAAGAAAATTAATCGAGCAAGTAAGACTCTTGATAAATTAAAACCGATTTCCATATATCAAAAACAAACTTGTGGAAATAAACATGTATACACCTGAATATACAAACATATTTCCACTATTGGCAAAAGATGATATTGTAACTTAATGTCCACAACCCACAAGAAATATTCCTCTTGAATTTCTTCCCCTCAGCTAGTTGAACCCCAAAAAATAGAAAAATGTTGTTTATATAATCATTTATGGTTGTACAACTCCAAGGAATTTCTCTATTAACCAACTTCAGGGAAGAGGCTGATTCTGTTTATTCTATTGTAGCCTGTAGTTTTTTCAGATGTGAAGATGCAACCATGAAAAAAAAAAGCAGTGTAAGGATATTGTTCATGAAAAAAATTACCAGAAAAACTTTAAGCTTTACTTAACAGTAAAGGGTTATATGTATACATTCCTGACTGATGTTTTTATATAACAAAAACTTTCTATTACTTTCTATTTGACTCTTTCTCAAAATCACTTAACCAAGTTTGCACATATGGAAAAATTTATTTTCTAAATAAGTTGAATGCATAAATAAGATTTATTCAATTTTCAGAACCAACTAGCTTCAAAAAATGCTGAAAGTATAATGAGAAACATTCTTCTGTTAAAAAAAAAAAATCAACTAAGCAGCTTCTTGCTTAATTTGTCATAAAGAAGCAATTATCATCTCTAGCCCACAACTCTGATAATTTTTATGTTAACACATCACTCAATAAGTCCCAGGTCTCACATATAGATGGTGCCACTAATAAAAAGTCCATATGATTTTCATGAGGTGCTAACCTTCAAATGGCATGTGACAAAATTTGGGTCCAATCAGATTATTAGTTTACAAATTACAGTTATTTAAGTGAAGCTACTGTTGCAAATTTTCAAAACAATGAAAAAATCTGAATTTCATGTGTTGATAAAGCATTGCTTTCTGATGGGAAAAATACTGTTCAAGCAAAGCAATGGCTTGATAAGTTATTCAGACTTGACTTCATTGGAAACAACGGTTAAGAGGTGGTATGCTAACTTTAAACATGGTCATACAGACACAAATGATGCTGAACACTCAGGTCACCCAAAATCGGCAGTTGTCCCGGAAAACACCAAAATTATCCTCACACACATTTTAGTCGATCGTAATTTAAGTTGTGAGAGATAGCAGAGGAGTTGAACATATCAGAAGGCAGTGTATTCACTATTTTGTGTGCACATTTGTAAATGAGAAAACTGTGTTCAAAGTGGATGCCACACTTGCACAAAGTCAATCAAAAACAACAATGTGAAGATGATTCAGAGTGTTGCTTACAACTGTTTCAACACAACAAGGAGTTTTTGCATCATTATGTGACAATGGATGAAACATGGATCCACCACTTTACTCTGGAGTTAAATCGGCAATTAGCTGAGTGGAAATCAGCAGGTGAAAGCCATCTAAAGTGACCAAAGACCCAAACATCAGCAGGCAAGGTTTTAGCCTCCGTATTTTGGGATGTGCAAGGTATTTTGTTTATCAATTAGATTAGATGAAAGAAAGAAAGAACCATCAATAGCGAATATTATATAGCATTACTGTTGCATTTGAAGGAAGAAATCGCCAAAAAACAGCCACAAATGAAGAAGAAAAAAGTAATCTTTCACCAAGACAATGTGTCACAAGTTGATCACAATGATGGCAAAACTACAGGAATTGCACTTTGAATTGCTTCTGTATCCACTCTATTCTCCAGATCTGGCCTTCAGCCACTACTGGCTGTTTGCAGACCTCAAAAGAATGCTCCATGGAAAGAGATTTGGCTCCAATGAAGAAGTGATATCATAAACTGAGGTGTATTTTGAGTCCAAAGACAAATCATTCTACAAAATGGCATTGAATTGTTAGAATCAATGTATCACCTTAGAAGAAGACTATGTTGATGAATAAAGTCAAATTTTGCCTAAAAGTTGTTGTTTTATTAATTAGGCCTGGAATTTATTGAGAGATGTGTTATTTGTCTCCTGCAAAAATTGCAAATAATGCTGGTTGGTTGATTTTGTTTAGCAGTATATCAGTCTCTATGGGTTATTTAATACTGAAATCTAAATATTTTGAAGACAATTTTATGGCTTCAGCTAAACATTTTTTGAACCCAATTGTATGCTTTTAGCTACATATCTGATCTTTATCAATGATCTCCCTAATGTAATCAGATCCCAAGTAGGCATCCATACTGACAACACCACCATTTACTCCTGCCTCGATAAGAAATCTGCCAAGGTTAACAAAGCAAACCTCGCTGCTGATCTTGAAAAGAACCTCCAATTTGTGGTGGACTAGAGTAAGAAATGGCTCGTAAATTTTAATGCCTCCAAAACAAAGCAGCTATACTCTAACCACCATAGATAACTGCCTATAACCCCATCAGCATGGATAAGGCTAGTCTCCCTGAATGCAAAACACTGTGCCTCCTCGGCCTAAATATCAGCCGACCTCAAGTGGAATGACTACATTGAATTCATAGCTAAATCTGCTGCTAGGAAGGCTGGTTCACTGTGTCAAGCCAGGAAATTTTTCTTGTCTGAATCTATCTTGTATATATATAAATCTACCATCCACCCGTGCATTGAATACTGCTGTCACATCTGGTCGGGTGCCCCTGCTATTCATCTTGGGGTTCTTGACAAAATTCAACGGAGAATCTGCAATATAACTGATTCTGACCTGGTAGCTCAACTCCATTCACTTTCTCACTGACATAACGTGGCTTCCCTCTGTCTCTTCTACAAATACTTTCATGGCTTCTGCTTCGATGAGCTTAGCTCCCTGGTGCCCCCTCTGCATGAATTTAGTTGAGTTATTAGACTAGCATCTAGGTCCCACCTTTTTACAGTGGAACGGATCAAATTTAATCACAGCTTTTACTCTAGCATCTTTTTTGCTCACACTTCCTGCCTGCAGAATTCCCTTTGTATATACTTGCTTTCCTGACAAGTAAAAACCTCCAAGACTTTAAATGCAATGTCAATTACCATCTCTTATCTTCTTGACTTGCATCCTTTCCCTGACAAAACTTTTATCATATTCCTCTTCCTTTCTACTCTACTCTCATGCAGTCCTCTTCACACCAGTGTTTTCATCCATCTTTTACACATTCTCTGACACCCCTGTAACTTGTTTCTCTTCCTCATCACATACTTCTTATGTAACCTCCTGTGCACCAGTGGCAGTTCTGCCTTGCTTGGGGTGAAATGATTAAAATAAAAAAGATAAAATGTACTGGTGATCATTTTACTTTAAAATTGTATTGTTGGTAATTCTACTACAAATATGTATTTTTATACTTTCATCATGTTTTGTTTTACTTGGAGGTTTACTATTTGCTGGAACATTAACAGGTGCTACCACCCCGGGTGAACCTGAAAACAACAGTAATTAAGAGGTGGTTCTATGCTTCTCGAAGCCTTCAATCTCCTGATCAGCAGCATTGCAGCTGGATGTAATTTATTGTCCTACCCAAGACTATTAGAAATAATTAAGCATACACAGAAAGTGTGTAAAAATAAAGAAACTTAAAAACTAATGATGAAATCATTATTAACTTTTGAATACTATTTCTTGAATCTTAATTTTAGTTGTTTTGCATTATAACTAATCAGATTGTCAATTATAATTTCTTTTTAAATGAAAATAATAACTTTCTGAGAACATTATTAAAAACAAAGGTCATAAATCATCCAGAAACTTAAAATGCATATGAGAATTTTGAAATATTGACAATTGTTTTTAAAATCATGAAGATTTAATAAATTAGAAAGACAATAGTGAATCAAAACAGTGATGAGAATAAATAATATGGTTTGATTTCAAGTTCATACAGCAATTTACTCTTACCAAGCAGAAATGCCACAGCACAGCACACACACACTATTTATTCAATTAATAAATACTAACATAGTTCATTACTAACTTCAAATTATTCAGTGCATATTTATTTATTAGGTCGTCCCAAAAGCTCATAAACATTTGTAAAAAACTGAAATTTTACTCGCCAAGTAATCTAAGGTTACCAGAAAACACATGCAAAAAATTGAACATTTACTCGCAAAAACAACAAAGATTATTGCTCAAAATAAAGACCATCATTTTCCAAGACTTTCTGCCATCGATCTGCAAGCTTTCGGATCTGGTCAAAGTACCATTCAGCTGGCTTCGAATCAAAAGAATTCTTGACACGATTCCTCGATTTCATCAAACGAGTTGAATTGGTGGCCCTTCATAAAGTGTTTCATTGAGCAGAAAAGGCCACAATCTGATGGAGTACAGTCAGGACTGTAGGCTGGAGGTGGCAGAACCTCAACGCAGTCCAGCTCTTCAAACTTGTCTTTGGTCTTCCTGGTAGTGTGTGGCTTGGCATTGACCTGCTGCATCAAAGCGCACTTTCAGTTGATCAAAGCCGGGTACCTTTGCTTCAACTTTTCGTAGACCCGCTCAAGTTGCTGACAGTAAAGTTCGGCACTGATGGCACGACCATTTGGAACCAACTCAAAATGCACGATTCCTTCAAAGTTCCACCAAACACACAACATGACTTTCTTGCCGAATCAATCTTGTTTTGGAACCGACGGTGTCTCTTGCTCTTTCTGAACCCATCGCTTGTCTCGATTGTGCTGGACCAGATAGACCCATTTCACAAGTGTTTACGAACTTTTGGGACAACCTAATAATTTTCATTTTTTATATATTCTCTAATATGAATGTGAAGTCTGTATGTGTCTGAGATTCCCTCAAAAACTATGAAAGTTAGATCTATAAAACCCTATTTTGAATCTGCATCATTCAGGAAATTTTTTTTGATAACATTTGTTTGGATCTAACAAAATTAAGAGTTAAATTGTTGAAAATTTTCAAGATCAAATTACAGAGTAATTTATACTTTTATCAAATGTTTGATTTGGGTTTTCTTCAACTGTTTCGAGAAAAGGTTTTCAGTTTCCTCACTCATCATAAAGTGATATCTGTGCTTGATAGTCACTTGTTTCACATTATTTTTCCATATAATAAAGCCAACTTAAACAGCTTGAAAATTCTGAATTGTAGAATTGAAATATGTACTTTTTATCAAATATATTTTTCTCAATAAATATTTACAATACTGATTTTTTTCTTGGATTAAAAACATTAAAATATGATCATTTACCTTACTCATAGAATGTTACATTCAATATCCAGTCATCATTGTGTTTACAGTTAGTTTCAAATAGACATTAATGTATCATCAAAAGTAATTGCTAAAAATGGATCATGAATTGATGTGATCTCTGGTTAGATATACAGTAAAATGAAGAAAAACAGAAAAAGTAGCTTTCAATGATTTGGTGTATTTTTGCAGGAGAAAAGAAAGTCAGTCTCTCTTGTTTATTTAAGAAATCTATAACCAAATACTTCAGAGAAAAATTAATAAAAAAGATTAAGAAACTAAATTCAGACAGAAAGCTTGCATGCAAAGATATTGTGAAGCAAAAATTTAGCACTCATTAATTAAAAAAAAAATTAAAAAAAAAACAATTGTTTAAATAAGACCCAATTTGCAAAGATTGATAGAAACAACGGAAATAAGTCTCTTCAAAAAAGCCAATACAAATAAGCAGGCATACAAAATTTCATTTGATAAATGCACAATTTAATAAAGCTTTACTTGAATGCTGATTCATTTCTCAAGTTTTATTTTTTAATCTTCAATGAAATGGAGCTAACATTATATAATGTGTGAAATCTATTAATTCATAGACAAGAGTGCATCACTTTTATGGTGCCCTATCAACATTGGAATGAACTCTTACTTCTTCATAAAAACTAACCTGCAAGATTTCCTAAAAGAGACAGTCAAGACATAGTGTAACTTGACAGTTCGGTCAGACACTTCTATCTGCTGACTAATAACACTCTTATTTTGTATATATGTTCTGTTATTCCAATACGCTGGTTCAACCTACCTTCTTCTCTTCATGTTTTTCTTCCTTGCCCTAACAGGCCACAACAATCAACAAATTTAAAAACTGAAATGTAGTTATTACATTATTTGAAATTTTCAATGTATAATGTTCATCACTTAATCAAGAGCATTAACATGAAAAGGAGATTACATTGAAAAATATTGTTTTGTTAAATAAATGATCTTTTTTCATGCATCACTATTGCTCTAGCAGCACTTGCAAAATCTGTCAGCAGAAAACAGATAGACAAACAAAGTACTGTATCATTTGTACAACTTCTTTCATATGTTATTGTCATGATGACAGCTTCAAATTGGACTGTCCAAAGCAATTCTAGAGACACTAATTTGGGAATGGGACAAATAACCTTCTGCAGGAACAACCTGAAACATTACTCAAATGTCTGCAACCTTTAGCTAAAAAAAGGAAAAGAAAATTATCAATTTTTTTTCTTGATGCTGTATTAGGAGAGATTTTAAATTTCTGTTAAATGTCTCTTCACATTCCAGAAAAAAATTCCCAGAGTCTACTGTCAAATTACTTGCTAGCTACCACAATAGACAGATAGGATCACTGAAATCTTTAGTACTTAAAATTGTTTTGCTCTTAAATATGCTTGCCAAGGCTAACAGTACAAAAACAAAAATGAAAATAAAAACAATAATGTTTTTTTTAGTTTCTATTAAAAAAATATGTAATAAAACTAAAAATGAAAGGAGAAAACAATTACTTACTTGAGGCCTGTATAATCATTTTTGAAAAGGTTCACAACTGCAAGGCTGAACATAAAGCTGGAAAACATGGTGAACAACCCAGAAATTGCTGCAAATCAAAACAAAGTAAACAATAGATTCTAATATGCTTTAAACAAGTTATTTAATCACAGTATGATTCAACTAACTTTAGTTACTTAATCTCTATTTCTATGACTATCATGCTTGTCATTAATGCTATCTTAAATTTATAATGCCACAAGGAATGCTGATATTATGCACAAAATTTAATGACTACAGATATGGTTCTTGAAATCAAGAGAAAAAAATCAGACCAGTGTTAGAACTTTGCAATATACACTATAGATTACAAACAAATAAACTGTGCTTACCAAGAAGATAACGAGAACCCATCTTTTTTAGATCTCGAAACTGAAAGTACAGATACATCACTGCTACACACCTGGTTATGGTTACCCCAAGAGCATCAGGTGATTGCAATTTCTGTAAGGAAAAGTTTCGGAAAAAAAAATCCTTAGGTAAGTGGTTGTTTAGAATTTTAAAAACTAAGCCCATAGGCAAAGTTTTTAATACACAAAAACCTAGATATAATAAGCTAAGAGACCAAGGAAAAAAAAAGCAAATAATTTACAGTAGAATATAATATAAAATATGGATGTCATATGGAATAGAACTGAAAATCTAATTTGGTCATGGTACAAAAACCTGACAAGAAAGTCTTTCATTATAATATAATCTTTATGGTTTCTGACAGTGAACATTTATTGAAAGGTAAAATGATTTTTGAAGAACAGTAAAATAAAAAAAATCACTAAAAGATATATAGATATATCTCAAAGAAGTTGACAAGTAATAAATCGGTCATTAGAAGATGGAGGACATGCAAGTAAATTGTTGCCATTTCATATTTTTAATTTTACGCCTGTGCATTGTTTGTTTTTGATTTTGTCAACTGTACAGTAGAGTCAGCTTGATACCATCTGTGAGAAAAAGAGCACCATGACACAATGCAATTCACCAGAAATTTGGAAACAGTATGCTGTAATGCTTGGCATTTGTGCCAGAAGTTTCAAAGAATTTCAGAGTGTTTGGATGTCAACCTGAGGACAGTGCAGAGGATTCAGAATGAGTTGGTCTATGGTGATTACAAGATGTTTGGAGGGAGCTTTAGTGATGGTGACATTATGTCTCCGTTCATTTTCCCACAGAGCCTCAGATTCAATATAGAGGCCTACATCAAGTGCCTTGAGGAGGTAGTGCTGCCTTGAGTCGGAGGGTGGCTGCTGAAAAACTTTGTCATTTAAACAAGGTGACTGTCCAGAAGAGTTGCAGGAGATTCTGAAGTCCATGGTTGAAGCCAATGGCAATTTTATTCCATAAATCTACTCTTTAGTATTTCAAAATATTTTTGTGTAATTTTTGTAAATATATCTGTCAAAATGAGGTGTCAGTGTACACTATTTACATTATTCAAATTATTGTACTCATCTTCATTGCCATTTGTATGATGTTTCTGTGGGTATTTGTGTCTTCTCAGTGTGTAGTTCATAGACGAATTAATAACCAGTTGGAACTGTTCCCCCAGCTGCTTCTCGTAGAACCCGGAACATTGCTTCACTAGGGACTCCGTTTCCTGCGCACCGTAAGCAAAACGCTGTCTCCTAAACACCGGTGTAGCCTTCTCGAGTCTTCAACAGCGAAGTGTCTACGAAACAGAAGTAGGCTCTTTTTATGTGTTTTTTGGTCTCGTAATTTCCCACTCTCGGAGAGCCTCACTTTCACCAATGACGCATGCGCCGTGTCATTCGAAAAACTGCCTTGCATGAGCTCGCCTCGCAGTTCCATTACGTCTACGAATGCACGTGCAGACAAACCACTTATTCTTCTTTTGCTTCGGCGAGGTAAGTCTCCACCACACTCCCCCCTGATCTCATCATCACAAAAAGTGTATTCGGGAGCGGGTCTCTTCTGGCGGGTGCTCCTTCGGAGGGGTACGACACAAGGTTCGTCCTCAGATGGGCTGTCATCTGAGGTTTCGTCATGCACGTCAGCATCCGCTGTGAGTGGACCATCGGAGCCATCACTTGGTTCACCTGACCCCAAGTAAATAAATCGCTCACTCTCTTCTGTGTCGGTTTCATCGCCCGACGATGCATATGGTCCTGAAAATGGCCGTAGGTCTTTGACATGGCGTGGTACCCCATCAATTCGCACTGTCAGCGGGCTGACAATTTCGGTTACCCGCCCGGTCCTGAACTTGGTTGTGCATTTGCCGTGCGGATTTTTGACCCAGACAACGTCACCTTCTTCATATCTCCCTCCGATAATCTGTGGTTCTGGTGGGGGTTTGGCTTCAATGCCTTTTACTCTGACATGGTAATTATGCAGCACGTCAGCCGGTGCCGTGGAAGGTGAGACATCGTCCTTTGGCGTGACATTATACCAATAAACGGCCTCCAACGCGGAACAACCCTTCCTTGCTGCGATGGTCTTAATGCTCCTGTGGCTGCGCTCCACAATTCCATTAACAGCCGGTGAATATGTGCATCGGAATCTTAACTGCACACCCCAGCTGTTTGCAAACTCTTTAAAGTGTCTGCAAGTGAACGCAGGGTCATTGTCAGTCAATATCTCGGTTGGTGGGCCCCGTTCAAAGAAAATCATCTTCAACTGGTGAATGACACTATGTGCATCTTGTCGACGCAATGTCCGCCAAATTGCAAACCTGGAGGGACCGCAATCAATGAGCGTTAGAAAATGCTCGCCATTGTAATGGGTTATGTCCATTGCTACTCTACTCCAGTTGTTTTCCACGCTCAATTTTCCCTTTTTCCAATGTACTGGCGCTGGATCTATAGACTGGCAGGCTACGCAGGCTTTGATAACCGATCGCACAATTTCCTTCGACACTAGTGGGTCGATAAGTCTGGCGAAGTATAGGGTTCGTTTCACGCCCGCATGTCCACTTTCTCGGTGGACGTCAACCACCTGACTTTTATTCAGTCAGCACCTCATTGCAGCACAACTCTCTGGAACTGGCTCTTTTCCCTCCTTATGTAGATTCAACCACTTGCGTGGCACTCTGGTGAGGCAATCTGCACAGTTTTGACAGGATTTCACCAGCGTCACATCCATGGTCAATCCATATTCTTCCGTTAATGCCCGCAGTGTTCCCAAGCATCGTCTCACTAGCATTTCACCAGCCGCCTTAGTGTTCACACGTGCCTTCCCAGTCAAGGTGTCGGATATCCACCGATGTACGCATGCTGAATCGATGACCAGAGTGTGTGAAATGGACCCTGTTGGAGGAGACTGGTGCATAAATAGCAACGAGATGAAGGTCTGGGTGGATGCAAGTTCTGTGGCCACATGAGTGGCGTTAGAGGCGAATGGAAGCATCGTTGAGGATGCTTGTTGGTTGCGCCCGACCAATGATGCCAGGCATATCAATCTGGGGGAACAGTTCCAAGTGGTTATTAATTCGTCTACGAACTACACTCTGAGAAGACACAAATACCCACAAGCTATTTCGGCGAGGTAAGTCTCCACCACAGTTTCGAAATTTCTAGCACCTGAAGAAGGCCAGAGCATACAACAGTCAAAATGTCATACAAATGGCAACAAAGATGAGGACAATTGTCTGAATAATGTAAATAGTGTAAATACTACCTTGGCTCAGAAATATAGACAAATACTGAGATGTCAGTGTCATTTTTGCATAACTTTACAATTTATCCATTGCAACATGTATATAAAATGCAGGGCATTTTCAAAAACAAAACTAAATGGAATTAAATCAACTGAAAAGAAATTGCAAAGTTTATATAAATTCTAAAGAAAGTTTTCATTTATATAAGGGTTTCATTTAACTAAAAAATGAAAATGATAAATTAATGTACTAATAGTTTTAGAAACTTTTTTTTTAAACAAGTAAAATATGGAATATGTTTTAGATGTAAACTTTGTAAATGCTTTATTTTCAGTCTTAAATATATTTTCAAAGCTAAGAAGGAAAACATTTAAAGTAAATATCTGACTAAGCCAAAAAAAGCCAATAATTTCTGTATATCTGTATACCTTGCTCAGTTATTTTAATATTTATCACTCATACTGTTATCAGTTTCTTAAAGTAGTCATTGTTAATAAGTTTCATCATTTTCTTTTTTGGAGGAGCCTTTTCTAGATAAATAGGAAGTAGGTTGGCTTCTAGTAAGATTCTTTAATCAAATAGCTGTAAGGCAGAAATGAGACTGAGAAAAATATTATTTTGTATATTGATAAAAGGTATGTTAGATCAGGTTTATTCTTGAAGTACCAATACTTAATTACTGTACAACTAAGTTGATAAGTTAAAAAAAAACAAAAAAAACTGGCACAATTCAGTGATTTTGTATATTAATAGCAAACTATATTTAAAAAAATTTGAGAAGTTTTTTTTTAAAACTTAGAATTAGCTTTCTTCAATGTGATTATTAAAATTATGGTTTTATTTAATAATTTACTTACACTTTTTCCCCTTTTTGCATTTTTTTCACCCACTTGTGCTGCCCTGGACAAAACGCCAAAAAGCATCTTGTTTGGACAGCCAGTTTAACTCAAATTCGTAAGAACACAGACGAATTTCATAGGAAAAACAAAAGATTTTATTCCTCGAATTAGGTAAAAAATCAAAGTTCTATGAAACGGCGGAGAGGCGAAATAGTGCGAGTCGATGCAGGGACCAACATGGAGAAATCTGAAGATCTCGCCAAAGGACAGTCTTGCTCACATGGCCTTATCACGTTGCCGAGAGTGTGTAAAACATGGTAAGGCGTGATAAAAGACAGGAAATTAAAACAAAGTAAGCATAGTCTATGCTAGAAGGCACAATAAAGAAAGAGAAGGGAAAAACAAAATAGAATAGAATAAAAAACAGTAACAAGAAGATGTTGCAGTGAAACGAGAAGTAAAATGTAAACAAACACAAAACGGTGTCCGAAAGAATTTGTCCCTGGTGACGGAAGGTCCGAGTTAGGAACGTGACACTCCCTGCCTGAGATTGTTAAATCTCAAAAGGTTGAGGTGGGAGTCTGTTTTGTGTTTGTGTTGTGAGTGTGATGGGCATGCATAAGTAGGGAAGTTGTAGTGGGTTTGGCAGGGAACATTGCAGGAGAAAGGAGGATAACAAAAGGCATAGTAGCAGTTCTGTGAAGAATAAGTTGTGGAAAGGGGCGAGCAGAGCGACAAGGGAAGATGTTATGCAGATAAGCTGAAGGTGGGGAAGAAGGAGGGTTTAATTTATAGGCTCAGCTGCAAGTGGGAGGAGGAGAAGTTCTGTCTCTGTTCGGAATGATGTGGGTAATCAGACCCAAGGGCCTTTTTTTTTTTCTTTTTTTTTTTGTAGAAGTCTCGTACCAAATGCGACTTTTTCTGAATTGGCAAGCACGTAGGTTGGGCTGACTGACTGCTTGCTGTCGGTTTTTCGGGTGTCAAAGTTTGGGTGGCTTGAGTGGAAGAGGCACAACCCAGCTTTGGCGACTATTTTTCTTTGTGCCCTTTCTCATGATATCAAGAAAGATTCTGTCTTCCATGGAGTAGGCCAGTCGGTCGTCTTCCTTGGTAAGCTGGAAAACGGAGTTACCCAGTTCTTTTCGGTGGTATTTTTTCTTGGCCTGGAATGTGTTGGGACAAGGTTCAAGGTTTGTCAGGTGGCCTCCTTCTTGAGTTCTGGTGAAGACGATGTTTACACCAAACGGTTTATGTGTTCCTCCAAGGCATACATTCCCCACTATCACCCTGCCCAGATACAGTTTCTGCATGTACGGGGCGCGGTGAGGGCTGTTGATATAAGTGTGGACCTTGTTTAAGTTGATGATGTCACAACCTAGGAGTGGCAGAGTGGGGGCCTTGTCATCCATGTTGGGAATCTCCGTTGCTATGCTAGCCAAATACTTGTGATGAAGGGCTGCTTCTAGCATTGGAATCTCCGACCAATTATCTGGCACATCGGTGCACTCGATTAGTGTTGGAAGTGGGAGGCTGATGAGTCTATCTATGGATTCGATTCTGTACCCATAGGCTCTCCTCCCAACAGTTTCTATGACCCCAGTGCAGGTCCTAAGTAAGTAAGAATAGGTGGGGCCACAGTCACTGAACAACTCAAAGAACTCTGGACGAGCAAGTGACTTGTTACTGTGTTCATCGATCATGGCATGCATCCTGACTGCATTGTTTCTCTGGCCTTGGGGATGTATCTTCACCAGGCAAATTTTCAAACAGGATTTGTCGAATATGTTGACACCACCAACCTGTGTGCAGTGGGCTGCAACGTTGTTGCTTTCCCCGCCATGGTTTGGCATGGCCCTGAGTGGAACGGTTTGTGGTGCAGGTCCGGGATAAAGGGCGGTGTTGTGGCTGTCTTCAGTCGGGTATCTCCTCCGACGGTTGCCAGCTAGATCGGGCTTGGGATTAGGGAAGAGGCAAAAGGAAGCTTCTGAGTTGACAGGCCGATCGGATTGTGCCTCAGGAAACTGTAAGTTTTGCCGAGCCGAAGGCTGTCCTGGTTGTGGAGCGGCAGGTGGTGTGTGTTGTGGATTGAGTTGAATGGTCTGTCCGGGTACACACACTCTCGTGCAACGCACGAGACCAGTAGGAGTCTGATCAAGGCGAATATCAGATCTTCTATCGCTGAGCGAGACACGCCTTTCAAAGGCTTTCAGTGTGGTTTCTTTGCATACTATCTCTTTTTCAGCTTCTAGAACCCTCTTTTCAGGCTCCATCTTGGCCTTAGCTTCACGCAGTTTATTTTCCCTATCCACAAGGAGCAGGCATGCTTTGGCCGTCTCCAGTTCGGCCCGGACAGCCAAGGCCTCGGATGAGGCGGAGGATAGTCTGGAGCGCGTTTGGTTTGACAGCAGAGATTTTCGCTCCATGGCGTTTGTGGATGCGTGTCAGGACCTGTTGCTGAGAAGAGTCGACTATGAGTACCGGTGTGTGATGGGTTGTTAAGATTAAAGGCTGTCACATTAAATGCCAGCGGCAGTCTGGTAGGGGAATCCACAAGGAGCCATGGGAGAAGCTGGTCTCACTGCATCAACAGAACCTTCGCGCCACGTGCGAAGAAACTTTGATTTTTTACTGTGGGGGCCTTGGACAAAATGCCGAAAAGCATCTCGTTTGGACAGCCAGTTTAACTCAAATTTGTAAGAACACAGACGAATTTCATAGGAAAAACAAAAGATTTTATTCCTCGAATTAGGTAAAAAATCAAAGTTCTATGAAACGGCGGAGAGGCGAAATAGTGCGAGTCGATGCAGGGACCAACATGGAGAAATCTGAAGATCTCGCCAAAGGACAGTCTCGCTCACATGGCCTTATCACGTTGCCGAGAGTGTGTAAAACATGGTAAGGTGTGATAAAAGACAGGAAATTAAAACAAAGTAAGCATAGTCTATGCTAGAAGGCACAATAAAGAAAGAGAAGGGAAAAACAAAATAGAATAGAATAAAAAACAGTAACAAGAAAGACGTCACAGTGAAACGAGAAGTAAAAGGTAAACAAACACAAAATGGTGTCCGAAAGAATTTGTCCCTGCTGACAGAAGGTCCGAGTTAGGAACCTGACACCACTCTATAGGGCTAAATTGTAAACAAACTGAATGGACAGGAGAAAAAATCCATCTTTAAGGAAACAAACTTTATAAAATAGTAGAGTTATGAATCATTGGTGAAATTGTGTTGGTATTTATCATCTGTAAAAGGTCAAATTTTTTTTTTTTAAAGATCCACTTTTCCCCGCTAGATAAGATTAGTTTAAAAGACTTTCTGGCTTTTATACAAACACAAAATCAGAATGTAACAAATAATCAGCACTTACTAGCGCTGTCAATAATATAATTTCTCAGTATCAGATTGGTAATTTTAGGAGGTTATCACATTTACATTATCAAGTAGATTAAGATTTTTGCTGCAATGGATTTTTATTTTATTTTATTAATATGTATTCAGTCGTATGTAATATTTACAACTCCTAACATTTCATTCTTTGGTTATCCTGACAGTCTATGAGGCATGCATAACAAATTGAACATATATTGTGATGTGGTAATTAGTCTTACAAAACACTGGTAGTGAACAGAACTCACTAACTGCTCAATAAATGTTTTGCATCATTTTATTTAAATAAAACAATGACAGCTTCTATTACAAAAGCATAAAAATTGATAAAGATTACTAAGAAATTGATTGTCTAAATGAGTTTTTTTTTTTAGCTTAACAGAAATCTTTAAAATATTTATTTACAACTGAAGATTAAACTGGTATAAGCTCATTCAGATAATCACAAGTATGTTTTCTTTATAGAAGAATATTTCTGGATAAATTTTCAAATGACTAAAAATATTATTCTGTAATGAACGAGAAAATAGAGATAACAATTAGTACTAAAAATACAGATTGCAACATACAGAAGCAGTAACGATTTAATAAATTTTCAAGAGAAAATACCAAGAAGAATAAAATTACTTACATCAATATTTGGACAGACATAATTCCATCCACAGATCTTATCATCACTCGAATACATTGTCATTGACATGAGACATAGCGTGACAGTTAATGTACCAATGATCACCTCCCATGGATGGGAGGCACAAAATTTGCCATGGGCCCAGAACATATCCTTCAGCATCATAGTAATAAGTAATTGATTCTTTCACAAAGCCCTTCCAATGCTGAAAAGAGAAAATAATTTTAAGACTGGAGAAAATAAAACAGGGGTAATATCATTTTTTACACTGGCTCACAATATTTTAATTAAAATGTTTAAATAGTTGGGTAAAGAATTAAATTTTAAGAAATTAACAGAAAGCAAATGCCAAATAAGCCATCTAATTCTGGTAATAGAAAATGTACTTCTAAATAGGCTGAAATCATTTAAACATTTGATAATAGCATTTGGTTGTGCTTTTTTTAAAGTAGAAACAAGAATGAATTGAAATAACATTTCAATGAAGTAACTGAACAGTATTCAAAATTACTTTAGTAAAAAATCAATTGCAGTTATCCATGACTGAGTACAAACAATTGCTATTTTTTAATACACATACTTAATAGTTTAAAACTATCATTTAATACTTCAATCATCTTATGTAATCCTTTTATCAGCAAGATAACAAGCTATTCCAACTGTGAAAATAATAGCAGAAGATTAATACTTTTGCTTTTTATTTTAATACATATAGCAGTCAAGGCTATAATTTGTTGCTACATTCAATTAGGGACTCTTGTTTCAAAATTTTAAATTCAATCAAATTAGGCCTACAAAGAGGACATGATGGATTTGACTGTCTCAGTTTCAGAACCCATAAAGAGGATCATACAATAAATGAAAGCTGAAAGAAAAACTTACGAAAAATTTTTCTACTTTCTATATTTGACATTTCTACCTCCATTCAGTGTTCATTGAAGTGGTTCAATATGGAATAAAACTTTATCTTTGTATATGCTTGTAACCAATTTCTAGTGTTATTTGCTCATTAACCACAACTTATTTCTTTCATATTAATAGTTTTTCTTTTATGAGATCTGCTTAGCAGACATCACACAAAAATGTTTTTAAGTGCATTCAACAACTGAAAAATAAATAGTTTTAAAAAGGTGGAAATAATTATCATTATTCTATGAAAATCCAGCTCTTGTGAAGGAAATATCAAACATGGTTTCTACATTATCATTTAAATAAAAAACTTTGAGGGAGAATTGACATATTTTCACATATTTTTAAGTTTCATGTTTATATCAAAAGATTTTAGTAACTAAAGCTGCAGCAAATTTATTAAGCAATAGTGTTCTAGTTGAGGAAATAAAAAGAAAACAAACACAAATCAGTTTCTAAAGGACAGTATATACAAGAGGCACCCTGAAAGAGGTTAAAAATATACTAGGCTTTAAAAATGTGTAAATAGGTTTTAAAGTTTTTAATGAAATGGGAGAATATGTTAAACTACCTAATCAACTTATCCACTTAGATTTAAAAAACAGGCCCCACTTGTGAATTTATATCTGCAGCCAGGGTTAATTGTTTATTACATCTTTAATTAAAATGAGTATCCAACAGTGTGATTTAACTGAGATAAAAATTAGGTATTATTTATTCTTTCTTGTCACTGTGCAATGCCCAATTAAATTGGACAGCAGTCCTCAGGTATACCAATTTGAAAAAAAAAAACACCCACGCGTGTGTGTGTGTGTACAATATAGCTGAAAGAAACACATATACACACAGCAGCATTGAATGAAGTAGAGTCTTTTAAAATATGTTTAAAATTGTCAGTCTATGGCAGCATTCATTTCAAGCAGGGCCTAAGGATAAAAGCTGTACCTAAAGTGCTTTGTCCAAGAAGTAATGGATCAAAAATGTCGACCTGAGGATAAATCAAACAAGTGGTAACAAATAAAACAATGAAAAGACAGCAGCAAGTAGCTTTCTTTACGCTGTATGGGCAGTACCATACAACAACTCTTCTGGGTTAATGGCAGCAGCACCCCTCTACAAACTGGGATAGAAGGCTACAAAAAAAGATGATAACACTCAGAAAACAACCTCGACCTACCTACACTATGTAAAGGGCTTATCAAAAAAGATACAAAAGATCTTTGGTCCATATAACATCAGGACAATCTTCAACATTACGCAGATGTTTTTTTTCGAGTAAGACCTCTCATAGAGAAGAACATGATTAAGAACTGTGTGTACACCATCCTGTGTAGCCGTGGCAAGAAATATACTAGAGAAACAGGTCACACTCCTTTAAGATAAAATTGCAAGAACACTGTAAATCCACAACAAAAGGGGAAATAGTAAAATAGGCATTATTGACTATATATGGAGGAAAAAGGGAGATCATCACCCTCTGTAAGATGAAGTTGAAATAATAAACAGAAAACATCACTGTAAAATATGAAAACTTAAGGAACCAGTATGTACACTAGGCCACAAAAATGAATGCAATATGGGAACTAGTACTACAGATACCTGGGGAAAAACAGTAATAACAGAAATTATAATATGAGCTCTGGTAAAACAAAAAAAAAAAAAAATAAAGAATTGTTACTGAGACATTAGGTTTATAACTCTGAAAAATTCACTCACTGATGTTCCCAAAAACACATGGCCCAGTGTTAGTTGAGTAATCCAAAAAGTGTTGAGAGTTCAATATCTGGCCACAACATAGGGAATAAAAACTTGATTTACTAAAAGGAATTAACTGAAACTGAGATATTCAAACAGGCATGGCAAGTGGAATTAGAACAATCTACCTAAATAAAGGGTTTGGCTTGAAATTCCAATGTATATCACCCAAATAAGGTTAAAGCATACAATGGCCAAAATGTAAATAATGCAATAAAAATGAAGACAACAGTCCAAAAGTGCAGCTTAGCTGTGGCACAAGGCCGAATGTATAAGACACCCAGTGAGGATCGAACTCACTACTCAGTTGTAATGATTCTAGTCAGACAAGCTTACTAACCATTACAGCACCTTGAGGTGGCCCAGTCCAAATGATGTAAATAGTGTAAAAATATAAACTTGTACCAAAATTATGTATGAAACATGGCTACTCAAATTGAAATATTATAACCATACCCAAGCTTTGCTTACTCCACTTGGAATAAAGATTAATATAGATGCTTGGCTTTCCGAAATAAGTAATGGTTCATCTATCAACAAAGAAAGAAGTAATGAGCTATATAGTCATTTCTTTGAGACATTCATCTATGATACAAACAAAATTGTAGTAATTCAAGTACCATGCTGACAACCGATTTAAAGCTTCTTAGAAGACGATGAGTTGTCAGCATAGAATTTTGTCTGAACAATAGTGACCCAGTTAAAATTGATATTTTGGTCGTTGATAGTAAATTGTTGGGATTCGACATACTTCTTGGAATAGATATCATGAAGAAGCTAGGCAGAATTCATATCACTGAGTTGGGTGAAGTAAGTTTTCTCAATCCACTCGATTGTGTGGCAATAAAAGTTGACAAGCCTACCTCTAGTGCAATCAGCACAACAAGGGCTGGATAGCATCATGGAAGTGGTTGAATGGACACCCACCTGAGTGTTGAAAAGAATGGGTACCTGAATACCCATATTGAAACAGGTCAGAGATACTGCCTGACAAGAATGGGATTTGAACTCAATGTAGCACCGACTGTCATGAAAGCCATTGTGGATACCGTACTGACAAAAGATATGTCTATTTAACATGCTACTTCAGCCTATGTTGATGACATACATCAATGAACAAATGGCATCCACAGAACGTGCAGGCAACATCTCACTGACTTAGGATTGACATGCAAGGACCCAGAACGCATGAAGAATGGTGCACAAGTACTCATCTTACAAGTTTGTGGGGAGCAGACCACCCTTTATTGGAAGTATGCAAATAACATACCTGAAGTACCTGAGATTTTGACATGCAGAAAAGGGTTATCATAGAAGTTGTCTGTACATCACTGTAGTTAAGGGATGCTGAGAATGTCAGTCTATTGATCCATCACAAGCACAATGGCCAAGGGGAAACTTGGAGGTCAATGATACATAGGCTCAATTGAAAGTAGACATTACCCACTACAATCGCAGACATGATTTGACGTTAATAGACTGTAATCCTGCTCAATTCACGTTAAGGCAACAGCTACATAAAGAGAGTGGCTTACCTGAGATTGAGGAACTGTGATTAGTGGAATTCTTTTGCCTAACCAGATTTGCTTTACACAGCTTTTAGTTTTGTGTGCTTCCAATTTTTACACAAGCTATTTCAGCAATTGTTTCCTCCACCCCATGTTGACAATCAAGGCCTTTGATATCCGGCTGATTTCAGAGTTTAGCAGTGCCATGAATGACATGCAGATTGTAGAATGGATCAAAAATGTTTAGTTCGTCTGCAAGCTCTGTGCCATGGACAAAGTCGAGCATGTCTTGCTGCTAAGACTGCAAGGTTGTGCTCTCACTATGTATTAGCACCTGAGAAGGGAGCAAAGGGCAAACTCAAAATAAATCAAATAGGCCTTTACAACTGCATACACAACAGTTGCATTCAATGCATTTGACCAATTTGTGGTGCGACAATGAGGATTATAGTCCGAACAATGTTAAACAGTGTTGTTTAACCCTGTTGAAATATTCGCACAAACAGGAATTTTATTATTTTTCTTTTCTTTACATTACACTGTTGGTGCTGCTCATTTTGAATGGTTAATCTTTTCAATTACACCTATTTTTTCCAACCTGTCTAATTCTTCATTGAATTGATCCAATGCTGTGACTGGTATATTTGATTTTGGTTTAAATATTGGCGTTAATTTTATTTTACTTGAAATTTCACTTTGAATTTGGAACAATGACCAAACTTATTTAATAGAACATAAAAAAAAACATTTTTAGGTAAATCCCAAAGCTCAAATAATCCTATCCAGTTAGTACCAAATAAGTTTGTTGTATTTTTTAATACATAAGCCTTAGCTTTTACACACCTGTTACTTAATGAGACGTTACAAGTCATTTTGCTAATAAAAAATAATCCTCAACTGAAACCCTACTGACAAAATGAATATAGGTTTTTTGATTTCTTTGCATGTGGCTTCAATGATTACTGTGATATCACTACCAGTGTCTGATAGCATTTTCACATTCACGTTATTAATTTTTACACACAAATGTTTTTGCTCATCTGTGATTATTTTTTCTATTGCAACACTGTAAATATATTTTACTGCGAGAACTCTTGGCTTAGTTTTAAAGTATGACTTTATATGTCTTACTTTACCATACTTGTAGTATTTCAAATTCTTATAATGGACAGTTGTCTTTGAGATTAAATTTTTCACATCTGAAACATGGATTTTCTTTTTTGCACATTTTTCTTTCATTTGTATGAATGCACAATCTTTTTCCTGAATTTTTTTGGCATCGTCACCCAATATTTCATGTAGTGTAAGTTTATTATTTTGTTCAAGTTTTATTAAAATTCTAGCCCATATTTTCGTGTCTTTTTTTTTTTTGCCATTAACCCTTAAATGAAAATTAACTCTTTAAACATATCTAGTGTCAGTTCGTTTAGTCTGAATCTTTCACACTCCTTGTTGACAATTTCAGCATACTTGAAGAACCTTAATCTTTTTTCATCAGATTCATACATTTCTAACAAGTGTTGAATAATGTACTTTTGTTGCTAAAAACCTTTCTCAAAAAAACAAATTTATTCTGATTTTTCCGTAGTACAAAATTACAGTATTTTTCATGTTCTACCAATACTAACTTTTTCAACAAAAGTCTCATTCTTTTCTCATCTTCCCAGTCGCTGCATTCTTTGAAAATTTATTTTATCTTTGAAAATAAGGAGAAAAGATAAGTCAGTCATCTGGATTGTATGTAACTTCAGATAAAAAATTTGCTAGTGTGTCAGGAGTAAAAAAACAAAAAACAAAAACATGGGCAATTTTCCATCCTTGTCCGAATTATTTCAAGTAACTTTTGTTGTTTCTGGAGTTTTAACAATTGCTGTTGTTGAATTTTTAACACATTAGCCAATATTTTCCCTATATTTGAAGAATATCACTTTTTTTCTGCACACACTGAAGAGAAAAGACTGAATCAATGTGACTCAAAATTCTTGTTGTCACTAGCATCTTGTGTGCCAAAGCAACAAGAATTTTTTCCCTACTTGTTTTTTCCCAGTATGAGTTTCAATATTCTTGTAATGCCTGTTATGAGTACAGATTCCTCATTACCACTGTTATAACTTGTTTTCCAGTGGTTATAATATTGTCTTGCTTGAGCATTTGCTGTGATGTCTGTAAGGAATACTCTGTAGACTGACTCCAACAGTATTTTTGGACTCACTGGAGTTCTTTATTTATGCATGTAGACTAGTTTTTTGAGTCACTGGAGATGGATTATTTACTCTAGAACAATTAAAAAAAAAAAAAAAAAAAAAAAAAAAAAAGAGGAAAGATGTAGACTTTCTGGATGATGCAAATATTTCATGATCATCCACTATGCATATTAATAGTTAGAGATCTTTAAATGATCCAATCACTTCTCACAATACAAATGGAAAGAAACTATAAAAAAAACTTCATTGTCTAATGATTTTATCATTTTGTTTAAAATATTGACACTCCTGAATTTTCCAATAAATTAATAACATTCATCCTTGCCAAAGGATTTTAGTTCTTCCCATTAATATCTCATATTTTGCCTTTTATAACTCAATTTAGTGGTTTCTAAAATAGACAAGCACTGCAGAATAGAGCTTTACCAAATAACAAAAACTATATCACTTTAACACATTCACCAATAAAAACAACAAAAATGGTTAACATATCTAACTTGAAGAAAAAATGATGATATAATCAAGATACTGATTTTTCCATGTTACCTTAATCAAAGGGCAAAGAAGGAAACTCCAATCAATACGAGAAAAAGCAATAAAGTTAGTGGATTTATGAAGCCTATCATTCTGAAAAAAAAGTTTTAAGAGAAAGATTTTATAAATTTCAACCAACAATAACACTAATTGGAGTAGATAGGTTAGGCTATTGTCTGGTTCACACTTCTCCCTGATTTTTTGAACAGGAAAAGAGGTTTATCACTCGTTTCTTGTTGAAGATTGGGTTTCCAGTTCTTTCTAAAGTCTAGTTCAGCTCTAAACTCCTAACACTTGTTCTTTCCTTCACTAATATAATGCCACACTGTAATCCTCTACCTTGAGTGGCTCTTGGGTCTTGTATTGGGTGAACATTAGTAGGAAAAAATATTTAGTCAATGAATGACATATTTCTGGCATGAAAATAGCTAATTTCACTATTATCATTAAAAGTAGCTCATTATGATAAAAATCAACCAATTAGCTAAGATTTTAGCTTTAGCAATTACACTAAGATTTATTAATATGACATTAAATGAGAAAAAAAACTTACCAAAAGAGAATAAAAAGATATAAATACAAAGTAATTAAAAATAAAATACCTGAAACTGGTTTTTGACTTGTTTTAACTCTACTGATTATACACAGTTTACTGTCAAATTGTTTAAAAGAAAACTTGATTTTGATAATATTTAAAATACATTTTTAATGGTCAGTGTTAACAATTTGTTCAATCCATTTTGATTTCTTACCCCCCCCCCCCCAAAAAAAAGTGTGTAGTTATATTATTAAATATCTTTTTTTCACTGATAAATACAATAATGAAATCAAATTAATTACTTGCACGAAAGTTTGAAGTATACAACTCTTATATAAATGAATATAAATAAGTAATTTTGAAAATTTAGATAAAGAGAAAATATTCACATTCAAAAAAATTCTTAACTAATTAAAGAAGAATCCCCTTCACATACTTCTTTAATGAAATGTTAAATAAAAAAAAAAGCTGGCTAGGTATTTTTAGCTTAAAAATTTTATCTTGAAAGATTGTCTTGAATGATTTGGTGTACATGAAAAATATGAAACTGAAAATACACACATTAAAAATAAGCATTATTATGTAAAAATGCTAAAATTTTTAAAAGGGAGATAAAATAGGTTTACAACTGATTAAATGAAAGCAGTTTTAACCAATCAATCTTTAAAATAAACTGAAAAGATTTAAATCCATTTTCAGAATTTCACTGAATACATTTCTCAATAGCTCACCTCCAAATATAAACCTGTCTTTTACATATAAAAGTTTGGAATAAACAATTTAAATCTTTCAAACATTTTCTAAAAGAAATTAAAAAATCAATACTGAGTTCATGAAAATTTAGTAACTTACCTAGAGATATCTAAAAAGGTTGGTTAAATAATAGGAAGTGCAAGAACGTGTATCTGAAGAGGAACTGTAATACTTCTGTTTAAAAGGATCTTTTCAATTCATTAGCCAACAACTAACTGAAGATTTAGGTGGCTTGCTTTACTAGTGTGAACTGGTGATAGCATACTAAACATGTGCTTACTAATACTGGCAGACTGCTTACACAAGCAGGATATAGTCAGTGAAAATTTAGTTGTGGGTGTTGATCAAGATGAAGAGGGAGGAGTTTAGCCAATTAGTGTTTCACTTTAACTTTTCTTGTAAAGAAAACATATTAGAAAAACAAATAACATCCAACACCTGCCTTTTTTTCTCAATATACTTTCTATTATTACAAGTTTCCAATATAACTACTTTTTTCTGATATCATCCTTACTTTACATATTTTACTTAACATGAAGATTATTAAGAACCACTGCATTAAAAAGTTGGCCACTTGGTTAGTGTGATTATGAATCACCTCTGCATTTTTTCTTTTGTTTTTTTTTTAAATTGATGCAGTACAGTAATATCTTGAATAGAACACTAGTTCACAATTTGCTGGGTCATTCAAGAGCCAATGTACAAAGTTCAGAAAGACACTGTTATAGTCTGAGTATTTACAAAAAAACAAGACAAACTATAGAGAGAAATCTAAGTCTGCCATAACATTCCAGACAACTGAAAGGTGTAACTAGAAATAAGTAGTAAATAGCATTAAAAGTAAGCAATTTTTAAAAATGTATGTTGAAGTTGAAGACAATAAAATACAATCCATTAAAAAATGAAAAATTAACCGAATTGCACAATGATTTACTTTTATAACTAATCATTCTAGTAAATGCCACAAAAAAGCAAAGCAAACACTTCAAGAAGAAATATGTAAATGACTAAGTCTCAAGAAAACCATAATTACTTGAAAAAAAAAAAACAAAAAAAACAAAAACAAAAAAAAACAAACAGCAAAGTTGATTTATTTTCATTCATAAAACATTGACAGATTTAATATTCTTACATTTCCAATAAGAGCACACTTCAAACTATCTCTAAAAAGAAAGCTTAAAATTACTTAATTTGTGTCAATTTTGCATCCCTATAAAAATGGAAGATTATAAGGTGCTTTTTAGACACTTGATACTTTTACTACTGTAAAGGCAAAGACGTCTCACAAGCAACTAAAAAGATATTTGCTGTGTACAATGAAGGTGCTTTTGCTCACCGAACTGTACAGAAGTAGTTCACTAAGTTTAGAGCTGATGATTGTAGGCTAATTGGTGAAGAACACTCAGGCACCCCCACAAAAGATGGCGACCAAATCAAGACATTGATTGAAAATAACCCGCATTACACAACATGGGAATTGACAAAAAACACTAAATTTATCTAAATCTACTTACATGAGATTGGGTACTCAAATCACTACAATGTTTGGGTGCCACATGATGAAGTGAAAAGAATCTTTTAGATTGCATTTCTATCAGTGATTTACTGTATAATTGCAATGAAAATGAAACTTTAAGCAAATTGTGGCAGGTCATGAGAAATGGATTGTTTACAACAATGTTCAGTGAAAAAGATCCTGGGATAAGCTACATGAGACAACCTTCAGTCAGTCAGTTAAGTGCCATGCTTGATGTACACTTAGATGATCATGTCTCAAAAGAGATGTGACTAACTGGGCAGAAGATTTTCCTACAGTAGGTTGCCATTACTTTTTGCTGTAGACTGGTTGCCAACCAAGGCTATCTGTCCTGCTATTTAACCCAAAAATGGAGGGAGAAGAGACAGATTAATACCTTTCCCAAGTGTATTTGTATGTAAGTAAATGCAATGAATTCAACTGGAACTCAGCTCTCCAATTTCTTGTTCTAAGCCGATATTTACTGTACCAGACAACTTGAGCCACACCAACAGCAGGAAAGAATTTGATAAGTCTAATGGTGATTGTGAAAGGCACAGCAGCTCAGAAAAAATCTTTCTGATAGTTCTAAGAAAAGAACTCCTGAATTTGTTGGTGAGGGCCTCAAACTCAACACAAAGGCCTACATAATGTGTCTTGAGGAGGTAGTGCTGCCCTGGGCCAAAAGGGTGGTCGCTGGAAGATCCTAAATTTGACAACAGGATGCTGCACTATGCCACATAAGCAGGATAACCCAAACAATTTTTGTGACCATATCACCCCTTACATTTAGCCATCTAACTCCTTAGACTGCAATCCCCTTGATTATAATATGCTGAGCACAGTTGGTCAAGTGACAAATAAAACTCTTTGTAAGACCAAAGATGAACTAAAGGCAAAGATTATGGGCAGCATTCACTAACTTAAACAAAGAAACCATCCAGACGAGATGCAAGAGATTTCAAAGTCATCTGTAGGCTGTGGTTGAAGTCAATGACAATTTTATTGAACAAATTTACTCTTTAGTATTTCAAGATATTTTTGTATGAATGAGATGCCAGTGTTATTTTTATTTTTAGATAATTTAGACATAGGAGAGTTTTGTAATTTGCTTGAAGCATTGGGTACATTAGGTGTATGGGTAGGTTTTGAAGGCTACCACAATGCATTTAGTAGAATAAAGGAAGGTAAAGAAGGTGTTAGTTATTTATTATTCATTAATATTTCATGATCAAAATCTCATCTTCAGAATGGTAGGAGAGCTTGTTTTCACATCCGCTTGTGGACCATGCCTTCAACAAATGGTTATCTTTCACTGTTACTGCTGACATTAATTGTAGTGAGTGTGTGTGTATGATTTATATATGTGTGCATTGACCAATAGTAGGATTTGGCTTTTTCGCATCATTGTTAAAGTGATAGTGGGTGCCGTTTAATGATCTGATGATATCTGTCTGCTTTAATTTATGGTTTACTAGCAGTATAGCCCAGCGTTGCTTGGGTGTAATGTAAGCTTTAAAACTAATCCATGGTCCTGGAGCTCAGACTCTTTGGACATTGGCACGAAAGACCAAAAAGCAATAGTTGATTCCAGTTAAAGCGAAACCGTAGACTGAAAGAAAAATGAATGGATGTAAGTCAAATTTGGGTTTCCTGGTATCGATATCAAATAAGTTTTTTTCGTCATAAACTGAATTTTGAAGGCTAAATAAGTCCTCTGAGTAAATGGTATCATGGCTGAGACTAAGAACTACAATTATACCTACTTAGAGCCAAACCCGAAGCAAAAACTAAAATAAAAAGGCTGAAAAAAATACAGACATACAGGCAGATAAACAGACACACACACAAACATCTTGCTTATATATATATATATATATATATATATATATATATATATATATATATATATGCACTATTGTAAGAACTGCAACCTTGAAACTTCTGAATGTCATTTCTTATGTCTTTGTCTATGAGTGTATCAAATTTGATTAAAATCGGACCACTCCTTCTATAACCCAATTTTTTTGATTATCGATTTTTGATATTTATTGGGGATACCTTGACACAAAACCTAGCTAAGAACACTCGCAGATGCTTATAGTACAACTGTGTAAATTTTCAAGAAAATCAGTTCAGCCATTTCGGAGTCTATAGGTAACAGACACGGACATACACACAAAGTTCCATTTATAAATAAGTTTAGATATATGTGTGCATTGACCGATAACAGGATCTGGCATTTTCACATCTCTCTCAAAGAAAGGTAGTGGGTGCTGTTTTACGGCTTGGTGTTGTATCAATCTGCTTTAATTGGAGGTGTGTTTATTGATACATTTTTTTTTTCCTTCCGGTATGCAGTAGCAGTGAAAGATGACCATTCGTTGAAAGGCACGGTCCATGAACGAACGTGAAAACAAGCTCTCCTACCATTCTGAAGATGAGATTTTGATCTCGAAATATTAATAAATAATAAACAGATAATACCCAACACCTTCTTTACCTTCCTTTATTCTACTAAATGCATTGTGATAGCTTTCAAAACCTACCCATACACATAATTTAGACAATTTATCAATCACATTGCACCACACACATACATCTCAAACAGTTCTTTATTTCTTCCATCTCGTATGGTCTCAAAACAACAAAAATGCTTATTTTGCAAATTTTATTTAACAAGGAAACAGTATTGCTAAAGAGTCTCAAAAGAGAAAAGCAAAATTGCAGAGTGATATTCAGTAAACTGAAACTTCCACACAGCAATATGCAGAACTGTAAACCTTTATTTTTGATGAGCTCATATATCAAGTAACTGACAGAAAGACATTGCATCTATTTAACATTACATACAATTGTTTAGACTTTACAGACATCAAAGCCAATCAATTCTTTTATAAAAGTGACTGACAAACTTATCTTAAATATATTCAACAAGATTGAAGCAGAAAACTTTAGAGTGAATATAATAAAGGCAACTTGATTACTGAATTCAAAACAATTCAAAACACTTTACAAGTTAAAGAACATAATAAAGAAGCTAAAAAATCAAGGTGAAAGCTTCTACGCCATCTGACAGGTAGCACCTGTTGGGCAATCATCACTTTTTAGTGGCTGACAAGAAAACAATACACAGAAAAATGGATTAATTTCAAACTTGAAAGCTTTTCAAATATGTTTTCATAGCAGCAGACAAAATCACAAGGTAATGTGAGTACATTTTCTGTATGATATTCAGAGCTTAATTGTTTTATATCAAATTATGAATATTAAAGGCATGTCAATACTTTTACCTTTTCTATAAATGATTTTAAAAAGATAAAAATGTTTTTTGCCTTCAGAAATTTTTCTCCCTGAAAACACAGATTTAGAAAATTTCCATTTGTTACTGTTGATAAAACATTATTATTTTAGGTAAAATTAAGATTGGAGGCAAATGCTCAAAACAAATTTAACTGAATATATATATATATATATATATATATATATATATATATATATATCCAGGTGAAGAGAACCAACAGTTGTAGAATTCAGAGTTCTCCGACATTTACTTTTTTAAAAATAAAAATGTGTTCAATACAACAAATATTGTAGAGCATAATATAATTCAATTTGGGTTTTATTTAAAATTAATATAGTTTACATTGCAACATGCAAATTTCTATATTTCAACATTTTTACCTCATCATCAGGCAACATTAACTCATTGTTGTGAAAATGATTTTCATTTGATAAGAAAAAATATGCTTGTCATTTATGGATGTGGGAAAACAAAAAAAAAATTATATAAATACTGAAGATATTGGATTATACAGGGATGATGGCCTTGTGGTCGTGAGGAATTCCACAAATTTCAAAATAGATAAAAATTAGAAAGATAATATATAAAGAATTTAAAATCCTTAATTTAAAAATGGCAAATATACAAATATAAAAGAAGTAGATTTCCTTGATGTGACTTCAGATTTAGAAAAATATATATACCAACCATATAAAACACCAAATACAAATCCTTTATATATCCACCCAAATCTAACCATCCTCTATCCATTATTAAGTATGTATCCTTATCCCTAAAATATAGAATTAGTAGAAATTCAGCAAATGAAGAAATGTTTAATAAGCATAGTAATTTTTATAATACTGCCTTCAAAAATTGTGGATATAAAAGCACAAATATTAAATATGTAAAAGAGAAGATCTACCCCCAAAGAAAAAATAGGAATAGAGATATTATTTGGGCATACCAAATAATATTTCTATTCCTCTAAAATTAAGTTATAGTTGTACAAATAATCTGGAAAAAAATCATAATATTTTAAATAAAAATTTAAACATAATTGAAAATAAGAATTATCCAATAACTAAAATCAGTAATCAAACAATAATAAATGTAACTGTAGAAACCTATAGAGTGTCCTTTGGAAAACACGTCCCTTAAAGAATCCATTGTTTACCAATGTACTATTTCTTCTATGGAAAACCCTAGTAATGTAAAGATTTATGTTGGTAGCACTAAGAACTCTGAAAAAACAATTTTATCAACACATGCCTTTATTTAATAATAAGTATAGAAATAGAACATCTCTATTGAAATATTATTGGTATCTAAAAGAAACAAATAAAGCTCCCACATTAAAATGGAAAATTAAAAAAAAGATAGAATATATAAGTCTTTAAATGACCCATGCCCCTTGTGTCCATATGAAAAACTATATATTATTAAATTTCTTAAGAATAAAAATCTATTAAATAAATGTAATGAAATAAATGTCATATGTAAACATTGCAAAATGTTCACCTTAGAATATGGTTAAAATGATTCTTCTAATAAAAAATATTTATTAACTTACATATATCTAATAATTTGTTTTATATTATGAAATAATAATAATTAAAGAGATATTAAAATTATTAAATAGATATTAAAATTTTGAGTTATGATATTAAAAATTGTATTAGAATATAATAATAGTATAATAGATTTTATAAAAATAATAAAATGAATATTAAAATTTTTGAATAAATAAATATTAAAAATTTTTACAAATTAAGAGTTTTATGAAAAATTAGAATAAAATGCATTCTAAATCGAAATAAAAATCGTATAATTACATTCAAAGGTTCCATTAAGACAGATTAAAAACATAAATTGTTTTCTTTCTTTGTTTTAAAAAAAAATGATGAGATACAGAGCAAACTAAGATAATAATCTTGTAACAATAATGGATACATCAACAGAAATGCAATCTAAACAGTGGTTTTGATTGACTGACACTCTTGCCATTAAGACTGAAAGAAGAAATCTTTCCCCAAAAATATAACCTTTTTTTCAAATTTAAAGTGAATCTCTATTCTGATTAGTTAAACTGAACACACACAAATTTTTCTGTCTTCCCACATCCATAAATAACAACATATTGTTTCTTATATTCAAATGAAAATCATTTTAACAACAATGAGCTAACATTGCCTGATGACAAGGTAAAAATCTCAAAACAGAAATTTACATGTTGCAATGTAAACTATATTAATTTTAAGTAAAAAAAACAAAAAAACAAATTGAATTATATATATTAAGGTATGCTATATTTATGGGTTATTTTTTAATAATCATTTTTTTAGGATTCTTTCATAATAAAAAAGCAAGCAGAGGAATAAAATCATTAATTGGAGTGGGAGTGAAAAATGGCCAATAATTCCAAGATCAAGTACAAGAACTGGCTCAATTCTTGTCATTAAGTTTAAGCTTAGTTTAGCGCAAAACCACAAACATGAGGCACCCAGTGAGGATCAAACTCACTACTCAGCAGTAATGGTCAACCAGTCTAGTCTTCTAAATATAACCCCACCCTAAGGCACCCTAACTAGCTCAATTGTTAGTGACAGACTGAAACATAAAAATTCTCAAGTGAAACATTTATTTTTTGGTAATTGAAAAAAAAAAAATGTTTTAGTATGGTGTACACTCACATTCTTTCATATTATACATGAATCAACTTTATTTCAAAGACAAAAATTTTACACAGGTTTTCTAATATGAAACATGCAACTTAAATACTCCTTCAGAAACATAATGAAAACAAGTCTTTTTGAATAGAAAGAACTGAATTAAATATTTTACTGAGAAAATATTTTATACTAAAATTTATAATACAGAAATTTTAACATACTTGATAAATACAATTTCAAGAACTTGGCTGACAGTACAGGAAAATAGAAAACTTACAAATACATATTTAATATTTTCTGAGTAATTAAACTTTGAAGAATAATATGTAATTAATTTATTTAAATTATTATTATTGCTACTATTAAAAATTTTCTTTTTGGTATGAACTTGAAGGGTTACATTGATAACTTCCACAGTCCTTGGTTACTCAATTTAATATCTGCCCAGATTCAATAATTATGTATTAAACCAACCAAATGTTGTAAACAATAGATTGAAGACAAATAAATATGATATTTACTAAACTTTGCAAAGTTTAGTATATAGCCCATAAGACACCCAGTGACAAATCAACCTAACCAGTAGAAGCTTGTTATATTAGTGTTCTGGGGTGTCATCCATGCAGATATATGTGGTGTTAACTACCCCAGAACACCCACCTCCAAAGATTTATTTCCCCGAAATATCCCTATAGATTTTCTTTCTTGGGTTGACCTCCAAGGGGTCCGTCAGTTTCCTTTTTCTGTCAGAACGACGTATTTCGGTACTTGTTTGAGGGGGTTCCAGGTCAAACGTGTCATACGATAGGTCCAACATCTCATCTTCATCGCCAATGTTGTCCATGGATATAGGGGTGCTAACTACCCCAGAACAATTAGTTTGCCAACCATTGTACCATGAGGAGATACCACATCATTAGAATTATTTATTAGAAACAGAAAGAAAACAAATGCACATTTTTTTTTAACTAATCAATGCAGATTTTAAGAAATCATGAAGAACATCAAGAATATTTAGTGGTCAAAAATCAAAGAAATATCACATATTTAGTGCTTCCATATGAAATGACTTTTTGCATAACTAAAGTCCTTAACAGTTTGGCATATAGGTCTTCTTCACAAGTTGAATAATGTTGGTATTTCTACCTGTCTTTTTTTTTTAAATTGCATTCATCCAAAGCAAAGGGATGTAAATCCATGAAAACACAAGGGGTTACTAGGTGTGGAAATGTTAAAAACCAGAAACATTATTAAGATATAAGAACAAAAGAAGAATAGTCAGAAGGACAGTAATTGACATTGCATTTAAATTTTTGAAGATTAAAGTTGACTGGAAAGCATGAAGTCAGAAGAGAGTTCCATCAACGAAAAGTGTGAGAAAACAAACTGTCAGTATAGAACTCACGGGTACATGTAGCCAACTGAACTGTAAATTGATGAGACCTTGTCAGCAGTATAGTACTGCACTGAAATTCATAAAGTCTATGTACTATAGCAAAGAGCTCATCCAAACAATTACTATGAAAGCATTTATAGAAAAAGTACAAGGAGGCAACTTTATATTGGTGGAAAGATGACTGAAGCCAAGACATCAGATCAGGACCAATAAAATTGCTGATTCTTTTGTGGATTTTATCAAGGATCACTAGATATATATCAGGAGCACTGGACCATATCTGGCAGCAATATTCTAAGTATGATAGACTTCTAGATATGTACAATAGATTCTAGGGAGAAAAATTGTCTAGCATGACACACTGAACCAATTTTCTTAGCAGTTGACCTAGTAATAGATTCAATATAGTCTTTCCACTTCATGTCAACCAAGAATGTTAGCCTGAGAAGGTGCAATAAGTCATTTTATTGAAGGTTGCCAATGGGAGGCCAAAAGGGGTTTCTCAGATGATTAATAGAGAGCAATTTAGTTTTGAAGGCATTAAAATTAACATGCCATCCTTTGCCACAATAACAGACTGAAGGTCATTTTTGACATCAGTCACTAATTTGACCTTATCAACTGATCAGACTTACTATCAGGAGTAAATGGTTGTGTCATCAGCATAGATATGAAGTTGAGAGTTGATGCCATTGGGAAAGTTGATAATAAGAATTAAAAACAAATAGAACCAAGCATAAAGTCCTGAGGAACACCTGCCTTAGTACATAAGGATTCAGAAGAGTGGCTCTCAGTAATATTTTTTTTTCCTTAAAAAAATGTATATTTTTCAATAAAAGCCTATTTTTATGTATATATTTCTATAAAAGTCTATTTTTATACTTTCATAGTGTTTTGACTACATTCTTTTGGGGGAGGGTTAACTATTTGCCCATAGCTGGAACCCTAACAGGTGCTACCACTCCAGGTCAGAGTGGACCTAGGAACAACAGTAATTATGAGTTGGTTACATGCTCCTCACAACCTCCCAATCAGAGGCCTAGCTGCCAAATGCAGCTTACCATCATACCCAGGACCTATACAGCTAGAGAGAACAGGAGCCAGTTCAGGGGCACACTACTTATGGACTATCACATGAATATCATCAGGTCCACATGCTTTGTGGGGTTCCAAATTAGAGATGATAGCAGAAAACATGGAAGGGGTTATATGAATATTACTCAACAGAGTCAATTCTAAGTCAGAAGTAAGCAAGAATACTCCAGATATAGTAAAGAGTAGAATTTAAAGAGAATTTACAGGTGACACATTAGAGCTTTGTCAGCAGATGTTAGCACTTCAAATTGATTGAAGAGCAGAGGAACAAAAAATGTACCCTTATTTGACCCACTATTACTGAGTTGTCAGTAATCATGAAAGCCACAGTTGTTAGATACGATATGAAGCCTCATCCACTCAATAAAAAGAAATTTACATCCTTCAATGACATGTTTACATTTATTATGTGCAGCCATGATTAGCAGTCTGTTGTGATGGGAACTGCCCTGCTAATATAGCCAGAAATAGTGGTTCTTGTGGACTACAGTGGCAGAGCATGCTGCTGTAAACCAATGAGAAGATTGATATTTACAAAAGGGAATGGAAGCATTTACTTCAGCCTTGACCAGTGGTGCAATTCTCAATATGAAGGTTAAAAATGTCATTCCAAGGGACATCTTCAGGGAAACATCCAGTTTCTTCCAAATTAATGTTCTGGGCATCATCTGTTGGGTCAAAGCAAATATGAATTCTTAAAACAATTGTGTATATATGGTGAAGACAAGTCAAAGTTTTGCTTGACCCCACACAAGTTGTATCAGCTCAACTTTTACTACCTACTTGACAATTGTTATGGTGGTTTAACCATACACACATAAACTCTTCCAAACTATAAATAAGCAGCAGTTTCTGCTTTGGCAGATAGAGATCTATTCCAGTAGATAGCTGGACCAACACAATTGCACTGGTAATCTTCTCATATCTGATTGTACTACTGTTCTTTGTTAATATATTTGTTTAACTCCAATCCAATTTTGTGTCTTAATTTCTGGCCCCGAACTATGCCACAACAATTCACAATGAGGACTCTTAAGAACCCTTGAGGACTCAAAAAGGACTGTGTAGAAATTGTCAATATTGGTTCAATAGTAGACAAACAGAATTCTATTTTTTGTCAGACTTTTTCTATTCAACAGTACTTGGCAATCCAGAAAAGGAAACAAAAAAAAAAAAAACTTTCTCTTTTCGTCACATTTCGTCCTGTTCAACAGAACTTGGTAATGCAGAAAAGGAAACCAAACAAAAAAAAAAAGAAAACAAGTGTAACTAACTTACATTAAAATTGAATGCAAGCTTCTAAACTACGAGAATTCGTGATTTTCAAGAAAAAAAAACTTGTGATTCCCTGAGTGAGTGAAAAATTAAAGTTATTTTTTTATTCATTTCAATTAATTTTTTTATTTGAGTTTTCTAAAGTTGTTTTTTGTAATTGTATTCGGTTTATTCCTTTAAAAAAAAGAAAAAGAGACGGCCAAACATGGACAAATTTAAATATGTCACACTCAAAATTCTTAAGTTCCAACTTAAACAGCAAAACCAATGGGAACTTAAATGGCAAGAGTAACGACTTAAAATGCTAAAGCAAGCTGAAAAAGAATGGCTGGAATTTCAAAAACAAACAGAAATAAGACATCAAAAACTGGAAGGAAATCTACTTCAAACACAACAACAGCAAAGAAACTTGCTTGAACTGGCAAACAAGGAACAAATTAGTGAAAACAAAAATACTTTCTCACAAAACACAATCTGGGTAGCAAGAGAAACTTTTATATATTCTCTGGACAAGAATATAACTTTTGCCTCCTATTTTCAAAGATATGAGGATTTATATACCACAGATTATATAAATTGGTCAGACTCTAAGAAAGTTCATCTTCTTTGAAAACTGGGTATCACAGAGCACACCAAATTTGTGAACTATATTTTACCTCGTAAAACAAGTGAACTGATATTTACTGAAGCGGTTAAA
Organism: Ascarosepion bandense; assembly: GCA_037127315.1. Lineage (NCBI taxonomy): Eukaryota > Metazoa > Mollusca > Cephalopoda > Sepiida > Sepiidae > Ascarosepion > Ascarosepion bandense. Next base: position 617,821 of record JBBBDQ010031453.1, read on the forward strand.
CTTCTTACAGAACTTTTTAGTCCACTTTCTTAAGAGATGGAAGTGTATGAATTTAACCAGAAAAGATAGTGAAGATTGCACTACATTCACATCAGTCATGAACAACCATTGCAATGATTTCAAACTGTCAGAATTGAGTGCAAATAATTTAAAGTGTCTGATATTTGTTCAGGGACTCATTTCAGTTAAAGATGCCAAAATTAGATCTAGAGTTCTGAATAAAATGGAAAATAAGCCAAACTTTACTCTCCAACAAATCACGAAAGACTGCCAGAGATTTGTAAGTGTACGCCAAGATTAAAAAAATATCCAGGAAACTGGCATAGCTCACATAAGAAAAGTATGCCAAAAGAAAAAACAATTTAATTCTCCCTCTAAATCAAACCAATCAAAAAAGAAACGAGACAACTTGCTTCCTGACCCATGTTACAGTTGTGGGTATACTACTGTGGTATAAGGACTGCCTTTATCAGAATAAAAAGTGCCCAAATTGTAACCATGTCAGGCACAAGAGCTCACATTGTTGAACAAGAAAAAAGGTTAATAACTGCATAAAGAAACAAAATCAGATGAACAAGATTGGTTAAATATCAAGAAATATGTACAAGTGCAAATCTTAAATAAAAATATTAAACTACCATTGGATTCTGGTTCAGATTTAACAATCATAAATCTACACACTTAGAAAAAGTTGGGAAAACCAACCTTGCTAAGAACTAGTAAAATGTCCAGGTCAGTGACAGGGGAGAAAATGAAGTTTATAAGAGGACTTATCACTAATGTAACTTTTCAAGGAAGGACATTATAACTAAAAACATTTGTATTAAAGAATAGAGAAAATTTATCTGGCACCAACAGGATGGAGAAATTTAAGTTGTGGGACATGCTAATTAATTCATTTTGCTAAAAACTTGAAAACCTGACCACTAAGGCATATAATTTAATAAAAAATTTAAAAGAAACTTTTCTGTAAGTCTTTTCTCGACAGGCTAGAAAGAACCGGTGTCTTGTTAAAAACTACACAGTCAATAGGCTTCACTAACAGTCTATGTGAAAAAGAAGTCAGACGAGATCTGGGTCTGCATCAATTTCTTGACAAGGCTTAATGTGACATTCAAAGACAATCATTATTCTTTACCTTCACCATTTAAAGAAAATGACAAGCTTTATTGTCGTAAATACAAAAAGAAAAAATTATTAAGACTCCTGCGGAGTTGATACTTAGGAGGTGGGTGTTATGGTGGTTTATCCATGCACACATGAACTTTTCCAAACTATAAATAAGCAGCAGTTTCTGCTTTGGCAGAGAGAGCAGAGTGAGGTCTATTCCAGCAGACAGCTCTGACAGCCAGACCAATACAATCATATTAGTGATCTTCATGTTGTACCTGTTTGTACTACTGTTCTGTTAATATATTTGTTTAACTCTATTCTGTCTTTGTGTCTTTATTTCTGGTCCCCAACCAGGCCACAACAACAATGTAAGCTGATCTGTTGAACTCTGGAATTAATTAATATCAAATTTCATGTTGAACATTTCCCTGAAATAGCTTGTTTGAATTCAACTTTTGTTCTTCTGTGCACTCTTGTAGTGAACCTTAGCAATAAAAATGTGACATTTTCACTCCAAGATAGGGAAAGACTAATGTAAATAACACTTCATTAATTGACTTTTTATCTTTAGTGTTTGTTTTTTTTTTTTACATAATGTAAGAAAAAAATTCACAAGAAAAATGCCTACAGAAAATTACTTTTTCAGGTGTATACACACACACACACACACACACGTCGAATATGGAATTAAAATTAGCACAAGTAGCATAGATTTACAGTAGAAACTAAAAAATGCTACAATTGAATCTTCAGAGTTTGCACTGAGAGGAAATGCATCTACATATATTTAGCATACAAGCATTTTATTTGCATGCTTTGCACTAATTTTCATAACTGTTAAGTACCCAAATTCAATGGGTCTTTAAAATTTCTCTCTTTGTGTTTCAGAATATCTCCTGATCTCCACAACTTTTCTTAACCATAAACAAATGATTATCAAATAAGATAAAAGATCTGTTAGAAAAACTGTATTGATGTGTGTAATATACACACAAGGCATATCATATAAAAGTATAGAAAGTATTATAATAAATTATTAAAAGAAACATCTTTCATAATAGGAGACAAGTGTGTATGAAATATTTAATAATATATTATTATATATGATATATAAATATTTGATACATTCCTTTCCTTTCAAGTTCCTTGAAACAGTTTTACACATGACATCACTTTGAAATAATTTGAATCCTAGCATGTAGCCAGCAAAATTTTGTCTACCACACTGACAACACCTACCTAGTTTCTATTAATGACTGGGATGGTCAAAAGTAGTTGAACAAAAAAAAAAAAAGAATGAAAACTTTAAACAGTTTATACACAATTTTGATTCTTATAAAATCTTACTCAAAAATTAGAATAAAAAAAAATACTGATAGACCTTGTTTAACAAAGTTTTTATGAACTCTTGCTACCTAAATATACCTTTATCCAGTGTACTAAAGTTTTATCACAAGTTACAGTAAAATAAAAAATGTTTCAAAACAGAAAAAAACCTTATGAAAATCATTTTGAGCTTTTTTCATGAAAAGCTCAGTTCTTGTATAAAAATTATATAAAACAGAAGAGGCTGCAAAGCTGAAACCATTCATAGCACTTTTCACATTTTTAGAATAGAATGAAAGCTACAAAAATATTTCTTAAATCCCATGAACTGAGCTAAAAAGCCTGCTTCAGTGATCAACTAGATTCAATCATTGTAAATAAATTTTCAGTTAAATTCATAAGTTTTGTCAAAAGAATGATGATTTATCAAAGAAATGCTTCATGCAAAAAACAGACTAAGGTTTCAAAGACTAAAATGAAAAACTGCTTTGGGCACAAGTTTATAAATGAAGTATTTCTTCATGCTATGAAAGATTTAACCAAACATAATTAGTTCTTTTACCTTATGGTTTACAAATGTTATGAACTTATGCAATTTTTACTTTGAAAGAAAAAAAAATGTGGCTATTAAAAAAAAGACAAGGTTTACTAACTGAAAAATCAAGTTGAATTTGTTGTCAAAGTGTCATGGTGCGCTATCTATAGGAATGGACTCTTCTTCCGTCAATAAATAATAACCTGAGTGACTTCCATGGACACAGTCAAGACACAGCGTAACTATATCCTTTGGACTTACACTTCTATATTTGCTGATTACTAACACTTGTTGTTGTATATGTGTTCTCATTATTGTTTGAAACTACCTTCCTGTTTCTGTGTCTTTCTTTCTGGCTCAAACAAGGCCACAATAACTTAGCGACAAAGATTTCGCCACAACACAAAGTTTCAAAATTTTATACATGAAAGTTTGTCATGGTTAATGACCTTCAAATGGAAATAGTATTTTTTAGCACTAAGAACATAAACTTTATTTTTCATCCAGATAAACTAAGGAAGGTAACCTGAATCATGTGTACATGAATACTTAAAAGTTGTATTAGAAATTAGAATAGCAAAAAAATATAAAATTGATATTTTGCATGTGGATTTGTTAGGAATGCTAGGTTATAATGAATTTGTAATTCATTTTGGGTGGAAAAACATGTTTAAAATAACAAAAATGGATATTATTAACACATCCCTCAATAAGTCCCAGGCCTGACATATACATGGCACCACTAATAAAAAATCCATATGATTTTCATGAAGTACTAAGCTTCAAATGGCAAGTGATAAAATTTGGGCCCAATCAGATTATTAGTTTACAAATTACGGTTATTTAAGTGAAGCTACTGTTGCAAATTTTCAAAACAATATAAAAATTTGAATTTTGTATTGATAAAGCATTGCTTTTTGATGGGAAAAAATACTGTTCAAGCAAAGCAATGGCTTAATAAATGTTATTCAGACTGTGGTGTTGGAAACAATGGTTAAGAGGTTGTATGCTAACTTTAAATGCAGTTACAAAGACATAATTGTTGCTGAACACTCAGGTCGTCCAAAATCAGCAGGTGTCCCAGAAAACACAAAAAAATCCACAAAATCGTTTTGGCTGATCGTAAACTGAAGTTGCATAAGATAGCAGAGAAGTTGAACATATCAGAAGGCAGTGTATTCACCATTTTGCATGAACAATTGTCAATGATAAAACTGTTCAAAATGGGTGCTACATTTGCTCAAAGTCAATCAAAAACAACAACGCATCAATGATTCAGAGCACTGCTTGCAATTGTTTCAACGCAACAAGGAGTTTTTGTGTAAATATGGATAAAACATGGATCCACCACTTCAATCAGGAGTCAAATGAGCTGAATGAACAGCAGCAGGTGGAAGCCGTCTAAAGTAACCAAAGACCCAAACATCAGCAAGCAAGGTTTTGGCCTCTGTATTTTGGGATGTGCAAGGCATTTTGTTCATCAATTACCTTGAGAAAGGAAGAACCATCAGTAGCAAATATTATATAGCATTATTGGTGCATTTGATGGAAGAAATCACCAAAAACAGGCACTAATGAAGAAGAAAAAAGTGATCTTTCACCAAGACAACACACCGGTCACCAGTCGATTGCAATGATGGCAAAACTACATGAATTATACTTCGAACTGCTTCTGCATCCACCCTATTCTCCAGATCTGGCCTCCAGCGACTACTGGCTGCTTGCAGACCTTAAAAGAGGAAAAGAGATTTGGCTCCAATGAATAAGTGATATTGAAAACTGAGGCATATTTTGAGGCCAAAGACAAATCATTCTACAAAAAAGGCATCAAATTGCTAGAGAAGCGTTGGAATCAGTGTATCACTCTAGGATGAGACTATGTTGATGAATAAAGTCGAATTTTGCCTAAAAGTTGTTGTTTTATTAGTTAGACCCTGGATTTATTGAGTGTTGTGCTAAATTTAAATATTAGCTACATTTGGTAATTTTGAGAGGGGATTTACACTGATCAGGGGCTTTCTGAAAAGGAGACTAATTTATTCTTCATGTTGGAACAAATGTCAAACATATACTGAACAAAACAAATACAATGTTAAGAAACAACAATTCTTTTTGTGTTTTCAAAAACAGAAATGTGATCCTTCAAAATATTGAATAAAATTGTCTTCTTTTTACCTTAATTTACTAGTAAAATGAAAATAGTAATAAGATATTTACTAAAAAAGCAGCCTGTCAAATTTACCGTCATTTTTTGACGGTAGGTGTACACTCGTAATTATAGAAAAGACAATTTATTGAGAATTAAAAGTGTAAATATTTTTATAATAGAAAAAATGTAATCCTGTCAAATTTACCGTCATTTTTTGACGGTAGGTGTACACTCGTAATTATAGAAAAGACAATTTATTGAGAATTAAAAGTGTAAATATTTTTATAATAGAAAAAATGTAATCCTGTCAAATTTACCGTCATTTTTTGACAGTAGGTGTACACTTGTAATTATAGAAAAGGCAAGTTATTGAGAATTAAAAGTGTAAAAATTTTTATAATAGAGAAGATATAATCCTGTCAAATTTATCGTCATTTTTTGACGGTAGGTGTACATTCGTAATTATAGAAAAGACAATCTATTGAGGATTAAAAGTGTAATTATTTTTATAATAGGAAATATATAATCCTGTCAAATTTACCGTCTTTTTTGACGGTAGGTGTACACTTGTAATTATAGAAAAGACAATCTATTGAGAATTAAAAGTTTAAACATTTTCTCAAATAAAGTTTAAAAAAAACAACGGCTAATAACTTAAAATCATTTTGTTCTAAATTCATTAATTATTGTTACAGTCAAATTGCTCTGCTCTTCAGTCTTTCTTTTAGACTAGTTCTAGATTTGGCTTCAAAAATTATTTGTACAACAGAAATGCAAAATATGTCACTTTTTATTTGTACAGGTTCGTCATCCTTATCACAGAAAGGAAAACGAATCTTAAAATACGTTATAATGTGGGATCTTTGGACGGATATTTAGTTTAGGATTTGATTGATGTTTCCCAGGTACATGTTCCTTGGCAACAATTTGTGTAAAACAATTGACGAAATGAAATAATCTTAATTGACTAAAATAGTAATGCATTCTCATCACAACCTCAGGTTACATTGTACAACTGAATGACCCTAATTAAACTTTTTTTACTACTTTATCTGTCGTTAATTATAATTGGGTTGAATATAATTGATTATTGATTAGATATAAGGCACTAATAGCCGAGGATATCGTATGTAAATAATTGCTTGGCATTTTAGGGTTTGATATTTTTTCTTTGCCATCGTATATAACTGTACAATTGTGTGTTTTTAGGTACCTTCACTATTTCGCGGGAAAAACAGCATAGCGTAATAAAAAAAAGGCCACAAACTTAACGAAAATAAAGTTTTATCGTCAAAATGTTGATTTTATTATTAAGATGAAATACCAAAGAACTATTTAATTATTTTTTGAAATTTCTTAATCCTTTCTAACACGTTCGAAATTTTGGTTAAATACTTTTTTGTTTATGACATCGCCGTGGTTAACTTTTAACATTGATTTTTTGTGCTTGTTTTCCGTTGAAAACACATTTATTTGGAAATTCTTGTAAAAATCAAATAATTGTCTGATTTTAATGAAATTTTCAGGACTTATTCACAGCTGAATGAAACTGTTTTTAAAATGTTTTTTCAGAAACTTTTGCTATTTCTTTTAATATGTTACCCTCCACCTTACTTAATTTCATGAAATTTTGCACAGAACTTTCCTTTTCCCTTAAACATTTTTTTTGTTGTTGTTAAATGTAGGAGTCTTTGGAGATTTTAAATCACCTACTTTTTTTTTCAAATTAGTGCTATCTAAATAAAAGTCTTCTCTGAATTGAAAAATAATGAATCCAATGAAACAATGACATTACTTAATTAGAAAAGCTTTTAATTGCTTTTGTAAATAAGTAATATTAAGGACATTATTGTCTGAAGAAATGAAAAGTTTCTGATGAATAATGAATTTTTACAAGAAATCTTTCAATTGTTTTACATAGTTATAATAATTTATAATAGTTTAAAATTGTGTAAAATTCTCTATTGGTATTTTCCCTTGATGTGATATAATAATTAAGTGAAAATGAAATTTACGAGTCCGAAATTGCAAAGATTATTAAAGGTACTGGTACTATCTGTTTTTAAAATAATTTTGCATTAACATTCCTTATTTTCATGCATTGTTGACTAAAATTGTGATTACTATGAAAAGTTTACGTAATTTGAGAATTTTGTCCCTTCCCCTAGATTTATGAAAATTGTCATTTATGGTCATGTATATCAGCTGTCATCGCTTTGTCATCAACAATCCGTCAAAAGTTCGATCAGATGAACACGATCAATCGTTAATAATTGGTTGTATATTACTTTTTAATGCTCTCAGTAATAGTTCTTTAAAATCAGATTAATTTAACTTTTAATTTTCTAATTTTACTAAAATAAAGTGTCAGAAATATTTTTAAAATTTATGAATTTTTGTTTGCTTACAAATTTTTTAAAATTAAGAAAATGGCTGCTTTTAAGAAAATTTCAAGAAATCAAAATTAAATGTGACTTTCCCATCTATGAAATTTCTATCTGAAATACACCAGTATTTTTTACTTAATTGGAAATAATAAATTTAATCATTAAGCTCTTAATTATATCTCAAATAAAATCTATAAGAAATTTTAAAAATTTCATTTTGAATTTAGGTATCGAATATTTATGCCGAAATAGTGAAGTTGCCTAATTCTATTCAAGTTGCGCGCCGTTTTCTACGCTAAAATTAATGTTGGATATTTTGTTTAGTGTGAAATCAAGAAAAATGCAGTTGTTCGTGTAAAAATACAAAATCAACAACAGTTCAGCAATTGAGAACAAAAGTATTATGAAACTGTTGATTTCATTTTTGCAATTATGGCAGACATTTGTAATAGCTTTAATTTTGCTGAACATATGTCTACATACAGCTTGAAATGGGGACTCCGACGTGGTGTAATAGTTATATAGTTTATCTCATCACTGTTTACGAGTGAGTAGCGAGTTTGTTACCTCACTGAGAATCCAATAACTTTGATTTTCTCTGATTAGAAAATACCTATACATTACTGATTCTGCATTAGATTTGTCGATTCAAGGTTTTTTCGATTCATGTATCCTCTCCATTTTATTAACTGTTTCCATATAAGGTAAAATTCGGCATTCGTTGACTTAACATTTAAGTTGGTTGAAATTTATAGTTTTCCTGTTAAAACAATTTCTCATGAAAAATATCTCTTTACTCAACTATATTTCCAGTACTTATTGCGATAGTTGGGGGAATTTTTTTCTTAACTTTTTGTTTGTAGTGTGGATAGTCACAAGTCGATAATTATTTCCTCTTCGAGTAATGTGCTATGTCTATTCGTTGTTGCTGCTGTTGATAATCATGTAGCCTTTTTATATTTACGCATCCACTACTGTTTTGCCTAAATTATTATTTTGATCTCATCCCTTGTTCCCTGTTTAGGATGTGGTTTCCGGCTTTCTCTTTTCCAAATCTTTTCACTCTTGCATAGCCCCCTACATATCAGTGGCGTTACCGCCTTGCTCGGGGTGATATGATTAAAAAAAAAAAAAAAATTTTAAATTCCATTTATCTAATGATTATTACAAAAGGAAACACTCCAATTATTTTAAGAGCAATGTTAGAATATAGTCAAGTAAGTGCAGCTTTTTATAAAGATGAACATTTTCTCATAAAAAAAATTGTTTAACTTTGCATTATGGAGAAAAAAATGAAGAAAATTGGCATGTGCAATATATATTCAGCTCGCTTTCAAGTGAGTTTCAATTACTTTTCAAGCAATCTTCTTCTTTCAAAAACAAATTCTCAGTTATACATTAAACTAGATATCAAAACAAAGTCTATAATAATCTTCATATATTGTAATCAGTATTTGTAATTGTCAGAAAATATCAGCATTAAATAGTGCCAAAATTCAAGTTATTTCTTTCTTCAAGTATAGGAATTCATAAAAAACAAATAATTCAAAGGATTTCAGAAAGTTATACTTACAATATCAAGGAACTATTTGATTTCATTAAAAATTAGAAAATTCTTAATTTCATTTTAAAAAATTATCAAATATCAACCATCACTAAATTTCATTCTGCTCAGTTCCTCATGTTTTATTATGTTTATTGCCCAATCAAAATAATTTTCATAAGATGGTCTTTTCCATTATAGGGCTCATATATTAGTGATCCAATGAATTCCCAATTCCAATGAGCCAAACAAATTAAGAGCAGAAATCAATTTTGTTTTATCATCTCAACTACTAAGATAAATAATGACATTCTGAATATGTATTTTGGCAGCTTTAATATATTAAGTATTTTAGTGTTTTACTTTTTCTGTTTTTCTACAATTCACTAAACAATTTTCTTGTTCTTATTGGGTTTGTATTTTTAACATAAATCAAAGAATGACAAATTTAACAGTGCCAACTGTTAAGTTCTATTCTATGAACAATATATGTTACCCTGAATAGGGATTGAACTTATATTCTCATGGTTATAAAAACTAATAATGCTTTGTTGGATTAACCTCTTTCTCCTGCTGGTTTAGATGGGTTCAGCCTAAGTAGCTCAATTTAAGCTAATTGTTTTTCTATAGAGATGAGGGCTTTCAGTTGCCTGGTGAATTCAGGATTAAAGAGTCTTTCTGCTGTCTGGATAATATCCCTAAAATAGTTAAACACTGCTCATTCATTTAAGAAACAATCCTTACTTCTTTTAATGAAACTAACAAAGAAAAAAATAAATCTTTCTATTTCAACCTTTTAGCCAGATAATATTTGTATAATCTTTCCTGAGAGACAATCTAATTATTTTTTTCATCAGTGAATTGCTTCAGTTTCCTTGATTTTTCTAGTTCTTGTCTATTTTGAGTAGAAATGACCTGTCAAATTAAATTTGAACATTGAACTTGCAATTTCTTGTCACAATCAGAATACTAGTAGAACCCTAAGTAACTCCAATAATCAAAAGAGAAAAGGAACTTTCTAGGGACGGGTCAGGAAATAGTAACAATCCATCCCACTAGCTATAACAAATTAAACGAGATTTTAACAAATATTAAATAAAAGGAGATATTAAAGTATTAATGAAAAGAATGAGTACAGAAAAGGAAAATAGGCTGAGTAAGATCGGAAGGAAAACAGAAGGACAATCACCGTTTCACTTGGCTAAGTTTATTTGTTGAAAGCTTTACACAAACCACTCCTATAACAAAGCCAAGTAAACGCAGTAACTTTGTATAATTTATCTAGTAAAATTTTTTACAAGAGAAAAAAAAGATAAAAATTTGCAAAAAATAAATCTATGTAAATGTGCAAGTTAGGATTGACTACAAATAATTTATACTGGAATTTCTTAAATGAGGAGTCATCATTATAATAATAATATTTAGAAGAAGAATTTTGTTTTTTTCTTCTAAGAACAGTATGCTCATCTTGTGCATTGTAGTGCAGTAGATATCAACTCAGAACAACAAATCATGGTGCCGAGTTCGAATTCCAGTTGTATTCCTTACATTAACTTACACGCATATACCCTTAGGAAAGGTATTAATCTATTTCTTCCCACCAGTTATGGGTTAAAAAACAGGATGGATTGGGTTCTATAGCCTTGGCTGGCAACCAGTCTACTGAAGAAAGTAATGGCAACCTACTGCAGGATAATCTTCTGTCCAGTCAGTCATGTCTCTTTCAAGACATGAATTCCCAAAGTGTGTATCACGTATGGTACTTAACTGACTGATGCTCATCTTGGTTGCTATACTTAGTGCTTTTGCCATTGTATCTTCTGGCCTTCTTCAAGGACTTGTCATATTTGGCAACCTTCTCAGAATTTTAAACAGAATCCTTTATTCAATGTACAAGGGCAAATTGTTTCAATTCTCATGCTTTGGGGATATCTTACACCAGTATCTTTCAAAATAATGATGTATGAAGAGGTGGGTAGTGACTGATTTCTATGGGGTGAGTAGGGCCCCAAAAAGGTTTGACAGCAGTTGGAAAATGTAGTTAAATGTAGAAATACCCATTATATTATTGAGAAACAAAATAAAAACAAAAAGGAAGACTTTATTACATTTAACAATTATTTAAATTAAATGTTGCAAAAAAAATAATTAAGGAAGGTAATTAGTTTCAAAAATTAGATTGTTTGAGAGACTCTCAAGAAAATGGACTTGAAATATTAGAGATGAATTTAGTAGCTTCTTATAACAAGGTACAGTACTGTATCCACTTGTTACATTCATAAAGCTGGGCACAAATGATAATTATTTGTTCAGCTGAAATTAAAATTGTAAATTGCTCCCATAAAAATTTATTGGTTGGACAGCAAAATAATATTAGGTAAAAAAGCTTTCCAAGAGCTCAGCCTAACCCAACCAATTGGATACATGCTTTGCTTACATTAAGTCTTATGACTTAATAATGAGAATACTTTTTGAGAATTAGATTAAGATCTTGGTCTCATAACTAGCTAGTCAGCAGCAAATCTATCCCTAGTATAATGTTACAGATAATCAAAGGCTCCCAAAAAGTGAGTAAGAAAGAAAAGATATGCAACACAAATTATTCCACATACTACAAACTTTAGATTTATGCTTCAAAATTTACAACATTGGCTTGTCATAAGAAATACAAAGTCTAATGGATTAAAGGGTTGATAAAGTATATCTAGTTCCTGGCAGTTATAATTTCAATTCCTGAGATGGGTAATGCAGAAACAATGAAAAAGAAAACAAACAAGTAATCAAAAAGCAAATAGACTAGAGATAACTGAAAGGAGATATATTCTATTTACCATGCTTATGAAATATCAGAGAAAAATCAACCTATTAACTGACAAACAGTATTTTGCCGCACATTTTTCTATTAACAAAATATCTTGATATAGAAGAAAAAGATCTCCAAAATAAAAAGATTGGAAATGTCTACTTCCAAAAAAACACCAAAATGAAAGAGAGATGTAAAAAGGTCTGTGCTGGTCAAAAGTTTAGATAGACTAATTTAAAATCTCAAAAGCATATAGCTAACATATATTTATTAAATGCCTGGGCGTTTTGACCAAGATATATTCTTATTTTATGCAAATGAGAAAAAAAATGATGCCAATACAACCCAAATCCAAATTCAACAAACTAAAATCATTTTATTGAACATTCTACGATAATCGCCTATGTTGCAAAAGGAGAGATTTAACCAGAGTAAATTAATATTTGAACTTTCAATCAAATATTAAAATAAAAAAAAACATAACTGATCTATTGCAGGTGGTGTAAAATACGAGACATCAAGAAAAACTAAAACATTTTAAATTAAAAAAAGAATTAAAAAATGGTCTTAATCAAATGAATATGAATTTTGGTAATCTACAGGGAATTCTAAACAAAACCATTTATTTAATCTTTGGGATTAGACTGCTCTTGTTTCAAATTCAGTACACTTATAGGGTTTGATAATAGAAATTGAATGGTACTTATTTTACATATCTGGGTCAAAGGGTCCTATTTTGAGAACCTTTTTACCCTTTACAAAAGGATGAATTTTAGAAAATAGTCACAAAGTTTAAATATCAATATCTCAGTTGATTTTTTCATCCAAAAATCTAAATTATATACCATTTTAAAGTATTTGGATAGAAGTAAAAGTTGATTGATTTATTTTTTTTGTTTAAAAGATCAAATACGATAATTTTACCTTCACCTTAACCGTTGACCTTTAATTTCTCAAAAAGCATATCTGTAATATTTGTCTTAAATTCTACAATTTGTGTATGGAGCATTAATGAGAGGCCTCAGCCAGAACCATATTCAAGGAGCCTATGAAATGGGAGACATTGTCTGGGTTAAGTCTTCACAAGGGAGGTACATGACCAAGTTTAAGACAGGCTACATAACCAAGGTTAACAGTCTGCTGTCAGCATAGATTAACAAATTCCCTGTCATTTGAGGGACTTGTGTCCTTTTCGGGGGTTGTATTCTCTATCTGAACATGGATGTAATTCAACAGAAAGTGAGCTGTTGGTTGACTTGAGATTGACTTTGCCAGATGATTCTCCTGATACAAGAAGCATGGAGTCTGGTACAGCAGAACACAATGACTTGTTCAGTGCTGATTCATCTGAAGATAAATCTTATGTTGCACCCCCTTGAAGGAGTACCTAGCAGAAGAGGCCTTCTCCTGGTAGCATTTGCTGTGATCATGAGATTAGAGGGGAGTGCAGTGAACTACTGTAGAGAGCAAATGTTTTTGTTTAAAGATTAAATAAGATAATTTTACCTTCACACTAATCTTGCTTTTAATTTCTCAAAAAGCATATCTTTAATATTTTGTTTAAATTTGACAATATATTTGTCTGTCTTATGGTAAGATATGTACAAAATTTTATTGTGAACTTTTCACTGTGGCCTGAGATTTTATTGATTCGGACCAAATTCAAAATGGGGGATTTTGGTATTACCACTATATGCTAACATTTTCATATCTCCTAATATGGTCAAGATGTAATTTTAAAAAGCTCTTTGAATGCTGTTTAATATTCACATAAGAACTATGGTCATAAAAATTCAACAAAATTTGTGTTATTTGTGGTTACATATTGACTAATTTCATAGAAAAATAACTATTTTTGGTTATGTTTACATTTTATTATACAACAAATAGATTTTTATGTGAAAAAGTGACAATGAAAATAATTATTTTAAAAAGTATCATGAATTAATGTTAAAATAACACAAAATAATATGAAAATATGCAACAAATGATGTTAATGGTTAACAAATTTTATTGACATTTGAGTCAGTACACTAAATAAATGTACAAAACAACCAATGTTTTAGTTTTGATACATGACTAAGATTAACAGTTACAAGCAAACTCATTGTTCTTACAACAGCATGATTCTGTCTATTATCTAAACTATCATCACTTATTTCATTTTAACTTTTTGGTAAGCCAAAATATGTTTTAGTCATAAAAGTAATAAAAAAAATTTAAATCAGTTTAAAAAAAAAAAATGACCTCAACATGACTTTAAATTGGTTAGAACATGCTGTGTGTTTGCACAAAACATCAAAATCTGAATCTGATGATTGTGGGAGCTCATCTTGGTGCACTGACACAAAATGAACAACATCATTTAACAGATTACCACCAATACATAGCTGCTGTTACAGGCAATGGAGCAACATCTAACTGCTACATGGGTGACTGCTCAACTTGTAGCAATTGAATGGAAGATTTTATTTTACATATATATAGAAGAAATTCTAAATAAAAATGTAATTGATGGTTTTATCTATAGTAACTATCAGCTGACAGAACCACACTGCAAACTGCATCACAATCTACAGAAAAATTTTAAACATTTTGTGCAGACCTTCAAACCTTGAAAAAGCATGATTTCATTCCTGAAGAACAATCAAAATTTTGTTCTACTTATAAAAGTTATTTGATAGATGGCAAATTCATAGTTATTGCAGATTTTGCTGAGAATTATTTATTTTTTAGGATGCTAAATAAAGCTTCTACTGGAATAATGCTCAAGTCACATTACATCCATTTGTCTTGTATTAAAGAAATGACAAAGAGCTGGATTGTTTTAAACATGGCACAATAGCTGTCTATTTGTTCCAAAGAAAACTTATAGAAGTACTGAAAAAATCTTTAATTTTAAAATAAGAAATTTGATGATGCCACTCCACATAAAAATTATAAAATTTTGTCAATTTGTGCAATCATAAGGTTGACTTTGGTATTGAGGCAGAGCGGCACTTTTTGCTACATCACATGGGAAGGAATCATGTGATGAGCTAGGTGACACTGTTAAGACATCAGCAGCAAAAGCAAGCCTGCAGCAACCCTATAATTAAAAAAATGACACCAAGATAGTTGGTCAATTGCAAGAAAAAAAAATTTCACATAAATGTTTTGTATTCCTCGACAAATGAAGCAGAAATCTTAGAAAATAGATTAAAAAATGCCTCAACAATTACAAGAATTGACTTAAAAACTACATAGTTTTATTCTTGTGTCTCAGGAAAAGGTAGAAATAAAAACTGTCAACTCAGGATGAAAGAAAAAAGTTGAAATTATAAAACAAGACAGTATAAAGCTTGAAAACATTAAGGGATTTGTAACAAGAATTCGTTGTTAGGATGTGTCCTTGAAAAATATCCTCATAATGAAGAGGTAAAATTAACAATTTTACAAGTGGAAGGCCCCTCTCCATATTTTTGTTATCCATTACATCCAGATATATCAATTTTAAATTATTCTGATATGAGTTGACTCATGCTGTCAAAAATGATGGCAAAACATTTATATTGATATGCTGTCTAAAATGACAGCAACATATATATTGATGTACCTACTATTGAGTATCTTACATTAAGACATAAGAAAAAAATAACAAAATAATCTAACCCCTGAGTGTGACAGGGAGAAAGTATATTGTAGTGACACTAAGAGCAGAAACAGGAAGTTACCTCTTTCATAGTTTAAAACATAATAACATATTTCAGGCTTTGTACAATAGGCTCCACACATAACTTACAGTTGAAATTGATTAAATACAATCCTAAAGAAATATATGTTGACCAATAAGAAATAAGCATACTTGAAATAATCAACAATTTAATGGGAGCCTCTTTCATCCTTGCTAACAATAGACCTCTGTCTAAAATAGAAAAAGAGAATAAGAGATTCCAACAGGAGACACACTGAGAAGATATAGAGAAAAGAACACTTACAACTATGAACATAAACATCAAAGGTATCTCAGCTTCAACAACCACTACCACTCCACACACATTTCATGCACAACATTTTATTTAATCTTATTTAAATACCAACCTTGAGCAGTCTATAAACATTACGACTATTTTTGCACAAAACAAAATTATTTAATGTTTATATAAATTATTATTGTTATAATCCAGGCTTGATTATTATTAAGATGGAGTTTATTGTGTTTTGCTTACTCATTCATACATCCCTTATAGTGGGCTAATCCTAACAAAGTCCAAATCAAACTCTGCAAATAATCCCCTATAAACTTGTGATCAAGACGTGATATATTTTTTTTACAAAACATCAAGATAAAATTTTTCATGCATATTACCAAACTTAAAAAAAGGAATCTATGTGAAACAAATGTTACAAGCAAAATCCATTTGTACAAGCCATGACATTCAAGACACTCATATTTATAGAATTTAACATGATCACTTGGTTTTTCCATTATGGAAGCACAATTCCATATTATGAACATTAAACAAGCAAGACAGAAGTTTTATCCCACTTTGGCAGCTCTTCCTCTAGAAATACAGTGGCTTACAAAAGTCCACATTCTCTTTGAAAATTTATTTTGTATAATTTAACAGGGAACAACACATTTTTTCAATTCCAATGATTGTTGAATAATAAGTAGATCTATCACACTTTCCTTTGATATAAAAATTACATTTTTAAAATTTCACACTGATTCTTAAAATCATATAACTTAGAAAAATGTCTTTGCAAAAGTCTACACCCCTCATTCCCAGATATTATACTGTGTTATCACGTAGTTTATCATTGATGTATACAACCCAGAACAATCAAAAGTGACATGTGCATTCTACCATAACAAACAAACTTGGCCAATCTATTATTTTGCTATATAAGGTGATTTAACTGCCCACAAAATTATCCAGCACATGGTTTCTTGGTATGTTGGTTTTTGGACTGACTGTAAACACAAGGTGTCAAGCCTCTGTCTCTGGAACTTAAAAACCTTATTATTCAAAAGTACAATGAAAATAATGGCTAAAAAAGATTGCAAAAACTTTAGAATTGCTTCTAAGCACTGTTAAAACTGTAGTTAAGAAGTGGTTAGTGCACAAAACCACTGCTACCCACCAAGGTCTGGGAAACCGAGCAAACTTACCAGAAGAGCAAAATCAAAACTGGTCTGGGAGGCAACCTCCAACCCTAGTGCAACACTAGAAGACTTGAAAAATTCAGTTTCCAGTACTGGGACAGATGTCTATACATCTACAATTTCCAGAGTATTGCACCAGTCTGGCCTACAATGGAGGGTAGCTACAAAAAAGCCCCTTCTGAAGCCTATGTACAAGCAAGCTAGGCTAAACTTTACCAAAAGTCACATCAATGATTCCATGACCATGTGGGGAAAAATTTTGTGGTCATATGAGACCAAAGTTGAGTTATTTGAAAAAAATACAAAACGCAACATTTGACAGAAAAAAGGCACTGCTCACCAACCTCATTACACTGTCCATAATGTAAAGTATAACGGTGGCTCGATCATGCTTTGGGGTTGTTTTTCAGTTGTAGGGCCTGGAGAGCTAGTAACCATTCAAGGTGTTGGACAATGTCAAGTACCTAGGGACCCCGATTTTCCGTTTCAAATTTTCCTTGATTCCGTTTCGACTTTTAGTAAATTCCGTTTTTTTCCGTTTTCACTTTTAGTAAATTCATTTTTTTTCTGTTTTCACATTTGCAAAATTTAATTTTCCTTAGTTATTAGGTTTATTGAATTTATAATACTTTTATGAGAAAAATTAAGAAAAATTAAAACTTATAAAACATTTCAAACTTTTATTCTATTTGAAGAAATAGAGGTTTTTACATGTTGAAATTTTTATCATCTCAGAAAGTATTAACAACAAATAACTCCAAGTATATTAAAAAAAAATTAACTACAATTTTTTGCAAAACCTTATTTCAATCACAATAATAAATACTCTAACAAAATTTAAACATTAATTCAAATATTTAAAAAAAATATGACAAACTGAAAAACAGCTAAAAAATTTGAAATTCAATATTTTCCAAATTAAAAAATTAGCAATCAGTAAATCTTTTTTTCTAAATCTCCATTGAAGTACAACATTGTCAATTGCTTGGCGTTCTCAGGGGTTAGATTTTCACGTTTTTTATTCATCAAATGTTTATATTGAGAAAATGAACGTTCAACATCAACACTAGTAACAGGTATCCATATGACTTTATCAGCAATCTGTTGTAGAAGAGGAAATCTGCTCTTATTTGCATTCCAAAATGCTGGTATATTAAAAGGATTTGGTAAGTTATCTTTGTAGTTTACATAAATTTGGAATTCTTCTACAAGTTCAGTAGAAGGATTTTGAAAGTCTTTAATAGCTGCAAATCTATCCATATTGTGACTTATACAGGGTAGTTGTCTTGGATCAAATATACGAGCTGCATTGTAAAAGTTATACACAGGGTGGGCTTCCAGGTATTTATTCAATTTAGAAAAAGATAGGCTGAACAAATCTTGAAAGTTTGAGATAACTTTCTCCCTTTCTGCGGTTTTTAGTTCAGACAGAAGACGGTCAGTTTCAAGGCCAAATGTGGATTTTGATATACCAGCATGTAAATATTGTTTCACATCTTCCATCATATTATAAGCAACACACGCAAGTGGAGACTTAGTTTCTTCTAAGTTTGTCAAAGCTTTTATTAAACGTGTGCAGTTCTCTGTATAAAATACAGATTTAGGCGCAGATTAAGGTAAGAGGCATGATGTAGTCGATCATCAACTACTAAATCAAGAATTCTCTCCACTGCAAGGCCATGACTCTTTTCTTGCTTAAAGAATCCTTCATAAAATTGTATGAAAGATGAATGATATCTGGCAGCACTAAACCAGGAATTCCATCTGGTTGCCACTGGGACAGGAGGTAGTTTCACTTGTTCTTTAGGTAAATAATTTTCAAGCCATTTCAAATATCGCTTTTATCGACTTGGCTTTCTAAAAAGGGCTGATTTGATGAAAGTAGCGAGCTGGGTAACATCATCAAATGCTGGCCAATTTGAGAATACTTCACCAACTAGATTTAAAATGTGTGCCAAACACAACACATGGTAGCTGTTGTTAAATATATTTGTTAAGACTTCTCTATGAGCTTTTTTGCAATAGGCTGCAGAATCTGTTACAAAGGCAAGGATCTTATCAAATTCTATGTCAAAATGAGTTACAGCTCGGACACATGCTTGACTTACTGTTTGATGATTGCATTCTGACAGGGTAACAACATCAATAAGAAATGACTCACCACGAATGTTTGCAATAATATTTAAAATGCTGTGGTCACAACAGTCTGTTGTTTCATCTGTTATAATGCTAATCCATTCGTTCGCAAGCTTGGATTTTAAAGCAGCTAAGTGACCAGCAAATAATTTTGGTAGATGAAGCTCCCTAATACAATTTACACTTGGAATAGAGCCACCTTCCTTACAGTATTTTAATAAAAATGGTCTCATTTTATCAATTTTGTGCAGAGGAATGTCCGATAAAGTGCACATTTTTAAAAAATCAAGAATAAATTCATCTCGTTTGTCTTTACTTTTGAACATTGTGGAAATTGTTTTTTGCTTCACTTGAGATGACTCAGTTGAAGATTTTTTTCTCATATGCACTTTTGACCTAATGTGGTCTTTGATTGTATCAATCCTAAAAATATCGACACTATGTAGACAAAATTTGCAAAATAGCATATTATCTTCTGCATAAAAGTCGTCGGGAAATTGTTCAACTCTAGCTTTTGCACAAATTTTAGATACTGGGGTCGTTCTTTTTCTTTTTGGGGGAGCAGATGAAATTTTAAAACTTGTTTCAGCCATTTTGATGAAAAAATCAGAGAGAATTGTAATGTGTCTTGATTTTAAACAGTAGTCTCATGTTTGAAGAAGAAAACTTTTTTTCTCTATTTCTAAACTGTAAGAGAGAAATGTACCATTTCATAAAAATAAGTTATAAAATAAAACCATATAAATAGATTATTAAAAATGTATTGCTTTGATCTTGCTCTTTTTCCTTTCATTCATTTTTAAGTTACAAGTATTGTTTAAAAACCCCACTTCCACTTAATCAGGGAGACAGAGACATTGTAGGGAGGGGAATACTAATTTAGTTTGAGTTGCTTTTGTGTTAAATTTTCTTGAGGTTTTTTTTAATATTTGAAAATAAGATAAAGTATATTTTCTAGAATTTTTTTTATAAGTGTAGAAAGTGAATTAAAAAAAATTTCTTTAGATAGCTGGAAAACTACATAATGTTGAAAGAAGAAAACATTTTTCTATATTTCTCATAAATGAATGAGAGAAATATAGCATTTCGTAAAGATAAGAAATAAAATGAAACAAAAAAAAGATTATTAAAAATAATCTTCCTCGTTTAGTTTCTTCATTCATTTTTAGGTTAAAACTTGTTATAAAACCCACTTCCACTTAATCAGTGCAGTGACATAGTGTATTTGGAAGGGGTGGAACATTATCTTTGATCTACATCCGCTATATTTTCAAAACGTTTTTTTTTTTTTTTAATTTGCCAAAATAAGATTATGTTTTCTAGGAATTTTTTTTTTGTATGAGTGCAGAAACTGATTTTAAAATGTTTTTTTTTTTGGGGGGGGGGGGGACTTAAATTTTTTTTTAGAAATATTACAGGGTCATGTTATTTTATTATATATTATATTTACAAACCTTGAGTATTTTATGGAAAAAAGAAAAAAAAATTGAATGAAATGATTAATTTAACATGGAAAATGATTTCACTAAAAAAACAGAATTCCGTTTCAAATCGACAATTCCGCGATTCCATCGGCGATTCCGTGATTGCGGAAAATTGGGGTCCCTAAGTACCAAGAAATATTAGGGGCAAACCTGCTGAAGTCTGCTAGAGCTCTGCACTTGGGTCGCAATGTCAAGTTTCAACAAGATAACGACTCCAAGCATATGTCAAAAAACACTAAAGCTTGGTTTGCTAGCAAGAAAAAATTCCTGTCATGTTTTCAATAAATATTTTACTTACAAAGAAAAATTTTAATCAAGTGATATGCCATGTCAAAAGTTAAATTTATCAGTTTAAATAAATTCCATCAAAAACTAGGTCTGTCCCAAGTGATGCAAGTGGATTTTAGAATTTTTGCAATTTATGCCTGAATGGTGCTAGAGAAGAAAGCAAATGGTTAGGAGCCTATTCAATATAATTGATAGATATTTAAGATATTGAAAAACAAGTGACTTGAAGGAGATGAGAGTGGGGTCAGTAATCAAAAACAAAAAGCTCAGATGGCCTGGTTTCATATGAACTGACAGAGTTTTAAAAGACTTATCATCATTTACCATTGATTAGAAAAAAATAGATCACTGATCACTGCTTCATTTTGAATGCAATCCATGCAAGCTTTAACTGGAATTTAATTAGGTCTTATTTATTTACTTACTTTTACTACAGTAGCAGTCATCAAATAACACAGAAAAAAAATGGAATTTACTTTTTACTTTTTCTTGCATACAGCAATAAATGTTTTCCATATTGAAAGGGTAAATTTTGTTCAGTTTCATGAATATTGAAAAATAAAATAACCTGAATGTAAATCAAAGTGAAAGAAATCGGTCAGGAGATGTACTTTCAAAAGTACAAAAGTGGGAATTGTAATGGGAGAGATTTTATAAAATTCATTTGTATAAAAGAAACAATGGAGTTAAAGGTTAGAAAGAAGATGCTATTTAAACTTTTTTTTTTCTTTTCTTGTAGTGTCAGGATATTTATGGTAGCTATTTATAACAAATAAACCTAGGGTCTCCGCACACACGTACAGGTGGCAGTGTAAGAAATTATCCAGTTTTCTAGGCACTGAGTGGAAGTGATTATTTTGAACAGAGAGAAAGAAACAGAAGTGAAAGAACAATACAAATTTAAGCTCAAAACCTGATTCATGACTGAAATTGTAGCAAATTTTCTGTGAAATGTTTGTACTTAAATGAAATCCAAAATTTTTATTACTAATTTTCAAAACCTCTCCAAAACCCAATTTTGTCAACTTCATATATGACCTTGAGCCTGAATAAGTAAAGGAAATACACTCCCAATCAAAAATTTAAGACCACTTAAAAATCTTTAAAAATAATTTTTTTTTTACAGATAGATTTTAAACTCCTCCAACTTAAGGTTACCAATACTACAATCTAAAAGGTTATGGAAACAAAAAGCTACATTCCAAACATTTTATTTAGAAATTTACATTTTTATAAAATGAGGCGATTTACACATGATCAAAATTATAAGACCAGGGGTATAAATTGTTAGATCTATGGTAATTCCAATGTTTTTAGTTCAGTTAGAGATTAGCAATCACTGCATAATGGTGTTACCATGCCTAAAGCAAGCAAATTTACCAAAGTTGAGCGTTCTCGAATTCTAGAATTCCATAAGAAAGGTTTGTCACAGCGGGCAATCGCAGCTAAGGTAAATTGCAGTAAAACTGTGATTTGCAACTTTCTAAAGAACAGTGAGAATTATGGAAAAACAAAATCCTCAGGTAGGCCCCCAAAAATTTCTCCTGCATTGAGTAAGAGAATAAGACAGGTTGTTATGAAAGACAGGGGACTCTCTTCTAGTCAAATTAAGGCAGTCACAGATGCTGATTGCAGTCCCGTAACCATCAGACGACACTTATGACAAAAAGGCATGGTAAATAAAAAGCATAAACAAATTCCTCGGCTGCTTCCACATCACAAGGTGGCCCGCTTAAGGTTTGGTTGTGAATACCGAACATGGGACGTTGAGAAGTGGAAGAAAGTCCTGTTTTCAGATGAGAAAAAATTCAATCTAGATGGTCCTGATATTGGCATAACAAAAACATGCCTCCTGAAATTTTCTCCACACTTCATAGTGGTGGAAGGTCCCTAATGGTATGGGGGTGCCTTTTCTTACAGAGGGATGATGGATCTCCAGGTGGTGCAGGGTCGTCAAAGAGCGGCTGATTATGTTAGCATGCTACAAAAAGCGTCTTTGATGATGGAGAGCCATCGTTTGTGTGTGGATGGATGGTTATTCCAACAGAATAATGCTGCAATCCACGCTGCAAGACGGACCTTGACCTTTCTACAAGAAAATGGGGTCCATCTCTTGGGACATCCTGCATGCTCACCAGACTTAAACCTAATTGAAAATGTTTGAGGATGGATGACAAGAGATGTTTATCGAAATGGCAAACAATATTCAACAAAAAATGAACTTCATGAAGCCATCTTCAGAAGCTGGAGCAACATCCCCCACACCTTAATGGAAACGCTTATTTCTAGCATGCCCACAGAATTTTTGAAGTCATCAAAAACAGTGGTGGTAGAACTCATTATTAAATTTGGTTGTTGAATGTTTTCATACACTTTTCATACACATTTTGTAGAATTTTTATCTCTGGTCTTATAATTTTGATCATGTGTAAATCGCCTCATTTTATAAAAATGTAAATTTCTAAATAAAATGTTTGGAATATAGCTTTTTGTTTCCATAACCTTTTAGACTGTAGTATTGGTAACCTTAAGTTAGAGGAGTTTAAAATCTATCTGTAAAAAAAAATTTCTTTTTAAAGATTTTTAAGTGGTCTTAAAATTTTGATCAGGAGTGTATGAACAGAATTAATTTAAGAGTAGATTGGATTTTTCCCATTAAGAATAGATAAAAAAAAAAGCAAGATTAAGAAAAATATCTGAAAGACAGAGGAGATTGACTAGAAAGAGAGATGAACAAAAGAGAGATGAACAAAAAAAAAAAAAAAATGAAATCAATAAGTCTATCTTGTGATATTTCATTAAAAAGACAAAAATTCTAGCTATGTCATTATTCTCCTCTGTGAAAATAAAATTTACATATTTTTTTCATTATTCTCACACTTAAAATGTAATTAGTTTTCTTTCTGAATCACCTTCTCTACATTCACAAATTGTTTCCTGAATAGAGAATCTTGTTTTGTTAAAAACAACCAACAAGGAAGATTTTATTAATTTTTTCATTTTTATAAGATTATTTTTCAGAAATTTTCTGCAATTTATTAATAAGAAATTTAACTGTCTTACCTAGCACAGATGGTTTTCTAAAACATAAAAAGATGATAGTACTCATAGTTCATACTTGCAGTCTATCATATTATTAGAGTTATCATGTTTCAATTTTAACTCTAGAATTAAAATCTGTTTTCTTTATTTCTTATTTGCAATATTGTTTTAATTAGGGTTTTTTTTTTTTTTTTTTTTTTTTTTACAAAAAATTTTCATTTATTAGGACCTTGAATAAGTATCCACTGATTTTCCATTCCATTAAAACTAATGTTTTATTTACAAAAATTAGTAAGTAAATTGAAGTATTGCCCATCGCGAGCCAATACTTTTTCCCATCCCTTTAGCATATCATTTTAATTCCATCTTTTGACATCTTCATAAGGATGAAAGTATTGCTCAGCCAGGCTATGTGCCATCAAATGGGACAATGTCTGGTGAATATGATGAGTAGGGTATGACTTCCCATTTAAGCATTTCCAAGTAGGTTTTCACCCATTTTGCATCAACTGTTGTTGACAGCAATCTCCCGTGATAGTTTGACCAGCTCATAATAAACTACACCCAGTTGATCACACCAAAAACAAAGCAGAATTTTTTAAATATGGCTATTTGGTTTTGCCACTGATGTTAATGCAGAGCTGGGCTTACTCCATGATCTTCTATGCTTCAGGTTATTGTAGTGTATCCACTTTTCATTGCAAAAAATCCTTCCTTTTCTCCCATTGAAGTTGCTGTTCATATGTGACAAGACGTCATTTGACTTCAACTCGTATGGCAACTAATGTCATTGCTTTTGAATCATTCCTAATGCTTTCAAACTTTTTGAAAATTTTTGTGTGATCAACTCCTAATGATTCTGCAAGTTCAGTTTACACCTGACATGAGTCTTCATGAAATAATGTCTCCAATTCTTTATCTTCAAATATTTTCAATGTGCAAGAGCATTGTTTATCTTCGACATTAAAATCACTATAAGTGTCTAAACCAACCTTTGCATGTTGTTTCCAACAAAGTATGGTTGCCATAATTCTAAACAAAAATTCTGTATGCTTCAGCTGCAAATATTTTTTAATAAAGTAGTGCATTCCCCATAAATACACTTTCTTTGACATGAAATCCAACATGTTTAATGCTACGAAAAACAAAGTTGTTTACACTTCAGCAAAATGAGAAACTGAATTTAAAGATTTGGTTCAAGATGAATAATTCAAAATTTATGATATAGTTATGGAACTTGATCTTCTAAATTAGATGATCCAGCAAGATTGGATATCAGAAAATATCATCTTGTTGAATCCCAAAGCAATTGATTGAAGAACACCAACACACAGGCAATTATTTTTGGATTATAGAACAGTATAGGGTAACTTATAAGAATTTTCTAGAGCACATGATCACAGGTGATGAGGCCTTGTATCAAGTTACACCAGAAATCACTAACCTCACTCTGCTAAAAACTCAAAGTTCTGCAGTCAGAGAAGAATATAATGAGCAATTGTGTTCTGGAATAAAAAAAGGTGTGCTGCTCATAAACATCATACCATATAATCAGACAGTTAATAAAGTTACCTGTAAAACAAAGGACAGTTTCAGAGAATACATAAGAGTTTCTTCCTATTGCATAAATTCAGACTATACATGGCCAACCTGACAAAAGAGTAGCTCCAGTAATATGGTTTGGATCTTTATTGAATCCACTGCATAGTCATACTTGATTC
The DNA here is from genome assembly GCA_037127315.1 of Ascarosepion bandense. NCBI lineage: Eukaryota > Metazoa > Mollusca > Cephalopoda > Sepiida > Sepiidae > Ascarosepion > Ascarosepion bandense. The sequence continues at coordinate 643,497 of JBBBDQ010031453.1, forward strand.
CTATTGACAATCATCTATTTAGGCCTTTCAAATGACATTCAGAAAGCAGTTCTACAGAGATGATGGTGGTTGGAGTTATTAGATATTACATTCTTTGAAGAGGATATTTATGTATTCATACACTTTTAGGAGAAGTGCATCAATCTCAATAGTGACTACATCATAATTAGTATAGTAGTGCTTGTAACAAATACACAATGTTTTCTTTATATAGCAATATACATATATCATACTTTTTAAATATTTCTTGTATTTAAATTGCTTGACAGTAAAAAATATTTCATTTGCTTTCCATTATATGTAATGATATTAATGAACTTAGAATTATTGACCAACAAGTGCATTGAGATATATTAATAGTATTTATATTGTTATCAAACTAAGGATGTATAAAAGAAAACAAGTCACAGTTAATTTCCAATTGTAAAAAAAATATTAAACATTTGATATGATGAATAAGGATTTATTTGATACATTTTTGAAAAATTAAATGTGCACTAAAACAACAACAAAAAAAAAAAAAGGATTTTTACATGACTTCTGCTTATTCACTGTAACTGATATTCATATCAGGATTATGTCTATAATTATTTCTATCATTCATTTTATTGTTTACAAAATAAACAAACTTCCTCAGAGTAAATGAGTTTGATACCAGATTCTTCCAGCCAGTTATTTGGCTTTTTGATTATATCATTATCTAGCCTACTTTCAGTTTCATAACCCATATAGACAATTGCCCCATGATATTTATAAATATTGTTTTTACATACAAAATGACCTATTTTAATTGAAATAGGATTTTTGGTAAGCTTATCCCATGGCATAATGATTAAGAGCATTTATTCATCTAAATTTGGTGTATCCTTCCTAGATTAAAGGTAAACATGCAGTATTAATGCTAAATAAAAACCAAAGTACCAAAGATTAAAAGCCAGCTACCTCATAACAGGTTAAATGACTTCAGCATCTACAAAATGCTGAAGTCATTACATGAGTATATCCTGGCACATTCCAGGAGCTGTCTGTAACTGAGAGAATATAGTGGGGCTTAAAACATATTATATATATGTTCAATGAGATTTTTTAAAAATTTATGAGTTAGGGGCTAATAGAGTACCTGGAAGTCAGCCAGGTATTCTGGGAACTAGTTTCATATCAACTATGTATGATGGGGAGGGTTGCATTATCTTACTGGAACAAAGCATAGTAACAGTCCGTAAAAGCATCTGTATGGTTCACATTGATCAAGAAATACTCATTTCACTCCAACAGAACAAATTCCATATCATTATAGAGCCAGCACCAGTTTGCACAACACTGCTGGCAAGATGAATCTATACTCTTGGGTGGTCTCCTCCATACATTAACTCAACAATCTGAGCAACAGAACTGGAAACATAATTTATCTGATCAGGTAACATGGTGTCAGCCTTCTATGGTCCAATGACATTGTTTTGCTGCTAAAGTGAGGCAAAGTAACTAATACAATGGTATTGTTAGGTGACTCTGAAACCTCATGAAATGCAGTTTATGTTAACACCACCAGCATTGAATTAGAATGTGATTTTAATACAATGTTCCATCCATTGGGTGATTGTCATTCCTGTTGGATGCTGGCAGTTCCATTCTTAAATCACTTGTAGAAATCAGCAGTTTTCATGTAACACTGATGCACATATGAAATTCACATAGCCCTAATATAACCCTTGTTACTGTTGCCAAGAGAAAACATGTAGCAGAAGCCACTCCAGGGTCACTTTCTGGCATCAACAATCATTCCACAATGAAATGGTGCTAAATCTTGTTTATTTTTAATGGCTGCCACAGCTACACTATCTCTTTACTTATTACACTACCTATCTATCATCCAGCTGAGTCCATTTTCTATAAGTTAGAAGGGTAAAAACCATCTAGTATACTGCAGTCTTTAATTTTTTGGACAATTCAGTGTACAGTCAGGCAACTTCATGAATACATGTATGATCTTGTTTCCAAAGTTAAATCCACAAACTAATTATGTATTTTGGAAGTTAATTTTGAATTTTTTCCTAACATTTTATCATTTTAGATGCACTTTATTAACTATTTATAAACTCTACATTGCATGATTAAGTAGTCCTTGAGATTCCATTCAATTTTTAAGCATTTCTCTAATAAAAAAAAGTGCTTATATTATAACCAATTTTTATTTTGAATAATTATCTTCCACGTTGAAGTTAAATATCTTATTAAAATTTTACGTAAAATCAGCCATAAGTATATAAAACTTAATTATTTAAATAAATGATGTTTTAAATTGATACATTTTATATGTATCTTCATAAATATAGATATAACATGCATAATGTATAGATAGATTAAAAAAATTTTTTTAAAATAATTTAAGAAAGAACATTATTTTTTTCATTTGTATTCTGGAAAAAAAATGTGAGTTTATATTGAAAAAGGAAAATACCTATTAAGCATAAAAATAAGTAAAATATTTAAAATATTCAAATGTGCTTGCAAATCAGAAATCCACAAGAATCAAGTATAAAGAGGAAATCTGTTGTGAACATGTGTAAACAGGTTGTGACAGGAAACCTGCTATAAATCATAGCCAGGCCAAAGTGCATCAAAGAACTATTATGATTGTGTCCAATAGAAACAAGATACCTAGTTCTACACAAATACATTCAATTGATAATTCCAACATATGTCACAAGCTTATGACAACAATTTTCTAACTTAAAAAATCTATGCAGTATACTACAGGACAGAATTTGTCCAAATAAAATATTTTAAATTGAGTAGAAAAAGTTACCAACATTTTAACTTTTACATAATTCATTAACTTCATTAAGAAAAAAGTAAAACATTATGTAAAAAATTTTAATTTTTGCCCAGCATAGATTTTACAAGTATACAAACCAATTAAATACAATTTAGTATGACAAGAATACACTAATGAATTGATCTACAAGGCAATCTTGCTAACAACTACACTAGAGTAGGCATCCAATAATTCAACACTAAATGCATAAGATTTACTTAGCTTTCATAACTACTCCTGACTAAAACAATCATTCTCAAAATTAACATCACTAATAAAACATTTTTAAAATATTCTTTGCCACAGAATATAAATTCTTAGGTTAATACAGCACCAATTGCAAGAGGATATCAAACTCAGAGAAAAAGAATGCCCTCTCCCTACCAAATACAACAAGAAAAATAAATGAATGCTAAATACAATCTATAAATCTATGAATTTATAGAAGTTTCACTTAATGTCTGATGAGGTTTAAATCAAAGCAACAGCAAACATGAATAAATCTCTGTAATAAAATATTCATCTTTATTTGGATTGAGAAAAATCCCCAACGAGACAGACATGCAATGACAAAGCCATTTATTTCATAATGGTAAGTAGATATTCAAATAATCTCATGTAAATTCAAAGCAAATAAATGGTAGCATAAAAAAATACAAGGCAAGAAAGTCTGAACTGAAAAATTAAAATTGTGCCTTTGTACAAAAACACAACTTACTTATTACATACAATTTTATTCTAATTGAATATCTAAGATTGAGAATTCAACCCCAAATTTACTCTCTTCCACAATACCATGGCACAAATTAAATCATTATCTCATGGCATCAAAGTAACATAATGGTTCCTTCCTGAAGCCTTGAATAAACAAGGAAGAAAAAGCTCTTTTGCTTGAAAAAATAGCTTATATTAATTATATCAGATATCAATCCACAAATAACTACAATGAAATATTTTTTAATGAAGTAATTTAATGCAAGTTACATAAAAACAAATATTCAAGTGAGTCTTATAAGTATTGCCTATTGGCATATATAATACAATCAACAAATGTCAACAAGATTAATATTATTCAAATGACTAAATGCTTCATAGAAAAAGACAAACTGGAAAAGATATGAATGTTGTGAATGGGAAGGAATAAAACAGACTAATATTTCAAGAGACTGCAATGTATTAAAATACATTTAGTAAATAAAAAAATGCAAAAATTATTAAATACAGTAAAACATATTCTTTAATTTCTCTGATTTGAAATTAACCAAATTAAATTAATTATTTCAACAAATCTTCAAAATGTTCTTTAGTTTGAAATGCAATTATATGGTCAGTATTTTTTTTTTTCATATCAAAATTGGCAAATTTTATGCTTGGTTTCTTTATGAATATTTTAGATTTCATATTTAGCCTTTTTTTTCATTAGGGTAAAAAAAATTATATTTTAAAGCAGCAGTGAGAGGAGGAAGAATATGTCACAATTAGATATAACAAACAATAAATATTTAAAATGTTACAAAGATGGAACAAAATGTTCAAATGGAAACAAAGAAGAAATAATTAAAAATAATGAACTATATGATTTCAACAAAAATTCACAAGTCAAGAAAATATCTTGGGAAAATTTTATGACTACAAGTCTAAGAGATGTAGATTGATACAAAAGAAAAAATTACTGACATCAAAATAATAGGAAATAATTATTTGTCAAATTATTCTCTGAATTCATTGGTTTATTCACTTCACAGTTGAGCTTATTAATATAACTCTTTAGTACCTTTTTATTATTATTATTATTATTATTATTATTGTTATTACTACTATTTTTTGATACTAGTTATATGTGTGCATACAAATATAAACATTATATGTTTTTATCTATTTTTTCAGTTTATATCTCCCCAAACCATAGGGCTCATACATTTTGACCTGTTTTCATGGCATGTGGTGGAGGTGAAACAATGTCTCTTTTCAAGGCAAATTCAAAACAATGACATGACAATTTTTAATAGCCCAATGTCAAACAATTTACTGTTTTTTAATTCATTAAGGGAGATAATCAATCTTTGTTGCATAAATTGTATTAAATACTAAAATAAATTATACCCATTATAACTTTAACCATTTAGGGAATATATATAGCTCTAAAAAAACTGATATCTAAGTTTAAAACCATTTTAAAAATTGAAAAATCTTTTACTCCAAACCAAGTTAATAGATTAAATTTAATACTTCCACTAAGCAAAATTGGTTAATTTAAAGTTTAATCAACCTGAATTAAAACAAATATTACTTTTAGTTTAGCAGAAAGGCATTTTTAAAACATGGATTGGCTCTTTTGCTCATATGTTGAGTGATTTATTAAGAGTCTGGAGTCTGAGAAATTTAAGTAATGGGGACAGAACTGAAAGAAATAGTTTGACTATGAATGCCATTTTTATATATATATTGGTGTGTGGATTTTAGGTACTTTGACTTTCTAGCCTTACTTACAAATATACTTGAGAAAATGTTAGAAAATTTCTGATAGTCATGCATGGAAATCCATATTAACAAAAATGGTGTGGAGGTGGGGGTAGCATTCATTTGATAGGTACCTCCACTAAATCGCTGAAAAAACAGCATAGTATGAAGAAAAGAAGTCCTAAACTTAATAAAACAAACTTTTTCCATCTAAATGTTTATGCTATTATTAAGAGGAAAGATCGAAGTATTTTTTAATTAATTTAATTTTAGTGGGGAGATAAATTGTTATGAGAGTTTACAATGGAAAACATAACTCAAGTTTTTTCTGGTGACAAACACATTAATTTGGAAATTTGTGCAAAAATCAAATAATTGTCGAATTTTAATGAAACTTTAAGGACTTATTCACAAATGAATGAAATTATTTTTGAAATCATTATTTTTAAAAAATCTTGTTAAAAATATATATTTTTTTTACATCTGTTAACCCCCTCCACATAAATTCATGAAATTTCAAGAAATTAAATTCTGTAGGCAAAATTGGTTTGATTAGCTATATGCAGGACTCACTGAGGAATTTTTTTCACCATGTAGCCTCTTTTACTGTAAATCTGCTCCTTATAGTAAAATAAAAAATGCAATAAAACTATGACACTATTTAATTAGATAAGCTTTTAATTGCTTCAATAAATAAATTAAGGACATTATAGTCTGAAGAAAAATAATTTTTCAGTTAATAATGTAATTTTAAAAGAATTTTCATTTTTGTTTTTTTATTATAATAATTTATAAAGTTTCAAAAATATTTTAAAAAATATTTCCAAGACTTGTAGATGTTAGGTTGGCAAGTTATTAAGTCATGAAAGTATTTACTAATTGAAAACTTTTTTTAAAAAAATCATCTAGCCATCGTATTTTTAAAATAATTTTTAATTGTAACTTTTTTGTCTATTTGAATTTTTTTGCATGGTAATTTCTATGTGTACATGAAAAGGTCATGTTTTTCACGGTTTCTTCCTCTTACCAGAAAAAAATGTGTACAATTTTGTCATCTGTGATCGCTATACACTTATCTCACATCTGTCATAAGAAATAGTTTTATTCTAAATTTCATGCTATAAATAAGTAATACTTGTGTAAATCAGATTAATTTAACCTGAAATTTGCTAATTTTCCACCAAATTTTAAAAAATGAGAATTACCTTTCGTTTACAATGTGTCAATTCCTCAAAAATTGTTGAAAAATTGAAAAATAAAAAAAAATCTAAAACTTTAAATTTCAATCAATTTCTGTTTGAAATACACCAGAGTATTTTGCTTACTAGAAATAGTAAATTTAATCATTTAACTTTCAATTAAAACTAAAAAAAAGCTTTAAGAAAACTTTTTAAATTTTTAAAAATTCAATTTAAAAGTTAGTTATTGAAAATAAGTGGAGGTACCTAAATGAAAAGCAAATGCAGTAGGTTGCCATTTCTTTCTGTGGTTGCTATTCAACCCATAGCGGGGAAAGAAGAGAGATGGATTAATATAGGTACTGCCACTTGTTTTTGATAACTAACTTTTAAATTGAATTTTTAAAAATAGGGTTTTAAACTTTTATTTTAAACAAGTTTTTGGACACTTTTATTAATTAGCAACTTTAATAATAAATTAATTTGATTTACACAAGTATTACTTATTTATAGCATGAAATTTAGAATAAAACTTTCTTAAAAACAATGCTGAACTTTCTGGCCTTTCCCCCAAATTTGAAATGTGATAACACCTTGACAGATGCAAGATAAGATAAGTGTATGGCGATCACAAGTGACATAATTGTACAAATTTTTTTCCTGTAAAGTGAAGAAACTGTGAAACCTATGATGTTTTAATGCACACATAGAAATTACCACAAAAAAAAAAAAAAAAAAATTAAACATTCTTTGATTGGTAAATATAATCTTCACTTATTAAGTTAATAAACTAATGACAACAAATCTTTGAAGTATTTTTAAAATGTTTTTGAAACTATACATTATTATAATTTAAAAAAATAAAATTCTTTTGAAATTTCATTATTAATCAAAATATTTTTTTTTCAGACTTTAATGTCCTTAAAGTAATTAAAAGTTTATCAAATTGAGTAATGTCATCGCTTTATTGCATTTTTTATTTTATTATTGGGAGCAGATTTTTGGAAATAGAGGCAAAATGTTTAAAAAAAAAATAAAATAAAATAAGATTTACATTTTTCAATGAGTCCTACATTTAGCTAATAAAACCAATTTTCCCAATAAAATTGAATTTCTTGAGAGCAGGTAGTAGATGTAAAAAAATAAAAAATTATATATATATATATATATATATATATATATATATATATCGAGGCAGCAAGTAATTTTCTAAACAATGAATGTCTATTATGTTTAATCATGAGCCGTTCTAAACGTCGTATTTTGGCTTTAATTTCAGTTGAAAATAAAGACAAAAATTCTCCAACATTTGGATAATTATTGGTTTTCTTCTAAGCTTTCGGCTCACATGAGCCATCTTCAGAGAGGTTGTTTAAACTGAAATATTATAAAATCCACCATCACCGACGATTTTATTTTGTGTTGACATAAAACTCTGCTTGGCAACGGCAATAGTTACCAAAATAATAAACGCATAAAATAGCTACCTCCACTCATTTTTGATATGTAAATTTACATTGAAAGTTTTTTTGAAACTATAATTTTAGCTTTAATTGAAATCCAAGAGATTAAATTTACTAATTCCAGTAAGCAAGATACTCTGGTGTATTTCAAAGAGAAATTATATTGATTGGAATCTAAAATTTCAGATTTTTTAAAAATTTCAATTTTTCGGCCATTTTTCATTGATTGACATATTTTGTAAAAAGAAGCCAATTCTTGATTTTAAAAAAATTTGCAAAAATAAAACATACCTTGCTGACACATAATTTTATTAAAATTAATAAATTTAAACTTACCTTAATCTGATTTGAAACAAAAATTCCAGCTGAATTCATTGCATTCACTTATGTGCAAATACAAAAGGTTTTAATCCATCTCTTCCTTCCAGCTATGGGTTAAATAGAAGGACAGAATGGGTTCTATAGCCTTGGTTGGCAAACAGTCTACTGCAGAAAGTAATGGCAACCTACTGCAGGAAAAATTCTGCCCAGTTAGTCAAGTCTCTTTTGAGATATGATTGCCCAAGCATGTCTCACATATGGCACTTAACTGACTGACTGATTATTTGTTTACTGCCTGAAATGTACTATAAAAGCATTTTTTAATTACAGTAGCCTTGTTATCAGGGATTATTGACATGACAGAAGGAAGCCGTAAAAAAATGCTATGTATGGAAGACAAATCTGACATAATTTTATGTAGCTTAATCATGCGCTTCATTTTTTGGTTTTTAGCTATATAGTAAAATTAAAAATTTAGCAATATTTTCAGCAATTATCTAATATTTTTATAGAATTTTAGTTAGTTTAGCAAAAGCCTTATGTTTGACGGAGGTAACTCAATTTATGAAATGTTATGGCATTTCATTTATTCATTTTTAATATCTATTTTGCATATTTTTATGATAAAAATTCCACAATTATTTGATTTTTTACAAGAATTTCTAAATTAATGTTTGTCACCGGAAATAAAAATGAGTTACGTAATATTATGTTTTCCATTGTAAACTCTCGTAAAGATTTGTTACCCGCTAACTAAAATCAAAACAATATATTTTTACCAAAATTTCAAACGTGTTAGAATGGATTAAAATTTTTTTTTAAATAATTAAAAAATACTTTGATCTTTCCTCTTTTATAACATTTTTATGAAAAAAGTTCATTTTTATTAACGTTTGGGGCCTTTTATTTATACTATGCTGTTTTTTCAGTTATTAGTGGAGGTTATAAGCCTTTCCCAAGAGTATTTGCCGCAAATTGCGCGTAAGTGAATGCAACGAATTCAACTGGAATTCGAACTCGGCTCTCCGATTTCCATTTTAAAAATGACAAATATTTCGATGCTAAAATTGTATTATGTTTTTTTTTTTAGGTGTGGGGGGGATCTTTGCATGTAAAAAAGGCAAATCTTTGAAGCTGGGTCAAAAACAAAAAATTGTGAGTTTCATGGATGTTTTCTTTTTTAAAGCAACTAAGTCAGGAACAATTACGATTATTAATGTTTTTCTCCCCCTTGTTTTAAAAAGAAATTATTTAATTTTTATCAATTAACGTGTTAGAGTCAAAAAGGAAAGAAGACGATAAACATAAATAAATCAGTTTTTGAAATATTTTAACTGAGTGATCAAATAACATTTGAAAACTAATTAAAAATGACAGATTTTTTAAACAAAAAGACGATAGTTACTAATCAAGTTCTTTCCTATACGTTGCATGATGCAATATATTTATAGTCATTAATTCCACCTTAAAAACAAAAATGCTTTTCATCCTATTATTAACGCATTCGTTTCTCATTGTGTGCCTACGCCCGAAGACTAAAATAATTTATTCGAAAATTTTTAATGTCCCCAATTGTTCTTTACTCAATAAACAAACACGAAAATCGACGAAAGGTGAATTTTTTGAAAGAAAATAAAACCCATAATTGTCAAACAAAAAATTAATCAAGATTTTAAAATCGGGTTCGGACACGTGGATGAGACGGTAGGGTAGGTATTAAAAAAAAGAAATCATTTTTACAAAACTATAAAAAAAAAAACATTTTCTAAACAAAATAAATCTAATTATGGTTTCATAATTTTTATTGTATAAAATTTCATTTTTAGTAAGTGTAATATTCTTTTCGTCTTGAATTTAGTTTCGTAAATTACAGCCGATGTAGTAGCAGAATGAACAGTCACAAAATGAGGGATCAGTGTACAATAATCAACCTATAAAAAATTAATCCCCACTTTATGTCCGCCTCGAATCAGTAGCAAAACAAAACCTTCAAGTGCTAAAAAAAAAGGGTGTATTGAATTCAGTTGAGAAGAGTATGTTTATCAGTCAAACACTTTCAGACATCACGTGGCAAAAAAATATTACAAGACAAAACGACACTAACCAGTCGGGGATTTTCCACACAATGGATGATTTGATTGACGAAAAGCATCATCTAGAAGGCTAACATCTTTTGTTGTCAAAAAGTAGCGATGTTCACCGCTCAAGTTTTTAATGGCGGTGATGTCAAGGGAGATAACTGTATTAAAAACGACAACTATGAACGTTGGAAACTACGACAAATAAAGGCCCGTACATGCTACAATGATCAGTAAAAAAATAGTTTGTAGTAGATAGTGAAAGTTTACTTATTAGGAATACTAATTGATTAAAAAGAATTATGCAATTAAAAGCATAACTGAGAATATATAGATATTCTATAATAAAAAAAGAGAAAGAGAGTATTGTTAGAATTTGATATAATGTTACCGCAATGGTCCTCCGTAGTAGGTATGAGCCAAATGCCAATGTTTTTCAAATATCCTTACATGTTGAGGCGCGTCCTTTGAGTTGGTGATAAACAGCTTTTCCAAAGCCTAGCCGATATTTTTTCTGTCGGCTTGTCTATCTCTGATTTTAAGATAATGTTTGGATATCTCTGTACCATATAGCGATGTGGACTTTGCCGAGAAAACTTTATAATGGCAGATCCGTACAGTTTTGGCGAGAAAATCGAAGATTACAATGTGTTGAATTTGTTGGGAAAAGGTGGCTTTGCTTGTGTGTACCGCGCGAAGTGTCGCCGCAGTGGTCAGGAGGTAGCTATCAAAATGATTGACAAAAAATTGATGAAAGCTGCCGATATGGTCAGCCGAGTTCGGCAAGAAGTCGAGATTCACTCTCGGATGAAACATCCATCTATATTGGAACTATACACTTACTTCGAAGACCAGAACTATGTCTATCTGGTTTTGGAGTTATGTCACCTGGGTGAGTTGCATGGGTACTTAAAAAAAAATGCTTCTAATCAAATGAGAATGGTTTTATCGGAACAAGAGGCGGCTACCCTAATGGAACAAATTACCAGTGGTATGCTTTATCTTCACTCTCATGGGATTCTACACAGAGACCTTACTCTAGCCAATTTGCTTCTCACTCGTTCTATGCATGTCAAGATCGCCGATTTTGGGCTGGCCACCCGATTAGAAATGCCGGATGAAAAACATTTCACAATGTGTGGCACCCCGAATTATATCTCTCCAGAGATCGCCATGAGAACATCACATGGCTTGGAAGCTGATGTCTGGTCTCTTGGATGTATGTTATATACATTTCTGGTTGGTCGGCCCCCGTTCGATACCGATGCTGTCAAAAGCACTCTGGATCGTGTCATTCAAGCTGAATATGACCTTCCTGATCATTTGTCACTTGAAGCCAAAGATCTCATTCAACTTCTTTTACGAAAGAACCCTAAAGAACGAATTGCTCTGTCGGATATACCGAGACACCCATTCATGAAAAAGCGTTACCCTGTCAGTTACAAACAGCTACCCTGTCAGAATTATGTAGAGGCATCACTAGATAGTGGCCAGGGAACGATGAGCACGGAAACCGGTACAAACAGCTGGACTCGAAACAACAATTATTCAACCTCCCGACACCGTCCTGTACTTGGCCTTCCCATCAAGGAAGTTCAGAGTTACCTTTCTGAACAGGATTTTTACAAAACTGAACAGTCACCTGAAAATCTCAAGGTATTTCCTCAAAAAACTTCTAAACGTTATATTCACTATGACATTCATCCAGCTTCATATACCCCTCAAAGTGGAACCTTTCCAAAGGTGGGATCCACTGATGGAGATCTTTCTAAAAGACATAATAATGATTTGAAAATCCCCATTGTTTACCAAGGTAGAAGTATGAAATCTTCTTTTCTTCCAGATAATTATCATCAGAAAATCATTGTAGAAGACAATTCTATTTCTGCTTCTAACAAATGCCATAATTATAACAATAATTCTAATAATGCTCTTTGGGGGAAATTGCCAAATGAATGTGGTGAAACTAATTTTAAAAACTTGAAATGCCAAGAGAGTTCAGGGAGCTCGTCAAGTATCTCATACAGTGGCTCGATTTGCAGCAATAGTGGTAATTTGGCACCACATGATCCAAGTTCTGCTAGTCACCCTAATTTATCTGACCACAGCAGTAATAGTAATTCGCTCTATCTAAAACATGGGGCAGGTTGTACAACATCAGACATTTCTTCAGAAGGCAGTAACCCAGAAATAGGGCTAGAAAATATGAGAAAAGTATTGACACTTGAAAATGGTGACTGTAGGACCAAAACATCCAGTCCTTGTGATCAACAATCAGTACTCCCGTCAAAGTTGGATGGAATACAGAGCAGTACAATTTACAGTAACTCACAACAAACTGCATCTGCAAACATTAAAAATTACCAAATTTGTGTCAGTGTAACTAAGCCCAATAAAGAATCAAGCAAATCTATGGACAACATTGATTCCACCCAAAAAGCCAGCAAAGAAATACTACCATTGTCCCCACTTTCCTCAAACAGACTGAGACCAATTCGACAACGAACAAAAACTGCCATTGTCAGTATCCTTGACACAGGTGATGTGTGTTTGGAGTTTGTAAAAAATCGTAGCAAAGAGGAACGGGTAGCAGAAATATTCTTAATTTCACCTGATGGTCAGCAGATAACAATTTACCAACCAACTGGTTGCCCAGGGCTGAACACAAAGGTGCTACCACCACCACCATCTGATAATGTCACACAGAAAGTGTTCCAATTGAAAACACTTCCTGATAAATACCAAAAAAAATATCAGTATGCATCAAAATTTGTTAAATTGGTCCGATCCAAAACTCCAAAAGTAACATTGTACACTCAGAAAGCAAAATGCATGTTGATGGAGAACTTCCCAAACCCCGATTTTGAAGCAGATTTTTATGATGGAGCAAAGTTCACTATTTCAGTTAATGGCATTCGAATCATTGAAAGAAATGGTACATCTCTTCTGTTGGAATCAGGTGACACTGGTCAGCGCTTTAGCCAAGAAACCCAAACATTGTTGACCTATGTGAAAGAGAATCGACAACGCTGCCTGGAGCTGGAACAAGTGATTAACTCTGTGGAAATGGCTTGCAGTGTGGAAGAGAACCTGTTTCCAGTTATCATAGGCCGAAAACCAGCCAACATTGGCATCAAAACTGATGTGGGAGCTGAGGCCAATTGTGCCAAACAAAATCCAAGTGCCACAGTAAATGTAGACCTGTGTCCAACAGACATCTTAAGTTCCTCTGGAAGTACTGTAGTGAGTAACAATCTTATTGGAGCACCTACGTTAATCGGCAGCAGCAATACACTGCAGACTAAGCCATCGTCGTCATCATCATCATCATCATCGTCATCATCATTATCATCACACTCCCCAACTGTTGCCATGGCTACTTCCTGTGTATCTTCCAACAACAGCAATGGCTTGTCATCTCAGTGCAGCCAAAACAACAGAATCGTACGGCAGGTTTTTGTTCCAGATGTTGGCTGGTCATTCCAGCATTTCAATGGTGAAATCTGGATCAGATTTAATGATGGCACCCAATTAGGGGTTAAGCCATCTGGACACGCATTTAAGTACTTTGATATTGAAGGTAAAATGGTCAAATACCAAAAAACAGATGTTTTACCAAATTTTGTTAAAAAGAAACTTGAAACTGTCCCGGTTGTTGTAAAGAGCCTTTTGTCCAATTCCAAACCTCAACCTGCTCCCACCTGAAAATTCTTTTTTAATTCTTCCTTGTTTTGCCTTCAATGCTGTTTCCATTCGGTGCATCTCATGATCACTGGCACTTCTTAGTGACACAACATTGCTTTCACTTTTTCTTATGTCATCGATTCCCACTGATGCTTTCCCTGCATATTTTTGCCTTTGGATTTTTCCCAGTTCACTAATTGTTGACACTGAATGGCTTCTTTAAAATCCTTGTTCTTTCTTTTTTTTTTTTTTTTTTTTTTTTTTTTTTTTTTTTTTTACTGCCGATCTTCCAGAATCCAACTGTAAGGTTCCTTGTTCAGTCTTCCTTTTTTCTATGCTGAAAATTTTATATGTAAATTTTATCATGTTTTCATAGTTATTTATTATGACATTTTTATGTTATACAATGAACATCTGTACCATAGATATGTATAAACTTACAAATGGATGCTTCTATGAAAGTACAATGACAGTCATAATGAATTTCACACTTAATTCTTGATATCTAATACCAGTTTTAAAACCTTGCATATATCAACATCTAAGTATTAAAAAAGGTTTTAAATATCAATGATGAATGAATGAATGTAATCATTATGTGTGTGAGTGTTAGGGTATATGCAAATGTGTGTATACATAGCTTTATATTTAAAAACAAGTGTTTATGAAATTAAGGAATTATTTAATTAATGAGTGATCTTGAATATTCCTTCATTTCTCTTCCAAATTATCATTTTTGTCTTCTGTTCTCATTTTCAAGTCAATCATTTTTATCATTTTCCAGTCTCTTGCACCTGTTCATCTTTCTTTCTGTGTCGTTTTCTCTCAATGCTTTTATAGTTTATTTATTTTCATTCTCCTGCCATTTTCTTATTCTAACAAAACTCCTTAGGTTCATTCGTTCCTGAGACCACACTTTTTGTGGTATCTCAGCCAATGTTTTCATACCTCAAACGAAACTCCACATTTTGTGGGCTTAAATCAATTCAGTCCTTTTTTGACCTTATTTTTTATTTCCTCTGTTTGCTTATGTAACATTCTAGACTGCAGATTTCACATCATTGGATGCTGTTAAGTGAAGATTCAGTGTCTAGAAAAACACAGGACTGATACTAACTGGCCTATAATACTTGTCTTCTTGAGAATGTCATAAATACTATCTTTCATTTGCATCCACCCCTCCTTGATTGTCTCCCCTCATAAATTACAATATCCCAACATTGACAAAGCAGTACAGTTCACTGCCTCTCACTCGCTCTCTCTTTTTCTCTCTCTCTCTCTCTCTCTCTCTCAAGAAGAATCAACAGACACCAGAGGGAAACAATTTCTAGACACCTCAGTGTCTTGACATGGAACAATTTTTCTGCATCTCTTGCAAAACAGCTGAGCATAAAAAAATTTAAAAATTGCAGTCTTGTACAGTTGAACACAATCTTTCTGTTCAAATTATCAGAGAAATAAATAATTTTATCTTATTTTCTCTTTTAATCTTGGCTCCTTTAGCACAGGGTGCAATTCCTGCTCTAGTTACAATGTTTTAGACTTAAGATCCTTTTTATAATTTCTCCTAGATTCAAACCTGGCTGGTTCACATTTGCAAAAATATTCCAGTTAATAAAATAAATATTGAAAGTGATATAATTGAATATTCTTGAATTTTTATCCAATTTCTTAACAATATATGTTTTTTAGTTGGCCCTACCAAAACGTTTGCCTAAACAGGTTTATCTTAAATATTTAAAATAAATTTGGAATTGGCTCAAACTTTTAATTTATCAACAACAAAGAAGAGAATCTCAGACATTTTGAAATTCATGTAAAATTCAATGCCTCCTCATTATGGGCCCCAACAACGAAAGGTGAAAGCTTTTATTTATTCTGTTATTTTATATCATTTTTTGCATCATAAAAATTCAAGATTTATTTCTTGTATAAAGATTGATTTACTTTTATTTTTAATTTGAAAATTTTATTTTTGTTTTCATCCAATTTGTTACAATTGGGATGATGTTTTTCATTTTGATTTGAAAGAAAAATATTTTCTTTTATTAAGTTGATCATTGTTTCTATAAGTAAACAGATTTTATCAAAACTGACTTTCTACTCTCTTTCTATTTCTCTCATGCACAAACACTGTCATGTATGCACACACACACACACACACACACACATGCACTTTTCCACTTTTTTTTTTACATACACTCACTTATTTTAAAAAATAAACTATTTATTATTTTAATAATAGCCTTATTAAATTTTTAGCCAATATTTTACTCTTTTGGTGTTGTTTAATTTGAAAACTTATATTAGAAGCATGTGGCTCTTCCATTTGCTTCTTATTCACTTGTTTCCACTAGATCGATGTGACTGCTGCATTGAATAAAACAAGCAAAACAGACACATTAAAAATATTCCTATTTTTCTTATTGATATTTCTATTTTGCTATGCAGAAAATATTGTTTGATTATAAGATATTAATCAAGTTCGACTTTTAGGTTAAATATTTGTAAGATCTCTTCAAAAATCATATTTATTTCCTTTTTTTTTTTTGCCCTCTATTGGCCTTTCACATGCACAAATAACTCTGCTGCATTGTGATTTCCTCTGTTAGGTTTTTGCTTTTATGTTAAAAGTTGATCCAAACATGTTCCATTTCTAACATTGGTCTTTCATTCAAAGTGTTCATACAAATAATTACAATTTAATATTTTTGCTATGAAAATAGTCCCATCTATTTATCATAGTTTTTGTATCGGCAAAAATCTCCTTTTCATTTAAACAGCAAATTCATAGACCCAACCAGGTTTATAAATTAATTAGTATGAATATCTACTTTCATTTTTCTTTTTTATTTAATGATGGAAATCAATCCTTCTTATAAATATAAGCATTACTTCATTAATTTTTAGCTTTCCCTAACAATTAAACTGAATGTCTTTTTACACACACACACACACATATAATATGAATCCCTATTTATATATAATTTCTCATGAACTTTCAGCTTTCACCTGTATATTTTTTAAATATGTTATTTGTATGGCTTAGAGATTAAATTTGGACATGTTATCATTTGTTTTTTTTTTTGTAAATTGTATTATAAGCTTCTTCAAAGAGACTTTACTGAGACCCACTGCGACTATCAGTAGTGATTAAGAATTAAGTCAGGAGTATTATGATTGATTTAGCACTGGGAATCTGTACCTCCCCATTTCACT
Organism: Ascarosepion bandense; assembly: GCA_037127315.1. NCBI lineage: Eukaryota > Metazoa > Mollusca > Cephalopoda > Sepiida > Sepiidae > Ascarosepion > Ascarosepion bandense. The sequence goes on from JBBBDQ010031453.1 coordinate 660,715, forward strand.
CTGATAAAAAAACAAGTTTGTATATCCTCTGATACCTAAACCCATTATTATTGTATTGCAAACCATTTTGAATTATCTCATTTTCTCAGGAGTCTTTTGTCTGTTTACACTGAGCAAATATCTAATTATACACTGCAAACATTAAAATACTAGGGAATTTTAGTAAATAAAAAAGAAAATGTTTGTTGATGATAATAGTGGATCCAATATATTGAAAAAGCTCAAGACACATTTGAAAGTTACATCTCTAGCAAATCTTTCCTTTTCATAAATAAGATTTTGATATTTTTAAAATAGTTTCTTTACTTTGTACAGCAATATGTTTCATTGTAAAAATGCAAATGGTATTATTTCCTTAGCAGGAACTATTCTTTGGGTTTCCAGAAATTATGGAATTTATTACATATTGGTGAATTTCCTTTTTGAACACTAATACTAAAGTTCCTTTTTTGGCCAGCAAATTTTCATCAATATGAATTTCACCTAAGTAAAGTCTCTTTCTGG